>JARUPY010000607.1:6049353-7259224 GCA_029817715.1 Melastoma dodecandrum | reverse complement strand
TATAGTTTGGGAAACATTTCGGCATCATTTAGGCTTCGGAAAATGCATGTTCGGAAGCACCAAGTTTCGGAGCTTGCGGGATGCACAACTTTGCGTAAGTTGTGCGCGGGGTTCCTCATTGTGCAACGAAAGGGACCCGAATGTCGAATGTAGAACACCAATTTTGAATAGTTTGGGAAACATTTCGGGATCATTTAGGCCTCGGAAAATGCAAGTTCGGAACCACCAAGGTTCAGAGCATGCGGGATGCACAACTTTCCAAAAGTTATGCGCGGGGTTCCTCATTGTGCAACGAAAGGGACCCGAATGTCAAATGTAGAACTCCAAGTTTGAATTGTTTGGGAAACATTTGGGCATCATTTAGGCTTCGGAAAATGCAAGTTCGGAAGCACCAAGGTTCGGAGCATGCGGGATGCACAACTTTGCGTAAGTTGTGCGCGGGGTTCCTCATTGTGCAACGAAAGGGACCCGAATGTCGAATGTAGAACTCCAATTTTGAATAGTTTGGGAAACATTTGGGGATCATTTAGGCTTCGGAAAATGCAAGTTCGGAAGCACCAAGGTTCGGAGCATGCGGGATGCACCACTTTGCGTAAGTTGTGCGCGGGGTTCCCCATTGTGCAACGAAAGGGACCCAAATGTCGAATGTAGAACTCAAATTTAGAAAAGCTTGGGAAACATTTGGGGATCACTTAGGCTTCGAAAAATGCAAGTTCGAAAGCAACAAGTTTCGGAGCATGCGGGATGCACAAGTTTCCGTAAGTTGTGCGCGGGGTTCTTCATTGTGCAACGAAAGGGACCCGAATGTCGAATGTAGAACTCCAATTTTGAATAGTTTGGGAAACATTTGGGGATCATTTAGGCTTCGAAAAATGCAAGTTCGGAAGCACCAAGGTTCGGAGCATGCGGGATGCACAACTTTCCAAAAGTTGTGCGCGGGGTTCCACATTGTGCAACGAAAGGGACCCGAATGTCGAATGTAGAACTCCAATTTTGAATTGTTTGGGAAACATTTGGGGATCATTTAGGCTTCGGAAAATGCAAGTTCGGAAGCACCAAGGTTCGGAGCATGCGGGATGCACAACTTTGCGTAAGTTGTGCGCGGGGTTCCTCATTGTGCAACGAAAGGGACCCGAATGTCGAATGTAGAACTCCAATTTTGAATAGTTTGGGAAACATTTGGGGATCATTTAGGCTTCGGAAAATGCAAGTTCGGAAGCACCAAGGTTCGGAGCATGCGGGATGCACAACTTTGCGTAAGTTGTGCGTGGGGTTCCTCATTGTGCAACGAAAGGGACCCGAATGTCGAATGTAGAACTCCAATTTTGAATAGTTTGGGAAACATTTGGGGATCATTTAGGCTTCGGAAAATGCAAGTTCGGAAGCACCAAGGTTCGGAGCATGCGGGATGCACAACTTTGCGTAAGTTGTACGCGGGGTTCCTCATTGTGCAACGAAAGGGACCCGAATGTCAAATGTAGAACTCCAATTTTGAATAGTTTGGGAAACATTTGGGGATCATTTAGGCTTCGGAAAATGCAAGTTCGGAAGCACCAAGGTTCGGAGCATGCGGGATGCACAACTTTGCGTAAGTTGTGCGCAGGGTTCCTCATTGTGCAACGAAAGGGACCCGAATGTCAAATGTAGAACTCCAATTTTGAATAGTTTGTGAAACATTTGGGGATCATTTAGGCTTCGGAAAATGCAAGTTCGGAAGCACCAAGGTTCGGAGCATGCGGGATGCACCACTTTGCGTAAGTTGTGCGCGGGGTTCCTCATTGTGCAACGAAAGGGACCCAAATGTCCATTGTAGAACTCCAATTTTGAATAGTTTGGGAAACATTTGGGGATCATTTAGGCTTCGGAAAATGCAAGTTCGGAAGCACCAAGGATCGGAGCATGCGGGATGCACAACTTTGCGTAAGTTGTGCGCGGGGTTCCTCATTGTGCAACGAAAGGGACTCGAATGTCGAATGTAGAACTCCAATTTTGAATAGTTTGGGAAACATTTGGGGATCATTTAGGCTTTGAAAAATACAAGTTCGGAAGCACCAAGGTTCGGAGCATGCGGGATGCACAACTTTGCGTAAGTTGTGCGCGGGGTTCCTCATTGTGCAACGAAAGGGACCCGAATGTCGAATGTAGAACTCCAATTTTGAATAGTTTGGGAAACATTTGGGGATCATTTAGGCTTTGAAAAATACAAGTTCGGAAGCACCAAGGTTCGGAGCATGCGGGATGCAAAACTTTCCAAAAGTTGTGCGCAGGGTTCCCCATTGTGCAGCGAAAGGGACCCGAATGTCAAATGTAGAACTCCAATTTTGAATAGTTTGGGAAACATTTGGGTATTATTTAGGCATTGGAAAATGCAAGTTCGGAAGCACGAAAGTTCGGATCATGCGGGATGCACAACTTTGCGTAAGTTGTGCGCGGGGTTCCTCATTGTGCAACGAAAGGGACCCGAATGTCCATTGTAGAACTCCAACTTTGAATAGTTTGGGAAACATTTGGGGATCATTTAGGCTTCGGAAAATACAAGTTCGGAAGCACCAAGGTTCGGAGCATGCGGGATGCACAACTTTGCGTAAGTTGTGCGCGGGGTTCCTCATTGTGCAACGAAAGGGACCCGAATGTCCATTGTAGAACTCCAACTTTGAATAGTTTGGGAAACATTTGGGGATCATTTAGGCTTCGGAAAATGCAACTTCGGAAGCACCAAGGTTCGGAGCATGCGGGAGCACAACTTTGCGTAAGTTGTGCGCGGGGTTCCTCATTGTGCAACGAAAGGGACCCGAATGTCGAATGTAGAACTCCAATTTTGAATAGTTTGGGAAACATTTGGGGATCATTTAGGCTTCGGAAAATGCAAGTTCGGAAGCACCAAGGTTCGGAGCATGCGGGATGCACAACATTGCGTAAGTTGTGCGCGGGGTTCCTCATTGTGCAACGAAAGGGACCCGAATGTCAAATGTAGAACTCCAATTTTGAATAGTTTGGGAAACATTTGGGGATCATTTAGGCTTCGGAAAATGCAAGTTCGGAAGCACCAAGGTTCGGAGCATGCGGGATGCACAACGTTGCGTAAGTTGTGCGCGGGGTTCCTCATTGTGCAACGAAAGGGACCCGAATGTCGAATGTAGAACTCCAATTTTGAATAGTTTGGGAAGCATTTGGGGATCATTTAGGCTTCGGAAAATGCAAGTTCGGAAGCACCAAGGTTCGGAGCATGCGGGATGCACAACTTTGCGTAAGTTGTGCGCGGGGTTCCTCATTGTGCAACGAAAGGGACCCGAATGTCAAATGTAGAACTCCAATTTTGAATAGTTTGGGAAACATTTGGGGATCATTTAGGCTTCGGAAAATGCAAGTTCGGAAGCACCAAGGTTCGGAGCATGCGGGATGCACAACTTTGCGTAAGTTGTGCGCGGGGTTCCTCATTGTGCAACGAAAGGGACCCGAATGTCGAATGTAGAACTCCAATTTTGAATAGTTTGGGAAACATTTGGGGATCATTTAGGCTTCGGAAAATGCAAGTTCGGAAGCACCAAGGTTCGGAGCATGCGGGATGCACCACTTTGCGTAAGTTGTGCGCGGGGTTCCTCATTGTGCAACGAAAGGGACCCGAATGTCGAATGTAGAACTCCAATTTTGAATAGTTTGGGAAACATTTGGGGATCATTTAGGCTTCGAAAAATGCAAGTTCGGAAGCACCAAGGTTCGGAGCATGCGGGATGCACAACTTTCCATAAGTTGTGCGCGGGGTTCCTCATTGTGCAACGAAAGGGACCCGAATGTCGAATGTAGAACTCCAAATTTGAAAAGTTTGGGAAACATTTGGTGATCATTTAGGCTTCGGAAAATGCAAGTTCGGAAGCACCAAGGTTCGGAGCATGCGGGATGCACAACTTTGCGTAAGTTGTGCGCGGGGTTCCTCATTGTGCAACGAAAGGAACCGGAATGTCGCATGTAGAACTGCAATTTTGAATACTTTGAGAAGCATTTAGGGATCATTTAGGCTTCGGAAAATGCACGTTCGGAAGCACCAAGGTTCGGAGCATGCGGGATGCACAACTTTGCGTAAGTTGTGCGCGGGGTTCCTCATTGTGCAACGAAAGGGACCCGAATGTCCAATGTAGAACTCCAATTTTGAATAGTTTGGGAAACATTTGGGGATCATTTAGGCTTCGGAAAATGCAAGTTCGGAAGCACCAAGGTTCGGAGCATGCGGGATGCACAACTTTGCGTAAGTTGTGCGCGGGGTTCCTCATTGGGCAACGAAAGGGACCCGAATGTCGAATGTAGAACTCCAATTTTGAATAGTTTGGGAAACATTTGGGGATCATTTAGGCTTCGGAAAATGCAAGTTCGGAAGCACCAAGGTTCGGAGCATGCGGGATGCACAACTTTGCGTAAGTTGTGCGCGGGGTTCCTCATTGTGCAACGAAAGGGACCCGAATGTCGAATGTAGAACTCCAATTTTGAATAGTTTGGGAAACATTTGGGGATCATTTAGGCTTCGAAAAATGCAAGTTCGGAAGCACCAAGGTTCGGAGCATGCGGGATGCACAACTTTGCGTAAGTTGTGCGCGGGGTTCCTCATTGTGCAACGATTGGGACCCGAATGTCAAATGTAGAACTCCAATTTTGAATAGTTTGGGAAACATTTGGGGATCATTTAGGCTTCGGAAAATGCAAGTTCGGAAGCACCAAGGTTCGGAGCATGCGGGATGCACAACTTTGCGTAAGTTGTGCGCGGGGTTCCTCATTGTGCAACGAAAGGGACCCGAATGTCAAATGTAGAACTCCAATTTTGAATAGTTTGGGAAACATTTGGGGATCATTTAGGCTTCGGAAAATGCAAGTTCGGAATAACCAAGGTTCGGAGCATGCGGGATGCACCACTTTGCGTAAGTTGTGCGCGGGGTTCCTCATTGTGCAACGAAAGGGACCCGAATGTCCAATGTAGAACTCCAATTTTGAATAGTTTGGGAAACATTTGGGGATCATTTAGGCTTCGAAAAATGCAAGTTCGGAAGCACCAAGGTTCGGAGCATGCGGGATGCACAACTTTGCGTAAGTTGTGCGCGGGGTTCCTCATTGTGCAACGAAAGGGACCCGAATGTCGAATGTAGAACTCCAATTTTGAATAGTTTGGGAAACATTTGGGGATCATTTAGGCTTCGGAAAATGCAAGTTCGGAAGCACCAAGGTTCGGAGCATGCGGGATGCACAACTTTGCGTAAGTTGTGCGCGGGGTTCCTCATTGTGCAACGAAAGGGACCCGAATGTCGAATGTAGAACTCCAATTTTGAATAGTTTGGGAAACATTTGGGGATCATTTAGGCTTCGGAAAATGCAAGTTTGAATGCACCATGGTTCGGAGCATGCGGGATACACAACTTTGCGTAAGTTGTGCGCGGAGTTCCTCATTGTGCAACGAAAGGGACCCGAATGTCAAATGTAGAACTCCAATTTTGAATAGTTTGGGAAACATTTGGGGATCATTTAGGCTTCGGAAAATGCAAGTTCGGAAGCACCAAGGTTCGGAGCATGCGGGATGCACAACTTTGCGTAAGTTGTGCGCGGGGTTCCTCATTGTGCAACGAAAGGGACCCGAATGTCGAATGTAGAACTCCAATTTTGAATAGTTTGGGAAACATTTGGGGATCATTTAGGCTTTGAAAAATGCAAGTTCGGAAGCACCAAGGTTCGGAGCATGCGGGATGCACAACTTTCCAAAAGTTGTGCGCGGGGTTCCACATTGTGCAACGAAAGGAACCCTAATGTCAAATGTAGAACTCCAATTTTGAATAGTTTGGGAAACATTTGGGGATCATTTAGGCTTCGGAAAATGCAAGTTCGGAAGCACCAAGGTTCGGAGCATGCGGGATGCACAACTTTGCGTAAGTTGTGCGCGGGGTTCCTCATTGTGCAACGAAATGGTCCCCAATGACAAATGGATAACTCCAATTTTGAATAGTTTGGGAAACATTTGGGGATCATTTAGGCTTCGGAAAATGCAAGTTCGGAAGCACCAAGGTTCGGAGCATGCGGGATGCACAACTTTGCGTAAGTTGTGCGCGGGGTTCCTCACTGTGCAACGAAAGGGACCCGAATGTCGAATGTAGAACTCCAATTTTGAATAGTTTGGGAAACATTTGGGGATCATTTAGGCTTCGGAAAATGCAAGTTCGGAAGCACCAAGGTTCGGAGCATGCGGGATGCACAACTTTGCGTAAGTTGTGCGCGGGGTTCCTCATTGTGCAACGAAAGGGACCCGAATGTCGAATGTAGAACTCCAATTTTGAATAGTTTGGGAAACATTTGGGGATCATTTAGGCTTCGGAAAATGCAAGTTCGGAAGTTCCAAGGTTCGGAGCATGCGGGATGCACAACTTTGCGTAAGTTGTGCGCGGGGTTCCTCATTGTGCAACGAAAGGGACCCGAATGTCGAATGTAGAACTCCAATTTTGAATAGTTTGGGAAACATTTGGGGATCATTTAGGCTTCGAAAAATGCAAGTTCGGAAGCACCAAGGTTCGGAGCATGCGGGATGCACAACTTTGCGTAAGTTGTGCGCGGGGTTCCTCATTGTGCAACGAAAGGGACGCGAATGTCAAATGTAGAACTCCAATTTTGAATAGTTTGGGAAACATTTTTGGATCATTTAGGCTTCGGAAAATGCAAGGTCGGACGCACCAAGGTTCGGAGCATGCGGGATGCACAACTTTGCGTAAGTTGTGCGCGGGGTTCCTCGTTGTGCAACGAAAGGGACCCGAATGTCAAATGTAGAACTCCAATTTTGAATAGTTTGGGAAACATTTGGGGATCATTTAGGCTTCGAAAAATGCAAGTTCGGAAGCACCAAGGTTCGGAGCATGCGGGATGCACAACTTTGCGTAAGTTGTGCGCGGGGTTCCTCATTGTGCAACGAAAGGGACCCGAATGTCGAAGGTAGAACTCCAATTTTGAATAGTTTGGGAAGCATTTGGGGATCATTTAGGCTTCGAAAAATGCAAGTTCGGAAGCAACAAGGTTCGGAGCATGCGGGATGCATAACCTTGCGTAAGTTGCGCGGGGTTCTTCATTGTGCAACGAAAGGGACCCGAATGTCGAATGTAGAACTCCAATTATGAATAGTTTGGGAAACATTTGGGGATCATTTAGGCTTCGGAAAATGCAAGTTCGGAAGCACCAAGGTACGGAGCATGCGGGATGCACAACTTTGCGTAAGTTGTGCGCGGGGTCTCTCATTGTGCAACGAAAGGGACCCGAATGTCCAACGTAGAACTCTAATTTTGAATAGTTTGGGAAACATTTGGGGATGATTTAGGCTTCGGAAAATGTAATTTCGGAAGCACCAAGGTTCGGAGGATGCGGGATGCACAACTTTGCGTAAGTTGTGCGCGGGGTTCCTCATTGTGCAACGAAAGGAACCCGAATGTCGCATGTAGAACTGCAATTTTGAATACTTTGAGAAGCATTTAGGGATCATTTAGGCATCGGAAAATGCAAGTTCGGAAGCACCAAGGTTCGGAGCATGCGGGATGCACAACTTTGCGTATGTTGTGCGCGGGGTTCCTCATTGTGCAACGAAAGGGACCCGAATGTCAAATGTAGAACTCCAATTTTGAATAGTTTGGGAAACATTTGGGGATCAATTTGGCTTCGAAAAATGCAAGTTCGGAGGAACCAAGGTTCGGAGCATGCGGGATGCACAACTTTGCGTAAGTTGTGCGCACTGTTCCTCATTGTGCAACGAAGGGGACCCGAATGTCGAATATAGATCTCAAATTTTGAATAGATTGGAAAACATTTCGGGATCATTTACCGTTCGGAAAATGCATTTTCGGAAGCACCAAGGTTCGGAGCATGCGGGATGCACAACTTTACGTAAGTTGTGCGCGGGGTTCCTCATTGTGCAACGAAAGGGACCCGAATGTCGAATGTAGAACTCCAATTTTGAATAGTTTGGGAAACATTTGGGGATCATTTAGGCTTCGGAAAATGCAAGTTCGGAAGCACCAAGGTTCGGAGCATGCGGGATGCACAACTTTGCGTAAGTTGTGCGCGGGGTTCCTCATTGTGCAACGAAAGGGACCCGAATGCCAAATGTAGAACTCCAATTTTGAATAGTTTGGGAAACATTTGGGGATCATTTAGGCTTCGGAAAATGCAAGTTCGGAAGCACCAACGTTCGGAGCATGCGGGATGCACAACTTTGCGTAAGTTGTGCGCGGGGTTCCTTATTGTGCAACGAAAGGGACCCGAATGTCAAATGTAGAACTCCAATTTTGAATAGTTTGGGAAGCATTTGGGGATCATTTAGGCTTCGAAAAATGCAAGTTCGGAAGCACCAAGGTTCGGAGCATGCGGGATGCACAACTTTGCGTAAGTTGTGCGCGGGGTTCCTCATTGTGCAACGAAAGGGACCCGAATGTCAATGTAGAACTCCAATTTTGAAATAGTTTGGGAAACATTTGGGGATCATTTAGGCTTCGAAAAATGCAAGTTCGGAAGCAACAAGGTTCGGAGCATGCGAGATGCGCAACTTGCGTAAGTTGTGCGCGGGGTTCCTCATTGTGCAACGAAAGGTACCCGAATGTCAAATGTAGAACTCCAATTTTGAATAGTTTGGGAAGCATTTGGGGATCATTTAGGCTTCGGAAAATGCAAGTTCGGAAGCACCAAGGTTCGGAGCATGCGGGATGCACAACTTTGCGTAAGTTGTGCACGGGGTTCCTCATTGTGCAACGAAAGGGACCCGAATGTCGAATGTAGAACTCCAATTTTGAATAGTTTGGGAAACATTTGGGGATCATTTAGGCTTCGGAAAATGCAAGTTCGGAAGCACCAAGGTTCGGAGCATGCGGGATGCACAACTTTGCGTAAGTTGTGCGCGGGGTTCCTCATTGTGCAACGAAAGGGACCCGAATGTCGAATGTAGAACTCCAATTTTGAATAGTTTGGGAAACATTTGGGGATCATTTAGGCTTCGAAAAATGCAAGTTCGGAAGCACCAAGGTTCGGAGCATGCGGGATGCACAACTTTGCGTAAGTTGTGCGCGGGGTTCCTCATTGTGCAACGAAAGGGACCCGAATGTCAAATGTAGAACTCCAATTTTGAATAGTTTGGGAAACATTTGGGGATCATTTAGGCTTCGGAAAATGCAAGTTCGGAAGCACCAAGGTTCGGAGCATGCGGGATGCACAACTTTGCGTAAGTTGTGCGCGGGGTTCCTCATTGTGCAACGAAAGGGACCCGAATGTCGAATGTAGAACTCCAATTTTGAATAGTTTGGTAATCATTTGGGGATCATTTAGGCTTCGAAAAATGCAAGTTCGGAAGCACCAAGGTTCGGAGCATGCGGGATGCACAACTTTGCGTAAGTTGTGCGCAGGGTTCCTCATTGTGCAACGAAAGGGACCCGAATGTCAAATGTAGAACTCCAATTTTGAATAGTTTGGGAAACATTTGGGGATTATTTAGGCATTGGAAAATGCAAGTTCGGAAGCACGAAAGTTCGGATCATGCGGGATGCACAACTTTGCGTAAGTTGTGCGCAGGGTTCCTCATTGTGCAACGAAAGGGACCCGAATGTCCATTGTAGAACTCCAACTTTGAATAGTTTGGGAAACATTTGGGGATCATTTAGGCTTCGGAAAATGCAACTTCGGAAGCACCAAGGTTCGGAGCATGCGGGAGCACAACTTTGCGTAAGTTGTGCGCGGGGTTCCTCATTGTGCAACGAAAGGGTCCCGAATGTCGAATGTAGAACTCCAATTTTGAATAGTTTGGGAAATTTTTGGGGATCATTTAGGCTTCGGAAAATGGATGTTCGGAAGCACGAAAGTTCGGAGCATGCGGGATGCACAACTTTCTGTAAGTTGTGCGCGTTGTTCCTCATTGTCCAACGAAAGGGGCACGAATATCGAATGTAGAACTCCAATTTTGAATAGTTTGGGAAACAATCGGGGATCATTTAGGCTTCGGAAAATGCAAGTTCGGAAGCACCAAGGATCGGAGCATGCGGGATGCACAACTTTACGTAAGTTGTGCGCGTTGTTCCTCATTGTCCAACGAAAGGGGCACGAATATCGAATGTAGAACTCCAATTTTGAATAGTTTGGGAAACAATCGGGGATCATTTAGGCTTCGGAAAATGCAAGTTCGGAAGCACCAGGGATCGGAGCATGCGGGATGCACAACTTTGCGTAAGTTATGCGCGGGGTTCCTCATTGTGCAACGAAAGGGACCCGAATGTCGAATGTAGAACTCCAATTTTGAATAGTTTGGGAAACATTTGGGGATCATTTAGGCTTTGAAAAATACAAGTTCGGAAGCACCAAGGTTCGGAGCATGCGGGATGCACCACTTTGCGCAAGTTGTGCGCGGGGTTCCTCATTGTGCAACGAAAGGGACCCAAATGTCCATTGTAGAACTCCAATTTTGAATAGTTTGGGAAACATTTGGGGATCATTTAGGCTTCAGAAAATGCAGGTTCGGAAGCACCAAGGTTCGGAGCATGCGGGATGCACCACTTTGCGCAAGTTGTGCGCGGGGTTCCTCATTGTGCAACGAAAGGGACCCAAATGTCCATTGTAGAACTCCAATTTTGAATAGTTTGGGAAACATTTGGGGATCATTTAGGCTTCGAAAAATGCAAGTTCGGAAGCACCAAGGTTCGGAGCATGCGGGATGCACAACTTTGCGTAAGTTGTGCGCGGGGTTCCTCATTGTGCAACGAAAGGGACCCGAATGTCGAATGTAGAACTCCAATTTTGAATAGTTTGGGAAACATTTGGGGATCATTTAGGCTTCGGAAAATGCAAGTTCGGAAGCACCAAGGTTCGGAGCATGCGGGATGCACAACTTTGCGTAAGTTGTGCGCGGGGTTCCTCATTGTGCAACGAAAGGGACCCGAATGTCGAATGTAGAACTGCAATTTTGAATAGTTTGGGAAGCATTTGGGGATCATTTAGGCTTCGGAAAATGCAAGTTGGGAAGCACCAAGGTTCGGAGCATGCGAGATGCACAACTTTGCGTAAGTTGTGCGCGGGGTTCCTCATTGTGCAACGAAAGGGACCCGAATGTCGAATGTAGAACTCCAATTTTGAATAGTTTGGGAAACATTTAGAGATAATTTAGGATTCGAAAAATGCAGGTTCAGAAGCACCAATGTTCGGAGAATGCGGGATGCACAACTTTGCGTAGGTTGTGCGCGGGGTTCCTCATTGTGCAACGAAAGGGACCCGAATGTCAAATGTAGAACTCCAATTTTGAACAGTTTGGGAAGCATTTGGGGATCATTTAGGCTTCGGAAAATGCAAGTTCGGAAGCACCCAGGTTCGGAGCATGCGGGATGCACAACGTTGCGTAAGTTGTGCGCGTGGTTCCTCATTGTGCAACGAAAGCGACCCGAAGGTCAAATGTAGAACTCCAATTTTGAATAGTTTGGGAAGCATTTGGGGTTCATTTTGGCTTCGGAAAATGCAAGTTCGGAAGCACCAAGGTTCGGAGCATGCGGGATGCACAACTTTGCGTAAGTTGTGCGCGGGGTTCCTCATTGTGCAACGAAAGGGACCCGAATGTCAAATGTAGAACTCCAATTTTGAATAGTTTAGGAAGCATTTGGGGATCATTTAGGCTTCGGAAAATGCAAGTTCGGAAGCACCAAGATTCGGAGCATGCGGGATGCACAACTTTGCGTAAGTTGTGCGCGGGGTTCCTCATTGTGCAACGAAAGGGACCCGAATGTCAAATGTAGAACTCCAATTTTGAGTAGTTTGGGAAGCATTTGGGGATCATTTAGGCTTCGAAAAATGCAAGTTCGGAAGCACCAAGGTTCGGAGCATGCGGGATGCACAACCTTGCGTAAGTTGTGCGCGGGGTTCCTCATTGTGCAACGAAAGGGACCCGAATGTCAAATGTAGAACTCCAATTTTGAATAGTTTGGGAAGCATTTGGGGTTCATTTAGGCTTCGGAAAATGCAAGTTCGGAAGCACCAAGGTTCGGAGCATGCGGGATGCACAACTTTGCGTAAGTAGTGCGCGGGGTTCCTCATTGTGCAACGAAAGGGACCCGAATGTCAAATGTAGAACTCCAATTTTGAATAGTTTGGGAAGCATTTGGGGATCATTTAGGCTTCGGAAAATGCAAGTTCGGAAGCACCAAGGTTCGGAGCATGCGGGATGCACAACCTTGCGTAAGTTGTGCGCGGGGTTCCTCATTGTGCAACGAAAGGGACCCGAATGTCAAATGTAGAACTCCAATTTTGAATAGTTTGGGAAGCATTTGGGGATCATTTAGGCTTCGGAAAATGCAAGTTCGGAAGCACCAAGGTTCGGAGCATGCGGGATGCACAACTTTGCGTAAGTAGTGCGCGGGGTTCCTCATTGTGCAACGAAAGGGACCCGAATGTCAAATGTAGAGCTCCAATTTTGAATAGTTTGGGAAGCATTTGGGGATCATTTAGGCTTCGGAAAATGCAAGTTCGGAAGCAACAATGTTCGGAGCATGCGGGATGCACAACTTTGCGTAAGTGGTGCGCGGGGTTCCTCAATGTGCAACGAAAGGGACCCGAATGTCAAATGTAGAACTCCAATTTTGAATACTTTGGGAAGCATTTGGGGATCATTTAGGCATCGGAAAATGCAAGTTCGGAAGCACCAAGGTTCGGAGCATGCGGGATGCACAACTTTGCGTAAGTTGTGCGCGGGGTTCCTCATTGTGCAAGGAAAGGGACCCGAATGTCAAATGTAGAACTCCAATTTTGAATAGTTTGGGAAGCATTTGGAGATCATTTAGGCTTCGAAAAATGCAAGTTCGGAAGCACCAAGGTTCGGAGCATGCGGGATGCACAACTTTGCGTAAGTTGTGCGCGGGGTTCCTCATTGTGCAACGAAAGGGACCCGAAGGTCAAATGTAGAACTCCAATTTTGAATAGTTTGGGAAGCATTTGGGGTTCATTTAGGCTTCGGAAAATGGAAGTTCGGAAGCACCAAGGTTCGGAGCATGCGGGATGCACAACTTTGCGTAAGTAGTGCGCGGGGTTCCTCATTGTGCAACGAAAGGGACCCGAATGTCAAATGTAGAACTCCAATTTTGAATAGTTTAGGAAGCATTTGGGGATCATTTAGGCTTCGGAAAATGCAAGTTCGGAAGCACCAAGGTTCGGAGCATGCGGGATGCACAACCTTGCGTAAGTTGTGCGCGGGGTTCCTCATTGTGCAACGAAAGGGACCCGAATGTCAAATGTAGAACTCCAATTTTGAATAGTTTGGGAAGCATTTGGGGATCATTTAGGCTTCGGAAACTGCAAGTTCGGAAGCAAAAGGTTCGGAGCATGCGGGATGCACAACCTTGCGTAAGTTCTGCGCGGGGTTCCTCATTGCGCAACGAAAGGGACCCGAATGTCACATGTAGAACTCTAATTTTGAATAGATTAGGAAGCATTTGGGTATCATTTAGGCTTCGGAAAATGCAAGTTCGGAAGCACCAAGGTTCGGAGCATGCGGGATGCACAACTTTGCGTAAGTTGTGCGCGGGGTTCCTCATTGTGCAACGAAAGGGACCCGAATGTCAAATGTAGAACTCCAATTTTGAATAGTTTGGGAAGCATTTGGGGATCATTTAGGCTTCGGAAAATGCAAGTTCGGAAGCACCAAGGTTCGGAGCATGCGGGATGCACAACTTTGCGTAAGTAGTGCACGGGGTTCCTCATTGTGCAACGAAAGGGACCCGAATGTCAAATGTAGAACTCCAATTTTGAATAGTTTGGGAAGCATTTGGGGATCATTTAGGCTTCGAAAAATGCAAGTTCGGAAGCACCAAGGTTCGGAGCATGCGGGATGCACAACTTTGCGTAAGTTGTGCGCGGGGTTCCTCATTGTGCAACGAAAGGGACCCGAATGTCAAATGTAGAACTCCAATTTTGAATAGTTTGGGAAGCATTTGGGGATCATTTAGGCTTCGGAAAATGCAAGTTCGGAAGCACCAAGGTTCGGAGCATGCGGGATGCACAACTTTGCGTAAGTAGTGCGCGGGGTTCCTCATTGTGCAACGAAAGGGACCCGAATGTCAAATGTAGAACTCCAATTTTGAATAGTTTGGGAAGCATTTGGGGATCATTTAGGCTTCGAAAAATGCAAGTTCGGAAGCACCAAGGTTCGGAGCATGCGGGATGCACAACTTTGCGTAAGTTGTGCGCGGGGTTCCTCATTGTGCAACGAAAGGGACCCGAATGTCAAATGTAGAACTCCAATTTTGAATAGTTTGGGAAGCATTTGGGGATCATTTAGGCTTCGGAAAATGCAAGATCGGAAGCACCAAGGTTCGGAGCATGCGGGATGCACAACTTTGCGTAAGTTGTGCGCGGGGTTCCTCATTGTGCAACGAAAGGGACCCGAATGTCAAATGTAGAACTCCAATTTTGAATAGTTTGGGAAGCATTTGGGGTTCATTTAGGCTTCGGAAAATGCAAGTTCGGAAGCACCAAGGTTCGGAGCATGCGGGATGCACAACTTTGCGTAAGTAGTGCGCGGGGTTCCTCATTGTGCAACGAAAGGGACCCGAATGTCAAATGTAGAACTCCAATTTTGAATAGTTTGGGAAGCATTTGGGGATCATTTAGGCTTCGGAAAATGCAAGTTCGGAAGCACCAAGGTTCGGAGCATGCGGGATGCACAACTTTGCGTAAGTAGTGCGCGGGGTTCCTCATTGTGCAACGAAAGGGACCCGAATGTCAAATGTAGAACTCCAATTTTGAATAGTTTGTGAAGCATTTGGGGATCATCTAGGCTTCGAAAAATGCAAGTTCGGAAGCACCAAGGTTCGGAGCATGCGGGATGCACAACCTTGCGTAAGTAGTGCGCGGGTTCCTCATTAAGCAACGAAATGGACCCGAATGTCAAATGTAGAACTCCAATTTTGAATAGTTTAGGAAGCATTTGGGGATCATTTAGGCTTCGGAAAATGCAAGATCGGAAGCACCAAGGTTCGGAGCATGCGGGATGCACAACCTTACGTAAGTTGTGCGCAGGGTTCCTCATTGTGCAACGAAAGGGACCCGAATGTCAAATGTAGAACTCCAATTTTGAATAGTTTGTGAAGCATTTGGGGATCATTTAGGCTTCGAAAAATGCAAGTTCGGAAGCACCAAGGTTCGGAGCATGCGGGATGCACAACTTTGCGTAAGTTGTGCGCGGGGTTCCTCATTGTGCAACGATTGGGACCCGAATGTCAAATGTAGAACTCCAATTTTTAATAGTTTGGGAAGCATTTGGGGATCATTTAGGTTTCGGAAAATGCATGTTGGGAAGCACCAAGGTTCGGAGCATGCGGGATGCACAACTTTGCGTAAGTTGTGTGCGGGGTTCCTCATTGTGCAACGAAAGGGACCCGAATGTCAAATGTAGAACTCCAATTTTGAATAGTTTGGGAAGCATTTGGGGATCATTTAGGCTTCGGAAAATGCAAGTTCGGAAGCACCAAGGTTCGGAGCATGCGGGATGCACAACTTTGCGTAGGTTGTGCGCGGGGTTCCTCATTGTGCAACGAAAGGGACCCGAATGTCAAATGTAGAACTCCAATTTTGAATAGTTTGGGAAGCATTTGGGGATCATTTAGGCGTCGGAAAATGCAAGTTCGGAAGCACCAAGGTTCGGAGCATGCGGGATGCAAAACTTTGCGTCAGTTGTGCGCGGGGTTCCTCATTGTGCAACAAAAGGGTCCCGAATGTCAAATGTAGAACTCCAATTTTGAATAGTTTGGGAAGTATTTGGGGATCATTTAGGCTTCGGAAAATGCAAGTTCGGAAGCACCAAGGTTCGGAGCATGCGGGATGCACAACTTTGCGTAAGTTGTGCGCGGGGTTCCTCATTGTGCCAACGAATGGGACCCGAATGTCACATGTAGAACTCCAATTTTGAATAGTTTGGGAAGCATTTGGGGATCATCTAGGCTTCGGAAAATGCAAGTTCGGAAGCACCAAGGTTCGGAGCATGCGGGATGCACAACTTTGCGTAAGTAGTGCGCGGGGTTCCTCATTGTGCAACGAAAGGGACCCGAATGTCAAATGTAGAACTCCAATTTTGAATAGTTTGGGAAGCATTTTGGGATCATTTAGGCTTCGGAAAATGCAAGTTCGGAAGCACCAAGGTTCGGAGCATGCGGGATGCACAACCTTGCGTAAGTTGTGCGCGGGGTTCCTCATTGTGCAACGAAAGGGACCCGAATGTCAAACGTAGAACTCCAATTTTGAATTGGTTGGGAAGCATTTGGGGATCATTTAGGCATTGAAAAATGCAATTTCGGAAGCACCAAGGTTCGGAGCATGCGGGATGCACAACTTTGCGTAAGTTGTGCGCGGGGTTCCTCATTGTGCAACGAAAGGGACCCGAATGTCCAATGTAGAATTCCAATTTTCAATTGTCTAGGAAACATTTGGGGAACATTTAGGCATCGGAAAATGCCTGTTCGGAAGCACCAAGGTTCGGCGCATGCGGGATGCACATGTTTGCGTAAGTTGTGCGCGGGGTTCCTCATTGTGCAACGAAAGGGACCCGAATGTCGAATGTAGAACTCCAATTTTGAATAGTTTGGGAAGCATTTGGGGATCATTTAGGCTTCGGAAAATGCAAGTTCGGAAGCACCAAGGTTCGGAGCATGCGGGATGCACAACCTTGCGTAAGTTGTGCGCGGGGTTCCTCATTGTGCAACGAAAGGGACCCGAATGTCAAATGTAGAACTCCAATTTTGAATAGTTTGGGAAGCATTTGGGGATCATTTAGGCTTCGAAAAATGCAAGTTCGGAAGCACCAAGGTTCGGAGCATGCGGGATGCACAACGTTGCGTAACTTGTGCGCGGGGTTCCTCATTGTGCAACGAAAGGGACCCGAATGTCAAATGTAGAACTCCAATTTTGAACAGTTTGGGAAGAATTTGGGGATCATTTAGGCTTCGGAAAATGCAAGTTCGGAAGCACCAAGGTTCGGAGCATGCGAGATGCCCAACTTTGCGTAAGTTGTGCACGGGGTTCCTCATTGTGCAACGAAAGGGACCCGAATGTGAAATGTAGAACTTCAATTTTTGAATAGTTTGGTAAACATTTGGGGATCGTTTAGGATTCGAAAAATGCAGGTTCAGAAGCACCAAGGTTCGGAGCATGCGGGATGCACAACTTTGAGTAAGTTGTGCGCGGGGTTCCTCATTGTGCAACGAAAGGGACCCGAATGTCAAATGTAGAACTCCAATTTTGAATAGTTTGGGAAGCATTTGGGGATCATTTAGGCTTCGAAAAATGCAAGTTCGAAAGCACCAAGGTTCGGAGCATGCGGGATGCACAACCTTGCGTAAGTTGTGCGCGGGGTTCCTCATTGTGCAACGAAAGGGACCCGAATGTCAAATGTAGAACTCCAATTTTGAATAGTTTGGGAAGCATTTGGGGATCATTTAGGCTTCGGAAAATGCAAGTTCGGAAGCACCAAGGTTCGGAGCATCCGGGATGCACAACTTTGCGTATGTTGTGCGCGGGGTTCCTCATTGTGCAACGAAAGGGACCCGAATGTCAAATGTAGAACTCCAATTTTGAATAGTTTGGGAAACATTTGGGGATCATTTAGGCTTCGGAAAATGCAAGTTCGGAAGCACCAAGGTTCGGAGCATGCGGGATGCACAACTTTGCGTAAGTAGTGCGCGGGGTTCCTCATTGTGCAACGAAAGGGACCCGAATGTCAAATGTAGAACTCCAATTTTGAATAGTTTGGGAAGCATTTGGGGATCATTTAGGCTTCGGAAAATGCAAGTTCGGAAGCACCAAGGTTCGGAGCATGCGGGATGCACAACTTTGCGTAAGTAGTGCGCGGGGTTCCTCATTGTGCAACGAAAGGGACCCGAATGTCAAATGTAGAACTCCAATTTTGAATAGTTTGGGAAGCATTTGGGGATCATTTAGGCTTCGGAAAATGCAAGTTCGGAAGCACCAAGGTTCGGAGCATGCGGGATGCACAACTTTGCGTAAGTAGTGCGCGGGGTTCCTCATTGTGCAACGAAAGGGACCCGAATGTCAAATGTAGAACTCCAATTTTGAATAGTTTGGGAAGCATTTGGGGATCATTTAGGCTTCGGAAAATGCAAGTTCGGAAGCACCAAGGTTCGGAGCATGCGGGATGCACAACCTTGCGTAAGTTGTGCGCGGGGTTCCTCATTGTGCAACGAAAGGGACCCGAATGTCAAATGTAGAACTCCAATTTTGAATAGTTTGGGAAGCATTTGGGGATCATTTAGGCTTCGGAAAATGCAAGTTCGGAAGCACCAAGGTTCGGAGCATGCAGGATGCACAACTTTGCGTAAGTTGTGCGCGGGTTTCCTCATCGGTGCAACGAAAGGGACAAGAATGTCGAATGTAGAACTACAATTTTCAATAGTTTGGGAAACATTTAGGGATCATTTAGGCTTCGGAAAATGCAAGTTCGGAAGCACCAAGGTACGGAGCATGCGGGATGCACAACTTTGCGTAAGTTGTGCGCGGGGTTCCTCAATGTGCAATGAAAGGGACCCGAATGTCAAATGTAGAACTCCAATTTTGAATAGTTTGGGAAGCATTTGGGGATCATTTAGGCTTCGGAAAATGCAAGTTCGGAAGCACCAAGCTTCGGAACATGCAGGATGCACAACTTTGCGTAAGTTGTGCGCGGGGTTCCTCATTGTGCATCGAAAGGGACCCCAATGTCAAATGTAGAACTCCAATTTTGAATAGTTTGAGAAACATTTGGGGGTCATTTAGGCTTCGAAAAATGCAAGTTCGGAAGCACCAAGGTTCGGAGCATGGGGGATGCACAACATTGCGTAAGTTGTGCGCGGGGTTCCTCATTGTGCAACGAAAGGGACCCGAAAGTCAAATGTAGAACTCCAATTTTGAATAGTTTGGGAAGTATTTGGGGATCATTTAGGCTTCGAAAAATGCAAGTTCGGAAGCACCAAGGTTCGGAGCATGCGGGATGCACAACTTTGCGTAAGTTGTGCGCGGGGTTCCTCATTGTGCAACGAAAGGGACCCGAATGTCAAATGTAGAACTCCAATTTTGAATAGTTTGGGAAGCATTTGGGGATCATTTAGGCTTCGGAAAATGCAAGTTCGGAAGCACCAAGGTTCGGAGCATGCGGGATGCACAACTTTGCGTAAGTAGTGCGCGGGGTTCCTCATTGTGCAACGAAAGGGACCCGAATGTCAAATGTAGAACTCCAATTTTGAATAGTTTGGGAAGCATTTGGGGATCATTTAGGCTTCGGAAAATGCAAGTTCGGAAGCACCAAGGTTCGGAGCATGCGGGATGCACAACCTTGCGTAAGTTGTGCGCGGGGTTCCTCATTGTGCAACGAAAGGGACCCGAATGTCAAATGTAGAACTCCAATTTTGAATAGTTTGGGAAGCATTTGGGGATCATTTAGGCTTCGGAAAATGCAAGTTCGGAAGCACCAAGGTTCGGAGCATGCGGGATGCACAACCTTGCGTAAGTAGTGCGCGGGGTTCCTCATTGTGCAACGAAAGGGACCCGAATGTCAAATGTAGAACTCCAATTTTGAATAGTTTGGGAAGCATTTGGGGATCATTTAGGCTTCGAAAAATGCTAGTTCAGAAGCACCAAGTTTCGGAGCATGCGGGATGCACAACTTTTCGTAACTTGTGCGCGGGGGCCTTCCTTGTGCAACGAAGGGGACCTGAATGTCCAATGTAGAACTCCAATTTTGAATAGTTTGGAAAACATTTGGGGATCATTTAGGCTTCGAAAAATGCAAGTTCGGAAGCACCAAGGTTCGGAGCATGCGGGATGCACAACGTTGCGTAAGTTGTGCGCGGGGTTCCTCATTGTGCAACGAAAGGGACCCGAATGTCAAATGTAGAACTCCAATTTTGAATAGTTTGGAAACATTTGGGATCATTTAGGCTACGGAAAATGCAAGTTGGGAAGCACCAAGGTTTGGAGCATGCGGGGTGAACAACCTTCCGTAAGTTGTGCGCAGGGCTCCTCATTGTGCATCGAAAGGGACCTGAATGTCAAATGTAGAACTCCAATTTTGAATAGTTTGGGAAACATTTGGGGATCATTTAGGCTTCGGAAAATGCAAGTTCGGAAGCACCAAGGTTCGGAGTATGCAGGATACACGAATTTGCGTAGGTTGTGCGCGGGGTTCCGTATTTTGGAACGAAAGGGACCCCAATGTCAAATGTAGAACTCCAATTTTGAATAGTTTGGGAAGCATTTGGGGATCATTTAGGCTTCGGAAAATGCAAGTTCGGAAGCACCAAGGTTCAGAGCATGCGGGATGCACAAATTTGCGTAAGTAGGGCGCGGGGTTCCTCATTGTGCAACGAAAGGGACCCGAATGTCAAATGTAGAACTCCAATTTTGAATAGTTTGGGAAGCATTTGGGGATCATTTAGGCTTCGAAAAATGCAAGTTCGGAAGCACCAAGGTTCGGAGCATGCGGGATGCACAACTTTGCGTAAGTTGTGCGCGGGGTTCCTCATTGTGCAACGAAAGGGACCCGAATGTCAAATGTAGAACTCCAATTTTGAATAGTTTGGGAAGCATTTGGGGATCATTTAGGCTTCGGAAAATGCAAGTTCGGAAGCACCAAGGTTCGGAGCATGCGGGATGCACAACTTTGCGTAAGTAGTGCGCGGGGTTCCTCATTGTGCAACGAAAGGGACCCGAATGTCAAATGTAGAACTCCAATTTTGAATAGTTTAGGAAGCATTTGGGGATCATTTAGGCTTCGTAAAATGCAAGTTCGGCAGCACCAAGGTTCGGAGCATGCGGGATGCACAACCTTGCGTAAGTTGTGCGCGGGGTTCCTCAATGTGCAACGAAAGGGACCCGAATGTCAAATGTAGATCTCCAATTTTGAATACTTTGGGAAGCATTTGGGAATCATTTAAGCTTCGGAAAATGCAAGTTCGGAAGCACCATGGTTCGGGGCATGCGGGATGCACAACTTTGCGTATGTAGTGCGCGGGGTTCCTCATTGTGCAACGAAAGGGACCCGAATGTCAAAAGTAGAACTCCAATTTTGAATAGTTTGGGAAGCATTTGGGGATCATTTAGGCTTCGGAAAATGCAAGTTCGGAAGCATCAAGGTTCGGAGCATGCGGGATGCACAACTTTGCGTAAGTAGTGCGCGGGGTTCCTCATTGTGCAACGAAAGGGACCCGAATGTAAAATGTAGAACTCCAATTTTGAATAGTTTGGGAAACATTTGTGTATCATTTATGCTTCAAAAAATGCAAGTTTGGAAGCACCAAGGTTCAGAGCATGGGAGATACACAACTTTCCGTAAGTAGTGAAGGTTCCTCATTGTGCAACGAAAGGGACCCGAATGTCAAAGGTAGAACTCCAATTTTGAATAGTTTGGGAAACATTTGGGGATCATTTAGGCTTCGGAAAATGCAAGTTCGGAAGCACCAAGGTTCGGAGCATGCGGGATGCACAACTTTGCGTAAGTAGTGCGCGGGGTTCCTCATTGTGCAACGAAAGGGACCCGAATGTCAAATGTAGAACTCCAATTTTGAATTGTTTGGGAAGCATTTGGGGATCATTTAGGCTTCGGAAAATGCAAGTTCGGAAGCACCAAGGTTCGGAGCATGCGGGATGCACAACTTTGCGTAAGTTGTGCCCGGGGTTCCTCATTGTGCAACGAAAGGGACCCGAATGTCAAATGTAGAACTCCAATTTTGAATAGTTTGGGAAACATTTGGGGATCATTTAGGCTTCGGAAAATGCAAGTTCGAAAGCACGATGTTTCGGAGCATGCGGAATGCACAAGTTTCCGTAAATTGTGCGCAGGGTTCCTCATTGTGCAACGAAAGGGACCCGAATGTCCAATGTAGAACACAATTTGGAATAGTATGGGAAACATTTGGGGATCATTTAGGCTTCGGAAAATGGAAGTTCGAAAGCACCAAGGATCGGAGCATGGGGGAAGCACAACTTTGCGTTAGTTGTGCGCGGGGTTCCTCATTGTGCAACAAAAGGGGCCCGAATGTCGAATGTAGAACTCCAATTTTGAATAGTTTGGGAAACATTTGGGGATCATTTAGGCTTCGGAAAATGCAAGTTCGGAAGCACCAAGGTTCGGAGCATGCGGGATGCACAACTTTGCGTAAGTTGTGCGCGGTATTCCTCATTGTGGAACGAAAGGGACCCGACTGTCCAATGTAGAACTCCAATTTTGAATAGTTTCGGAAACATTTGGGGATCATTTAGGCTTCGAAAAATGCAAGTTTGAATGCACCAAGGTTCGGAGCATGCGGGATGAACAACTTTGCGTAAGTTGTGCGCGGGGTTCCTCATTGTGCAACGAAAGGGACCCGAATGTCAAATGTAGAACTCCAATTTTGAATAGTTTGGGAAACATTTGGGGATCATTTAGGCTTCGGAAAATGCAAGTTCGGAAGCACCAAGGTTCGGAGCATGCGGGATGCACAACCTTGCGTAAGTTGTGCGCGGGGTTCCTCATTGTGCAACGAAAGGGACCCGAATGTCGAATGTAGAACTCCAATTTTGAATAGTTTGGGAAGCATTTGGGGATCATTTAGGCTTCGAAAAATGCAAGTTCGGAAGCACCAAGGTTCGGAGCATGCGGGATGCACAACTTTGCGTAAGTTGTGCGCGGGGTTCCTCATTGTGCAACGAAAGGGACCCGATTGTCCAATGTAGAACCCCAGTTTCAAATAGTTTGGGAAACATTTGGGGATCATTTACGCTTCGAAAAATGTAAGTTCGGAAGCACCAAGGTTCGGAGCATGCGGGATGCCCAACTTTGCGTAAGTTGTACGCGGTGTTCCTCATTGTGCAACGAAAGGGACCCGAATGTCAAATGTAGAACTCCAATTTTGAATAGTTTGGGAAGCATTTGGGGATCATTTAGGCTTCGGAAAATGCAAGTTCGGAAGCACCAAGGTTCGGAGCATGCGGGATGCACAACCTTGCCTAAGTTGTGCGCGGGTTCCTCATTTTGCAACGAAAGGGACCCGAATGTCAAATGTAGAACTCCAATTTTGAATAGTTTGGGAAGTATTTGGGGATCATTTTGGCTTCGAAAAATGCAAGTTCGGAAGCACCAAGGTTCAGAGCATGCGGGATGCACAACTTTGCGTAAGTTGTGCGCGGGGTTCCTCCTTTTGCAACGAAAGGGACCCGAATGTCAAATGTAGAACTCCAATTTTGAGTAGTTTGGGAAGCATTTGGGGATCATTTAGGCTTCGAAAAATGCAAGTTCGGAAGCACCAAGGTTCGGAGCATGCGGGATGCACAACTTTGCGTAAGTAGTGCGCGGGGTTCCTCATTGTGCAACGAAAGGGACCCGAATGTCAAATGTAGAACTCCAATTTTGAATAGTTTGGGAAGCATTTGGGGATCATTTAGGCTTCGAAAAATGCAAGTTCGGAAGCACCAAGGTTCGGAGCATGCGGGATGCACAACTTTGCGTAAGTTGTGCGCGGGGTTCCTCATTGTGCAACGAAAGGGACCCGAATGTCAAATGTAGAACTCCAATTTTGAATAGTTTGGGAAGCATTTGGGGATCATTTAGGCTTCGGAAAATGCAAGTTCGGAAGCACCAAGGTTCGGAGCATGCGGGATGCACAACTTTGCGTAAGTAGTGCGCGGGGTTCCTCATTGTGCAACGAAAGGGACCCGAATGTCAAATGTAGAACTCCAATTTTGAATAGTTTGGGAAGCATTTGGGGATCATTTAGGCTTCGGAAAATGCAAGTTCGGAAGCACCAAGGTTCGGAGCATGCGGGATGCACAACCTTGCGTAAGTTGTGCGCGGGGTTCCTCATTGTGCAACGAAAGGGACCCGAATGTCAAATGTAGAACTCCAATTTTGAATAGTTTGGGAAGCATTTGGGGATCATTTAGGCTTCGGAAAATGCAAGTTCGGAAGCACCAAGGTACGGAGCATGCGGGATGCACAACCTAGCCTAAGTTGTGCGCGGGGTTCCTCCTTGTGCAACGAAATGGACCAGAATGTCAAATGTAGAACTCTAATTATGAATAGTTTGGGAAGCATTTGGGGATCATTTAGCCTTCGGAAAATGCAAGTTCGGAAGCAACAACGTTCGGAGCATGCGGGATGCACAACCTTGCGTAAGTTGTGCGCGGGGTTCCTCATTGTGCAACGAAAGGGACCCGAATGTCAAATGTAGAACTCCAATTTTGAATAGTTTGGGAAGCATTTGGGGATCATTTAGGCTTCGGAAAATGCAACTTCGGAAGCACCAAGGTTCGGAGCATGCGGGATGCACAACCTTGCGTAAGTTGTGCGCGGGGTTCCTCATTGTGCAACGAAAGGGACCCGAATGTCAAATGTAGAACTCCAATTTTGAATAGTTTGGGAACATTTGGGGATCATTTAGGCTTCGGAAAATGCAAGTTGGGAAGCACCAACATTCGGAGCATGCGGGATGCACAACATTGCGTAAGTTGTGCACGGGGTTTCTCATTGTGCAACGAAAGGGACCCGAATGTCAAAT
Organism: Melastoma dodecandrum; assembly: GCA_029817715.1. Lineage (NCBI taxonomy): Eukaryota > Viridiplantae > Streptophyta > Magnoliopsida > Myrtales > Melastomataceae > Melastoma > Melastoma dodecandrum. Next base: position 7,234,685 of record JARUPY010000607.1, on the reverse strand, counting down.
GTAGAACTCCAATTTTGAATAGTTTAGGAAGCATTTGGGGATCATTTAGGCTTCGGAAAATGCAAGTTCGAAAGCACCAAGGTTCGGAGCATGCGGGATGCACAACTTTGCGTAAGTTGTGCGCGGGCTACTCATTGTGCAACGAAAGGGACCCGAATGTCAAATGTAGTACTCCAATTTTGAATAGTTTGGGAAACATTTGGGGATCATTTAGGCTTCGGAAAATGCAAGTTCGGAAGCACCAAGGTTCGGAGCATGCGGGATGCACAACTTTGCGTAAGTAGTGCGCGGGGTTCCTCATTGTGCAACGAAAGGGACCCGAATGTCAAATGTAGAACTCCAATATTGAATAGTTTTGGAAGCATTTGGGGATCATTTAGGCTTCGGAAAATGCAAGTTCGGAAGCACCAAGGTTCGGAGCATGCGGGATGCACAACTTTGCGTAAGTTGTGCGCGGGGTTCCTCATTGTGCAACGAAAGGGACCCGAATGTCAAATGTAGAACTCCAATTTTGAATAGTTTGGGAAGCATTTGGGGATCATTTAGGCTTCGGAAAATGCAAGTTCGGAAGCACCAAGGTTCGGAGCATGCGGGATGCACAACTTTGCGTAAGTAGTGCGCGGGGTTCCTCATTGTGCAACGAAAGGGACCCGAATGTCAAATGTAGAACTCCAATTTTGAATAGTTTGGGAAGCATTTGGGGATCATTTAAGCTTCGGAAAATGCAAGTTCGGAAGCACCAAGGTTCGGAGCATGCGGGATGCACAACTTTGCGTAAGTTGTGCGCGGGGTTCCTCATTGTGCAACGAAAGGGACCCGAATGTCAAATGTAGAACTCCAATTTTGAATAGTTTGGGAAGCATTTGGGGATCATTTATGCTTCGGAAAATGCAAGTTCGGAAGCACCAAGGTTCGGAGCATGCGGGATGCACAACTTTGCATAAGTTGTGCGCGGGGTTCCTCATTGTGCAACGACAGGGACCCGAATGTCAAATGTAGAACTCCAATTTTGAATAGTTTGGGAAGCATTTGGGGTTCATTTAGGCTTCGGAAAATGGAAGTTCGGAAGCACCAAGGTTCGGAGCATGCGGGATGCACAACTTTGCGTATGTAATGCGCCGGGTTCCTCATCGTGCAACGAAAGGGACCCGAATGTCAATAGTAGAACTCCAATTTGGAATAGTTTGGGAAACATTTAGGTATCATTTAGGCTTCGGAAAATGCAAGTTCGAAAGCACGATGTTTCGGAGCATGCGAGATACACAACTTTCCGTAAGTAGTGAAGGTTCCTCATTGTGCAACGAAAGGGACCCGAATGTCAAAGGTAGAACTCCAATTTTGAATAGTTTGGGAAACATTTGGGGATCATTTAGGCTTCGGAAAATGCAAGTTCGGAAGCACCAAGGTTCGGAGCATGCGGGATGCACAACTTTGCGTAAGTAGTGCGCGGGGTTCCTCATTGTGCAACGAAAGGGACCCGAATGTCAAATGTAGAACTCCAATTTTGAATAGTTTGGGAAACATTTGGGGATCATTTAGGCTTCGGAAAATGCAAGTTCGGAAGCACCAAGGTTCGGAGCATGCGGGATGCACAACCTTGCGTAAGTTGTGCGCGGGGTTCCTCATTGTGCAACGAAAGGGACCCGAATGTCAAATGTAGAACTCCAATTTTGAATAGTTTGGGAAGCATTTGGAGATCATTTAGGCTTCGGAAAATGCAAGTTCGGAAGCACCATGGTTCGGAGCATGCGGGATGCACAACCTTGCGATAGCTGTGCGCGGGGTTCCTCATTGTGCAACGAATGGGACCCGAATGACAAATGTAGAACTCCAATTTTGAATAGTTTGGGAAAAATTTGGGTATCAATTTGGTTTCGGAAAATGCAAGTTCGGAAGCACCAAGCTTCGGAACATGCAGGATGCACAACTTTGCGTAAGTTGTGCGCGGGGTTCCTCATTGTGCAACGAAAGGGACACAAATGTCGAATGTAGAACTCCAATTTTGAATAGTTTGGGAAGCATTTGGGGATCATTTAGGCTTCGGAAAATGCAAGTTCGGAAGCACCAAGGTTCGGAGCATGCGGGATGCACAACTTTGCGTAAGTTGTGCGCGGGGTTCCTCATTGTGCAACGAAACGGACCCGAATTTCCAATGTAGAACTCCAATTTTGAATAGATTGGGAAATATTTGGGAATTATTTAGGCATCGAAAAATGCAAGTTTGAATGCACCAAGGTTCGGAGCATGCGGGATGAACAACTTTGCGTAAGTTGTGCGCAAGGTTCCTCATTGTGCAACGAAAGGAACCCGAATGTCAAATGTAGAACTCCAATTTTGAATAGTTTGGGAAACATTTGGGGATCATTTAGGCTTCGGAAAATGCAAGTTCGGAAGCACCAAGGTTCGGAGCATGAGGGATGCACAACCTTGCGTAAGTTGTGCGCGGGGTTCCTCATTGTGCTACGAAAGGGACCCGAATGTCAAATGTAGAACTCCAATTTTGAATAGCTTGGGAAACATTTAGGGATCATTTATGCTTCGGAAAATGCAAGTTCGGAAGCACCAAGGTTCGGAGCATGCGGGATGCACAACTTTGCGTAAGTTGTGCGCGGGGGTCCTCATTGTGCAACGAAAGGGACCCAAACGTCAAATGTAGAACTCCAATTTTGAATAGTTTGGGAAACATTTGTGGATCATTTAGGCTTCCGGAAATACAAGTTCGGAAGCACAAAAGTTCGGAGCATGCGGGATGCACAACTTTGCGTAAGTTGTGCGCGGGGTTCTTCATTGTGCAACGAAACGAACCCGAATGTCAAATATAGAACTCCAATTTTGAAAAGTTTGGGAAACATTTGGGTAACTTTTCGGCTTCGGAAAATGTAAGTTCGGAAGCACCAAGGTTCGGAGCATGCGGGATGCACAACTTTGCGTAAGTTGTGCGCGGGGTTCCTCATTGTGCAACGATTGGGACCCGAATGTCAAATGTAGAACTCCAATTTTGAATAGTAAACATTTGGGGATCCTTTAGGCTTCGGAAAATCAAGGTTTGGAAGCACAAGGTTCGGAGCATGCGGGATGCACTACGTTGCGTAAATTGGGCGCGGAGTTCCTCATTGTGCAACGAAAGGGACCCGAATGTCAAATCTTGAACTCCAATTTTGAATAGTTTAGGAAACATTTGGGGATCATTTAGGCTTCGGAAAATACAAGTTCGGAAGCACCAAGATTCGGAGCATGCGGGATGCACAACTTTCCGTAAGTTGTGCGCGGGATTCCTCATTGTGCAACGAAAGGGACCCGAATGTCAAATGTAGAACTCCAATTTTGAATAGTTTGGGAAACATTTGGGGATCATTTAGGCTTCGAAAATGCAAGTTTGGAAGCACCAAGGTTCGGAGCATGCGGGATGCAAAACTTTGCGTAAGTTGTGCGCGGGGTTCCTCATTGTGCAACGAAAGGGACCCGAATGTCAAATGTAGAACTCCAATTTTGAATAGTTTGGGATGCATTTGGGGATCATTTAGGCATTGAAAAATGCAAGTTCGGAGGCACCAAGATTCGGAGCCTGCGGGATGCACAACTTTGCGTAAGTTGTGCGCAGGTTTCCTCATTGTGCAACGATAGGGACCCGAATGTCAAATGTAGAACTCCAATTTTGAATAGTTTGGGAAACATTTGGGGATCATTTAGGCTTCGGAAAATGCAAGTTCGGAAGCACCCAGGTTCGGAGCATGCGGGAGGCACAACTTTGCGTAAGTTGTGCGTGGGGTTTCTCATTGTGCGACGAAAGAGACCCGAATGTCAAATGTAGAACTCCAATTTTGAATAGTTTGGGAAAGATTTGGGGATCATTTAGGCTCCGAAGAATACAAGTTCGGAAGCACCAAGGTTCGGAGCATGCGGGATGCACAACTTTGCGTAAGTTGTGCGCGGGGTTTCCCATTGTGCAACGATTGGGACCAGAATGTCGAATGTAGAACTCCAATTTTGAATAGTTTGTTAAGCATTTGGGGATCACTTAGGCTTCGGAAAATGCATGTCGGAAGCCCCAAGGTTCGGAGCATGCGGGATGCACAACTTTGCGTAAGTTGTGCGCGTGGATCCTCATTGTGTAACGAAAGGGACCCGAATGTCAAATGTAGAACTCCAATTTTGAATAGTTTGGGAAACATTTGGGGATCATTTAGGCTTCGGAAAATGCAAGTTCGGAAGCACCAAGGTTCGTAGCATGCGGGAAGCACAACTTTGCGTAAGTTGTGCGCGGGGTTCCTCAATGTACAACGAAAGGGACCCGAATGCCAAATGTAGAACTCCAATTTTGAATAGTTTGGGAAACATTTGGGGATCATTTAGGCTTTGAAAAATGCAAGTTCGGAAGCACCAAGGTTCGGAGCATGCGGGATGCACAACTTTGCGTAAGTTGTGCGCGGGGTTCCTCATTGTGCAACGAAAGGGACCCGAAGGTCAAATGTAGAACTCCAATTTTGAATAGTTTGGGAAGCATTTGGGGTTCATTTAGGCTTCGGAAAATGTAAGTTTGGAAGCACCAAGGTTCGGAGCATGCGGGATGCACAACTCTGCGTAAGTTGTGCGCGGAGTCCCTCATTGTGCAACGAAAGGGTCGAATGTAGAACTCCAATTTTGAATAGTTTGGGAAGCATTTGGGGATCATTTAGGCTTCGGAAAATGCAAGTTCGGAAGCACCAAGGTTCGGAGCATGCGGGATGCACAACTTTGCGTAAGTTGTGCGCGGGGTTCCTCATTGTGCAACGAAAGGGACCCGAATGTCAAATGTAGAACTCCAATTTTGAATAGTTTGGGAAGCATTTGGGGATCATTTAGGCTTCGGAAAATGCAAGTTCGGAAGCACCAAGGTTCGGAGCATGCGGGATGCACAACTTGCGTAAGTTGTGCGCGGAGTTCCTCATTGTGCAACGAAAGGGACCCGAATGTCAAATGTAGAACTCCAATTTTGAATAGTCTGTGAAGCATTTGGGGATCATTTAGGCTTCGGAAAATGCAAGTTCGGAAGCACCAAGGTTCGGAGCATGCGGGATGCACAACTTTGCGTAAGTTGTGCGCGGGGTTCCTCATTGTGCAACGAAAGGGACCCGAATGTGAAATGTAGAACTCCAATTTCATATAGTTTGGGAAGCATTTGGGGATCGTTTTGGCTTCGGAAAATGCAAGTTCGGAAGCACCAAGGTTCGGAGCATGCGGGATGCACAACTTTGCGTAAGTAGTGCGCGGGGTTCCTCGTTGTGCATCGAAAGGGACCCGAATGTCAAATGTAGAACTCCAATTTTGAATAGTTTGGGAAGCATTTGGGGATCATTTAGGCTTCGGAAAATGCAAGTTCGGAAGCACCAAGGTTCGGAGCATGCGGGATGCACAACTTGCGTAAGTTGTGTGCGGGGTTCCTCATAGTGCAACGGAAGGGACCCGAATGTCAAATGTAGAACTCCAATTTTGAATACTTTGGGAAGCATTTGGGGATCATTTAGGCTTCGGAAAATGCAAGTTCGGAAGCACCAAGGTTCGGAGCATGCGGGATGCACAACTTTGCGTAAGTAGTGCGCGGGGTTCCTCATTGTGCAACGAAAGGGACCCGAATGTCAAATGTAGAACTCCAATTTTGAATAGTTTGGGAAGCATTTGGGGATCATTTAGGCTTCGGAAAATGCAAGTTCGGAAGCACCAAGGTTCGGAGCATGCGGGATGCACAACTTGCCTAAGTTGTGCCCGGGGTTCCTCATTGTGCAACGAAAGGGACCCGAATGTCAAATGTAGAACTCCAATTTTGAATAGTTTGGGAAGCATTTGGGGATCATTTAGGCTTCGGAAAATGCAAGTTCGGAAGCATCAAGGTTCGGAGCATGCGGGATGCACAACTTTGCGTAAGTAGTGCGCGGGGTTCCTCATTGTGCAACGAAAGGGACCCGAATGTCCAATGTAGAACTCCAATATTGAATAGTTTAGGAAGCATTTGGGGATCATTTAGGCTTCGGAAAATGCAAGTTCGGAAGCACCAAGGTTCGGAGCATGCGGGATGCACAACCTTGCGTAAGTTGTGCGCGGGGTTCCTCATTGTGCAACGAAAGGGACCCGAATGTCAAATGTAGAACTCCAATTTTGAATAGTTTGGGAAGCATTTGGGGATCATTTAGGCTTCGGAAAATGCAAGTTCGGAAGCACCAAGGTTCGGAGCATGCGGGATGCACAACCTTGCGTAAGTTGTGCGCGGGGTTCCTCAATGTGCAACGAAAGGGACCCGAATGTCAAATGTAGATCTCCAATTTTGAATACTTTGGGAAGCATTTGGGAATCATTTAAGCTTCGGAAAATGCAAGTTCGGAAGCACCATGGTTCGGGGCATGCGGGATGCACAACTTTGCGTATGTAGTGCGCGGGGTTCCTCATTGTGCAACGAAAGGGACCCGAATGTCAAAAGTAGAACTCCAATTTTGAATAGTTTGGGAAGCATTTGGGGATCATTTAGGCTTCGGAAAATGCAAGTTCGGAAGCATCAAGGTTCGGAGCATGCGGGATGCACAACTTTGCGTAAGTAGTGCGCGGGGTTCCTCATTGTGCAACGAAAGGGACCCGAATGTCCAATGTAGAACTCCAATATTGAATAGTTTAGGAAGCATTTGGGGATCATTTAGGCTTCGGAAAATGCAAGTTCGGAAGCACCAACGTTCGGAGCATGCGGGATGCACAACCTTGCGTAAGTTGTGGGCGGGGTTCCTCATTGTGCAACGAAAGGGACCCGAATGTCAAATGTAGAACTCCAATTTTGAAAAGTTTTGGAAGCATTTTGGGATCATTTAGGCTTCGGAAAATGCAAGTTCGGAAGCACCAAGGTTCGGAGCATGCGGGATGCACAACTTTGCGTAAGTTGTGCGCGGGGTTCCTCATTGTGCAACGAAAGGGACCCGAATGTCAAATGTAGAACTCCAATTTTGAATAGTTTGGGAAGCATTTGGGGATCATTTAGGCTTCGGAAAATGCAAGTTCGGAAGCACCAAGGTTCGGAGCATGCGGGATGCACAACTTTGCGTAAGTTGTGCGCGGGGTTCCTCATTGTGCAACGAAAGGGACCCGAATGTCAAATGTAGAACTCCAATTTTGAATAGTTTGGGAAACATTTGGGGATCATTTAGGCTTCGGAAAATGCAGGTTCGGAAGCACCAAGGTTCGGAGCATGCGGGATGCACAACTTTGCGTAAGTTGTGCGCGGGGTTCCTCATTGTGCAACGAAAGGGACCCGAATGTCAAATGTAGAACTCCAATTTTGAATAGTTTGGGAAGCATTCGGGGATCATTTAGGCTTCATAAATTGCAAGTTCTGAAGCACCAAGGTTCGGAGCATGCGGGATGCACAACTTTGCGTAAGTTGTGCGCGGGGTTCCTCATTGTGCAACGAAAGAGACCCGAATGTCAAATGTAGAACTCCAATTTTGAATAGTTTGGGAAGCATTTGGGGATCATTTAGGCTTCGGAAAATGCAAGTTCGGAAGCACCAAGGTTCGGAGCATGCGGGATGCACAACTTTGCGTAAGTTGTGCGCGGGGTTCCTCATTGTGCAACGAAAGGGACCCGAATGACGAATGTAGAACTCCAATTTTGAATAGTTTGGGAAGCATTTGGGGATCATTTAGGCTTCGGAAAATGCAAGTTCGGAAGCACCAAGGTTCGGAGCATGCGGGATGCACAACCTTGCGTAAGTTGTGCGCGGGGTTCCTCATTTTGCAACGAAAGGGACCCGAATGTGAAATGTAGAACTCCAATTTTGAATAGTTTGGGAAGCATTTGGGGATCATTTAGGCTTCGGAAAATGCAAGTTCGGAAGCACCAAGGTTCGGAGCATGCGGGATGCACAACCTTGCGTAAGTTGCGCGGGGTTCCTCATTGTGCAACGAAAGGGACCCGAATGTCAAATGTAGAACTCCAATTTTGAATAGTTTAGGAAGCATTTGGGGATCATTTAGGCTTCGGAAAATGCAAGTTCGGAAGCACCAAGATTCAGAGCATGCGGGATGCACAACTTTGCGTAAGTTGTGCGCGGGGTTCCTCAATGTGCAACGAAAGGGACCCGAATGTCAAATGTAGAACTCCAATTTTGAATAGTTTAGGAAGCATTTGGGGATCATTTAGGCTTCGGAAAATGCAAGTTCGGAAGCACCAAGGTTCGGAGCATGCGGGATGCACAACTTTGCGTAAGTAGTGCGCGGGGTTCCTCATTGTGCAACGAAAGGGTCCCGAATGTCAAATGTAGAACTCCAATTTTGAATAGTTTGGGAAGCATTTGGGGATCATTTAGGCTTCGAAAAATGCAAGTTCGGAAGCACCAAGGTTCGGAGCATGCGGGATGCACAACTTTGCGTAAGTTGTGCGCGGGGTTCCTCATTGTGCAACGAAAGGGACCCGAATGTCAAATGTAGAACTCCAATTTTGAATAGTTTGGGAAGCATTTGGGGATCATTTAGGCTTCGGAAAATGCAAGGTCGGAAGCACCAAGGTTCAGAGCATGCGGGATGCACAAATTTGCGTAAGTAGGGTGCGGGGTTCCTCAATGTGCAACGAAAGGGACCCGAATGTCAAATGTAGAACTCCAATTTTGAATAGTTTGGGAAGCATTTGGGGATCATTTAGGCTTCGGAAAATGCAAGTTCGGAAGCACCAAGGTTCGTAGCATGCGGGATGCACAACCTTGCGTAAGTTGTGCGCGGGGTTCCTCATTGTGCAACGAAAGGGACCCGAATGTCAAATGTAGAACTCCAATTTTGAATAGTTTGGGAAGCATTTGGGGATCATTTAGGCATCGATAAATGCAAGTTCGGAAGCACCAAGGTTCGGAGCATGCGGGATGCACAACTTTGCATATGTTGTGCGCGGGGTTCCTCATTGTGCAACGAAAGGGACCCAAATGACAAATGGATAACTCCAATTTGGAATAGTTTGGGAAGCATTTGGGGATTATCTAGGCTTAGGAAAATGCAAGTTCGGAAGCACTAAGGTTCGGAGCATGCGGGATGCACAACTTTGCGTAAGTTGTGCGCGGGGTTCCTCATTGTGCAACGAAAGGGACCCGAATGTCAAATGTAGAACTCCAATTTTGAATAGTTTGGGAAGCATTTGGGAATCATTTAGGCTTCGGAAAATGCAAGTTCGGAAGCACCAAGGTTCGGAGCATGCGGGATGCACAACTTTGCGTAAGTAGTGCGCGGGGTTCCTCATTGTGCAACGAAAGGGACCCGAATGTCCAATGTAGAACTCCAATTTTGAATAGTTTAGGAAGCATTTGGGGATCATTTAGGCTTCGGAAAATGCAAGTTCGGAAGCACCATGGTTCGGAGCATGCGGGATGCACAACCTTGCGTAAGTTGTGCGCGGGGTTCCTCATTGTGCAACGAAAGGGACCCGAATGTCAAATGTAGAACTCCAATTTTGAATAGTTTGGGAAGCATTTGGGGATCATTTAGGCTTCGGAAAATGCAAGTTCGGAAGCACCAAGGTTCGGAGCATGCGGGATGCACAACTTTGCGTAAGTTGTGCGCGGGGTTCCTCATTGTGCAACGAAAGGGACCCGAATGTCAAATGTAGAACTCCAATTTTGAATAGTTTGGGAAGCATTTGGGGATCATTTAGGCTTCGGAAAATGCAAGTTCGGAAGCATCAAGGTTCGGAGCATGCGGGATGCACAACTTTGCGTAAGTTGTGCGCGGGGTTCCTCATTGTGCAACGAAAGGGACCCGAATGTCAAATGTAGAACTCCAATTTTGAATAGTTTGGGAAGCATTTGGGGATCATTTAGGCTTCGGAAAATGCAAGTTCGGAAGCACCACGGTACGGAGCATGCGGGATGCACAACTTTGCGTAAGCTGTGCGCGGGGTTCCTCATTGTGCAACGAAAGGGACCCGAATGTCAAATGTAGAACTCCAATTTTGAATAGTTTGGGAAGCATTTGGGGATCATTTAGGCTTCGGAAAATGCAAGTTCGGAAGCACCAAGGTTCGGAGCATGCGGGATGCACAACCTTGCGTAAGTTGTGGGCGGGGTTCCTCATTGTGCAACGAAAGGGACCCGAATGTCAAATGTAGAACTCCAATTTTGAATAGTTTGGGAAGCATTTGGGGATCATTTAGGCTTCGGAAAATGCAAGTTCGGAAGCACCAAGGTTCGGAGCATGCGGGATGCACAACTTTGCGTAAGTTGTGCGCGCTGTTCCTCATTGTGCAACGAAAGGGACCCGAATCTCTAATGTAGATCTCAAATTTTGAATACCTTGGGAAACATTTGGGGATCATTTAGGGTTCGAAAAATGCAGGTTCGGAAGCACCAAGGTTCGGAGCATGCGGGATGCACAACTTTGCGTAAGTTGTGCGCGGGGTTCCTCATTGTGCAACGAAAGGGACCCGAATGTCAAATGTAGAACTCCAATTTTGAACAGTTTGGGAAGCATTTGGGGATCATTTAGGCTTCGGAAAATGCAAGTTGGGAAGCACCAAGATTCGGAGCATGCGGGATGCACAACATTGCGTAAGTTGTGCGCGGGGTTCCTCATTGTGCAACGAAAGGGACCCGAATGTCAAATGTAGAACTCCAATTTCGAATAGTTTGAGAAATATTTGGGGATCGTTTAGGCTTCGGAAAATGCAAGTTCGGAAGCACCAAGGTTCGGAGCATGCGGGATGCACAACTTTCCGTAAGTTGTGCGCGGGGTTCCTCATTGTGCAACGAAAGGGACCCGAATGTCAAATGTAGAACTCCAATTTTGAATTGTTTGGGAAGCATTTGGGGATCATTTAGGCTTCGGAAAATGCAAGTTCGGAAGCAACAAGGTTCGGAGCATGCGGGATGCACAACTTTGCGTAAGTTGTGCGCGGGGTTCCTCATTGTGCAACGAAAGGGACCCGAATGTCAAATGTAGAACTCCAATTTTGAATAGTTTGGGAAGCATTTGGGGATCATTTAGGCTTCGGAAAATGCAAGTTCGGAAGCACCAAGGTTCGGAGCATGCGGGATGCACACCCTTGCGTAAGTTGTGCGCGGGGTTCCTCATTGTGCAACGAAAGGGACCCGAATGTCACATGTAGAACTCCAATTTTGAATAGTTTAGGAAGCATTTGGGGATCATTTAGGCTTCGGAAAATGCAAGTTCGGAAGCACCAAGGTTCGGAGCATGCGGGATGCATAACCTTGCGTAAGTTGCGCGGGGTTCTTCATTGTGCAACGAAAGGGACCCGAATGTCAAATGCAGAACTCCCATTTTGAATAGTTTAGGAAGCATTTGGGGATCATTTAGGCTTCGGAAAATGCAAGTTCGGAAGCAACAAGGTTCGGAGCATGCGGGATGCACAACGTTGCGTAAGTTGTGCGCGGGGTTCCTCATTGTGCAACGAAAGGGACCCGAATGTCAAATGTAGAACTCCAATTTTGAATAGTTTAGGAAGCATTTGGGGATCATTTAGGCTTCGAAAAATGCAAGTTCGGAAGCACCAAGGTTCGGAGCATGCGGGATGCACAACTTTGCGTAAGTTGTGCGCGGGGTTCCTCATTGTGCAACGAAAGGGACCCGAATGTCAAATGTAGAACTCCAATTTTGAATAGTTTAGGAAGCATTTGGGGATCATTTAGGCTTCGGAAAATGCAAGTTCGGAAGCACCAAGGTTCGGAGCATGCGGGATGCACAACTTTGCGTAAGTAGTGCGCGGGGTTCCTCATTGTGCAACGAAAGGGACCCGAATGTCAAATGTAGAACTCCAATTTTGAATAGTTTGGGAAGCATTTGGGGATCATTTAGGCTTCGGAAAATGCAAGTTCGGAAGCAACAAGGTTCGGAGCATGCGGGATGCACAACTTTGCGTAAGTTGTGCGCGGGGTTCCTCATTGTGCAACGAAAGGGACCCGAATGTCAAATGTAGAACTCCAATTTTGAATAGTTTGGGAAGCATTTGGGGATCATTTAGGCTTCGGAAAATGCAAGTTCGGAAGCACCAAGGTTCGGAGCATGCGGGATGCACAACCTTGCGTAAGTTGTGCGCGGGGTTCCTCATTGTGCAACGAAAGGGACCCGAATGTCAAATGTAGAACTCCAATTTTGAATAGTTTGGGAAGCATTTGGGGATCATTTAGGCTTAGGAAAATGCAAGTTCGGAAGCACCAAGGTTCGGAGCATGCGGGATGCACAACTTTGCGTAAGTTGTGCGCGGGTTCCTAATTGTCCAACGAAAGGGACCCGACTGTCCAATGTAGAACTCCAATTTTGAATAGTTTGGGAAATTTGGGGATCATTTAGGCTTCGAAAAATGTAAGTTCGGAAGCACCAAGGTTCGGAGCATGCGGGATGCACAACTTTGCGTAAGTTGTTCGCGGCGTTCCTCATTGTGCAACGAAAGGGACACGAATGTCAAATGTAGAACTCCAATTTTGAATAGTTTTGGAAGCATTTGGGGATCAATTAGGCTTCGGAAAATGCAAGTTCGGAAGCACCAAGGTTCGGAGCATGCGGGATGCACAACTTTGCGTAAGTTGTGCGCGGGGTTCCTCATTTTGCAACGAAAGGGACCCGAATGTCAAATGTAGAACTCCAATTTTGAATAGTTTGGGAAGCATTTGGGGATCATTTAGGCTTCGAAAAATGCAAGTTCGGAAGCACCAAGGTTCGGAGCATGCGGGATGCACAACGTTGCGTAAGTTGTGCGCGGGGTTCCTCATTGTGCAACGAAAGGGACCCGAATGTCAAATGTAGAACTCCAATTTTGAATAGTTTGGGAAGCATTTGGGGATCATTTAGGCTTCGGAAAATGCAAGTTCGGAAGCACCAAGGTTCGGAGCATGCGGGATGCACAACTTTGCGTAAGTTGTGCGCGGGGTTCCTCATTGTGCAACGAAAGGGACCCGAATGTCAAATGTAGAACTCCAATTTTGAATAGTTTAGGAAGCATTTGGGGATCATTTAGGCTTCGGAAAATGCAAGTTCGGAAGCACCAAGGTTCGGAGCATGCGGGATGCACAACTTTGCGTAAGTTGTGCGCGGGGTTCCTCATTGTGCAACGGAAGGGACCCGAATGTCAAATGTAGAACTCCAATTTTGAATAGTTTGGGAAGCATTTGGGAATCATTTAGGCTTCGGAAAATGCAAGTTCGGAAGCACCAAGGTTCGGAACATGCGGGATGCACAACTTTGCGTAAGTTGTGCGCGGGGTTCCTCCTTGTGCAACGAAAGGGACCCGAATGTCAAATGTAGAACTCCAATTTTGAATAGTTTGGGAAGCATTTGGGGATCATTTAGGCTTCGAAAAATGCAAGTTCGGAAGCACCAAGGTTCGGAGCATGCGGGATGCACAACCTTGCGTAAGTTGTGCGCGGGGTTCCTCATTGTGCAACGAAAGGGACCCGAATGTCAAATGTAGAACTCCAATTTTGAATAGTTTGGGAAGCATTTGGGGATCATTTAGGCTTCGGAAAATGCAAGTTCGGAAGCATTAAGGTTCGGAGCATGCGGGATGCACAACCTTGCGTAAGTTGTGCGCGGGGTTCCTCATTGTGCAACGAAAGGGACCCGAATGTCAAATGTAGAACTCCAATTTTGAATAGTTTGGGAAGCATTTGGGGATCATTTAGGCTTCGGAAAATGCAAGTTCGGAAGCACCAAGGTTCGGAGCATGCGGGATGCACAACCTTGCGTAAGTTGTGCGCGGGGTTCCTCATTGTGCAACGAAAGGGACCCGAATGTCAAATGTAGAACTCCAATTTTGAATAGTTTGGGAAGCATTTGGGGATCATTTAGGCTTCGGAAAATGCAAGTTCGGAAGCACCAAGGTTCGGAGCATGCGGGATGCACAACTTTGCGTAGGTAGTACGCGGGGTTCCTCATTGTGCAACGAAAGGGACCCGAATGTCAAATGTAGAACTCCAATTTTGAATAGTTTGGGATGCATTTGGGGATCATTTAGGCTTCGAAAAATGCAAGTTCGGAAGCACCAAGGTTCGGAGCATGCGGGATGCACAACCTTGCGTAAGTTGTGCGCGGGGTTCCTCATTGTGCAACGAAAGGGACCCGAATGTCAAATGTAGAACTCTAATTTTGAATAGTTTGCGAAGCATTTGGGGATCATTTAGGCTTCAGAAAATGCAAGTTCGGAAGCACCAAGGTCCGGGGCATGCGGGATGCCCAACCTTGCGTAAGTTGTGCACGGGGTTCCTCATTGTGCAACGAAAGGGACCCGAATGTCAAATGTAGAACTCCAATTTTGAATAGTTTGGGAAGCATTTGGGGATCATTTAGGCTTCGGAAAATGCAAGTTCGGAAGCACCAAGGTTCGGAGCATGCGGGATGCACAACTTTGCGTAAGTTGTAGGGGTTCCTCAATGTGCAACGAAAGGGACCCGAATGTCAAATGTAGAACTCCAATTTTGAATAGTTTGGGGAGCATTTGGGGATCATTTAGGCTTCGGAAAATGCAAATTCGGAAGCACCAAGGTTCGGAGCATGCGGGATGCACCACCTTGCGTAAATACTGCGCGGGGTTCCTCATTGTGCAACGAAAGGGACCCGAATGTCAAATGTAGAACTCCAATTTTGAATAGTTTGGGAAGCATTTGGGGATCATTTAGGCTTCGAAAAATGCAGGTTCGGAAGCACCAAGGTTCGGAGCATGCGGGATGCACAACCTTGCGTAAGTTGTGCGCGGGGTTCCTCATTGTGCAACGAAAGGGACCCGAATGTCAAATGTAGAACTCCAATTTTGAATAGTTTGGGAAGCATTTGGGGATCATTTAGGCTTCGGAAAATGCAAGTTCGGAAGCACCAAGGTTCGGAGCATGCGGGATGCACAACGTTGCGTAAGTTGTGCGCGGGGTTCCTCATTGTGCAACGAAAGGGACCCGAATGTCAAATGTAGAACTCCAATTTTGATTAGTTTGGTTAGCATTTGGGGATCATTTAGGCTTCGGAAAATGCAAGTTCGGAAGCACCAAGGTTCGGAGCATGCGGGATGCACAACTTTGCGTAAGTTGTGCGCGGTTCCCCGTTGTGCAGCGAAAGGGACCCGAATGTCAAATGTAGAACTCTAATTTTGAATAGTTTGGGAAGCATTTGGGGATCATTTAGGCTTCGGAAAATGCAAGTTCGGAAGCACCAAGGTTCGGAGCATGCGGGATGCACAACCTTGCGTAAGTTGTGCGCGTGGTTCTTCATTGTGCAACGAAAGGGACCCGAATGTCAAATGTAGAACTCCAATTTTGAATAGTTTGGGAAGCATTTGGGGATCATTTAGGCTTCGAAAAATGCAAGTTCGGAAGCACCAAGGTTCGGAGCATGCGGGATGCACAACCTTGCGTAAGTAGTGCGCGGGGTTCCTCATTGTGCAACGAAAGGGACCCGAATGTCAAATGTAGAACTCCAATTTTGAATAGTTTGGGAAGCATTTGGGGATCATTTAGGCTTCGAAAAATGCAAGTTCGGAAGCACCAAGGTTCGGAGCATGCGGGATGCACAACCTTGCGTAAGTTATGCGGGGTTCCTCATTGTGCAACGAAAGGGACCCGAATGTCAAATGTAGAACTCCAATTTTGAATAGTTTGGGAAGCATTTGGGGATCATTTAGGCTTCGGAAAATGCAAGTTCGGAAGCACCAAGGTTCGGAGCATGCGGGATGCACAACCTTGCGTAAGTTGTGCGCGGGGTTCCTCATTGTGCAACGAAAGGGACCCGAATGTCAAATGTAGAACTCCAATTTTGAATAGTTTGGGAAGCATTTGGGGATCATTTAGGCTTCGAAAAATGCAAGTTCGGAAGCACCAAGGTTCGGAGCATGCGGGATGCACAACCTTGCGTAAGTTGTGCGCGGGGTTCCTCATTGTGCAACGAAAGGGACCCGAATGTCAAATGTAGAACTCCAATTTTGAATAGTTTGGGAAGCATTTGGGGATCATTTAGGCTTCGGAAAATGCAAGTTCGGAAGCACCAAGGTTGGGACCATGCGGGATGCACAACTTTGCGTAAGTTGTGCGCGGGGTTCCTCATTTTGCAACGAAAGGGACCCGAATGTCAAATGTAGAACTCCAATTTTGAATAGTTTGGGAAGCATTTGGGGATCATTTAGGCTTCGAAAAATGCAAGTTCGGAAGCACCAAGGTTCGGAGCATGCGGGATGCACAACCTTGCGTAAGTTGTGCGGGGTTCCTCATTGTGCAACGAAAGGGACCCGAATGTCAAATGTAGAACTCCAATTTTGAATAGTTTGGGAAGCATTTGGAGATCATTTAGGCTTCGGAAAATGCAAGTTCGGAAGCACCAAGGTTCGGAGCATGCGGGATGCACAACCTTGCGTAAGTTGTGCGCGGGGTTCCTCATTGTGCAACGAAAGGGACCCGAATGTCAAATGTAGAACTCCAATTTTGAATAGTTTGGGAAGCATTTGGGGATCATTTAGGCTTCGGAAAATGCAAGTTCGGAAGCACCAAGGTTCGGAGCATGCGGGATGCACAACCTTGCGTAAGTTGTGCGCGGGGTTCCTCATTGTGCAACGAAAGGGACCCGAATGTCAAATGTAGAACTCCAATTTTGAATAGTTTGGGAAGCATTTGGGGATCATTTAGGCTTCGGAAAATGCAAGTTCGGAAGCTCCAAGGTTCGGAGCATGCGGGATGCACAACCTTGCGTAAGTTGTGCGGGGTTCCTCATTGTGCAACGAAAGGGACCCGAATGTCAAATGTAGAACTCCAATTTTGAATAGTTTGCGAAGCATTTGGGGATCATTTAGGCTTCGGAAAATGCAAGTTCGGAAGCACCAAGGTTCGGAGCATGCGGGATGCACAACCTTGCGTAAGTAGTGCGCGGGGTTCCTCATTGTGCAACGAAAGGGACCCGAATGTCAAATGTAGAACTCCAATTTTGAATAGTTTGGGAAGCATTTGGGGATCATTTAGGCTTCGAAAAATGCAAGTTCGGAAGCACCAAGGTTCGGAGCATGCGGGATGCACAACCTTGCGTAAGTTGTGCGCGGGGTTCCTCATTGTGCAACGAAAGGGACCCGAATGTCAAATGTAGAACTCCAATTTTGAATAGTTTGGGAAGCATTTGGGGATCATTTAGGCTTCGAAAAATGCAAGTTCGGAAGCACCAAGGTTCGGAGCATGCGGGATGCACAACCTTGCGTAAGTAGTGCGCGGGGTTCCTCATTGTGCAACGAAAGGGACCCGAATGTCAAATGTAGAACTCCAATTTTGAATAGTTTGGGAAGCATTTGGGGATCATTTAGGCTTCGGAAAATGCAAGTTCGGAAGCACCAAGGTTCGGAGCATGCGCGATGCACAACGTTGCGTAAGTTCTGCGCGGGGTTCCTCATTGTGTAACGAAAGGGACCCGATTGTGAAAGGTAGAACTCCAATTTTGAGTAGTTTGCGAAGCATTTGGGGATCATTTAGGCTTCGGAAAATGCAGGTTCGGAAGCACCATGGTTCGGAGCATGCGGGATGCACAACCTTGCGTAAGTAGTGCGCGGGGTTCCTCATTGTGCAACGAAAGGGACCCGAATGTCAAATGTAGAACTCCAATTTTGAATAGTTTGGGAAGCATTTGGGGATCATCTAGGCTTCGAAAAATGCAAGTTCGGAAGCACCAAGGTTCGGAGCATGCGGGATGCACAACCTTGCGTAAGTTGTGCGCGGGGTTCCTCATTGTGCAACGAAAGGGACCCGAATGTCAAATGTAGAACTCCAATTTTGAGTAGTTTGGGAAGCATTTGGGGATCATTAAGGCTTCGGAAAATGCTAGTTCGGAAGCACCAACGTTGTAGCATGCGGGATGCACAACCTTGCGTAAGTTGTGCGCGGGGTTCCTCATTGTGCAACGAAAGGGACCCGAATGTCAAATGTAGAACTCCAATTTTGAATAGTTTGGGAAGCATTTGGGGATCATTTAGGCTTCGGAAAATGCAAGTTCGGAAGCACCAAGGTTCGGAGCATGCGGGATGCACAACCTTGCGTAAGTAGTGCGCGGGGTTCCTCATTGTGCAACGAAAGGGACCCGAATGTCAAATGTAGAACTCCAATTTTGAATAGTTTGGGAAGCATTTGGGGATCATTTAGGCTTCGGAAAATGCAAGTTCGGAAGCACCAAGGTTCGGAGCATGCGGGATGCACAACCTCGCGTAAGTTGTGCGCGGGGTTCCTCATTGTGCAACGAAAGGGACCCGAATGTCAAATGTAGAACTCCAATTTTGAATAGTTTGGGAAGCATTTGGGGATCATTTAGGCTTCGAAAAATGCAAGTTCGGAAGCACCAAGGTTCGGAGCATGCGGGATGCACAACCTTGCGTAAGTTGTGCGGGGTTCCTCATTGTACAACGAAAGGGACCCGAATGTCAAATGTAGAACTCCAATTTTGAATAGTTTGGGAAGCATTTGGGGATCATTTAGGCTTCGGAAAATGCAAGTTCGGAAGCACCAAGGTTCGGAGCATGCGAAATGCACAACCTTGCGTAAGTTGTGCGCGGGGTTCCTCATTGTGCAACGAAAGGGACCCGAATGTCAAATGTAGAACTCCAATTTTGAATAGTTTGGGAAGCATTTGGGGATCATTTAGGCTTCGGAAAATGCAAGTTCGGAAGCACCAAGGTTCGGAGCATGCGGGATGCACAACCTTGCGTAAGTTGTGCGCGGGGTTCCTCATTGTGCAACGAAAGGGACCCGAATGTCAAATGTAGAACTCCAATTTTGAATAGTTTGGGAAGCATTTGGGGATCATTTAGGCTTCGGAAAATACAAGTTCGGAAGCACCAAGGTTCGGAGCATGCGGGATGCACAGCCTTGCGTAAGTTTTGTGCGGGGTTCCTCATTGTGCAACGAAAGGGACCCGAATGTCAAATGCAGAACTGCAATTTTGAATAGTTTGGGAAGCATTTGGGGATCATTTAGGCTTCGGAAAATGCAAGTTCGGAAGCACCAAGGTTCGGAGCATGCGGGATGCACAACCTTGCGTAAGTTGTGCGCGGGGTTCCTCATTGTGCAACGAAAGGGACCCGAATGTCCAATGTAGAACTCAAATTTTGAATTGTTTGGGAAGCATTTGGAGATCATTTAGGCTTCGGAAAATGCAAGTTCGGAAGCACCAAGGTTCGGAGCATGCGGGATGCACAACCTTGCGTAAGTTGTGCAGGTTCCTCATTGTGCAACGAAAGGGACCCGAATGTCAAATGTAGAACTCCAATTTTGAATAGTTTGCGAAGCATTTGGGGATCATTTAGGCTTCGGAAAATGCAAGTTCGGAAGCACCAAGGTTCGGAGCATGCGGGATGCACAACCTTGCGTAAGTTGTGCGCGGGGTTCCTCATTGTGCAACGAAAGGGACCCGAATGTCAAATGTAGAACTCCAATTTTGAATAGTTTGGGAAGCATTTGGGGATCATTTAGGCTTCGGAAAATGCAAGTTCGGAAGCACCAAGGTTCGGAGCATGCGGGATGCACAATCTTGCGTAAGTTGTGCGGGGTTCCTCATTGTGCAACGAAAGTGGCCCAAATGTCAAATGTAGAACTCCAATTTTGAATAGTTTGGGAAGCATTTGGGGATCATTTAGGCTTCGGAAAATGCAAGTTCGGAAGCACCAAGGTTCGGAGCATGCGGGATGCACAACCTTGCGTAAGTTGTGCGCGGGGTTCCACATTGTGCAACGAAAGGGACCCGAATGTCAAATGTAGAACTCCAATTTTGAATAGTTTGGGAAGCATTTGGGGATCATTTAGGCTTCGGAAAATGCAAGTTCGGAAGCACCAAGGTTCGCAGCATGCGGGATGCACAACGTTGCGTAAGTTGTGCGCGGGGTTCCTCATTGTGCAACGAAAGGGACCCAATTTGCAAATGTAGAACTCCAATTTTGAATAGTTTGGGAAGCATTTGGGGATCATTTATGATTCCGAAAATGCAAGTTCGGAAGCACCAAGGTTCGGAGCATGCGGGATTCACAACCTTGCGTAAGTTGTGCGCGGGGTTCCTCATTGTGCAACGAAAGGGACCCGAATGTCAAATGTAGAACTCCAATTTTGAATAGTTTGGGAAGCATTTGGGGATCATTTAGGCTTCGGAAAATGCAAGTTCGGAAGCACCAAGGTTCGGAGCATGCGGGATGCACAACCTTGCGTAAGTTGTGCGCGGGGTTCCTCATTGTGCAACGAAAGGGACCCGAATGTCCAATGTAGAACTCCAATTTTGAATAGTTTGGGAAGCATTTGGGGATCATTTAGGCTTCGGAAAATGCAAGTTCGGAAGCACCAAGGTTCGGAGCATGCGGGATGCACAACCTTGCGTAAGTTGTGCGCGGGGTTCCTCATTGTGCAACGAAAGGGACCCGAATGTCCAATGTAGAACTCCAATTTTGAATAGTTTGGGAAGCATTTGGGGATCATTTAGGCTTCGGAAAATGCAAGTTCGGAAGCACCAAGGTTCGGAGCATGCGGGATGCACAACCTTGCGTAAGTTGTGCGGGTTCCTCATTGTGCAACGAAAGGGACCCGAATGTCAAATGTAGAACTCCAATTTTGAATAGTTTGGGAAGCATTTGGGGATCATTTAGGCTTCGGAAAATGCAAGTTCGGAAGCACCAAGGTTCGGAGCATGCGGGATGCACAACCTTGCGTAAGTTGTGCGCGGGGTTCCTCATTGTGCAACGAAAGGGACCCGAATGTCAAATGTAGAACTCCAATTTTGAATAGTTTGGGAAGCATTTGGGGATCATTTAGGCTTCGGAAAATGCAAGTTCGGAAGCACCAAGGTTCGGAGCATGCGGGATGCACAACCTTGCGTAAGTTGTGCAGGTTCCTCATTGTGCAACGAAAGGGACCCGAATGTCAATTGTAGAACTCCAATTTTGAATAGCTTGGGAAGCATTTGGAGATCATTTAGGCTTCGGAAAATGCAAGTTCGGAAGCACCAAGGTTCGGAGCATGCGGGATGCACAACCTTGCGTAAGTTGTGCGCGGGGTTCCTCATTGTGCAACGAAAGGGACCCGAATGTCAAATGTAGAACTCCAATTTTGAATAGTTTGGGAAGCATTTGGGGATCATTTAGGCTTCGGAAAATGCAAGTTCGAAAGCACCAAGGTTCGGAGCATGCGGGATGCACAACCTTGCGTAAGTTGTGCGCGGGGTTCCTCATTGTGCAACGAAAGGGACCCGAATGTCAAATGTAGAACTCCAATTTTGAATAGTTTGGGAAGCATTTGGGGATCATTTAGGCTTCGGAAAATGCAAGTTCGGAAGCACCAAGGTTCGGAGCATGCGGGATGCACAACCTTGCGTAAGTTGTGCGCGGGGTTCCTCATTGTGCAACGAAAGGGACCCGAATGTCCAATGTAGAACTCCAATTTTGAATAGTTTGGGAAGCATTTGGGGATCATTTAGGCTTCGAAAAATGCAAGTTCGGAAGCACCAAGGTTCGGAGCATGCGGGATGCACAACCTTGCTTAAGTTGTGCACTGGGTTCCTCATTTTTCAACGAAAGGGACCCGAATGTCAAATGTAGAACTCCAATTTTGAATAGTTTGGGAAGCATTTGGGGATCATTTAGGCTTCGGAAAATGCAAGTTCGGAAGCACCAAGGTTCGGAGCATGCGGGATGCACAACCTTGCGTAAGTTGTGCGCGGGGTTCCTCATTTTGCAACGAAAGGGACCCGAATGTCAAATGTAGAACTCCAATTTTGAATAGTTTGGGAAGCATTTGAAGATCATTTTGGCTTCGGGAAATGCAAGTTCGGAAGCACCAAGGTTCGGAGCATGCAGGATGCCCAACCTTGCGTAAGTTGTGCGTGGGGTTCCTCATTGTGCAAACGAAAGGGACCCGAATGTCAAATGTAGAACTCCAATTTTGAATAGTTTGGGAAGCATTTGGGGATCATTTAGGCTTCGGAAAATGCAAGTTCGGAAGCACCAAGGTTCGGAGCATGCGGGATGCACAACCTTGCGTAAGTTGTGCGCGGGGTTCCTCATTGTGCAACGAAAGGGACCCGAATGTCCAATGTAGAACTCCAATTTTGAATAGTTTGGGAAGCATTTGGGGATCATTTAGGCTTCGGAAAATGCAAGTTCGGAAGCACCAAGGTTCGGAGCATGCGGGATGCCCAACCTTGCGTAGGTTGTGCGGGTTCCTCATTGTGCAACGAAAGGGACCCGAATGTCAAATGTAGAACTCCAATTTTGAATAGTTTGGGAAGCATTTGGGGATCATTTAGGCTTCGGAAAATGAAAGTTCGGAAGCACCAAGGTTCGGAGCATGCGGGATGCACAACCTTGCGTAAGTTGTGCGCGGGGTTCCTCATTGTGCAACGAAAGGGACCCGAATGTCAAATGTAGAACTCCAATTTTGAATAGTTTGGGAAGCATTTGGGGATCATTTAGGCTTCGGAAAATGCAAGTTCGGAAGCACCAAGGTTCGGAGCATGCGGGATGCATAACCTTGCGTAAGTTGCGCGGGGTTCTTCATTGTGCAACGAAAGGGACCCGAATGTCAAATGTAGAACTCCAATTTTGAATAGTTTGGGAAGCATTTGGGGATCATTTAGGCTTCGGAAAATGCAAGTTCGGAAGCACCAAGGTTCGGAGCATGCGGGATGCACAACCTTGCGTAAGTTGTGCGCGGGGTTCCTCATTGTGCAACGAAAGGGACCCGAATGTCAAATGTAGAACTCCAATTTTGAATAGTTTGGAAGCATTTGGGGATCATTTAGGCTTCGGAAAATGCAAGTTCGGAAGCACCAAGGTTCGGAGCATGCGGGATGCACAACCGTGCGTAAGTTGTGCGCAGGGTTCCTCATTGTGCAACGAAAGGGACCCGAATGTCAAATGTAGAACTCCAATTTTGAATAGTTTGGGAAGCATTTGGGGATCATTTAGGCTTCGGAAAATGTAAGTTCGGAAGCACCAAGGTTCGGAGCATGCGGGATGCACAACCTTGCGTAAGTTGTGCGCGGGGTTCCTCATTGTGCAACGAAAGGGACCCGAATGTCAAATGTAGAACTCCAATTTTGAATAGTTTGGGAAGCATTTGGGGATCATTTAGGCTTCGGGAAAAGCAAGTTCGGAAGCCCCAAGGGTCGGAGCATGCGGGATGCACAACCTTGCGTAAGTTGTGCGCGGGGTTCCTCATTGTGCAACGAAAGGGACCCGAATGTCCAATGTAGAACTCCAATTTTGAATAGTTTGGGAAGCATTTGGGGATCATTTAGGCTTCGGAAAATGCAAGTTCGGAAGCACCAAGGTTCGGAGCATGCGGCATGCACAACCTTGCGTAAGTTGTGCGCGGGGTTCCTCATTGTGCAACGAAAGGGACCCGAATGTCAAATGTAGAACTCCAATTTTGAATAGTTTGGGAAGCATTTGGGGATCATTTAGGCTTCGGAAAATGCAAGTTCGGAAGCACCAAGGTTCGGAGCATGCGGGATGCACAACCTTGCGTAAGTTGTGCAGGTTCCTCATTGTGCAACGAAAGGGACCCGAATGTCAAACGTAGAACTCCAATTTTGAATAGTTTGGGAAGCATTTGGGGATCATTTAGGCTTCGGAAAATGCAAGTTCGGAAGCACCAAGGTTCGGAGCATGCGGGATGCACAACCTTGCGTAAGTAGTGCGCGGGGTTCCTCATTGTGCAACGAAAGGGACCCGAATGTCAAACGTAGAACTCCAATTTTGAATAGTTTGGGAAGCATTTGGGGATCATTTAGGCTTCGGAAAATGCAAGTTCGGAAGCACCAAGGTTCGGAGCATGCGGGATGCACAACGTTGCGTAAGTTCTGCGCGGGGTTCCTCATTGTGTAACGAAAGGGACCCGATTGTGAAAGGTAGAACTCCAATTTTGAGTAGTTTGGGAAGCATTTGGGGATCATTTAGGCTTCGGAAAATGCAAGTTCGGAAGCACCAAGGTTCGGAGCATGCGGGATGCACAACCTTTCGTAAGTAGTGCGCGGGGTTCCTCATTGTGCAACGAAAGGGACCCGAATGTCAAATGTAGAACTCCAATTTTGAATAGTTTGGGAAGCATTTGGGGATCATTTAGGCTTCGGAAAATGCAAGTTCGGAAGCACCAAGGTTCGGAGCATGCGGGATGCACAACCTTGCGTAAGTTGTGCGCGGGGTTCCTCATTGTGCAACGAAAGGGACCCGAATGTCAAATGTAGAACTCCAATTTTGAATAGTTTGGGAAGCATTTGGGGATCATTTAGGCTTCGGAAAATGCAAGTTCGGAAGCACCAAGGTTCGGAGCATGCGGGATGCACAACCTTGCGTAAGTTGTGCGCGGGGTTCCTCCTTGTGCAAACGAAAGGGACCCGAATGTCAAATGTAGAACTCTAATTTTGAATAGTTTGGGAAGCATTTGGCGATCATTTAGGCTTCGGAAAATGCAAGTTCGGAAGCACCAAGGTTCGGAGCATGCGGGATGCACAACCTTGCGTAAGTTGTGCGCGGGGTTCCTCATTGTGCAACGAAAGGGACCCGAATGTCCAATGTAGAACTCCAATTTTGAATAGTTTGGGAAGCATTTGGGGATCATTTAGGCTTCGGAAAATGCAAGTTCGGAAGCACCAAGGTTCGGAGCATGCGGGATGCACAAACTTGCGTAAGTTGTGCGCAGGGTTCCTTATTGTGCAACGAAAGGGACACAAATGTCGAATGTAGAACTCCAATTTTGAATAGTTTGGGAAGCATTTGAAGATCATTTAGGCTTCGGAAAATGCAATTTCGGAAGCACCAAGGTTCGGAGCATGCGGGATGCACAACCTTGCCTAAGTGGTGCGCGGGGTTCCTCATTGTGCAACGAAAGGGACCCGAATGTCAAATGTAGAACTCCAATTTTGAATAGTTTGGAAAGGATTTGGGGATAATTTAGGCTTCGGAAAATGCAAGTTTGGAAGCACCAAGGTTCGGAGCATGCGGGATGCACAACCTTGCGTAAGTTGTGCGCGGGGTTCCTCATTTTTGAACGAAAGGGACCCGAATGTCAAATGTAGAACACCAGTTTTGAATAGTTTGGGAAGCATTTGGGGATCATTTAGGCTTCGGAAAATGCAAGTTCGGAAGCACCAAGGTTCGGAGCATGCGGGATGCACAACCTTGCGTAAGTTGTGCGCGGGGTTCCTCATTGTGCAACGAAATGGTCCCTAATGTTCAATGTAGAACTCCAATTTTGAATAGTTTGGGAAACATTTGGGTATCATTTAGGCTTCGCAAAATGCAAGTTTGGAAGCACCAAGGTTCGGAGCATGTGAGATACACAACTTTCTGTAAGTAGTGAAGGTTCCGCATTGTGCAACGAAAGGGACTCGAATGTCAAAGGTAGAACTCCAATTTTGAATAGTTTGGGAAACATTTGGGGATCATTTAGGCTTCGGAAAATGCAAGTTCGGAAGCACCAAGGTTCGGAGCATGCGGGATGCACAACTTTCCATAAGTTGTGCGCGGGGTTCCTCATTGTGCAACGAATGGGACCCGAATGTCGAATGTAGAACTATAATTTTGAATAGTTTGGAGGCTTCGGAAAATGCAAGTTCGAAAGCACCAAGCTTCGGAGCATGCGCGATGCACAACTGTGCGTAATTTGTGCGCGGGGTCCCTCATTGTGCAACGAAAGGGACCCGAATGTCAAATGTAGAACTCCAATTTAGAATAGTTTGGGAAGCATTTGGGGATCATTTAGGCTTCGGAAAATGCAAGTTCGGAAGCACCAAGGTTCGGAGCATGCGGGATGCACAACCTTGCGTAAGTTGTGCGCGGGGTTCCTCATTGTGCAACGAAAGGGACCCGAATGTCAAATGTAGAACTCCAATTTTGAATAGTTTGGGAAGCATTTGGGGATCATTTAGGCTTCGGAAAATGCAAGTTCGGAAGCACCAAGGTTCGGAGCATGCGGGATGCACAACCTTGCGTAAGTTGTGCGCGGGGTTCCTCATTGTGCAACGAAAGGGACCCGAATGTCAAATGTAGAACTCCAATTTTGAATAGTTTGGGAAGCATTTGGGGATCATTTAGGCTTCGGAAAATGCAAGTTCGGAAGCACCAAGGTTCGGAGCATGCGGGATGCACAACCTTGCATAAGTTGTGCGCGGGGTTCCTCCATGAGCAAACGAAATTGTGCAACGAAAGGGACCCGAATGTCAAATGTAGAACTCCAATTTTGAATAGTTTGGGAAGCATTTGGGGATCATTTAGGCTTCGGAAAATGCAACTTCGGAAGCACCAAGGTTCGGAGCATGCGGGATGCACAACCTTGCGTAAGTTGTGCGCGGGGTTCCACATTGTGCAAACGAAAGGGACCCGAATGTCAAATGTAGAACTCCAATTTTGAATAGTTTGGGAAGCATTTGGGGATCATTTAGGCTTCGGAAAATGCAAGTTCGGAAGCACCAAGGTTCGGAGCATGCGGGATGCACAACCTTGCTTAAGTTGTGCAGGTTCCTCATTGTGCAAACGAAAGGGACCCGAATGTCAAATGTAGAACTCCAATTTTGAATAGTTTGGGAAGCATTTGGGGATCATTTAGGCTTCGGAAAATGCAAGTTCGGAAGCGCCAAGGTTCGGAGCATGCGGGATGCACAACCTTGCGTAAGTTGTGCGCGGGGTTCCTCATTTTGCAACGAAAGTGACCAGATTGTCAAATGTAGAACTCCAATTTTGAATAGTTTGGGAAGCATTTGGGGATCATTTAGGCTTCGGAAAATGCAAGTTCGGAAGCACCAAGGTTCGGAGCATGCGGGATGCACAACCTTGCGTAAGTTGTGCGCGGGGTTCCTCATTGTGCAACGAAAGGGACCCGAATGTCAAATGTAGAACTCCAATTTTGAATAGTTTGGGAAGCATTTGGAGATCATTTAGGCTTCGGAAAATGCAAGTTCGGAAGCACCAAGGTTCGGAGCATGCGGGATGCACAACCTTGCGTAAGTTCTGTGCGGGGTTCCTCTTTGTGCAAACGAAAGGGACCCGAATGTCAAATGTAGAACTCCAATTTTCAATAGCTTGGGAAGCATTTGGAGATCATTTAGGCTTCGGAAAATGCAAGTTCGGAAGCACCAAGGTTCGGAGCATGCAAGATGCACAACCTTGCGTAAGTTGTGCGCGGGGTTCCTCATTGTGCAACTAATGGGACCCGAATGTCAAATGTAGAACTCCAATTTTGAATAGTTTGGGAAGCATTTGGGGATCATTTAGGCTTCGGAAAATGCAAGTTCGGAAGCACCAAGGTTCGGAGCATGCGGGATGCACAACCTTGCGTAAGTTGTGCGCGGGGTTCCTCATTGTGCAACGAAAGGGACCCGAATGTCAAATGTAGAACTCAAATTTTGAATAGTTTGGGAAGCATTTGGGGATCATTTAGGCTTCGGAAAATGCAAGTTCGGAAGCACCAAGGTTCGGAGCATGCGGGATGCACAACCTTGCGTAAGTTGTGCGCGGGGTTCCTCATTGTGCAACAAAAGGGACCCGAATGTCAAATTTAGAACTCCAATTTTGAATAGTTTGGGAAGCATTTGGGGATCATTTAGGCTTCGGAAAATGCAAGTTCGGAAGCACCAAGGTTCGGAGCATGCGGGATGCACAACCTTGCGTAAGTTGTGCGCGGGGTTCCTCATTGTGCAACGAAAGGGACCCGAATGTCAAATGTAGAACTCCAATTTTGAATAGTTTGGAGGCTTCGGAAAATGCAAGTTCGGAACCACCAAGGTTCGGAGCATGCGGGATGCACAACCTTGCGTAAGTTGTGCGCGGGGTTCCTCATTGTGCAACGAAAGGGACCCGAATGTCAAATGTAGAACTCCAATTTTGAATAGTTTGGGAAGCCTTTGGGGATCATTTAGGCTTCGGAAAATGCAAGTTCGGAAGCACCAAGGTTCGGAGCATGCGGGATGCACAACCTTGCGTAAGTTGTGCGCGGGGTTCCTCATTGTGCAACGAAAGGGACCCGAATGTCAAATGTAGAACTCCAATTTTGAATAGTTTGGGAAGCATTTGGGGATCACTTAGGCTTCGCAAAATGCAAGTTCGGAAGCACCAAGGTTCGGAGCATGCGGGATGCACAACCTTGCGTAAGTTGTGCGCGGGGTTCCTCATTGTGCAACGAAAGGGACCCGAATGTCAAATGTAGAACTCCAATTTTGAATAGTTTGGGAAGCATTTGGGGATCATTTAGGCTTCGGAAAATGCAAGTTCGGAAGCACCAAGGTTCGGAGCATGCGGGATGCACAACCTTGCGTAAGTTGTGCGCGGGGTTCCTTATTTTGCAACGAAAGAGACCCGAATGTCAACTGCAGAACTCCAATTTTGAACAGTTTGGGAAGCATTTGGGGATCATTTAGGCTTCGGAAAATGCAACTTCGGAAGCACCAAGGTTCGGAGCATGCGGGATGCACAACCTTGCGTAAGTTGTGCAGGTTCCTCATTGTGCAACAAAAGCGACCCGAATGTCAAACGTAGAACTCCAATTTTGAATAGTTTGGGTAGCATTTGGGGTTCATTTCGGCTTCGGAAAATGCAAGTTCGGAAGCACCAAGGTTCGGAGCATGCGGGATGCACAACCTTGCGTAAGTTGTGCGCGGGGTTCCACATTGTGCAAACGAAAGGGACCCGAATGTCAAATGTAGAACACCAATTTAGAATAGTTTGGGAAGCATTTGGAGATCATTTAGGCTTCGGAAAATGCAAGTTCGGAAGCACCAAGGTTCGGAGCATGCGGGATGAACAAACTTGCGTAAGTTGTGCGTAGGGTTCCTCATTGTGCAACGAAAGAGACACGAATGTCAAATGTAGAACTCCAATTTTGAATAGTTTGGGAAGCATTTGGGGATCATTTAGGCTTCGGAAAATGACAGTTCGGAAGCGCCAAGGTACGGAGCATGCGGGATGCACAACTTTCCACTTTGCGTAAGTTGTGCGCGGGGTTCCTCATTGTGCAACGAAAGGGACTCGAATGTCGAATGTAGAACTCCAATTTTGAATAGTTTGGGAAGCATTTGGAGATCATTTAGGCTTCGGAAAATGCAAGTTCGGAAGCACCAAGGTTCGGAGCATGCGGGATGCACAACCTTGCGTAAGTTGTGCGCGGGGTTCCTCATTGTGCAACGAAAGAGACCCGAATGTCAAATGTAGAACTCCAATTTTGAATAGTTTGCGAAGCATTTGGGGATCATTTAGGCTTCGAAAAATGCAAGTTCGAAAGCACCAAGGTTCGGAGCATGCGGGATGCACAACCTTGCGTAGGTTGTGCGCGGGGTTCCTCCTTGTGCAAACGAAGGGAACCCGAATGTCAAATGTAGAACTCCAATTTTGAATAGTTTGGGAAGCATTTGGGGATCATTTAGGCTTCGGAAAATGCAAGTTCGGAAGCACCAAGGTTCGGAGCATGCGGGATGCACAACCTTGCGTAAGTTGTGCGCGGGGTTCCTCATTGTGCAACGAAAGGGACCCGAATGTCAAATGTAGAACTCCAATTTTGAATAGTTTGGGAAGCATTTGGGGATCATTTGGGCTTCGGAAAATGCAAGTTCGGAAGCAGCAAAGTTCGGAGGATGCTGGATGCACAACCTTGCGTAAGTTGTGCATGGGATTCCTCATTGTGCAACGAAAGGGACCCGAATGTCAAATGTAGAACTCCAATTTTGAATAGTTTGGGAAGCATTTGGGGATCATTTAGGCTTCGGAAAATGCAAGTTCGGAAGCACCAAGGTTCGGAGCATGCGGGATGCACAACCTTAAGTAAGTTGTGCGCGGGGTTCCTCATTGTGCAACGAAAGGGACCCGAATGTCAAATGTAGAACTCCAATTTTGAATAGTTTGGGAAGCATTTGGGGATCATTTAGGCTTCGGAAAATGCAAGTTCGGAAGCACCAAGGTTCGGAGCATGCGGGATGCACAACCTTGCGTAAGTTGTGCGCGGGGTTCCTCAATGTGCAAACGAAAGGGACCCGAATGTCAAATGTAGAACTCCAATTTAGAATAGTTTGGGAAGCATTTGGGGATCATTTAGGCTTCGGAAAATGCAAGTTCGGAAGCACCAAGGTTCGGAGCATGCGGGATGCACAACCTTGCGTAAGTTGTGCGCGGGGTTCCTCATTGTGCAAACGAAAGGGACCCGAATGTCAAATGTAGAACTCCAATTTTGAATGATTTGGAAAGCATTTGGGGATCATTTAGGCTTCGGAAAATGCAAGTTCGGAAGCACCAAGGTTCGGAGCATGCGGGATGCACAACCTTGCGTAAGTTGTGCCATGGGTTCCTCATTGTGCAACGGAAGGGACCCGAATGTCAAATGTAGAACTCCAATTTTGAATAGTTTGGGAAGAATTTGGGGATCATTTAGGCTTCGGAAAATGCAAGTTCGGAAGCACAAAGGTTCGGAGCATGCGGGATGCACAACCTTGCGTAAGTTGTGCGCGGGGTTCCTCATTGTGCAACGAAAGGGACCCGAATGTCAAATATAGAACTCCAATTTTGAATAGTTTGGGAAGCATTTGGGGATCATTTAGGCTTCGGAAAATGCAAGTTCGGAAGCACCAAGGTTTAGAGCATGCCCGATCAACAACCTTGTGTAAGTTGTGCGCGGGGTTCCTCATTGTGCAACGAAAGGGACCCGAATGTCAAATGTAGAACTCCAATTTTGAATAGTTTGGGAAGCATTTGGGGATCATTTAGGCTTCGGAAAATGCAAGTTCGGAAGCACCAAGGTTCGGAGCATGCGGGATGCACAACCTTGCGTAAGTTGTGCGCGGGGTTCCTCATTGTGCAACAAAAGGGACCCGAATGTCAAATGTAGAACTCCAATTTTGAATAGTTTGGGAAGCATTTGGGGATCATTTAGGCTTCGGAAAATGCAAGTTCGGAAGCACCAAGGTTCGGAGCATGCGGGATGCACAACCTTGCGTAAGTTGTGCGCGGGGTTCCTCATTGTGCAACGAAAGGGGCCCGAATGTCAAATATAGAACTCCAATTTCGAATAATTTGGGAAGCATTTGGGGATCATTTAGGCTTCGGAAAAAGCAAGTTCGGAAGCACGAAGGTTCGGAGCATGCGGGATGCACAACCTTGCGTAAGTTGTGCGCGGGGTTCCTCATTGTGCAACGAAAGGGACCCGAATGTTAAATGTGGAACTCCAATTTTGAATAGTTTGGGAAGCATTTGGGGATCATTTAGGCTTCGGAAAATGCAAGTTCGGAAGCACCAAGGTTCGGAGCATGCGGGAT
Source organism: Melastoma dodecandrum (assembly GCA_029817715.1). Lineage (NCBI taxonomy): Eukaryota > Viridiplantae > Streptophyta > Magnoliopsida > Myrtales > Melastomataceae > Melastoma > Melastoma dodecandrum. The sequence goes on along the minus strand of JARUPY010000607.1, from coordinate 7,203,462 downwards.
GCACAACCTTGCGTAAGTTGTGCGCGGGGTTCCTCATTGTGCAACGAAAGGGACCCGAATGTCAAATGTAGAACACCAATTTTGAATAGTTTGGGAAGCATTTGGGGATCATTTAGGCTTCGGAAAATGCAAGTTCGGAAGCACCAAGGTTCGGAGCATGCGGGATGCACAACCTTGCGTAAGTTGTGCACGGGGTTCCTCATTGTGCAAACGAATGGGACCCGAATGTCAAATGTAGAACTCCAATTTTGAATAGTTTGGGAAGCATTTGGGGATCATTTAGGCTTCGGAAAATGCAAGTTCGGAAGCACCAAGGTTCGGAGCATGCGGGATGCACAACCTTGCGTAAGTTGTGCGCGGGGTTCCTCATTGTGCAACGAAAGGGACCCGAATGTCAAATGTAGAACTCCAATTTTGAATAGTTTGGGAAGCATTTGGGGATCATTTAGGCTTCGGAAAATGCAAGTTCGGAAGCACCAAGGTTCGGAGCATGCGGGATGCACAACCTTGCGTAAGTTGTGCGCGGGGTTCCTCATTGTGCAACGAAAGGGACCCGAATGTCAAATGTAGAACTCCAATTTTGAATAGTTTGGGAAGCATTTGGGGATCATTTAGGATTCGGAAAATGCAAGTTCGGAAGCACCAAGGTTCGGAGCATGCGGGATGCACAACCTTGCGTAAGTTGTGCACGGGGTTCCTCATTGTGCAAACGAATGGGACCCGAATGTCAAATGTAGAACTCCAATTTTGAATAGTTTGGGAAGCATTTGGGGATCATTTAGGCTTCGAAAAATGCAAGTTCGGAAGCACCAAGGTTCGGAGCATGCGGGATGCACAACCTTGCGTAAGTTGTGCATGGGGTTCCACACTGTGCAAACGAAAGGGACCCGAATGTCAAATGTAGAACTCCAATTTAGAATAGTTTGGGAAGCATTTGGAGATCATTTAGGCTTCGGAAAATGCAAGTTCGGAAGCACCAAGGTTCGGAGCATGCGGGATGCACAACCTTGCGTAAGTTTTGCGCGGGGTTCCTCATTGTGCAACGAAAGGGACCCGAATGTCAAATGTAGAACTCCAATTTTGAATAGTTTGGGAAGCATTTGGGGATCATTTAGGCTTCGGAAAATGCAAGTTCGGAAGCACCAAGGTTCGGAGCATGCGGGATGCACAACCTTGCGTAAGTTGTGCGCGGGGTTCCTCATTGTGCAACGAAAGGGACCCTAATGTCAAATGTAGAACTCCAATTTTGAATAGTTTGGGAAGCATTTGGGGATCATTTAGGCTTCGGAAAATGCAAGTTCGGAAGCACCAAGGTTCGGAGCATGCGGGATGCACAACCTTGCGTAAGTTGTGCGCGGGGTTCCTCATTGTGCAACGAAAGGGACCCGAATGTCAAATGTAGAACTCCAATTTTGAATAGTTTGGAGGCTTCGGAAAATGCAAGTTCGGAAGCACCAAGGTTCGGAGCATGCGGGATGCACAACCTTGCGTAAGTTGTGCGCGGGGTTCCTCATTGTGCAACGAAAGGGACCCGAATGTCAAATGTAGAACTCCAATTTTGAATAGTTTGGGAAGCATTTGGGGATCATTTAGTCTTCGGAAAATGCAAGTTCGGAAGCACCAAGGTTCGGAGCATGCGGGATGCACAACCTTGCGTAAGTTGTGCGCGGGGTTCCTCATTGTGCAACGAAAGGGACCCGAATGTCAAATGTAGAACTCCAATTTTGAATTGGTTGGGAAGCATTTGGGGATCATTTAGGCTTCGGAAAATGCAAGTTCGGAAGCACCAAGGTTCGGAGCATGCGGGATGCACAACCTTGCGTAAGTTGTGCGCGGGGTTCCTCATTGGGCAACGAAAGGGACCCGAATGTCAAATGTAGAACTCCAATTTTGAATAGTTTGGGAAGCATTTGGGGATCATTTAGGCTTCGGAAAATGCAAGTTCGGAAGCACCAAGGTTCGGAGCATGCGGGATGCACAACCTTGCGTAAGTTGTGCGAGGGGTTCCTCATTGTGCAACGAAAGGGACCCGAATGTCAAATGTAGAACTCCAATTTTGAATAGTTTGGGAAGCATTTGGGGATCATTTAGGCTTCGGAAAATGCAAGTTCGGAAGCACCAAGGTTCGGAGCATGCGGGATGCACAACCTTGCGTAAGTTGTGCGCGGGGTTCCTCATTGTGCAACGAAAGGGACCCGAATGTCAAATGTAGAACTCCAATTTTGAATAGTTTGGGAAGCATTTGGGGATCATTTAGGCTTCGAAAAATGCATGTTCGGAAGCACCAAGGTTCGGAGCATGCGGGATGCACAACCTTGCGTAAGTTGTGCGCGGGGTTCCTCCTTGTGCAAACGAAACGGACCCGAATGTCACATGTAGAACTCCAATTTTGAATAGTTTGGGAAGCATTTGGGGATAATTTAGGCTTCGGAAAATGCAAGTTCTGGAGCACCAAGGTTCGGAGCATGCGGGATACACACCCTTGCATATGTTGTGCGCGGGGTTCCTGATTGTGCAACGAAGGGGTCACAAGTGTCAAATGTAGAACTCCAATTTTGAATAGTTTGGGAAGCATTTGGAGATCATTTAGGCTTCGGAAAATGCAAGTTCGGGAGCACCAAGGTTCGGAGCATGCGGGATACACAACCTTGCGTAAGTTGTGCGCGGGGTTCCTAATTGTGCAACGAAAGGGTCACGAATGTCAAATGTAGAACTCCAATTTTGAATAGTTTGGGAACCATTTGGGGATCATTTAGGCTTCGAAAAATGCAAGTTCGGACGCACCATGGTTCGGAGCATGCGGGATGCACAACCTTGCGTAAGTTGTGCGCGGGGTTCCTCATTTTGCAACGAAAGGGACCCGAATGTCAATATAGAACTCCAATTCTGAATAGTTTGGGATGTATTTGGGGATCATTTTGGCTTCGGAAAATGCATGTTCGAAAGCACCAAGGTTCGGAGCTTGCGGGATGCACAACCTTGCGTAAGTTGTGCGCGGGGTTCCTCATTGTGCAAGGAAAGGGACCCGAATGTCAAATGTAGAACTCTAATTTTGAATAGTTTGGGAAGCATTTGGGGATCATTTAGGCTTCGGAAAATGCAAGTTCGGAAGCACCAAGGTTCGGAGCATGCGGGATGCACAACCTTGCGTAAGTTGTGCGCGGGGTTCCTCATTTTGCAACGAAAGGGACCCGAATGTCAAATGTAGAACTCCAATTTTGATTAGTTTGGGATGCATTTGGGGATCATTTAGGCTTCGGAAAATGCAAGTTCGGAAGCACCAAGGTTCGGAGCATGCGGGATGCACAACCTTGCGTAAGTTGTGCGCGGGTTCCTCATTAAGCAACGAAATGGACCAGAATGTCAAATGTAGAACTCCAATTTTGAATAGTGTGGGAAGCATTTGGGGATCATATAGGCTTCGGAAAATGCAAGTTCCGAAGCACTAAGGTTCGGAGCATGCGGGATGCACAACCTTGCGTAAGTTGTGCGCGGGGTTCCTCTTTGTGCAACGAAAGGGACCCGAATGTCAAATGTAGAACTCCAATTTTGAATAGTTTGGAGGCTTCGGAAAATGCAAGTTTCGAAGCACCAAGGTTCGGAGCATGCGGGATGCACAACCTTGCGTACGTTGTGCGCGGGTGTCCTCATTGTGCAACGAAAGGGACCCGAAAGTCAAATGTAGAACTTCAATTTTGAATAGTTTGGAAAGCATTTGGGGATCATTTAGGCTTCGGAAAATGCAAGTTCGGAAGCACCAAGGTTCGGAGCATGCGGGGTGCACAACCTTGCGTAAGTTGTGCGCGGGGTTCCTCATTGTGCAACGAAAGGGACACGAATGTCAAATGTAGAACTCCAATTTTGAATATTTTGGGAAGTATTTGGGGAACATTTAGGCTTCGGAAAATGCAAGTTCGGAAGCACCAAGATTTGGAGCATGCGGGATGCACAACCTTGCCTAAGTTGTGCACGGGGTTCCACATTGTGCAACGAAAGGGACCCGAATGTCAAATGTAGAACTCCAATTTTGAATAGTTTGGGAAGCATTTGGGGATCATTTAGGCTTCGGAAAATGCAAGTTCGGAAGCACCAAGGTTCGGAGCATGCGGGATGCACTGCCTTGCGTAAGTTGTGCGCGGGGTTCCTCATTGTGCAACGAAAGGGACCCGAATGTCAAATGTAGAACTCCAATTTTGAATAGTTTGGGAAGCATTTGGGGATCATTTAGGCTTCGGAAAATGCAAGTTCGGAAGCACCAAGGTTCGGAGCATGCGGGATGCACAACCTTGCGTAAGTTGTGCGCGGGGTTCCTCATTGTGCAAACGAATGGGACCCGAATGTCAAATGTAGAACTCCAATTTTGAATAGTTTGGGAAGCATTTGGAGATCATTTAGGCTTCGGAAAATGCAAGTTCGGAAGCACCAAGGTTCGGAGCATGCGGGATGCACAACCTTGCGTAAGTTGTGCACGGGTTCCTCATTATGCAAACGAAAGGGACCCGAATGTCAAATGTAGAATTCCAATTTTGAATAGTTTGGGAAGCATTTGGGGTTCATTCAGGCTTCGGAAAATGCAAGTTCGGAAGCACCAAGGTTCGGAGCATGCGGGATGCACAACCTTGCGTAAGTTGTGCGCGGGGTTCCTCATTGTGCAACGAAAGGGACCCGAATGTCAAATGTAGAACTCCAATTTTGAATAGTTTGGGAAGCATTTGGGGATCATTTAGGCTTCGGAAAATGCAAGTTCGGAAGCACCAAGGTTCGGAGCATGCGGGATGCACAACCTTGCGTAAGTTGTGCGCGGGGTTCCTCATTGTGCAAAGAAAGGGACCCGAATGTCAAATATAGAACTCCAATTTTGAGTAGTTTGGGAAGCATTTGGGGATCATTTAGTCTTCGGAAAATGCATGCTCGGAAGCACCAAGGGTCGGAGCATGCGGGATGCGCAACCTTGCGTAAGTTGTGCGCGGGGTTCCTCATTGTGCAACGAAAGGGACCCGAATGTCAAATGTAAAACTCAAATTTTGAATAGTTTGGGAATCATTTGGGGATCATTTAGGCTTCGGAAAATGCAAGTTCGGAAGCACCAAGGTTCGGAGCATGCGGGATGCACAACCTTGCGTAAATTGTGCAGGTTCCTCATTGTGCAACGAAAGGGACCCGAATGTCAAATGTAGAACTCCAATTTTGAATAGTTTGGGAAGCATTTGGGGATCATTTAGGCTTCGGAAAATGCAAGTTCGGAAGCACCAAGGTTCGGAGCATGCGGGATGCACAACCTTGCGTAAGTTGTGCGCGGGGTTCCTCATTGTGCAACGAAAGGGACCCGAATGTCAAATGTAGAACTCCAATTTTGAATAGTTTGGGAAGCATTTGGGGATCATTTAGGCTTCGGAAAATGCAAGTTCGGAAGCACCAAGGTTCGGAGCATGCGGGATGCACAACCTTGCGTAAGTATTGCGCGGGGTTCCTCATTGTGCAACGAAAGGGACCCGAACGTCAAATGTAGAACTTCAATTTTGAATAGTTTGGGAAGCATTTTGGGATCATTTAGGCTTGGGAAAATGCAAGTTCGGAAGCACCAAGGTTGGGAGCTTGCGGGATGCACAACCTTGCGTAAGTTGTGCGCGGGGTTCCTCATTTTTCAACGAAAGGGACCCGAATGTCAAATGTAGAACACTAATTTTGAATAGTTTGGGAAGCATTTGGGGATCATTTAGGCTTCGGAAAATGCAAGTTCGGAAGCACCAAGGTTCGGAGCATGCGGGATGCACAACCTTGCGTAAGTTGTGCGCGGGGTTCCTCATTTTCCAACGAAAGGGACCCGAATGTCAATTGTAGAACACCAATTTTGAATAGTTTAGGAAGCATTTGGGGTTCATTTAGGCTTCGAAAAATGCAACTTCGGAAGCACCAAGGTTCGAAGCATGCGGGATGCACAACCTTGCGTAAGTTGTGAAGGTTCCTCATGGTGCAACGAAAGGGACCCGAATGTCAAAGGTAGAACTCCCATTTTGAATAGTTTGGGAAGCATTTCGGGATCATTTAGGCTTCGGAAAATGCAAGTTCGGAAGCACCAAGGTTCGGAGCATGCGGGATGCACAACCTTGCGTAAGTTGTGCGCGGGGTTCCTCATTGTGCAACGAAAGGGACCCGAATGTTGAATGTAGAACTCCAATTTTGAATAGTTTGGGAAACATTTGGGGATCATTTAGGCTTCGGAAAATGCAAGTTCGGAAGCACCAAGGTTCGGAGCATGCGGGATGCACAACCGTGCGTAAGTTGTGCGCGGGGTTCCTCTTTGGTGCAACGAAAGGGACCCGAATGTCGAATGTAGAACTCCAATTTTGAATAGTTTGGGAAACATTTGGGGATCATTTAGGCTTCGGAAAATGCAAGTTCGGAAGCACCAACGTTCGGAGCATGCAGGATGCAGAACTTTCCGTAAGTTGTGCGCGGGGTCCCTCATTGTGCAACGAATGAGACCCAAATGTCCAATGTAGAACTCCAATTTTGAATAGTTTCAGAAATATTTGGGGATCATTTAGGCTTCGAAAAAAGCAAGTTCGGAACCACCAAGGTTCGGAGCATGCGGGATGCACAACTTTGCGTAAGTTGTGCGCGAGGTTCCTCATTTTGCAACGAAAGGGACCCGAATGTCGAATGTAGAACTCCAATTTTGAATAGTTTGGGAAACCTTTGAGGAACATTTAGGCTTCGGAAAATGCAAGTTCGGAAGCACCAAGGTTCGGAGCATGCGGGATGCACAACCTTGCGTAAGTTGTGCGCGGGGTTCCTCATTGAGCAACGAAAGGGACCCGAATGTCAAATGTAGAACTCCAATTTTGAATAGTTTGGGAAACATTTGGGGATCATTTAGGCTTCGGAAAATGCAAGTTCGGAAGCACCAAGGTTCGGAGCATGCGGGATGCACAACTTTGCGTAAGTTGTGCGCGGGGTTCCTCATTGTGCAACGAAATGGTCCCCAATGTCCAATGTAGAACTCCAATTTTGAATACTTTGTTTAAAATTTGGGGATCATTTAGGCTTCGAAAAAGGCAAGTTTGGAAGCACCAAGGTTCGGAGCATGCGAGATACACAACTTTCCGTAAGTAGTGGGGGTTCCTCATTGTGCAACGAAAGGGACCCGAATGTCAAAGGTAGAACTCCAATTTTGAATAGTTTGGGAAACATTTGGGGATCATTTAGGCTTCGGAAAATGCAAGTTCGGAGGCACCAAGGTTCGTAGCATGCGGGATGCACCACTTTAAGTATGGTGTACGCGGGGTTCCTCATTGTGCAACGAAAGGGACCCGAATGTAAAATGTAGAACTCCAATTTTGAATAGTTTGGGAAACATTTGGGGATCATTTAGGCTTCGGAAAATGCAAGTTCGGAAGCACCAAGGTTGGGAGCATGCGGGATGCACAACCCTGCCTAAGTTGTGCGCGGGGTTCCTCATTGTGCAACGAAAGGGACCCGAATGTCCAATGTAGAACTCCAATTTTGAATAGTTTGGGAAACATTTGGGGATCATTTAGGCTTCGGAAAATGCAAGTTCGGAAGCACCAAGGTTCGGAGCATGCGGGATGCACAACTTTGCGTAAGTTGTGCGCGGGGTTCCTCATTGTGCAACGAAATGGTCCCTAATGTTCAATGTAGAACTCCAATTTTGAATAGTTTGGGAAACATTTGGGTATCATTTAGGCTTCGAAAAATGCAAGTTTGGAAGCACCAAGGTTCGGAGCATGCGAGATACACAACTTTCCGTAAGTAGTGAAGGTTCCTCATTGTGCAACGAAAGGGACTCGAATGTCAAAGGTAGAACTCCAATTTTGAATAGTTTGGGAAACATTTGGGGATCATTTAGGCTTCGGAAAATGCAAGTTCGGAAGCACCAAGGTTCGGAGCATGCGGGATGCACAACTTTGCGTAAGTTGTTCGCGGGGTTCCTCATTGTGCAACGAAAGGGACCCGAATGTCGAATGTAGAACTCCAATTTTGAATAGTTTGGGAAGCATTTGGGGATCATTTAGGCTTCGGAAAATGCAAGTTCGGAAGCACCAAGGTTCGGAGCATGCGGGATGCACAACCTTGCGTAAGTTGTGCGCGGGGTCCTCATTGTGCAACGAAAGGGACCCGAATGTCAAATGTAGAACTCCAATTTTGAATAGTTTGGGAAGCATTTGGGGATCATTTAGGCTTCGGAAAATGCAAGTTCGGAAGCACCAAGGTTCGGAGCATGCGGGATGCACAACCTTGCGTAAGTTGTGCGCGGGGTTCGTCATTGTGCAACGAAAGGTACCCGAATGTCAAATGTAGAACTCCAATTTTGAATAGTTTGGGAAGCATTTGGGGATCATTTAGGCTTCGGAAAATGCAAGTTCGGAAGCACCAAGGTTCGGAGCATGCGGGATGCACAACTTTGCGTAAGTAGTGCGCGGGGTTCCTCATTGTGCAACGAAAGGGACCCGAATGTCAAATGTAGAACTCCTGTTTTGAATAGTTTGGGAAGCGTTTGGGGATCATTTTGGCTTCGGAAAATCCAAGTTCGAAAGCACCAAGGTTCGGAGCATGCGGGAAGCACAACGAAAGGGATGCGAATGTCAAATGTAGAACTCCAATTTTGAATAGTTTGGGAAGCATTTGGGGATCATTTAGGCTTCGGAAAATGCAAGTTCGGAAGCACCAAGGTTCGGAGCATGCGGGATGCACAACTTTGCGTAAGTAGTGCACGGGGTTCCTCATTGTGCAACGAAAGGGACCCGAATGTCAAATGTAGAACTCCAATTTTGAATAGTTTGGGAAGCATTTGGGGATCATTTAGGCTTCGGAAAATGCAAGTTCGGAAGCACCAAGGTTCGGAGCACGCGGGATGCACAACTTTGCGTAAGTTGTGCGCGGGGTTCCTCATTGTGCAACGAAAGGGACCCGAATGTCAAATGTAGAACTCCAATTTTGAATAGTTTGGGAAGCATTTGGGGATCATTTAGGCTTCGAAAAATGCAAGTTCGGAAGCACCAAGGTTCGGAGCATGCGGGATGCACAACTTTGCGTAAGTTGTGCGCGGGGTTCCTCATTGTGCAACGAAAGGGACCCGAATGTCAAATGTAGAACTCCAATTTTGAATAGTTTGGGAAGCATTTGGGGATCATTTAGGCTTCGAAAAATGCAAGTTCGGAAGCACCAAGGTTCGGAGCATGCGGGATGCACAACTTTGCGTAAGTAGTGCGCGGGGTTCCTCATTGTGCAACGAAAGGGACCCGAATGTCAAATGTAGAACTCCAATTTTGAATAGTTTGGGAAGCATTTGGGGATCATTTAGGCTTCGAAAAATGCAAGTTCGGAAGCACCAAGGTTCGGAGCATGCGGGATGCACAACTTTGCGTAAGTAGTGCGCGGGGTTCCTCATTGTGCAACGAAAGGGACCCGAATGTCAAATGTAGAACTCCAATTTTGAATAGTTTGGGAAGCATTTGGGGATCATTTAGGCTTCGGAAAATGCAAGTTCGGAAGCACCAAGGTTCGGAGCATGCGGGATGCACAACCTTGCGTAAGTTGTGCGCGGGGTTCCTCAATGTGCAACGAAAGGGACCCGAATGTCAAATGTAGAACTCCAATTTTGAATACTTTGGGAAGCATTTGGGGATCATTTAGGCATCGGAAAATGCAAGTTCGGAAGCACCAAGGTTCGGAGCATGCGGGATGCACAACTTTGCGTAAGTTGTGCGCGGGGTTCCTCATTGTGCAACGAAAGGGGCCCGAATGTCAAATGTAGAACTCCAATTTTGAATAGTTTGGGAAGCATTTGGGGATCATTTAGGCTTCGGAAAATGCAAGTTCGGAAGCACCAAGGTTCGGAGCATGTAGGATGCACAACTTTGCGTAAGTTGTGCGCGGGGTTCCTCATTGTGCAACGAAAGGGACCCGAATGTCAAATGTAGAACTCCAATTTTGAATAGTTTGGGAAGCATTTGGGGATCATTTAGGCTTCGGAAAATGCAAGTTCGGAAGCACCAAGGTTCGGAGCATGCGGGATGCACAACTTTGCGTAAGTTGTGCGCGGGGTTCCTCATTGTGCAACGAAAGGGCCCGATTGACAAATGTAGAACTCCAATTTTGAATAGTTTGGGAAATATTTCGAGATCATTTAGGCTGCCTAAAATGCAAGTTCGGAAGCACCAAGGTTCGGAGCATGCGGGATGCACAACTTTGCGTAAGTTGTGCGCGGGGTTCCGCATTGTGCAACGAAAGGGACCCGAATGTCAAATGTAGAACTCCAATTTTGAATAGTTTGGGAAGCATTTGGGGATCATTTAGGCTTCGGAAAATGCAAGTTCGGAAGCACCAAGGTTCGGAGCATGCGGGATGCACAACTTTGCGTAAGTTGTGCGCGGGATTCCTCATTGTGCAACGAAAGGGACCCGAAGGTCAAATGTAGAACTCCAATTTTGAATAGTTTGGGAAGCATTTGGGGATCATTTAGGCATCGGAAAATGCAAGTTCGGAAGCGCCAAGGTTCGGAGCATGCGGGATGCACAACTTTGCGTAAGTAGTGCGCGGGGTTCCTCATAGTGCAACGGAAGGGACCCGAATGTCAAATGTAGAACTCCAATTTTGAATAGTGTGGGAAGCATTTGGGGATCATTTCGGCTTCGGAAAATGCAAGTTCGGAAGCACCAAGGTTCGGAGCATGTGGGATGCACAAGTTTCCGTAAGTTGTGCGCGGGGTTCTTCATTGTGCAAAGAAAGGGACCCAAATGTCGAATGTAGAACTCCAATTTTGAATAGTTTGGGAATCATTTGGGGATCATTTAGGCTTCGGAATATGCAAGTTCGGAAGCACCAAGGATCGGAGCATGCGGGATGCACAACTTTGCGTAAGTTGTGCGCGGGGTTCCTCATTGTGCAACGAAAGGGACGCGAATGTCAAATGTAGAACTCCAATTTTGAATAGTTTGGGAAACATTTGGGGATCATTTAGGCTTCGAAAAATGCAAGTTCGGAAGCACCAAGGTTCGGAGCATGCGGGATGCACAACTTTGCGTAAGTTGTGCGCGGGGTTCCTCATTGTGCAACGAAAGGGACCCGAATGTCAAATGTAGAACTCCAATTTTGAATAGTTTGGGAAACATTTGGGGATCATTTAGGCTTCGGAAAATGCAAGTTCGGAAGCACCAAGGTTCGGAGCATGCGGGATGCACAACTTTCCAAATGTTGTGCGCGGGGTTCCTCATTGTGCAACGAAAGGGACCCGAATGTCAAATGTAGAACTCCAATTTTGAATAGTTTGGGAAACATTTGGGGATCATTTAGGCTTCGGAAAATGCAAGTTCGGAAGCACCAAGGTTCGGAGCATGCGGGATGCCCAACTTTGCGTAAGTTGTGCGCGGGGTTCCTCATTGTGCAACGAAAGGGACCCGAATGTCAAATGTAGAACTCCAATTTTTAGTAGTTTGGGAAGCATTTGGGGGTCATTTAGGCTTCGAAAAATGGAAGTTCGGAAGCACCAAGGTTCGGAGCATGCGGGATGCACAACTTTGCGTAAGTTGTGCGCGGGGTTCCTCATTGTGCAACGAAAGGGACCCGAATGTCCAATGTAGGACACCAACTTTGAATAGTTTGGGAAACATTTGGGGATCATTTAGGCTTCGAAAAATGCAAGTTCGGAAGCACCAAGGTTCGGAGCATGCGGGATGCACAACTTTGCGTAAGTTGTGCGCGGGGTTCCTCATTGTGCAACGAAAGGGACCCGAATGTCAAATGTAGAACTCCAATTTTGAATAGTTTGGGAGACATTTGGGGATCATTTAGGCTTCGGAAAATCCAAGTTCGGAAGCACCAAGGTTCGGAGCATGCGGGATGCACAACGTTGCGTAAGTTGTGCGCGGGGTTCCTCATTGTGCAACGAAAGGGACCCGAATGTCAAATGTAGAACTCCAATTTTGAATAGCTTGGGAAGCATTTGGGGATCATTTACGCTTCGGAAAATGCAGGTTCGGAAGCACCAAGGTTCAGAGCAAGCGAGATGCACAACTTTGCGTAAGTTGGGCGCGGGGTTCCTCATTGTGCAACGAAAGGGACCCGAATGTCAAATGTAGAACTCCAATTTTGAATAGTTTAGGAAACATTTGGGGATCATTTAGGCTTCGGAAAATGCAAGTTCGGAAGCACCAAGGTTCGGAGCATGCGGGATGCACAACTTTGCGTAAGTTGTGCGCGGGGTTCCTCATTGTGCAACGAAAGGGACCCGAATGTCCAATGTAGAACACCAATTTTGAATAGTTGGGGAGACATTTGGGGATCATTTATTCTTCGGAAAATGCAAGTTCGGAAGCACCAAGGTTCGGAGCATGCGGGATGCACAACTTTGCGTAAGTTGTGCGCGGGGTTCCTCATTGTGCAACGAAAGGGACCCGAATGTCAAATGTAGAACTCCAATTTTGAATAGTTTGGGAAACATTTGGGGATCATTTAGGCTTCGGAAAATGCAAGTTCGGAAGCACCAAGGTTCGGAGCATGCGGGATGCACAACTTTGCGTAAGTTGTGCGCGGGGTTCCTCATTGTGCAACGAAAGGGACCCGAATGTCCAATGTAGAACTCCAATTTTGAATAGTTTGGGAAACATTTGGGGATCATTTAGGCTTCGGAAAATGCAAGTTCGGAAGCACCAAGGTTCGGAGCATGCGGGATGCACAACTTTGCGTAAGTTGTGCGCGGGGTTCCTCATTGTGCAACGAAAGGGACCCGAATGTAAAATGTAGAACTCCAATTTTGAATAGTTTGGGAAACATTTGGGGATCATTTAGGCTTCGGAAAATGCAAGTTCGAAAGCACCAAGTTTCGGAGCATGCGGGATGCACAAGTTTCCGTAAGTTGTGCGCGGGGTTCCTCATTGTGCAACGAAAGGGACCCGAATGTCGAATGTAGAACTCCAATTTTGAATAGTTTGGGAAACATTTGGGGATCATTTAGGCTTCGGAAAATGCAAGTTCGGAAGCACCAAGGTTCGGAGCATGCGGGATGCACAACTTTCCAAAAGTTGTGCGCGGGGTTCCTCATTGTGCAACGAAAGGGACCCGAATGTCCAATGTAGAACTCCAATTTTGAATAGTTTGGGAAACATTTGGGGATCATTTAGGCTTCGGAAAATGCAAGTTCGGAAGCACCAAGGTTCGGAGCATGCGGGATGCACAACTTTCCAAAAGTTGTGCGCGGGGTTCCTCATTGTGCAACGAAAGGGACCCGAATGTCCAATGTAGAACTCCAATTTTGAATAGTTTGGGAAACATTTGGGGATCATTTAGGCTTCGGAAAATGCAAGTTCGGAAGCACCAAGGTTCGGAGCATGCGGGATGCACAACCTTGCGTAAGTTGTGCGCGGGGTTCTTCATTGTGCAACGAAAGGGACCCGAATGTCGAATGTAGAACTCCAATTTTGAATAGTTTGGGAAACATTTGGGGATCATTTAGGCTTCGGAAAATGCAAGTTCGGAAGCACCAAGGTTCGGAGCATGCGGGATGCACAACTTTGCGTAAGTTGTGCGCGGGGTTCCTCATTGTGCAACGAAAGGGACCCGAATGTCAAATGTAGAACTCCAATTTTGAATAGTTTGGGAAGCATTTGGGGATCATTTAGGCTTCGGAAAATGCAAGTTCGGAAGCACCAAGGTTTGGAGCATGCGGGATGCACAACCTTGCGTAAGTTGTGCGCGGGGTTCCCTAATGTGCAACTAAAGGGGCCCGAATGTCAGATGTAGAACTCCAATTTTGAATAGTTTGGGAAGCATTTCGGGATCATTTAGGCTTCGGAAAATGCAGGTTCGGAAGCACCAAGGTTCGGAGCATGCGGGATGCACAACTTTGCGTAAGTTGTGCGCGGGGTTCCTCATTGTGCAACGAAAGGGACCCGAATGTCAAATGTAGAACTCCAATTTTGAATAGTTTGGGAAACATTTGGGGATCATTTAGGCTTCGGAAAATGCAAGTTCGGAAGCACCAAGGTTCGGAGCATGCGGGATGCACAACTTTGCGTAAGTTGTGCGCGGGGTTCCTCATTGTGCAACGAAAGGGACCCGAATGTCAAATGTAGAACTCCAATTTTGAATGGTTTGGGAAGCATTTGGGGATCATTTAGGCTTCGAAAAATGCAAGTTCGGAAGCACCAAGGTTCGGAGCATGCGGGATGCACAACTTTGCGTAAGTTGTGCGCGGGGTTCCTCATTGTGCAACGAAAGGGACCCGAATGTAAAATGTAGAACTCCAATTTTGAATAGTTTGGGAAACATTTGGGGATCATTTAGGCTTCGGAAAATGCAAGTTCGGAAGCACCAAGTTTCGGAGCATGCGGGATGCACAAGTTTCCGTAAGTTGTGCGCGGGGTTCCTCATTGTGCAACGAAAGGGACCCGAATGTCGAATGTAGAACTCCAATTTTGAATAGTTTGGGAAACATTTGGGGATCATTTAGGCTTCGGAAAATGCAAGTTCGGAAGCACCAAGGTTCGGAGCATGCGGGATGCACAACTTTGCGTAAGTTGTGCGCGGGGTTCCTCATTGTGCAACGAAAGGGACCCGAATGTCAAATGTAGAACTCCAATTTTGAATAGTTTGGGAAACATTTGGGGATCATTTAGGCTTCGGAAAATGCAAGTTCGGAAGCACCAAGGTTCGGAGCATGCGGGATGCACAACTTTGCGTAAGTTGTGCGCGGGGTTCCTCATTGTGCTACGAAAGGAACTGAATGTCGAATGTAGAACTCCAATTTTGAATAGTTTGGGAAACATTTGGGGATCATTTAGGCTTCGGAAAATGCAAGTTCGGAAGCACCAAGGTTCGGAGCATGCGGGATGCACAACTTTGCGTAAGTTGTGCGCGGGGTTCCTCATTGTGCAACGAAAGGGACCCGAATGTCGAATGTAGAACTCCAATTTTGAATAGTTTGGGAAACATTTGGGGATCATTTAGGCTTCGGAAAATGCAAGTTCGGAAGCACCAAGGTTCGGAGCATGCGGGATGCACAACTTTGCGTAAGTTGTGCGCGGGGTTCCTCATTGTGCAACGAAAGGGACCCGAATGTCGAATGTAGAACTCCAATTTTGAATAGTTTGGGAAACATTTGGGGATCATTTAGGCTTCGGAAAATGCATGTTCGGAAGCACGAACGTTCGGAGCATGCGGGATACATTGTGCAACGAAAGGGACCCGAATGTAAAATGTAGAACTCCAATTTTGAATAGTTTGGGAAACATTTGGGGATCATTTAGGCTTCGGAAAACGCAAGTTCAAAAGCACCAAGTTTCGGAGCATGCGGGATGCACAAGTTTCCGTAAGTTGTGCGCGGGGTTCCTCATTGTGCAACGAAAGGGACCCGAATGTCGAACGTAGAACACCAATTTTGAATAGTTTGGGAAACATTTGGGGATCATTTAGGCTTCGGAAAATGCAAGTTCGGAAGCACCAAGGTTCGGAGCATGCGGGATGCACAACGTTGCGAAAGTTGTGCGCGGGGTTCCTCATTGTGCAACGAAAGGGACCCAAATGTCAAATGTGGAACTCCAATTTTGAATAGTTTGGGAAACACTTGGGGATCATTTAGGATTCGGAAAATGCAAGTTCGGAAGCCCCAAGGTTCGGAGCATGCGGGATGCACAACTTTATAAAAGTTGTGCGCGGGGTTCCTCATTGTGCAACGAAAGGGACCCAATGTCCAATGTAGAACTCCAATTTTGAATAGTTTGGGAAACATTTGGGGATCATTTAGGCTTCAAAAAATGCAAGTTCGGGAGCACCAAGCTTCAGAGCATGCGGGATGCACAACTTTGCGTAAGTTGTGCGCGGGGTCCCTCATTGCGCAACGAAAGGGACCCGAATGTCCAATGTAGAACTCCAATTTTGAATAGTTTGGGAAACATTTGGGGATCATTTAGGCTTCGGAAAATGCAAGTTCGGAAGCACCAAGGTTCGGAGCATGCGGGATGCACAACTTTGCGTAAGTTGTGCGCGGGGTTCCTCATTGTGCAACGAAAGGGACCCGAATGTCGAATGTAGAACTCCAATTTTGAATAGTTTGGGAAACATTTGGGGATCATTTAGGCTTCGGAAAATGCAAGTTCGGAAGCACCAAGGTTCGGAGCATGCGGGATGCACAACTTTGCGTAAGTTGTGCGCGGGGTTCCTCATTGTGCAACGAAAGGGACACGAATGCCCAATGTAGAACTCCAATTTGGAATAGTTTGGGAAACGTTTGGGGATCATTTAGGCTTGGAAAAATACAAGCTCGGAAAAACCAAGGTTCGGAGCATGCGGGATGCACAACTTTCCGTAAGTTGTGCGCGGGGTTCCTCATTGTGCAACGAAAGGGACCCGAATGTCAAATGTAGAACTCCAATTTTGAATAGTTTGGGAAACATTTGGGGATCATTTAGGCTTCGGAAAATGCAAGTTCGGAAGCACCAAGGTTCGGAGCATGCGGGATGCACAACTTTGCAAAAGTTGTGCGCGGGGTTCCTCCTTGTGCAACGAAAGGGACCCGAATGTCCAATGTAGAACTCCAATTTTGAATAGTTTAGGAAACATTTGGGGATCATTTAGGCTTCGGAAAATGCAAGATCGGATCCACCAAGGTTCGGAGCATGCGGGATGCACAACTTTCCAAAAGTTGTGCGCGCGGTTCCTCATTGTGCAACGAAAGGGACCCGAATGTCAAATGTAGAACTCCAATTTTGAATAGTTTGGAATACATTTGGGGATCATTTAGTCATCGAAAAATCCAAGTTCGGAAGCACGAAAGTTCGGAGCATGCGGGATGCACAACTTTGCGAAAGTTGTGCAGGGGGTTCCTCATTGTACAACGAAAGGGACTCGAATGTCGAATGTAGAACTCCAATTTTGAATAGTTTGGGAAACATTTGGGCATCATTTAGGCTTCGGAAAATGCAAGTTCGGAAGCACCAAGGTTCGGAGCATGCGGGATGCACAACTTTGCGTAAGTTGTGCGCGGGGTTCCTCATTGTGCAACGAAAGGGGCCCGAATGTCGAATGTAGAACTCCAATTTTGAATAGTTTGGGAAACATTTGGGGATCATTTAGGCTTCGAAAAATGCAGGTTCGGAAGCACCAAGGTTGGGAGCATGCGGAATGCGCAACTTTGCGTAAGTTGTGCGCGGGGTTCCTCATTGTGCAACGAAAGGGACCCGAATGTCGAATGTAGAACTCCAATTTTGAATAGTTTGGGAAACATTTGGGGATCATTTAGGCTTCGGAAAATGCAAGTTCGGAAGCACCAAGGTTCGGAGCATGCGGGATGCACAACTTTCCAAAAGTTGTGCGCGGGTTTCCACATTGTGCAACGAAAGGCACTCGAATGTCGAATGCAGAACTCCAATTTTGAATTGTTTGGGAAACATTTGGGGATCATTTAGGCTTCAGAAAATGCAAGTTCGGAAGCACCAAGGTTCGGAGCATGCGGGATGCACAACTTTGCGTAAGTTGTGCGCGGGGTTCCTCATTGTGCAACGAAAGGGACCCGAATGTCGAATGTAGAACTCCAATTTTGAATAGTTTGGGAAACATTTGGGGATCATTTAGGCTTCGGAAAATGCAAGTTCGGAAGCACCAAGGTTCGGAGCATGCGGGATGCACAACTTTGCGTAAGTTGTGCGCGGGGTTCCTCATTGTGCAACGAAAGGGACCCGAATGTCAAATGTAGAACTCCAATTTTGAATAGTTTGGGAAACATTTGGGGATCATTTAGGCTTCGAAAAATGCAAGTTCGGAAGCACCAAGGTTCGGAGCATGCGGGATGCACAACTTTGCGTAAGTTGTGCGCGGGGTTCCTCATTGTGCAACGAAATGGTCCCTAATGTCCAATGTAGAACTCCAATTTTGAATACTTTGTTAAACATTTGGGGATCATTTAGGATTCGAAAAATGCAAGTTCGGAAGCACCAAGGTTCGGAGCATGCGGGATGCACAACTTTGCGTAAGTTGTGCGCGGGGTTCCTCATTGTGCAACGAAAGGGACCCGAATGTCAAATGTAGAACTCCAATTTTGAATAGTTTGGGAAACATTTGGGGATCATTTAGGCTTCGAAAAATGCAAGTTCGGAAGCACCAAGGTTCGGAGCATGCGGGATGCACAACTTTGCGTAAGTTGTGCGCGGGGTTCCTCATTGTGCAACGAAAGGGGCCCGAATGTCAAATGTAGAACTCCAATTTTGAATAGTTTGGGAAACATTTGGGGATCATTTAGGCTTCGGAAAATGCAAGTTCGGAAGCACCAAGGTTCGGAGCATGCGGGATGCACAACTTTGCGTAAGTTGTGCGCGGGGTTCCTCATTGTGCAACGAAAGGGACCCGAATGTCGAATGTAGAACTCCAATTTTGAATAGTTTGGGAAACACTTGGGGATCATTTAGGATTCGAAAAATGCAAGTTCGGAAGCACCAAGGTTCGGAGCATGCGGGATGCACAACTTTGCGTAAGTTGTGTGCGGGGTTCCTCATTGTGCAACGAAAGGGACCCGAATGTCGAATGTAGAACTCCAATTTTGAATAGTTTGGGAAACATTTGGGGATCATTTAGGCTTCGGAAAATGCAAGTTCGGAAGCACCAAGGTTCGGAGCATGCGGGATGCACAACTTTGCGTAAGTTGTGCGCGGGGTTCCTCATTGTGCAACGAAAGGGACCCGAATGTCCAATGTAGAACTCCAATTTTGAATAGTTTGGGAAACATTTGGGGATCATTTAGGCTTCGGAAAATGCAAGTTCGGAAGCACCAAGGTTCGGAGCATGCGGGATGCACAACTTTGCGTAAGTTGTGCGCGGGGTTCCTCATTGTGCAACGAAAGGGACCCGAATGTCGAATGTAGAACTCCAATTTTGAATAGTTTGGGAAACATTTGGGGATCATTTAGGCTTCGGAAAATGCAAGTTCGGAAGCACCAAGGTTCGGAGCATGCGGGATGCACAACTTTGTGTAAGTTGTGCGCGGGGTTCCTCATTGTGCAACGAAAGGGACCCGAATGTCGAATGTAGAACTCCAATTTTGAATAGTTTGGGAAACATTTGGGGATCATTTAGGCTTCGGAAAATGCAAGTTCGGAAGCACCAAGGTTCGGAGCATGCGGGATGCACAACTTTGCGTAAGTTGTGCGCGGGGTTCCTCATTGTGCAACGAAAGGGACCCGAATGTCGAATGCAGAACTCCAATTTTGAATAGTTTGGGAAACATTTGGGGATCATTTAGGCTTCGGAAAATGCAAGTTCGGAAGCACCAAGGTTCGGAGCATGCGGGATGCACAACTTTGCGTAAGTTGTGCGCGGGGTTCCTCATTGTGCAACGAAAGGGACCCGAATGTCGAATGTAGAACTCCAATTTTGAATAGTTTGGGAAACATTTGGGGATCATTTAGGCTTCGAAAAATGCAAGTTCGGAAGCACCAAGGTTCGGAGCATGCGGGATGCACAACTTTGCGTAAGTTGTGCGCGGGGTTCCTCATTGTGCAACGAAAGGGACCCGAATGTCGAATGTAGAACTCCAATTTTGAATAGTTTGGGAAACATTTGGGGATCATTTAGGCTTCGGAAAATGCAAGTTCGGAAGCACCAAGGTTCGGAGCATGCGGGATGCACAACTTTGCGTAAGTTGTGCGCGGGGTTCCTCATTGTGCAACGAAAGGGACCCGAATGTCCAATGTAGAACTCCAATTTTGAATAGTTTGGGAAACATTTGGGGATCATTTAGGCTTCGAAAAATGCAAGTTCGGAAGCACCAAGGTTCGGAGCATGCGGGATGCACAACTTTGCGCGGGGTTCCTCATTGTGCAACGAAAGGGACCCGAATGTCGAATGTAGAACTCCAATTTTGAATAGTTTGGGAAACATTTGGGGATCATTTAGGCTTCGGAAAATGCAAGTTCGGAAGCACCAAGGTTCGGAGCATGCGGGATGCACAACTTTCCAAAAGTTGTGCGCGGGGTTCCTCATTGTGCAACGAAAGGGACCCGAATGTCGAATGTAGAACTCCAATTTTGAATAGTTTGGGAAACATTTGGGGATCATTTAGGCTTCGGAAAATGCAAGTTCGGAAGCACCAAGGTTCGGAGCATGCGGGATGCACAACTTTGCGTAAGTTGTGCGCGGGGTTCCTCATTGTGCAACGAAAGGGACCCGAATGTCGAATGTAGAACTCCAATTTTGAATAGTTTGGGAAACATTTGGGGATCATTTAGGCTTCGGAAAATGCAAGTTCGGAAGCACCAAGGTTCGGAGCATGCGGGATGCACAACTTTGCGTAAGTTGTGCGCGGGGTTCCTCATTGTGCAACGAAAGGGACCCGAATGTCAAATGTAGAACTCCAATTTTGAATAGTTTGGGAAACATTTGGGGATCATTTAGGCTTCGGAAAATGCAAGTTCGGAAGCACCAAGGTTCGGAGCATGCGGGATGCACAACTTTGCGTAAGTTGTGCGCGGGGTTCCTCATTGTGCAACGAAAGGGACCCGAATGTCGAATGTAGAACTCCAATTTTGAATAGTTTGGGAAACATTTGGGGATCATTTAGGCTTCGAAAAATGCAAGTTCGGAAGCACCAAGGTTCGGAGCATGCGGGATGCACAACTTTCCAAAAGTTGTGCGCGGGGTTCCTCATTGTGCAACGAAAGGGACCCGAATGTCGAATGTAGAACTCCAATTTTGAATAGTTTGGGAAACATTTGGGGATCATTTAGGCTTCGGAAAATGCAAGTTCGGAAGCACCAAGGTTCGGAGCATGCGGGATGCACAACTTTGCGTAAGTTGTGCGCGGGGTTCCTCATTGTGCAACGAAAGGGACCCGAATGTCGAATGTAGAACTCCAATTTTGAATAGTTTGGAAAACATTTGGGGATCATTTAGGCTTCGGAAAATGCAAGTTCGGAAGCACCAAGGTTCGGAGCATGCGGGATGCACAACTTTGCGTAAGTTGTGCGCGGGGTTCCTCATTGTGCAACGAAAGGGACCCGAATGTAAAATGTAGAACTCCAATTTTGAATAGTTTGGGAAACATTTGGGGATCATTTAGGCTTCGGAAAATGCAAGTTCGGAAGCACCAAGGTTCGGAGCATGCGGGATGCACAACTTTGCGTAAGTTGTGCGCGGGGTTCCTCATTGTGCAACGAAAGGGACCCGAATGTAAAATGTAGAACTCCAATTTTGAATAGTTTGGGAAACATTTGGGGATCATTTAGGCTTCGAAAAATGCAAGTTCGGAAGCACCAAGGTTCGGAGCATGCGGGATGCACAACTTTCCAAAAGTTGTGCGCGGGGTTCCTCATTGTGCAACGAAAGGGACCCGAATGTCAAATGTAGAACTCCAATTTTGAATAGTTTGGGAAACATTTGGGGATCATTTAGGCTTCGGAAAATGCAAGTTCGGAAGCACCAAGGTTCGGAGCATGCGGGATGCACCACTTTGCGTAAGTTGTGCGCGGGGTTCCTCATTGTGCAACGAAAGGGACCCAAATGTCGAATGTAGAACTCCAATTTTGAATAGTTTGGGAAACATTTGGGGATCATTTAGGCTTCGAAAAATGCAAGTTCGAAAGCAACAAGTTTTGCAGCATGCGGGATGCACTAGTTTCCGTAAGTTGTGCGCGG
Organism: Melastoma dodecandrum; assembly: GCA_029817715.1. Taxonomy (NCBI): domain Eukaryota; kingdom Viridiplantae; phylum Streptophyta; class Magnoliopsida; order Myrtales; family Melastomataceae; genus Melastoma; species Melastoma dodecandrum. Next base: position 7,181,823 of record JARUPY010000607.1, on the reverse strand, counting down.
GGTTCTTCATTGTGCAACGAAAGGGACCCGAATGTCGAATGTAGAACTCCAATTTTGAATAGTTTGGGAAACATTTGGGGATCATTTAGGCTTCGGAAAATGCAAGTTCGGAAGCACCAAGGTTCGGAGCATGCGGGATGCACAACTTTGCGTAAGTTGTGCGCGGGGTTCCTCATTGTGCAACGAAAGGGACCCGAATGTCGAATGTAGAACTCCAATTTTGAATAGTTTGGGAAACATTTGGGGATCATTTAGGCTTCGAAAAATGCAAGTTCGGAAGCACCAAGGTTCGGAGCATGCGGGATGCACAACTTTGCGTAAGTTGTGCGCGAGGTTCCTCATTTTGCAACGAAAGGGACCCGAATGTCGAATGTAGAACTCCAATTTTGAATAGTTTGGGAAACCTTTGAGGAACATTTAGGCTTCGGTAAATGCAAGTTCGGAACCACCAAGGTTCGGAGCATGCGGGATGCACAACCTTGCGTAAGTTGTGCGCGGGGTTCCTCATTGTGCAACGAAAGGGACCCGAATGTCGAATGTGGAACTCCAATTTTGAATAGTTTGGGAAACATTTGGGGATCATTTAGGCTTCGGAAAATGCAAGTTCGGAAGCACCAAGGTTCGGAGCTTACGGGATGCACAACTTTGCGTAAGTTGTGCGCGGGGTTCCTCATTGTGCAACGAAAGGGACCCGAATGTCAAATGTAGAACTCCAATTTTGAATAGTTTGGGAAACATTTGGGGATCATTTAGGCTTCGGAAAATGCAAGTTCGGAAGCACCAAGGTTCGGAGCATGCGGGATGCACAACTTTGCGTAAGTTGTGCGCGGGGTTCCTCATTGTGCAACGAAAGGGACCCGAACGTCAAATGTAGAACTCCAATTTTGAATAGTTTGGGAAACATTTGGGGATCATTTAGGCTTCGGAAAATGCAAGTTCGGAAGCACCAAGGTTCGGAGCATGCGGGATGCACAACTTTGCGTAAGTTGTGCGCGGGGTTCCTCATTGTGCAACGAAAGGGACCCAAATGTCGAATGTAGAACTCCAATTTTGAATAGTTTGGGAAACATTTGGGGATCATTTAGGCTTCGAAAAATGCAAGTTCGAAAGCAACAAGTTTCGGAGCATGCGGGATGCACAAGTTTCCGTAAGTTGTGCGCGGGGTTCCTCATTGTGCAACGAAAGGGACCCGAATGTCGAATGTAGAACTCCAATTTTGAATAGTTTGGGAAACATTTGGGGATCATTTAGGCTTCGGAAAATGCAAGTTCGGAAGCACCAAGGTTCGGAGCATGCGGGATGCACAACTTTGCGTAAGTTGTGCGCGGGGTTCCTCATTGTGCAACGAAAGGGACCCGAATGTCGAATGTAGAACTCCAATTTTGAATAGTTTGGGAAACATTTGTGGAACATTTAGGCTTCGGAAAATGGAAGTTCGGAAGCACCAAGGTTCGGAGCATGCGGGATGCACCACTTTCCGTAAGTTGCGCGTGGGGTTCCTCATTGTTCAACGAAAGGGACCCGAATGTCGAATGTAGAACTCCAATTTTGAATAGTTTGGGAAACATTTGGGGATCATTTAGGCTTCGGAAAATGCAAGTTCGGAAGCACCAAGGTTCGGAGCATGCGGGATGCACAACTTTGCGTAAGTTGTGCGCGGGGTTCCTCATTGTGCAACGAAAGGGACCCGAATGTCGAATGTAGAACTCCAATTTTGAATAGTTTGGGAAACATTTGGGGATCATTTAGGCTTCGGAAAATGCAAGTTCGGAAGCACCAAGGTTCGGAGCATGCGGGATGCACAACTTTGCGTAAGTTGTGCGCGGGGTTCCTGATTGTGCAACGAAAGGGACCCGAATGTCGAATGTAGAACTCCAATTTTGAATAGTTTGGGAAACATTTGGGGATCATTTAGGCTTCGGAAAATGCAAGTTCGGAAGCACCAAGGTTCGGAGCATGCGGGATGCACAACTTTGCGTAAGTTGTGCGCGGGGTTCCTCATTGTGCAACGAAAGGGACCCGAATGTCGAATGTAGAACTCCAATTTTGAATAGTTTGGGAAACATTTGGGGATCATTTAGGCTTCGGAAAATACAAGTTCGGAAGCACCAAGGTTCAGAGCATGCGGGATGCACAACTTGGCGTAAGTTGTGCGCGTGGCTCCTCATTGGTGCAACGAAAGGGACCCGAATGTAAAATGTAGAACTCCAATTTTGAATAGTTTGGGAAACATTTGGGGATCATTTAGGCTTCGAAAAATGCAAGTTCGGAAGCACCAAGGTTCGGAGCATGCGGGATGCACAACTTTGCGTAAGTTGTGCGCGGGGTTCCTCATTGTGCAACGAAAGGGACCCGATTGTCAAATGTAGAACTCCAATTTTGAATAGTTTGGGAAACATTTGGGGATCATTTAGGCTTCGGAAAATGCAAGTTCGGAAGCACCAAGGTTCGGAGCATGCGGGAGCACAACTTTGCGTAAGTTGTGCGCGGGGTTCCTCATTGTGCAACGAAAGGGACCCGAATGTCGAATGTAGAACTCCAATTTTGAATAGTTTGGGAAACATTTGGGGATCATTTAGGCTTCGAAAAATGCAAGTTCGGAAGCACCAAGGTTCGGAGCATGCGGGATGCACAACTTTGCGTAAGTTGTGCGCGGGGTTCCTCATTGTGCAACGAAAGGGACCCGAATGTCGAATGTAGAACTCCAATTTTGAATAGTTTGGGAAACATTTGGGGATCATTTAGGCTTCGGAAAATGCAAGTTCGGAAGCACCAAGGTTCGGAGCATGCGGGATGCACAACTTTGCGTAAGTTGTGCGCGGGGTTCCTCATTGTGCAACGAAAGGGACCCGAATGTCGAATGTAGAACTCCAATTTTGAATAGTTTGGGAAACATTTGGGGATCATTTAGGCTTCGGAAAATGCATGTTCGGAAGCACGAAAGTTCGGAGCATGCGGGATGCACAACATTGCGTAAGTTGCCAGCGGGGTTCTTCATTGTGCAATGAAAGGGACCCGAATGTCTAATGTAGAACTCCAAATTTGAAAAGTTTGGGAAACATTGGGGGATCATTTAGGGTTCGGAAAATGCAAGTTCGGAAGCACCAAGTTTCGGAGCATGCGGGATGCACAACTTTCCGTAAGTTGTGCGCGGGGTCCCTCATTGTGCAACGAAAGGGACCCGAATGTCGAATGTAGAACTCCAATTTTGAATAGTTTGGGAAACATTTGGGGATCATTTAGGCTTCGGAAAATGCAAGTTCGGAAGCACCAAGGTTCGGAGCATGCGGGATGCACCACTTTGCGTAGGTTGTGCGCGGGGTTCCTCATTGTGCAACGAAAGGGACACGAATGTCGAATGTAGAACTCCAATTTTGAATAGTTTGGGAAACATTTGGGGATCATTTAGGCTTCGGAAAATGCAAGTTCGGAAGCACCAAGGTTCGGAGCATGCGGGATGCACAACCTTGCGTAAGTTGTGCGCGGGGTTCCTCATTGTGCAACGAAAGGGACCCGAATGTGGAATGTAGAACTCCAATTTTGAATAGTTTGGGAAACATTTGGGGATCATTTAGGCTTCGGAAAATGCAAGTTCGGAAGCACCAAGGTTCGGAGCATGCGGGATGCACAACTTTGCGTAAGTTGTGCGCGGGGTTCCTCATTGTGCAACGAAAGGGACCCGAATGTCCAATGTAGAACTCCAATTTTGAATAGTTTGGGAAACATTTGGGGATCATTTAGGCTTCGAAAAATGCAAGTTCGGAAGCACCAAGGTTCGGAGCATGCGGGATGCACAACTTTGCGTAAGTTGTGCGCGGGGTTCCTCATTGTGCAACGAAACGGACCCGAATGTCAAATGTAGAACTCCAAATTTGAATAGTTTGGGAAACATTTGGGGAACATTTAGGCTTCGGAAAATGCAAGTTCGGAAGCACCAAGGTTCGGAGCATGCGGGATGCACAACTTTGCGTAAGTTGTGCGCGGGGTTCCTCATTGTGCAACGAAAGGGACCCGAATGTCGAATGTAGAACTCCAATTTTGAATAGTTTGGGAAACATTTGGGGATCATTTAGGCTTCGAAAAATGCAAGTTCGGAAGCAAAAAGGTTCGGAGCATGCGGGATGCAGCACTTTGCGTAAGTTGTGCGCGGGGTTCCTCATTGAGCAACGAAAGGGAACCGAATGTCCAATGTAGAACTCCAATTTTGAATAGTTTGGGAAACATTTGGGGATCATTTAGGCTTCGGAAAATGCAAGTTCGGAAGCACCAAGGTTCGGAGCATGCGGGATGCACAACTTTGCGTAAGTTGTGCGCGGGGTTCCTCATTGTGCAACGAAAGGGACCCGAATGTCGAATGTAGAACTCCAATTTTGAATAGTTTGGGAAACATTTGGGGATCATTTAGGCTTTGAAAAATACAAGTTCGGAAGCACCAAGGTTCGGAGCATGCGGGATGCACAACATTGCGTAAGTTGCCAGCGGGGTTCTTCATTGTGCAACGAAAGGGACCCGAATGTCGAATGTAGAACTCCAAATTTGAAAAGTTCGGGAAACATTTGGGGATCATTTACGCTTTGGAAAATGCAAATTCGGAAGCACCAAGGTTCGGAGCATGAGGAATGCATAACTTTGCGGAAGTTGTGCGCGGGAATCCTCATTGTGCAACGAAAGGGACCCGAATGTCGAATGTAGAACTCCAATTTTGAATAGTTTGGGAAACATTTGGGGATCATTTAGGCTTCAGAAAATGCAAGTTCGGAAGCCCCAAGGTTCAGAGCATGCGGGATGCAGAACTTTGCGTAAGTTGTGCGCGTGGCGCCTCATTGGTGCAACGAAAGGGACCCGAACGTCCAATGTAAAACTCCAATTTTGAATAGTTTGGGAAACATTTGGGGATCATTTAGGCTTCGAAAAATGCAAGTTCGGAAAAACCAAGGTTCGGAGCATGCGGGATACACAACTTTGCGTAAGTTGTGCGCGGGGTTCCTCATTGTGCAACGAAAGGGACCCGAATGTCAAATGTAGAACTCCAATTTTGAATAGTTTGGGAAACATTTGGGGATCATTTAGGCTTCGAAAAATGCAAGTTCGGAAGCACGAAAGTTCGGAGCATGCGGGATGCACAACTTTGCGTAAGTTGTGCACTGGGTTCCTCATTGTGCAACGAAAGGGGCCCGAATGTCCATTGTAGAACTACAATTTTGAATTGATGGGAAACATTTGGGGATCATTTAGGCTTCGGAAAATGCAAGTTCGGAAGCACCAAGGTTCGGAGCATGCGGGATGCACAACTTTGCGTAAGTTGTTTGCGGGGTTCCTCATTGTGCAACGAAAGGGACCCGAATGTCGAATGTAGAACTCCAATTTTGAATAGTTTGGGAAACATTTGGGGATCATTTAGGCTTCGGAAAATGCAAGTTCGGAAGCACCAAGGTTCGGAGCATGCGGGATGCACCACTTTGCGTAAGTTGTGCGCGGGGTTCCTCATTGTGCAACGAAAGGGACCCAAATGTCAAATGTAGAACTCCAATTTTGAATAGTTTGGGAAACATTTGGGGATCATTTAGGCTTCCGAAATTCTAAGTTCAGAAGCACCAAGGTTCGGAGCTTGCGGGATGCACAACTTTGCGTAAGTTGTGCGCTAGGTTCCTCATTGTGCAACGAACGAGACCCGAGAGTCCAATGTAGAACAACAATTTTGAATTGTTTTGTAAACATTTGGGGATCATTTAGGCTCGGAAAATGCAAGTTCGGAAGCACCAAGGTTCGGAGAATGCGAGATGCACAAATTTGCGTAAGTTGTGCGCGGGGACCCTCATTATCCAACGAAAGGGGCCCGCATGTTCAATGTAGAACTCCAATTTTGAATAGTTTTGGAAACATTTGGGGATCATTTAGGCTTCGGAAAATGCAAGTTCGGAAGCACCAAGGTTCGGAGCATGCGGGATGCACAACTTTGCGTAAGTTGTGCGCGGGGTTCCTCATTGTGCAACGAAAGGGACCCGAATGTCGAATGTAGAACTCCAATTTTGAATTGTTTGGGAAACATTTGGGGATCATTTAGGCTTCGGAAAATGCAAGATCGGAAGCACCAAGGTTCGGAGCATGCGGGATGTACAACTTTCCATAAGTTGTGCGCGGGGTTCCTCATTGTGCAACGAAAGGGACCCGAATGTCGAATGTAGAACTCTAATTTGGAATTGTTTGGGAAACATTTGGGGATCATTTAGGCTTCGGAAAATGCAAGTTCGGAAGCACCAAGGTTCGGAGCATGCGGGATGCACAACTTTGCGTAAGTTGTGCGCGGGGTTCGTCATTGTGCAACGAAAGGGACCCGAATGTCAAATGTGGAACTCCAATTTTTAATAGTTTGGGAAGCATTTGGGGATCATTTAGGCTTCGGAAAATGCAAGTTCGGAACCACCAAGGTTCGGAGCATGCGGGATGCACAACTTTGCGTAAGTTGTGCACGGGGTTCCTCATTGTGCAACGAAAGGGACCCGATTGTCCAATGTAGAACGCCAGTTTCGAATAGTTTGGGAAACATTTGGGGATCATTTAGGCTTCGAAAAATGTAAGTTCGGAAGCACCAAGGTTCGGAGCATGCGGGATGCACAACTTTGCGTAAGTTGTGCGCGGGGTTCCTCATTGTGCAACGAAAGGGACCCGAATGTCGAATGTAGAACTCCAATTTTGAATAGTTTGGGAAACATTTGGGGATCATTTAGGCTTCGGAAAATGCAAGTTCGGAAGCACCAAGGTTCGGAGCATGCGGGATGCACAACTTTGCGTAAGTTGTGCGCGGGGTTCCTCATTGTGCAACGAAAGGGACCCGAATGTCGAATGTAGAACTCCAATTTTGAATAGTTTGGGAAACATTTGGGGATCATTTAGGCTTCGGAATATGCAAGTTCGGAAGCACCAAGGTTCGGAGCATGCGGGATGCACAACTTTCCGTAAGTTGTGCGCGGGGTTCCTCATTGTGCAACGAAAGGGACCCGAATGTCGAATGTAGAACTCCAATTTTGAATAGTTTGGGAAACATTTGGGGATCATTTAGGCTTCGGAAAATGCAAGTTCGGAAGCACCAAGGTTCGGAGCATGCGGGATGCACAACTTTGCGTAAGTTGTGCGCGGGGTTCCTCATTGTGCAACGAAAGGAACCCAAATGTCGAATGTAGAACTCCATGTCTGAATAGTTTCAGAAGCATTTACGAATCATTTAGGGTTCGGAAAATGCTAGTTCGGAAGCACCAAGGTTCGGAGCATGCGGGATGCACAACTTTGCGTAAGTTGTGCGCGGGGTTCCTCATTGTGCAACGAAAGGGACCCGAATGTCGAATGTAGAACTCCAATTTTGAATAGTTTGGGAAACATTTGGGGATCATTTAGGCTTCGGAAAATGCAAGTTCGGAAGCACCAAGGTTCGGAGCATGCGGGATGCACAACTTTGCGTAAGTTGTGCGCGGGGTTCCTCATTGTGCAACGAAAGGGACCCGAATGTCAAATGTAGAACTCCAATTTTGAATAGTTTGGGAAACATTTGGGGATCATTTAGGCTTCGGAAAATGCAAGTTCGGAAGCACCAAGGTTCGGAGCATGCAGGATGCACAACTTTGCGTAAGTTGTGCGCGGGGTTCCTCATTATGCAACGAAAGGGACCCGAATGTCAAATGTAGAACTCCAATTTTGAATAGTTTGGGAAACATTTGGGGATCATTTAGGCTTCGGAAAATGCATGTTCGGAAGCACCAAGGTTCGGAGCATGCGGGATGCACAACTTCGCGTAAGTTGTGCGCGGGGTTCCTCATTGTGCAACGAAAGGGACCCGAATGTCAAATGTAGAACTCCAATTTTGAATAGTTTGGGAAACATTTGGGGATCATTTAGACTTCAGAAAATGCAAGTTCAGAAGCACTAAGGTTCGGAGCATGCGACAGGCACAACTTTGCGTAAGTTGTGCGCGGGGTTCCTCATTGTGCAACGAAAGGGACCCGAATGTCAAATGTAGAACTCCAATTTTGAATAGTTTGGGAAACATTTGGGGATCATTTAGGCTTCGGAAAATGCAAGTTCGGAAGCACCAAGGTTCGGAGCATGCGGGATGCACAACTTTGCGTAAGTTGTGCGCGGGGTTCCTCATTGTGCAACGAAAGGGACCCGAATGTAAAATGTAGAACTCCAATTTTGAATAGTTTGGGAAACATTTGGGGATCATTTAGTTTTCGAAAAATGCAAGTTCGGAAGCACCAAGGTTCGGAGGATGCGGGATGCACAACTTTGCGTAAGTTGTGCGCAGGGTTCCTCACTGTGCAACGAAAGGGACCCGAATGTCGAATGTAGAACTCCAATTTTGAATAGTTTGGGAAGCATTTGGGGATCATTTAGGCTTCGGAAAATGCAAGTTCGAAAGCACCAAGGTTCGGAGCATGCGGGATGCACAACTTTGCGTAAGTTGTGCGCGGGGTTCCTCATTGTGCAACGAAAGGGACCCGAATGTCAAATGTAGAACTCCAATTTTGAATAGTTTGGGAAACATTTGGGGATCATTTAGGCTTCGGAAAATGCAAGTTCGGAAGCACCAAGGTTCGGAGATTGCGGGATGCACAACTTTGCGTAAGTTGTGCGCGGGGTTCCTCATTGTGCAACGAAAGGGACCCGAATGTCAAATGTAGAACTCCAATTTTGAATAGTTTGGGAAACATTTGGGGATCATTTAGGCTTCGGAAAATGCAAGTTCGGAAGCACCAAGGTTCGGAGCATGCGGGATGCACAACTTTGCGTAAGTTGTGCGCGGGGTTCCTCATTGTGCAACGAAAGGGACCCGAATGTCAAATGTAGAACTCCAATTTTGAATAGTTTGGGAAGCATTTGGGGATCATTTAGGCTTCGGAAAATGCAAGTTCGGAAGCACCAACGTTCGGAGCATGCGGGATGCACAACTTTGCGTAAGTTGTGCGCGGGGTTCCTCATTGTGCAACGAAAGGGACCCGAATGTCAAATGTAGAACTCCAATTTTGAATAGTTTGGGAAACATTTGGGGATCATTTAGGCTTCGGAAAATGCAAGTTCGGAAGCACCAAGGTTCGGAGCATGCGGGATGCACAACTTTGCGTAAGTTGTGCGCGGGGTTCCTCATTGTGCAACGAAAGGGACCCGAATGTCGAATGTAGAACTCCAATTTTGAATAGTTTGGGAAACATTTGGGGATCATTTAGGCTTCGAAAAATGCAAGTTCGGAAGCACCAAGGTTCGGAGCATGCGGGATGCACAACCTTGCGTAAGTTGTGCGCGGGGTTCCTCATTGTGCAACGAAAGGGACCCGAATGTCGAATGTAGAACTCCAATTTTGAATAGTTTGGGAAACATTTGGGGATCATTTAGGCTTCGGAAAATGCAAGTTCGGAAGCACCAAGGTTCGGAGCATGCGGGATGCACAACTTTGCGTAAGTTGTGCGCGGGGTTCCTCATTGTGCAACGAAAGGGACCCGAATGTCGAATGTAGAACTCCAATTTTGAATAGTTTGGGAAACATTTGGGGATCATTTAGGCTTTGAAAAATACAAGTTCGGAAGCACCACGGTTCGGAGCATGCGGGATGCACAACTTTCCAAATGTTGTGCGCGGGGTTTCTCATTGTGCAACGAAAGGGACCCAAATGTCAAACGTAGAACTCCTATTTTGAATAGTTTGGGAAACATTTGGGGATCATTTAGGCTTGGGAAAATGCAGGTTCGGAAGCACCAAGGTTCGGAGCATGCGGGATGCACCACTTTGCGTAAGTTGTGCGCGGGGTTCCTCATTGTGCAACGAAAGGGACCCAAATGTCCATTGTAGAACTCCAATTTTGAATAGTTTGGGAAACATTTGGGGATCATTTAGGCTTCGGAAAATGCAAGTTCGGAAGCACCAAGGTTCGGAGCATGCGGGATGCACAACTTTGCGTAAGTTGTGCGCGGGGTTCCTCATTGTGCAACGAAAGGGACCCGAATGTCAAATGTAGAACTCCAATTTTGAATAGTTTGGGAAACATTTGGGGATCATTTAGGCTTCGGAAAATGCAAGTTCGGAAGCACCAAGGTTCGGAGCATGCGGGATGCACAACTTTGCGTAAGTTGTGCGCGGGGTTCCTCATTGTGCAACGAAAGGAACCCGAAAGTCAATTGTAGAACTCCAATTTTGTATAGTTTGGGAAACATTTGGGGAACATTTAGGCATCGGAAAATACAAGTTCGGAAGCACCAAGGTACGGAGCATGCGGGATGCACAACTTTGCGTAAGTTGTGCGCGGGGTTCCTCATTGTGCAACGAAAGGGACCCGAATGTCAAATGTAGAACTCCAATTTTGAATAGTTTGGGAAACATTTGGGGATCATTTAGGCTTCGGAAAATGCAAGTTCGGAAGCACCAAGGTTCGGAGCATGCGGGATGCACAACTTTGCGTAAGTTGTGCGCGGGGTTCCTCATTGTGCAACGAAAGGGACCCGAATGTCCAATGTAGAACTCCAATTTTGAATAGTTTGGGAAACATTTGGGGATCATTTAGGCTTCGAAAAATGCAAGTTCGGAAGCACCAAGGTTCGGAGCATGCGGGATGCACAACCTTGCGTAAGTTGTGCGCGGGGTTCCTCATTGTGCAACGAAAGGGACCCGAATGTCAAATGTAGAACTCCAATTTTGAATAGTTTGGGAAGCATTTGGGGATCATTTAGGCTTCGGAAAATGCAAGTTCGGAAGCACCAAGGTTCGGAGCATGCGGGATGCACAACTTTGCGTAAGTTGTGCGCGGGGTTCCTCATTGTGCAACGAAAGGGACACGAATGTCAAATGTAGAACTCCAATTTTGAATAGTTTGGGAAGCATTTGGGGATCATTTAGGCTTCGAAAAATGCATGTTCGGAAGCACCAAGGTTCGGAGCATGCGGGATGCACAACTTTGCGAAGGTTGTGCGCGGGGTTCCTCATTGTGCAACGAAAGGGACCCGAATGTCAAATGTAGAACTCCAATTTTGAATAGTTTGGGAAGCATTTGGGGATCATTTAGGCTTCGGAAAATGCAAGTTCGGAAGCACCAAGGTTCGGAGCATGCGGGATGCACAACTTTGCGTAAGTTGTGCGCAGGGTTCCTCATTGTGCAACGAAACGGACCCGAATGTCAAATGTAGAACTCCAAATTTGAATAGTTTGGGAAACATTTGGGTATCTTTTAGGCTTCGGAAAATGTATGTTCGGAAGCACCAAGGTTCGGAGCATGCGGGATGCACAACTTTGCGTAAGTTGTGCGCGGGATTCCTCATTGTGCAACGAAAGGGACCCGAAGGTCAAATGTAGAACTCCAATTTTGAATAGTTTGGGAAGCATTTGGGGTTCATTTAGGCTTCGGAAAATGCAAGTTTGGAAGCACCAAGGTTCGGAGCATGCGGGATGCACAACTTTGCGTAAGTTGTGCGCGGGGTTCCTCATTGTGCAACGAAAGGGACCCGAATGTCAAATGTAGAACTCCAATTTTGAATAGTTTAGGAAGCATTTGGGGATCATTTAGGCTTCGGAAAATGCAAGTTCGGAAGCACCAAGGTTCGGAGCATGCGGGATGCACAACTTTCCTAAAGTTGTGCGTGGGGTTCCTCATTGTGCAACGAAAGGGACCCGAATGTCAAATGTAGAAATCCAATTTTGAATAGTTTGGGAAGCATTTGGGGATCATTTAGGCTTCGGAAAATGCAAGTTCGGAAGCACCAAGGTTCGGAGCATGCGGGATGCACAACTTTGCGTAAGTAGTGCGCGGGGTTCCTCATTGTGCAACGAAAGGGACCCGAATGTCAAATGTAGAACTCCAATTTTGAATAGTTTGGGAAGCATTTGGGGATCATTTAGGCTTCGAAAAATGCAAGTTCGGAAGCACCAAGGTTCGGAGCATGCCGGTTGCACAACTTTGCGTAAATTGTGCGTGGGGTTCCTCATAGTGCAACGAAAGGGACCCAAATGTCAAATGTGAAACTCCAATTTTGAATAGTTTGGGAAGCATTTGGGGATCATTTAGGCTTCGGAAAATGCAAGTTCGGAAGCACCAAGGTTCGGAGCATGCGGGATGCACAACTTTGCGTAAGTAGTGCGCGGGGTTCCTCATTGTGCAACGAAAGGGACCCGAATGTCAAATGTAGAACTCCAATTTTGAATAGTTTGGGAAGCATTTGGGGATCATTTAGGCTTCGGAAAATGCAAGTTCGGAAGCACCAAGGTTCGGAGCATGCGGGATGCACAACTTTGCGTAAGTAGTGCGCGGGGTTCCTCATTGTGCAACGAAAGGGACCCGAATGTCAAATGTAGAACTCCAATTTTGAATAGTTTGGGAAGCATTTGGGGATCATTTAGGCTTCGGAAAATGCAAGTTCGGAAGCACCAAGGTTCGGAGCATGCGGGATGCACAACTTTGCGTAAGTAGTGCGCGGGGTTCCTCATTGTGCAACGAAAGGGACCCGAATGTCAAATGTAGAACTCCAATTTTGAATAGTTTGGGAAGCATTTGGGGATCATTTAGGCTTCGAAAAATGCAAGTTCGGAAGCACCAAGGTTCGGAGCATGCGGGATGCACAACCTTGCGTAAGTTGTGCGCGGGGTTCCTCAATGTGCAACGAAAGGGACCCGAATGTCAAATGTAGAACTCCAATTTTGAATAGTTTGGGAAGCATTTGGGGATCATTTAGGCTTCGGAAAATGCAAGTTCGGAAGCACCAAGGTTCGGAGCATGCGGGATGCACAACTTTGCGTAAGTTGTGCGCGGGGTTCCTCATTGTGCAACGAAAGGGACCCGAATGTCAAATGTAGAACTCCAATTTTGAATAGTTTGGGAAGCATTTGGGGATCATTTAGGCTTCGGAAAATGCAAGTTCGGAAGCACCATGGTTCGGGGCATGCGGGATGCACAACTTTGCGTATGTAGTGCGCCGGGTTCCTCATCGTGCAACGAAAGGGACCCGAATGTCAAAAGTAGAACTCCAATTTTGAATAGTTTGGGAAGCATTTGGGGATCATTTAGGCTTCGGAAAATGCAAGTTCGGAAGCATCAAGGTTCGGAGCATGCGGGATGCACAACTTTGCGTAAGTAGTGCGCGGGGTTCCTCATTGTGCAACGAAAGGGACCCGAATGTCAAATGTAGAACTCCAATTTTGAATAGTTTGGGAAGCATTTGGGGATCATTTAGGCTTCGGAAAATGCAAGTTCGGAAGCACCAAGGTTCGGAGCATGCGGGATGCACAACTTTGCGTAAGTTGTTCGCGGGGTTCCTCATTGTGGAACGAAAGGGACCCGAATGCCGAATGTAGAACTCCAAATTTGAAAAGTTTGGGAAACATTTGGTGATCATTTACGCTTCGGAAAATGCAAGTTCGGAATCACCAAGGTTCGGAGCATGCGGGATGCACAACTTTCCAAAAGTAGTGCGCGGGGTTCCTCATTGTGCAACGAAAGGGACCCGAATGTCAAATGTAGAACTCCAATTTGGAATAGTTTGTTAAACATTTGGGGATCATTTAGGTTCCGGAAAATGCAAGTTCGGAAGCACCAAGGTTCGGAGCAAGCGGGATACAGAACTTTCCGTAAGTTGTGCACGAGATTCCTCATTGTACCCCGAAAGGGACCCGAATGTAAAACGTTGAACTCCTATTTTGAATAGTTTGGGAAGCATTTGGGGATCATTTAGGCTTCGGAAAATGTAGGTTCGGACGCACCAAGGTTCGGAGCATGCGGGATGCACAACTTTGCGTAAGTTGTGCGCGGGGTTCCTCATTGTGCAACGAAAGGGACCCGAATGTCAAATGTAGAACTCCAATTTTGAATAGTTTGGGAAACATTTGGGGATCATTTAGGCTTCGAAAAATGCAAGTTCGGAAGCACCAAGGTTCGGAGCATGCGGGATGCACAACTTTGCGTAAGTAGTGCGCGGGGTTCCTCATTGTGCAACGAAAGGGACCCGAATGTCAAATGTAGAACTCCAATTTTGAATAGTTTGGGAAGCATTTGGGGATCATTTAGGCTTCGGAAAATGCAAGTTCGGAAGCACCAAGGTTCGGAGCATGCGGGATGCACAACTTTGCGTAAGTAGTGCGCGGGGTTCCTCATTGTGCAACGAAAGGGACCCGAATGTCAAATGTAGAACTCCAATTTTGAATAGTTTGGGAAGCATTTGGGGTTCATTTAGGCTTCGGAAAATGCAAGTTCGGAAGCACCAAGGTTCGGAGCATGCGGGATGCACAAGGTTGCGTAAGTACTGCACGTGGTCCCTCATTGTGCAACGAAAGGGACCCGAATGTCAAACGTAGAACTCCAATTTTGAATTGTTTGGAAAGCATTTCGGGATCATTTGGGCTTCGAAAAATACAAGTTCGGAAGCACCAAGGTTCAGAGCATGCGGGATGCACAACTTTACGTAAGTTGTGCGCGGGGTTCCTCATTGTGCGACGAAAGGGACCCGAATGTCAAATGTAGAACTCCAATTTTGAATAGTTTGGGAAGCATTTGGAGATCATTTAGGCTTCGGAAAATGCAAGTTCGGAAGCACCAAGGTTCGGAGCGTGCGGGATGCACAACCTTGCGTAGTTGTGCGCGGGGTTCCTCATTTTGTAACGAAAGGGACCCGAATGTCAAATGTAGAACTCCAATTTTGAATAGTTTGGGAAGCATTTGGGGATCATTTGGGCTTCGGAAAATGCATGTTCGGAAGCACCACGGTTCGGAGCATGCGGGATGCACAACTTTGCGTAAGTTGTGCGCGGGGTTCCTCATTGTGCAACGAAAGGGACCCGAATGTCAAATGTAGAACTCCAATTTTGAATAGTTTGGGAAGCATTTGGGATCATTTAGCCTACGGAAAATGCAAGTTCGGAAGCACCAAGGTTCGGAGCATGCGGGATGTACAACTTTACGTAGGTTGTGCGCGAGGTTCCTCATTGTGCAACGAAAGGGACCCGAATGTCAAATGTAGAACTCCAATTTTGAATGGTTTGGAAAACATTTGGGGATCATTTAGGCTTCGGAAAATGCAAGTTCGGAAGCACCAAGGTTCGGGGCATGCGGGATGCACAACTTTGCGTAAGTTGTGCGCGGGGTTCCTCATTGTGCAACGAAAGGGACCCGAATGTCAAATGTAGAACTCCAATTTTGAATAGTTTGGGAAGCATTTGGGGATCATTTAGGCTTCGGAAAATGCCAGTTCGGAAGCACCAAGGTTCGTAGCATGCGGGATGCACAACTTTGCGTAAGTTGTGCGCGGGGTTCCTCATTGTGCAACGAAAGGGACCCGAATGTCAAATGTAGAACTCCAATTTTGAATAGTTTGTTAAACATTTGGGGATCACTTAGGCTTCGGAAAATGCAAGTTCGGAAGCACCAAGGTTCGGAGCATGCGGGATGCACAGCTTTGCGTAAGTTGTGCACGGGGTTCCTCATTGTGCAACGAAAGGGACCCGAATGTCAAACGTAGAACTCCAATTTTGAATAGTTTGGGAAACGTTTGGGGATCATTTAGGCTTCGAAAAATGCAAGTTCAGAAGCACCAAGGTTCGGAGCTTGCGGGATGCACAACTTTTCGTAAGTTGTGCGCGGGGTTCCTCGTTGTGCAACGAAAGTGACCCGAATGTCAAATGTAGAACTCCAATTTTGAATAGTTTGTTAAACATTTGGGGATCATTTAGGCTTCGGAAAATGCAAGTTCGGAAGCATCAAGGTTCGGAGCATGCGGGATGCACAACTTTGCGTAAGTTGTGCGCGGGGTTCCTCATTGTGCAACGAAAGGGACCCGAATGTTAAATGTAGAACTCCAATATTGAATAGTTTGGGAAGCATTTGGAGATCATTTAGGCTTCGGAAAATGCAAGTTCGGAAGAACCAAGGTTGGGAGCATGCGGGATGCACAACTTTGCGTAAGTTGTGCGCGGGGTTCCTCATTTTGCAACGAAAGGGACACGAATGTCAAATGTAGAACTCCAATTTTGAATAGTTTGGGAAGCATTGGGGATCATTTAGGCTTCGGAAAATGCAAGTTCGGAAGCACCAAGGTTCGGAGCATGCGGGATGCACAACTTTGCGTAAGTTGTGCGCGGGGTTCCTCATTGTGCAACGAAAGGGACCCGAATGTCAAATGTAGAACTCCAATTTTGAATAGTTTGGGAAGCATTTGGGGATCATTTAGGCTTCGGAAAATGCAAGTTCGGAAGCACCAAGGTTCGGAGCATGCGGGATGCACAACTTTGCGTAAGTTGTGCGCGGGGTTCCTCATTGTGCAACGAAAGGGACCCGAATGTCAAATGTAGAACTCCAATTTTGAATAGTTTGAGAAACATTTGGGGATCATTTAGGCTTCGGAAAAAGCATGTTCGGAAGCACCAAGATTCGGAGCATGCGGGATGCACAACTTTCCGTAAGTTGTGCGCGGGGTTCCTCACTGCGCAACCAAAGGGACCCGAATGTCAAATGTAGAACTCCAATTTTGAATAGTTTTGGAAACATTTGGGGATCATTTAGGCTTCGGAAAATGCAAGTTCGGAAGCACCAAGGTTCGGAGCATGCGGGATGCACAACTTTGCGTAAGTTGTGCGCGGGGTTCCTCAATGTGCAACGAAAGGGACCCGAATGTCAAATGTAGAACTCCAATTTTGAATAGTTTGGGAAGCATTTGGGGATCATTTAGGCTGCGGAAAATGCAAGTTCGGAAGCACCAACGTTCGGAGCATGCGGGAAGCACAACTTTGCGTAAGTTGTGCGCGGGGTTCCTCATTGTGCAACGAAAGGGACCCGAATGTCAAATGTAGAACTCCAATTTTGAGTAGTTTGGGAAGCATTTGGGGATCATTTAGGCTTCGAAAAATGCAAGTTCGGAAGCACCAAGGTTCGGAGCATGCGGGATGCACAACTTTGCGTAAGTTGTGCGCGGGGTTCCTCATTGTGCAACGAAAGGGACCCGAAGGTCAAATGTAGAACTCCAATTTTGAATAGTTTGGGAAGCATTTGGGGTTCATTTAGGCTTCGGAAAATGCAAGTTCGGAAGCACCAAGGTTCGGAGCATGCGGGATGCACAACCTTGCGTAAGTTGTGCGCGGGGTTCCTCATTGTGCAACGAAAGGGACCCGAATGTCAAATGTAGAACTCCAATTTTGAATAGTTTGGGAAGCATTTGGGGATCATTTAGGCTTCGGAAAATGCAAGTTCGGAAGCACCAAGGTTCGGAGCATGCGGGATGCACAACTTTGCGTAAGTAGTGCGCGGGGTTCCTCATTGTGCAACGAAAGGGACCCGAATGTCAAATGTAGAACTCCAATTTTGAATAGTTTGGGAAGCATTTGGGGTTCATTTAGGCTTCGGAAAATGCAAGTTCGGAAGCACCAAGGTTCGGAGCATGCGGGATGCACAACTTTGCGTAAGTAGTGCGCGGGGTTCCTCATTGTGCAACGAAAGGGACCCGAATGTCAAATGTAGAACTCCAATTTTGAATAGTTTGGGAAGCATTTGGGGATCATTTAGGCTTCGGAAAATGCAAGTTCGGAAGCACCAAGGTTCGGAGCATGCGGGATGCACAACTTTGCGTAAGTAGTGCGCGGGGTTCCTCATTGTGCAACGAAAGGGACCCGAATGTCAAATGTAGAACTATAATTTTGAATAGTTTGGCAAACATTTGGGGATCATTTAGGCTTCGGAAAATGCAAGTTCGAAAGCACCAAGGTTCGGAGCATGCGGGATGCACAACTTTGCGTAAGTTGTGCGCGGGGTTCCTCATTGTGCAACGAAAGGGACCCGAATGTCAAATGTAGAACTCCAATTTTGAATAGTTTAGGAAGCATTTGGGATCATTTAGGGTTCGGAAAATGCAAGTTCGGAAGCACCAAGGTTCGGAGCATGCGGGATGCACAACTTTGCGTAAGTTGTGCGCGGGGTTCCTCATTGTGCAACGAACGGGACCCGAATGTCAAATGTAGAACTCCAATTTTGAATTGTTTGGGAAGCAGTTGGGGATCATTTAGGCTTCGGAAAATGCAAGTTCGGTAGCATCAAGGTTCGGAGCATGCGGGATGCACAACTTTGCGTAAGTAGTGCACGGGGTTCCTCATTGTGCAACGAAAGGGACCCGAATGTCAAATGTAGAACTCCAATTTTGAATAGTTTGGGAAGCATTTGGGGATCATTTAGGCTTCGAAAAATGCAGGTTCGGAAGCACCAAGGTTCGGAGCATGCGGGATGCACAACCTTGCTTATGTTGTGAGGGGGTTCCTCATTGTGCAACGAAAGGGACCCGAATGTCAAATGTAGAACTCCAATTTTGAATAGGTTGGGAAGCATTTGGGGATCATTTAGGCTTCGGAAAATGCAAGTTCGGAAGCACCAAGGTTCGGAGCATGCGGGATGCACAACCTTGCGTAAGTAGTGCGCGGGGTTCCTCATTGTGCAACGAAAGGGACCCGAATGTCAAATGTAGAACTCCAATTTTGAATAGTTTGGGAAGCATTTGGGGATCATTTAGGCTTCGGAAAATGCAAGTTTGGAAGCACCAAGGTTCGGAGCATGCGGGATGCACAACTTTGCGTAAGTAGTGCGCGGGGTTCCTCATTGTGCAACGAAAGGGACCCGAATGTCAAATGTAGAACTCCAATTTTGAATAGTTTGGGAAGCATTTGGGGATCATTTAGGCTTCGGAAAATGCAAGTTCGGAAGCACCAAGGTTCGGAGCATGCGGGATGCACCACTTTGCGTAAGTTGTGCGCGGGGTTCCTCATTGTGCAACGAAAGGGACCCAAATGTCAAATGTAGAACTCCAATTTTGAATAGTTTGGGAAGCATTTGGGGATCATTTAGGCTTCGGAAAATGCAAGTTCGGAAGCACCAAGGTTCGGAGCATGCGGGATGCACAACTTTGCGTAAGTTGTACGCGGGGTTCCTCATTGTGCAGAACTCCAATTTTGAATAGTTTGGGAAACATTTGGGATCATTTAGGCATCGGAAAATACAAGTTCGGAAGCACCAAGGATCGGAGCAAGCGGGATGCACAACTATACGTAAGTTGTGCACGGGGTTCCTCGTTGTGCAACGAAAGGGACTCGAATGTCGAATGTAGAACTCCATTTTTGAATAGTTTGGGAAACATTTGGGGATGATTTAGGCTTCGGAAAATGCAAGTTCGGAACCACCAACGTTCGGAGCATGCGGGATGTACCACTTTCCGTAAGTTGTGCGCGGGGTTCCTCATTGTGCAACGAAAGGGACCCGAATGTCGAATGTAGAACTCTAATTTTGAA
Source organism: Melastoma dodecandrum (assembly GCA_029817715.1). NCBI lineage: Eukaryota > Viridiplantae > Streptophyta > Magnoliopsida > Myrtales > Melastomataceae > Melastoma > Melastoma dodecandrum. The sequence goes on along the minus strand of JARUPY010000607.1, from coordinate 7,162,542 downwards.
TTGTTTGGGAAACATTTGGGGATCATTTAGGCTTCGGAAAATGCAAGTTCGGAAGCACCAACGTTCGGAGCATGCGGGATGTACAACTTTCCGTAAGTTGTGCGCGGGGTCCCTCATTGTGCAACGAAAGGGACCCAAATGTCCAATGTAGAACTCCAAATTTGAATAGTTTGGGAAACCTTTGGGTAACATTTAGGCTTCGGAAAATGCAAGTTCGGAAGCACCAAGGTTCGGAGCATGCGGGATGCAGAACTTTCCGTAAGTTGTGCGCTGGGTCCCTCATTATGTAGTACTCCAATTTTGAATAGTTTCGGAAACATTTGGGGATCATTTAGGCTTCGAAAAATGCAAGTTCGGAAGCACCAAGGTTCGGAGAATGCGGGATGCACAACTTTGCGTAAGTTGTGCTCGGGTTTCCTCATTGTGCAACGAAAGGGACCCGAATGTCGAATTTAGAACTCCAATTTTGAATAGGTTGGGAAACCTTTGGGGAACATTCAGGCTTAGGAAAATGCAAGTTCGGAACCACCAAGGTTCGGAGCATGCGGGATGCACAACTTTGCGTAAGTTGTGCACGGGGTTCCTCATTGTGCAACGAAAGGGACCCGAATGTCGAATGTAGAACTCCAATTTTGAATAGTTTGGGAAACATTCGGGGGTCATTTAGGCTTCGGAAAATGCAAGTTCGGAAGCACCAAGGTTCGGAGCATGCGGGATGCACAACTTTGCGTAAGTTGTGCGCGGGGTTCCTCATTGTGCAACGAAAGGGTCCGGAATGTCAAATGTAGAACTCCAATTTTGAATAGTTTGGGAAGCAATTGGGGATCATTTAGGCTTCGGAAAATGCAAGTTCGGAAGCACCAAGGTTCGGAGCATGCGGGATGCACAACTTTGCATAAGTTGTGCGCGGGGTTCCTCATTGTGCAACGAAAGGGACCCGAATGTCAAATGTAGAACTCCAATTTTGAATAGTTTGGGAAGCATTTTGGGATCATTTAGGCTTCGGAAAATGCAAGTTCGGAAGCACCAAGGTTCGGAGCATGCGGGATGCACAACTTTGCGTAAGTTGTGCGCGGGGTTCCTCATTGTGCAACGAAAGGGACCCGAATGTCAAATGTAGAACTCCAATTTTGAATAGTTTGGGAAGCATTTGGGGATCATTTAGGCTTCGGAAAATGCAAGTTCGGAAGCACTAAGGTTCGGAGCATGCGGGATGCACAACTTTGCGTAAGTTGTGCGCGGGGTTCCTCATTGTGGAACGAAAGGGACCCGAATGTCAAATGTAGAACTCCAATTTTGAATAGGTTGGGAAGCATTTGGGGATCATTTAGGCTTCGGAAAATGCAAGTTCGGAAGCACCAAGGTTCGGAGCATGCGGGATGCACAACCTTGCGTAAGTTGTGCGCGGGGTTCCTCATTGTGCAACGAAAGGGACCCGAATGTCGAATGTAGAACTCCAATTTTGAATAGTTTGGGAAGCATTTGGAGATCATTTAGGCTTCGGAAAATGCAGGTTCGGAAGCACTAAGGTTCGGAGCATGCGGGATGCACAACCTTGCGTAAGTTGTGCGCGGGGTTCCTCATTGTGCAACGAAAGGGACCCGAATGTCAAATGTAGAACTCCAATTTTGAATAGTTTGGTAAACGTTTGGGGATCATTTAGGCTTCGGAAAATGCAAGTTCGGAAGCACCAAGGTTCGGAGCATGCGGGATGCAGAACTTTGCGTAAGTTGTGCGCGGGGTTCCTCATCGTGCAACGAAAGGGACCCGAATGTCAAATGTAGAACTCCAATTTTGAATAGTTTGGGAAGCATTTGGGGATCATTTAGACTTCGGAAAATGCAAGTTCGGAAGCACCAAGGTTCGGAGCATGCGGGATGCACAACCTTGCGTAAGTTGTGCGCGGGGTTCCTCATTGTGCGACGAAAGGGACCCGAATGTCAAATGTAGAACTCCAATTTTGAATAGTTTGGGAAACATTTGGGGATCATTTAGGCGTCGGAAAATGCAAGTTCGGAAGCATCAAGGTTCGGAGCATGCGGAATGCACAACTTTGCGTAAGTTGTGCGCGGGGTTCCTCATTGTGCAACGAAAGGGACCCGAATGTCAAATGTAGAACTCCAATTTTGAATAGTTTGGGAAGCATTTGGGGATCATTTAGGCTTCGGAAAATGCAAGTTCGGAAGCACCAAGGTTCGGAGCATGCGGGATGCACAACTTTGCGTAAGTTGTGCGCGGGGTTCCTCATTTTGCAACAAAAGGGACCCGAATGTCAAATGTAGAACTACAATTTAGATTAGTTTGGGAAGCTTTTGGAGATCATTTAGGCTTCGGAAAATGCAAGTTCGGAAGCACCAAGGTTCGGAGCATGCGGGATGCACAACTTTGCGTAAGTTGTGCGCGGGGTTCCTTATTGTGCAACGAAAGGGACCCGAATGTAAAATGTTGAACTCCTATTTTGAATAGTTTGGGAAGCATTTGGGGATCATTTAGGCTTCGGAAAATGCAAGTTCGGAAGCACCAAGGTTCGGAGCATGCGGGATGCACAACTTTGCGTAAGTTGTGCGCGGGGTTCCTCATTGTGCAACGAAAGGAACCCGAATGTCAAATGTAGAACTCCAATTTTGAATAGTTTGGGAAACATTTGGGGATCATTTAGGCTTCAGAAAATGCATGTTCGAAAGCACCAAGATTCGGAGCATGCAGGATGCACCACTTTCCGTATGTTGTGCGCGGGATTCCTCATTGTGCAACCAAAGGAACCCGAATGTCTAATGCAGAACTCCAATTTTGAATAGTTTGGGAAACATTTGGGGATCATTTAGGCTTCGGAAAATACAACTTCGGAAGCACCAAGGTTCGGAGCATGCGGGATGCACAACTTTGCATAAGTTGTGCGCGGGGTTCCTCATTGTGCAACGAAAGGGACCCTAATGTCAAATGTAGAACTCAAATTTTGAATTGTTTGGGAAACATTTGGGGATCTTTTACGCTTCGAAAAATGCAAGTTCGGAAGCACCAAGGTTCGTTGCATGCGGGATGCACAACTTTGCGTAAATTGTGCGCGGGGATCCACAATGTGCAAGGGAAGGGACGTGAATGTCAAATCTAGAACTCCAATTTTGATTAGTTTGTTAAACATTTGGGAATCGTTTAGGCTTTGGAAAATGCAGGTTCGGAAGCACCAACGATCGGAGCATGCGGGATGCACAACTTTCCGTAAGTTGTGCGCGGGGTTCCTCATTGTGCAACGAAAGGGACCCGAATGTCAAATGTAGAACTCCAATTTTGAATAGTTTGGGAAACATTTGGGGATCATTTAGGCTTCGGAAAATGCAAGTTCGGAAGCACCAAGGTTCGGAGCATGCGGGATGCACAACTTTGCATAAGTTGTGCGCGGGGTTCCTCATTGTGCAACGAAAGGGACCCGAATGTCAAATGTAGAACTCCAATTTTGAATAGTTTGGGAAACATTTGGGGATCATTTAGGCTTCGGAAAATGCAAGTTCGGAAGCACCAAGGTTCGGAGCATGCGGGATGCACAACCTTGCGTAAGTTGTGCGCGGGGTTCGTCATTGTGCAACGAAAGGGACCCGAATGTCGAATGTAGAACTCCAATTTTGAATAGTTTGGGAAACATTTGGGGATCATTTAGGCTTCGGAAAATGCAAGATCGGAAGCACCAAGGTTCGGAGCATGCGGGATGTTCAACTTTCCATAAGTTGTGCGCGGGGTCCCTCATTGTGCAACGAAAGGGACCAGAATGTCCAATGTGGAACTCCAATTTTGAATTGTTTGGGAAACATTTGGGGATCATTTAGGCTTCGGAAAATGCAAGATCGGAAGCACCAAGGTTCGGAGCATGCGGGATGCACAACTTTGCAAAAGTTGTGCGCGGGGTTCCTCATTGTGCAACGAAAGGGACCCGATTGTCGAATGTAGAACTCCAATTTTGAATAGTTTTGGAAACATTTGGGGATCATTTAGGCTTCGGAAAATGCAAGTTCGGAAGCACCAAGGTTCGGAGCATGCGGGATGCACAACTTTCCAAAAGTTGTGCGCGGGGTTCCTCATTGTGCAACGAAAGGGACCCGAATGTCCAATGTAGAACTCCAATTTTGAATAGTTTGGGAAACATTTGGGGATCATTTAGGCTTCGGAAAATGCAAGTTCGGAAGCACCAAGGTTCGGAGCATGCGGGATGCACAAGTTTCCGTAAGTTGTGCGCGGGGTTCCTCCTTGGTGCAACGAAAGGGACCCGAATGTTCAATGTAGAACTCCAATTTTGAATAGTTTGGGAAACATTTGGGGATCATTTAGGCTTCGAAAAATGCAAGTTCGGAAGCACCAAGGTTCGGAGCATGCGGGATGCACAACTTTGCGTAAGTTGTGCGCGGGGTTCCTCATTGTGCAACGAAAGGGACCCGAATGTCGAATGTAGAACTCCAATTTTGAATAGTTTGGGAAACATTTGGGGATCATTTAGGCTTCGGAAAATGCAAGTTCGGAAGCACCAAGGTTCGGAGCATGCGGGATGCACAACTTTGCGTAAGTTGTGCACGGGGTTCCTCATTGTGCAACGAAAGGGACCCGAATGTCAAATGTAGAACTCCAATTTTGAATAGTTTGGGAAGCATTTGGGGATCATTTAGGCTTCGGAAAATGCATGTTCGGAAGCACCAAGGTTCGGAGCATGCGGGATGCACAACTTTGCGTAAGTTGTGCGCGGGGTTCCTCATTGTGCAACGAAAGGGACCCGAATGTCAAATGTAGAACTCCAATTTTGAATAGTTTGGGAAGCATTTGGGGATCATTTAGGCTTCGGAAAATGCAAGTTCGGAAGCACCAAGGTTCGGAGCATGCGGGATGCACAACTTTGCGTAAGTTGTGCGCGGGGAACCTCATTGTGCAACGAAAGGGACCCGAATGTCAAATGTAGAACTCCAATTTTGAATAGTTTGGGAAACATTTGGGGATCATTTAGGCTTCGGAAAATGCAAGTTCGGAAGCACCAAGGTTCGGAGCATGCGGGATGCACAAGTTTCCGTAAGTTGTGCGCGGGGTTCCTCATTGTGCAACGAAAGGGACCCGAATGTCGAATGTAGAACTCCAATTTTGAATAGTTTGGGAAACATTTGGGGATCATTTAGGCTTCGGAAAATGCAAGTTCGGAAGCACCAAGGTTCGGAGCATGCGGGATGCACAACTTTGCGTAAGTTGTGCGCGGGGTTCCTCATTGTGCAACGAAAGGGACCCGAATGTCAAATGTAGAACTCCAATTTTGAATAGTTTGGGAAACATTTGGGGATCATTTAGGCTTCGGAAAATGCAAGTTCGGAAGCACCAAGGTTCGGAGCATGCGGGATGCACAACTTTGCGTAAGTTGTGCGTGGGGTTTCTCATTGGTGCAACGAAATGGACCCGAATGTCGAATGTAGAACTCTAATTTTGAATAGTTTGGGAAACATTTGGGGATCATTTACGCTTCGGAAAATGCAAGATCGGAAGCACCAAGCTTCGGAGCATGCGGGATGCACAACATTGCGTAAGTTGTGCGCGGGGTTCCTCATTGTGCAAAGAAAGGGACCCAAATGTCCAATGTAGAACTCCAATTTTCAATAGTTTGGGAAACATTTGGGGATCATTTAGGCTTCGGATAAGGCATGTTCGGAAGCGCCAAGGTTCGGAACATGGGGGATGCACAACTTTCCGTAAGTTGTGCGCGGGGTCCTTCGTTGTGCAACAAAAGGGACCCGAATGTCGAATGTAGTACTTCAATTTCGAATAGTTTGTGAAACATTTGGGGATCATTTAGGCTTCGGAAAATGCAAGTTCGGAAGCACGACGCTTCGGAGCATGCCGGATGCCCAACTTTGCGTAGGTTGTGCACGGGGTCCCTCATTGTGCAGCGAAAGGGACCCGAATGTCGAATGTAGAACTCCAATTTTGAATAGTTTGGGAAACATTTGGAGATTATTTATGCTACGGAAAATGCAAGTTCGGAAGCACCAAGGTTCGGAGCATGCGGGATGCACCACTTTGCATAAGTTGTGCGCGGGGTTCCTCATTGTGCAACGAAAGGGACCCGAATGTCCAATGTAGAACTCCAATTTTGAATAGTTTGGGAAACATTTGGGGATCATTTAGGCTTCGGAAAATGCAAGTTCGGAAGCACCAAGGTTCGGAGCATGCGGGATGCACAACTTTGCGTATGGTGTGCGCGGGGTTCCTCATTGTGCAACGAAAGGGACCCGAATGTCAAATGTAGAACTCCAATTTCGAATAGTTTGGGAAACATTTGGGGCTCATTTCGTTTTCGGAAAATGCTTGTTCGGAAGCACCAAGATTCGGAGCATGCGGGATGCACAACAAAAAGTTGTGCGCGGGGCTCCTCATTGTGCAACGAAAGGGACCCGAATGTCCAATGTAGAACTCCAATTTTGAATAGTTTGGGAAACATTTGGGGATCATTTAGGCTTCGGAAAATGCAAGTTCGGAAGCACCAAGGTTCGGAGCATGCGGGATGCACAACTTTCCAAAAGTTGTGCGCGGGGTTCCTCATTGTGCAACGAAAGGGACCCGAATGTCCAATGTAGAACTCCAATTTTGAATACTTTGGGAAACATTTGGGGATCATTTAGGCTTTAGAAAATGCAAGTTCGGAAGCGCCAAGGTTCGGAGCATGCGGGATGCACAACTTTGCGTAAGTTGTGCGCGGGGTTCCTCATTGTGCAACGAAAGGGACCCGAATGTCGAATGTAGAACTCCAATTTTGAATAGTTTGGGAAACATTTGGGGATCATTTAGGCTTCGGAAAATGCAAGTTCGGAAGCACCAAGGTTCGGAGCATGCGGGATGCACAACTTTGCGTAAGTTGTGCGCGGGGTTCCTCATTGTGCAACGAAAGGGACCCGAATGTCGAATGTAGAACTCTAGTTTTGAATAGTTCGGGAAATATTTGGGGATCATTTACCCTTCGGAAAATGCAAGATCGGAAGCACCAAGCTTCGGAGCATGCGGGATGCACAACTTTGCGTATGTTGTGCGCGGGGTTCCTCATTGTGCAAAGAATGGGACCCAATTGTCCAATGTAGAACTCCAATTTTCAATAGTTTGGGAAACATTTGGGGATCATTTAGGCTTCGGGAAATGCACGTTCGGAGCATGCGGGATACACCACTTTGCGTAAGTTGTGCGCGGGGTTCCTCATTGTGCAACGAAAGGGACCCGAATGTCCAATGTAGAACACCAATTTTGAATAGTTTGGGAAACATTTGGGGATCATTAAGGTTTCGGAAAATGCAAGTTCGAAAGCACCATGTTTCGGAGCATGCGGGATGCACAAGTTTCCGTAAGTTGTGCGCGGGGTTCTTCATTGTGCAACGAAAGGGACCCGAATGTCGAATGTAGAACTCCAATTTTGAATAGTTTGGGAAACATTTGGGGATCATTTAGGCATCGGAAAATGCAAGTTCGGAAGCACGAAAGTTCGGAGCATGCGGGATGCACAACTTTGCGTAAGTTGTGCGCGGGGTTTCCTCATTGTGCAACGAAAGGGACCCGAATGTCAAATGTAGAACTCCAATTTCGAATAGTATGGGAAACATTTGGGGATCATTTAGGCTTCGGAAAATGCAAGTTCGGAAGCACCAAGGTTCGGAGCATGCGGGATGCACAACTTTCCAAAAGTTGTGCGCGGGGTTCCTCATTGTGCAACGAAAGGGACCCGAATGTTCATTGTAGAACTCCAATTTTGAATAGTTTGGGAAACATTTGGGGATCATTTAGGCTTTGGAAAATGCAAGTTCGGAAGCACCAAGGTTCGGAGCATGCGGGATGTACAACTTTCCGTAAGTTGTGCGCGGGGTCCCTCATTGTGCAACGAAAAGGACCCGAATGTCCAATGTGGAACTCCAATTTTGAATAGTTTGGGAAACATTTGGGGATCATTTAGGCTTCGGAAAATGCAAGTTCGGAAGCACCAAGGTTCGGAGCTTGCGGGATGCACAACATTCCAAAAGTTGTGCGGGGGGTTCCTCATTGGTGCAACGAAAGGGAGCCGAATGTCCAATGTGGAACACTAATTTTGAATAGTTTCCGAAACATTTGGGAATCATTTAGGCTTCGGAAAATGCAAGTTCGGAAGTACCAACGTTCGGAGCATGCGGGTTGCACAACTTTCCAAAAGTTGTGTGCGTGGTTCCTCATTGGTGCAACGAAAGGTACCCGAATTTCGAATGTAGAACTCTAATTTTGACTTGTTTTGGAAACATTTGGGGATCATTTAGGCTTCGGAAAATGCAAGTTCGGAAGCACCAATTTTCGGAGCATGCTGGATGCAGAACTTTCCGTAAGTGGAGCGCGGGGTCCCTCATTGTGCAACGAAAGGGACCCAAACGTCCAATGTAGAGTTCCAATGTTGAATAGTTTCGGAAACATTTGGGGATCATTTAGGCTTCGAAAAATGCAAGTTCGAAAGCACCAAGGACCGGAACATGTGCGATGCACAACTTTGCGTAAGTTGTGCGCGGGGTGCCTCATTGTGCAACGAAAGGGACCCGAACGTCGAATGGTTTCGATTATATATATGTTTCATGAGCAATCCAGCGCGATCACGTCGCCAGAAATAGGAACAAGTAAACTCATGATGTCACACTGCCTAAAACCGACATATAGCATTCGACGTACCGCAACCATATCCTCGTCCAAGATCTGCCGCTATTTGCGCATAAAGTACTTTAACCTACTTGTAACAGTCGTGATTGTACTCTGTTTTGACGGACGACACGGTCCACCGCCCAATGGCCTCTACAGGTATTTTTACTCGCCCGGACAGCTCACCCTGCCATACACCCTGTGACAAACATTAATAGACGCTTCACTCCTTTTCCTAGCTTGCCCTTTGCGTGAACATACCCACTTCTGCATTATACATCGCCATTTTTCCGCTGCTTGTAGTCTTGTTTCCTAACTGAGAATCCATGAACTGTCCCATAAATCTTGTAAAACTCTCCGACGTCTTCCACGGAATCAAACGGCAACTCCAGAAGGTGTTCTTCCGTCATGTTTATCACTATCTGGAGAATTTTTGTCAAACTTCCTTTCTCCATACCTGCGTAATCGAATAGCCAAAATCTAGATAATGAGAAGCACAGTCCCGTTTGCAATTCAAAATGGCATTTGTAAAGGTCGTGACCATTAAAGAAGTGTAATCAACAAAGTTCACCCATATTAATATCATCTTACCTACCATCATTTCACCTACTGTGAGATGAAGGTATATGCCATCCCATGTCCCTTCTTGGGCCATAGATTTTACACCATTTATTTCAGCCACTTGTTAGAGTATGCACTTATGTGCCAAAACACTTTATTGTATTTGTGGATAAATAATTAATAAATGCCAGTATTTGTCATTAATTATTTTACTTTTCTGCACGTAAAATTATTAATGATAAAGTCACACAGATTAATGAGTATATTAATCTGAAATAGTCCGTGATCAGATAGATGCTTAGAAGGGACATGAACATCTAGATCATCGTTGAGTATAACTGAGGTAAAGATAGACCGAGAGATTGTATATCTAAGTTATACTTAGGGGTACCCTGAGTTTAGGGTTACTGGACACGACCCGTTTAAGAGAATACCACATATTGAACATCATTGGTCAAATCCTCTTTATGGACGAGGGTAAGTGATCTTTTGACTTGAGACCTTCATTTATTCTATGCGTGGAGTTTGCGCACTTTGACGTCGTTAAAAGCAGTCTTTTACCGGATTCTGAGTAATACGATTGTTGGGTGTGTGACAAAGCGTAGAGAGAATAGTGTTGAGTCAATATAGGATTCATCGCTCTCTTGGATTATAGAGGTGACGTCTAGGCTACTTGATAGAGATATTAGTGGCTCTAAAATCCATGGCCATGGAAGGAATGTTTTACATTCAAGTGAGTTTATTATATCTTGGTAATTAAGTAAAACAATTAATTTGGTGATGATGTATTTTTGCGCCGAATTAATTGGGATGTCGGTTATATGAAGAAATTGAATTAAATAGTAATCGGTTCATAGTAGTTTATGATGTATGATCATTATCCTAACACTTTGGGAGACTAAAAACTGTTACTAGATGGTTACCATAGTTTGTGTATGGATATACACTACCTTCGTGTATAGGACCTAGAGGGTCGCACGCATAGCACGTCGACACGAACATTATATTGTTAATTATTTTAGTGGATACTAAAATTAATAATTTTATTATTTCAAAATTAGAATTAATTAGATTATTAATTTATTCTGAAATATCGGAAGCAAATAAATAGACCAAGATCGAATATGGATTTATTCGAGCGGTATTATATTAAATAAAGGATATGAAATAAACATTTAATATTGTTTAGATTTTATATCCTGGATATTTTATTTAAGAAAATAATATTTAATCAAATTATTTGAATTCATACATATACAGTTTTGTTTTAACGGTTAAATAATTTAATTTAACCCTTGTGGATTTTCGGTTAAATTTATATATTTATTAATTATTATATTGTCGTTACTATCATTTGGATTATTTTACAAATGAAACGTAAGATTTTTCTTTTAAGGCAAGAAATTTAATGGGATGGGAGGGGTTTGTCAGATAACACTTAGATTGGGAGATAGAGCGTATCGTTGGTCCTGAGAGGACATAATAGGAAAAGAAAAAACCGCAAAAAGAAATTAGAGGTCTGAGTGATTTTGCTTCTGAAAGTCATTCGTCGATCCATGAGGCTAGCACCTACAGGATCGTCGAGAGGTTCGTGATCGTGTGCGAGTAGATACCGCTAGAGGAGTCACATGTGGGGCTCTTGCTCATTCGCGACCTTGGTTTGGTTTACCGGAATATTGAAGTACAGTTTCCGGGTAAGTTTTATTTCTGTTTATCATAAAATCTTATACGTACTATGAGGGATCTTTTAATTTTGGACACAAAAGTTTATTTTATATTTCCGCTGCGCCCTAAAACTAACAAGTGGCATCAGAGCCTACTCATGGTCTGAACGTATAATTTTCGATGTTATAACAAAAAAAACCGATTTCACATATCAAAATATATATACTATTTTATTTTAGATTAAAATAGATGTTTTATATTGTTGGTATATTGTCATCGTTATTATAAATGTTAAAGAAGTGGTTTTCTTTAAAAGTAAATATTTAGATAATTTTTTTTTATTGAACAAAAGTTAAATATTAAATTGTTCCAGAAAATTAATAATTATCTAATTATACGGCCACAAATTGAAGGCCGTACGATAAGATCTAAATCTCAAAGTTGAGATTTTAATTTCCTCGATTATGATTAAAATATTAATTTACTTATTATAATAATATTTTATATCAAAATTAAACAATATGGCGAGGAGGAGATTGCTCATAAATTCTAAAACTTTAAAAACAGAAGTGAAAAGTTTAAAATTCATTCTGTTAACTATTATGGGCATAATTATTAATTAGAATTGGTTGTAGATTCAACCAAGTGCGATTTAATAATATTATAATATTAATATAATTCAAAAATAATATATTATATATATTGTTAAATTAAATTCCACAAGATAATTAACACATATCTTTGATTTTTACGAGGAAATAATTTGGGAATTGTTAAGAGTGATCCGAATAGATTAGTCAATTCTAAAAACACTACTCATAAATTCCTAAATTTAAGACAAATCTAAATTGAATGTCGGGATTTATTTTTGGGAATTTAAATTATCATGAGTAAAAATTATAACGGTTTGTGGATGCAACCGATTTTGACAATAAATCAGATTTAATTTTGCGGTTGGACCGACCAAGAAAGTTAATTATCAGATTAATAATTAATTATGATAGTTTAAATATAGAAATAACATTATTATTAATTTTATAATAATAAGGGTCAGGTCAGACAAATATGTCCTAATGGTGAGACTTATATAATCAAAAGCCCCTAAATATTAAGTCAATATTTTACAATGAAAGCCCTCCATTAATATGTATTATAATAGTCGGATTTTTCCCATGAGTCGGCACAGATTAGCTGTGGGCTTCTGGTAGAACATCTATAATTTTTTCTAAATGATTAATGGGTCGACTTAACTCAATTTAGTTGACTTGTTTAGCTCACCTAAGGTCAGCTTTTTGAGGGGAAAGTGTTTGAGTTTAAGAGTTATTAGACTCAACGTGAAAACATCGAAAGTCACATAGATAATTGTGATTGGTGAGTTAAGGCTTACTTGTTTCGTGTGGTGTGTAGGTACAGCTAGGGGATGTTGTTTTTTAACAGTGGGGGCTGTAGTTTTTGAATAAAATAGTGGGAGCTATATTAAAGTCCTTTATTAATTAATATTCCACAAATACTAAAACTCTGCTTTAAATTATTTTGTAGATGGCAAACACAAACACCCTTTCGCTGCGAAGCCTTCTCGAGAAAGAGAATATCCTCATCGGTTCCAACTACTTGGATTGGTATAGAAAACTGAAAATTATCCTAAGGCACGAGAGAAAGATTTATGTGCTAGAGGACGAACAACTTCAAGAACCTGCACCTAATGCTTCTGAGGATGACCAGTCTTACTACAGTCAATACCTGGAGGATGCGCTGGATGTTCAGTGCTTCATGTTGTCTTCTATGTCTCCCGAGTTACAGAGGTAGTATGAAAACATGAGTGCTAAGGAGATTGATCAGCACTTACATGAGCTCTCCCAAGAGAGTGCCAGAGTTGAGAGCTACGAGACCTCTCGGGCACTGTTTCGAACAATGCTGGTGGAGGGAAACTCAATTGGGCCACATGTACTCAAGATGATAGGGTACATTGAGAGGCTCGAGAGCTTGGGTTCCAAGTTGGACCAGGACTTAGCTGTTGACCCGGTTTTGTCCTCACTCCGACCATCATTTTCTCAGTTTGTGTTGAACTTCAACATGAACAGTATGGAGAAGAGTTTGACTGATTTGATGGCAATGCTAAAAACTGATGAGAAGGACATGAAGGTGAATCCTACACTTCGAGCAATGATGGTCAGAAAGACCAACAAGCGTCCTGGCACCGGGAAATTCAATCCCAAGGCTAAAGCAGTTAAGACCGCAGGACCTCCAGCTCAAAAGAGGCTTAAGAAAGGGCAGCAGGTACCCAGTCTGATGAAAAGGAGGTTATATGCTTTCATTGTGGCAAGAAAGGACATTGGAAGAAGAATTGGTTCCAACTCATGAAGAAGAATGCTAGTGGAGCAGACTTCGGGTATCTTTGGGATTGAATGCAATCTTTTTATTTCTTCATCATGGTTCATAGACTCCGGAAGTAGTTCTCACATTTGTGCTAACTTGCAGGGTCTAAGTGACTGTAGACGGCTGTCCTAGGGCAAGATGGACCTACGAGTGTCGAATGGAGCTAGAGCTGCTGTATTAACTGTAGGGACATACATAATAAAGTTGCCCATTGGATTTGATTTAAATTTGGAGAACTGTTATTTCATTCCTAGTTTTTCCAAGAACATCATTTCGGTGTTGAGTTTAGACGCCAAGGGATTTTGTTTTGAATTCAAGGACAAGTTGTGTTCCTTTTATTTGGATGGGATGTTCTATGGAAATGGTTCATTAAATAATGGTTTGTACGTACTTAATTTGGATGAGCCGATTTACTGTGTTGAAGGGAAGAAACAGAAAACGCGTGACTCAAACTTAACATATCTCTAGCATTGTAGGCTTGGTCATGTAAATGAGAAACGCATCGCAAGGTTACTAAGTAACGGGTATGTGGACTCTTTTGAGTTAGAGCCCATAGATACATGTGAAGCCTGTTTACAAGGAAAAATGACCAAGAAGCCTCTACCAAGATAGGTGAAAGGGCCAAGGAACTGCTAAAACTCATATATAGTGATGTGTGTGGGCCATTGCCGGTTCAGGCCAGAGGAGGATATACCTACTTCGTGACTTTCACCGACAATTTAAGTAGATATGGATATGTCTACTTAATGAGGCACAAGTCTGAAACTCTGGAAAAGTTTAAAGAGTTTAAGAACAAGGTAGAGAATCAACGAGGCCGGAAGATAAAAGCCCTTCGGAGTGATCGAGGCGACGAGTATTTTAGCCAAGACTTCATTGATTACCTAAAAGAGTGTGGGATCGTTTCACAACTCACACCTCCTAAAACACCGGAGTGGTATGGTGTTTCAGTAAGGAGGAACCGCACGCTCATGGACAAGGTTAGATCAATGATGAGTCATGCAAGTCTTCCGTTGTCATTTTAGGGTTATGCCTTAGAAAGCATACATGCTTAACCGAGTTCCAACCAAGTCAGTAGATAAGACTCCTTATGAATTACGGTTTGGGAAGAAACCAAACTTGTCTTATCTTAAGATATGGGGTTGTGATGCTTATGTGAAGAATGAAAATTCTGATAAGCTTGCGGCAAGATCCACTAAGTGTATGTTTGTAGGTTATCCCAAGGAAATAAAGGGATACTATTTTTATCTCCCAAGCGAGCACAAAGTGATTGTTGCTGGATATACTACTTTTTTGGAAAGAGAATTCATTTCTAAAGAGATTAGTAGGAGTAAAGTAAGTCTTGAAGAAATTTCAGACTCTACAAATAGGTTGGAAACTGAACATTTAGATAGGGAATCGGTACCACTAGTACAAGCGATTGTAACTTCTGAAAATGTTCAAGGAACGCAAGATCAACGTAAGTCTACAAGAGTACACCGAGAGCCTGACGGATATGGTTGGCAGGTAACCCAACATGAGGAAGTACTGCTCGTCGAGGATGATGAACCATCGACTTATGAGGAAGCAATCGCTTCAAATGATTTCGAGAAATGGCTAGAAGCCATGAAATCATAGATGGACTCCATGTATACCTAGCTTCAAATGATTTCGAGAAATGGCTAGAAGCCATGAAATCAGAGATGGACTCCATGTATACCTACCAAGTATGGGAGTTGGTTGATGTGCCAGTTGGGGTAAAACCCATAGGGTGCAAGTGAATCTTCAAGAAGAAGATTGACATGAAAGGGAATATAAGTACCTCTAAAGCAAGACTTGTGGCCAAGGGTTTCACTCAACGTCAAGGAATTGACTATGATGAAACGTTTTCTCCGGTTGCAATGCTTAAGTCCATTAGAATTCTGCTTGTGATAGCAGCTTACAAGGATCACGAGAACTGGCAGATGGATGTAAAAACCGCTTTTCTGAATGGAAAGTTACATGAGGAAGTATTTTTGGTACAACCTCCCGGTTTCATTGCATCCAAGAATGTAGATAAAGTATGTAAGCTCAAGAGGTCCATTTATGGGCTAAAGCAAGCATCTCGGAGTTGGAATCTGCTATTTGACAAAGCGGTCAAAGAATTTGGCTATGTCAAGAATCCAGAGGAACCTTGTGTTTACAAGAAGGTTAGTGGGAGGAAGATTTCGTTCCTAGTGCTGCATGTTGATAATATACTTCTGATAGGCAATGATATTCCTAGTCTAGAGTCTACCAAGACTTGGCTGGGAGAGTGTTTCTCTATGAAAGATCTTAGGGAAGCGAGTTATGTCTTAGGTATTAGATTATACCGAGATAGACAAAATAGGTTGCTGGGTTTGAGTCAAAGTATGTATATTGACAAGGTGTTGAATAGACACATCATGCAGAATTCCAAGAGGGATTCTTGCCAATGTCACATGGTGTACATCTTTCCAAGTCTATGTGTCCGAAGACATAGGAGGAGAGAGGAAGGAAGGGCAAGATACCTTATGCATCAGCTATAGGGTCCATTATGTATACCATGATTTGCACTCGACCCAATGTCTTGTATGCTTTGAGCATGACAAGTTGATATCAGTCAGATCCTAGAGAGGGTCATTGGATTACAGTAAAAACTCCTTAAGTATCTTAGAAGAACAAAGGACATGTTCTTAATTTATGGAAGAGGTGAGGAGTTAGTTGTCAGAGGATATACTGACACTAGTTTCCAGATAGATCGAGATGATATGAAATCGCAGCAGGGTTATATGTTTTGCTTAAATGGTGCAGCTGTATGTTGGAGGAGTTCCAAGCAGGAGACAGTTGCAGATTCTACAGCTGAGTCCGAGTACATTGCAGCTTCCGAGGCGGCAAAGGAAGCTGTGTGGATCAAGAACTTCATAGCGGAGCTTGAAATGGTTCCGAGCATTGTTGACCCAGTGACATTGTACTGTGACAACAATGTAGCCATA
Source organism: Melastoma dodecandrum (assembly GCA_029817715.1). Lineage (NCBI taxonomy): Eukaryota > Viridiplantae > Streptophyta > Magnoliopsida > Myrtales > Melastomataceae > Melastoma > Melastoma dodecandrum. The sequence goes on along the minus strand of JARUPY010000607.1, from coordinate 7,146,316 downwards.
GCTCAGGCCAAGGAGCCGAGGTCTCACCAACGATCCAAGCACGTACTGCGGAAATATCACATCCTCCGAGAGATTGTTCAGAGGGGTGACGTGTTGGTTAGCAGAGTTGATACGAGCGAAAATATCGCGGAACCACTCACAAAGGCCTTACCTCTGCATAAACATGACACCCATGTGAGGAGTCTCGGACTTCGAGTCCATGGTGCTTGGCAATAGTGCAAGTGGGAGACTGTTAGAGTGTGCATTTATGTGCCAAGACACTTTATTGTACTTGTAGATAAATAATTAATAAAGCAAGTATTTGTCATTGATTATTTTACTTTTCTGCACGTAAAATTATTAATGATAATGTCCTACAGATTAATGAGTATATTAATCTGAAATAGTCCATGATCGGATAGATGCTTAGAGGGGACATGGACATCTAGATCATCGCTGAGTATAACTGAGGTCAAGATAGACCAGGGGATTGTATATCTAAGTTATACTTAGGGGTACCTTGAGTTTAGGGTTACTGGACACGACCAGTTTAAGATGATACCACATATTGAAAATCATTGGTCAAATCCTCTTTATGGACGAGTGGAACTGATCTTTTGACTTGAGACCTTCATTTATTCTATGCATGGAGTTTGCGCACTTTGACGTCGTTAAAAGCAGTCTTTAACCGGATTGTGAGTAATACGATTGTTGGGTGTGTGACAAAGCGTAGAGAGAATAATGTTGAGTCAATATAGGATTCATCGCTCTCTTGGATTAGAGAGTTAACATCTAGGCAACTTGATAGAGATATTAGTGACTCTAAAATCCATGGCCATGGAAGGAATGTTTTACATTCAAGTGAGTCTATTATATCTTGGTAATCAAGTAAAATAATTAATTTGGTGATGATGTATTTTTGCGCCGAATTAATTGGGATGTCGGTTAGATGAAGAGATTGAATTACATAGTAATCGATTCATAGTGGTTTATGATTTATGATCACTATGCTGACACGTTGGGGGACTCAAAACTGTTGCTAGACGGTTACCTTAGTTTGTGTATGGATATACACTACCTTCGTGTATAGGACTTAGAGGGTCGCACGTATAACACGTCGACACGAACATTATATTATTAATTATTTTAGTGGATACTAAAATTAATAATTTTATTATTTCAAAATTAGAATTAATTGGATTATTAATTTATTCTGAAATATAGGAAGCAAATAAATAGACCAAGATCGAATATGAATTTATTCGAATGGTATTATATTAAATAAAAGATATGAAATAAACATTTAATAATTGTTTAGATTTTATATTTTGGATATTTTATTTAAGAAAATAATATTTAATCAAATTATTTTAACTCATACATATACAGTTTTGTTTTAATGTTTAAATAATAATTTTAACTAATTTAATTTAATCATTGTGGATTTTCGGTTAAATTTATATATTTATTAATTAGTATATTGCCGTTACTATCATTTGGATTATTTTACAAATGAAACGTAAGATTTTTCTTTTAAGGCAATAAATTTAATGGGTTGGGAGGGGTTTGTCAGATAACACTTAGATTGGGAGATAGAGCGTATCATTGGTCCTGAGTTGAGAGAATATGAAAAGAAAAAACCCCAAAAAGAAATCAGAAGTCCAAGTGATTTTGCTTCTGAAAGTCCTTCGTCGATCTAAGAGGCTAGCACCTACAGGATCGTCGAGAGGTTCGTGATCGTGTGCGCGTGGATACCACTAGAGGAGTCACACGTGGGGCTCTTGCTCATTCGTGACCGTGTTTTGGTTTACCGGAATATCGAGGTACGGATTCCGGATAAGTTTTATTTGTGTTTATCATAAAATCTTATACGTACTACGAGGGTTCTTTTAATTTTGGACACAAAAGTTTATTTCATATTTCGGCTGTGCCCTAAAACTAACACCACTCCCGCAAAATTTCACTCAATGACATTTGCTTCTATGTCAATCACCTACTGTTGCACGATGCGATTACACTTGCTAAAGGTTTTCCCTTATTACAAGTCACCTTCCTTCAAGATTTTCAATCATTGCCACAACACTTGCCATCAATCCCCTAATTCCATCGTCTATTAATTACATCAACCACCACCTCCACATCGATCTGCAAAGAGCTACTACACACGGTGAACTTAATTCCCACTAACATCCCTTGAAGTAAACTCGCCACTTGCTGAGACACTATAAATTACAGCATTGGCTACTGCTTTTCATAATAGTATCATCCATCCCAAACATCACTGACCTAGGCCTCTCCACCATAATACAAAAATACAGAATGGTCGAGGTTTGAGCACCAACGACATCACACAACTTGAAACATCGGCAACCTTCAACCTCTAGATCAAATCAGTTCGTCTGATGCCTTTGGAGCAAGTCGTAAGGCTGTGTAAAGAGATATGGTTCAGCCAATGAGTAATAAGGGAGTCACCTCCTTACATGGTGACGTATGAAGTGTGATGCCCTTTTATCTACTGTCGGATTACCCAAATGGCCGATGGGTTCGCGAATTGCAGGTAACGATCTTAGATAACCTACAAGAAATGGGACCACTTAACGAAGGTAACTGTGAAATGAACATTGAGTACGTCCCCGCAGAATGAACATCCCATTGATTTACGTCTTTCACCCTAGTACAAACAGGTTCCTCTTGCATGTACATCGTTCACTTCTGAAGTTGATTACAACTTTCTCGAGCAGAAAGATATCCCAGTTTCGTGTTAAGCTCGACCTCGTACATTCCACCACCGTCTGTGAGCTTCGTTTTAAGGGAACCGGCTACGTCGACACCGCAACTGCAAAAGGAGTCGGCGATGTGTCGTTGCATGATGAGGTAAACATCTTGCTCCGGCTGGTACAGGAATACAATGCGGAAACCTTTTGTATTACTGCTTCGAGTTGTTCTCAAATCAGAAGGCTAGCAAAGCGTTTATTTTCTGTCCACCCCCAACAGCTTCCGCCCAAGCCCAGTACTTCGCTCATTCACTTGACTTCAGCAACTTCCATCTTGTTGATTCCTGGCAAGGCCATACCATGATCCTTTGGCGCTGCCAATAAATAAGTTTGCACTTCCTTGAGGAACTGGATGCGACTGCAAGTGTCGTTCATCTGGTAACAAACTATACAGACTCGTTAAGTATACAACTCCATATAACGAAATGTTGCTTTGTTGTAGGACTATCCACGCCACCTATTCACGGACCTGTAAGAAGACCACCTACAGGCCATTTCATTTTTGGGTTATAAGAACGTCCACTTTTTGGAGGGACAATAAGCGATTAGATAATGTCTCAGTTCTTTCTTTTTTTGCAATGGACTACCATGACTAGTGGATTTCTTTTGTTGGGTTTGTTTGTGGCGGATACTATGAAGCGAATGTCGTCGTTGTCCTATGTGTTTCATTAATGCACTTTCTTCCATCTTCCATCATGCAAAATTTTTCACAACCAACTCACCTGCCTCGACCAACCCTAAATTGAAACACAAAAAACTCTGTTCAAATACGAATGTACAATGCCATTCGTTCCATGTACGAAAGTCACGTCGATGATAACTTGAAATGTACGAAATACGTGTCATATTTCGTACGCATGTACGAAGAAATAACGTCTCAATCGTACGACATAGGGAGAGGGTTCGAGCCACTATAATTAATTATACTTAATGCGTTGACTTTTGAGTTTTAAATTTTACTTTACCAAAGACCTTTTTTTTTAAAGGTAAGAATGAAAATTTTGAAAATTTTTCAATTTAATAGAAATGACTTGGGTTGAAAATTTTAGTAAAACAACAATCAAACTGTTGAATAACTTGGAGTTGTTATCGGATATTGAAATGTTCGAAATTGTCGACTAGAACAGCAACAGGTGCATCCTCTGATCCGACGGATGCAGCGTGATATCTGAGAAGAGACGGACGCATCCGTCTGATCCGACGGATCCTTCCATGATATTTGACAAGGAACGAACGCATTCGTCTAATCCAACGGATGCCTCCGTATTATCTGACAAGCGATGGAAGTATCCGCCAAATCAGACGGATGCCTCCATCGACGTTTTGAGGAAAAACAATATAAGCGATGAAACTGTCATTGTGAAGGGTTGTGTCTCTTGATAAGGGAAACAATAAACACACCTCGTCATCATAACATTTGTTTTGAAGATACACGAGTCACAACCGTCGTTTGTGGTACATCCTTTCATGAAGAGTTATCTCTTATAATGAAAGGTTACATTCGTTAATCATGAAAAGTCATATCTCCTCATTATAATGGTTAGCTAGTAGTTTTTAATGACCATAAGGTCATATCTCTTTGCTTCAAAAGTTGTTTGAGATTACAGGTAGTCTATATATACATAATTAGACAGGCGTGTGGAAATAGGGATCAATACAACCCCAATATTCCAAAAACCATTTCTCTTTGAGATTTCTTATTGGAACACTCGTTCTTGCAGGATCGACGTGTTTCATTACTCCTGGAGGGATAATTACGGATTACATCCCATATGTAACTTTATAGTGGGGGGGAATAGTTCCTTAAAGAGGATGAAATTAAGGCCATCGGTGTTGTTTGCATCCTTACAATTTGTTCGTTAGTGATAGAAATTGAAGCTTTTCCTACCATTCATGATCAAAATCTCCCAACAGTTTTAAGAAACTATTATGGCTTCATCCTCCGATACTATAATGAAAATGACGCACTCTGACTACACCAAATTGGACCGGTTCGACGGCACCAATTACATGCGAAGGAAGGACAAGATGATGTTCTTGTTGATGGCACTAAAAATTTCTTACGTACTTGACTTGGAAGTGACGTCAGGCACTAATTGTTGAACACCGATGATCCTGCGCTCCTTGCTGGAAGGAAGAAACAAAAGGATGACGAAGTACTTTGTCGCGGCCACATCCTCAATTCTCTCTTTGATCAACTCTACAACCTTGCCTCCCCACTAGAATCACCACAAGAAATATGGAGAACTCTCGAGGCTCGTCATCAAATATCAATACAGGGATCGGAGAAGTTTCCAATCTCGAGTTTGACGAGTTCAAAATGAGCAATGATATCCCCATCATAAGCCAATTGCACAACTTCTTGTCCAAGTTAAATAACTTGAAGGTTAAACTTCCGACGTCATTTGTTGTTGGAGTTATAATCTCTAGATCACCTCCAAGTTGGAGTGGATACTGGAAGAAGTTACTTCACTCAACAAAGACGTATAATCTCGAGGAAATTGAGAAGCACATTCTGATAGAGGAGTCCCGATCTAGAGACGAAAAGGGTAATATTTTGGGATCCAATGCCAATAACATTGAGAAAAAAGGTGTCTTTCTAGGGAAGAAGAGGAAACACGATGACATGAATCCAAAGTAAGACAAAGTTTGCTTTCATTGTGGAAAGAAGGGTCCCTTCAAAAGGGATTGTCGAATCATGAAAAAAAATAAAGAAGTATGACACAAAGCATGCGAATCATGTGGATAAAATTGACGAAATTATCGCAATAGCAACCAACTTGAAAATAGGTCTGGTCACGGAAGTTCACATGGCAACCACAACCAAATCGGCTGATTGGTGGTACGATTCAGATGCGACGGTACATGTTTCTCATGATAAGATATTATTCGAGGATAGCAAGGAGATCGATGGAAAAGGAGTTCTCATGGGCAATAATGTCCGGATAAAAGTCCTTGGTAATGGAAGTGTTGAACTTTATTTCACTTCGAGAAGGAAAGTGCTCCTAGTAAACCTAGTCTATGTGCCCGATATTCGGAAGAATCTTGTGTTGGCTAGTTTGTTGTGTAAAAGGGTGCTAAGGCCATAATTGAGTCTGACAAAATAATCAATTCCAAGAATGGTGTGTTTGTGGGAAAGGGTTATATGAGTGATGGGATGTAAAAACTCAATTTTTATAAGAATAATGATTTTACTGATGTTGTTGATATTGATTGTACTTTTTGGCATGCGAAACTTGGTCATATTGCTAAAAATTCGTTAAAATTTATGGCAAATAATGGTTTTATCTCTTGCAAAAATTTTGAAAGTGAAAAATATGAAGTTTGTGTTCAAGCAAAAATGAACAAGAAGGTTTTTCCTAAAGTTGAAAGAATTTCGGAATTGCTTGATCTAATTCATTCTGGTATTTCTGAATTGAATGGTGTTCTTACGAGAGGTGGTAATCGATATTTTATTACTTTTATTGATTATTGATCTCGTTGTACTTATGTGTAATTGTTGAAACACAACGATGCGACCTTTGAGATCAAGACATTCAAAGCCTTTGTAGATAATCAACTAAGAAGAAAAATTAAGGCTCTAAGGAGCGATCGGGGAAGAGAGTATTTCTCCTTGGAATTTTCTTCATTTTGTGAAGAAAATGGAACTACACACCAATCGAGTGCACCGTATACGCCACAATAAAATGGTTTGACGGAAAGAAAGAACCGGACGTTGGTTGACCTTATTAAATGCAAGGCTACCAATGAATTTATGGAGTGAAGCGCTTCTAACAGCATGTCATATGAGATATGGAAAGGAACGATTCAAAACTGAGGTTATCTTAAGGTTAGGGGTTGTTTGACATTTTATAGAATGCCAGATCCGAAACGAGTTAAACTCGGAGAAAGAGCACTTAAAAGTGTGTTTGTTGGAAATGCAAAAAATTCAAAAACCTATCGTCTTTTGAATTTGGATTCGAATGTAATTATCGAATCAAGAGATGCTGAGTTTATGGAAAATAAATTTGTATATGACTTAACGGAAAATGAAACATGCGAAGATAGCCAAAGGGGCTTGGTAAATGAGAAAAGGAAAGAGGCCGAAGTTCCACTTGAACAAAGTAAAAGTAAGAGAGCCCGAACAGAAAAATTGTTATTCCCGGAGTTTATGTTTTTCCTTGTAGAAGAAAATAGGATGGAAGTCCTAAATAAAATGCCCATGATATGTAAGGTCGAGGACATTCTCAAAACTATGTGGAAGCGATATCATCAAGAGATGTGTCGTTTTGGAAGGAGGCAATAAATGAATATATGGATTCATTGTTGTATAACAACACTTGAGTTCTTGTGGATTGCCTCCTGATTCCAAAACAATAGGGAGCAAATGGGTATTTAAAAAAAAAATACAATGTCGATAGGTCAATACAAACCTTTAAGGCAAGATTGGTAGCAAAATGTTTTAAACAAAAGGAAGCTATCAATTATTTCGATACATATGTTCCGGTTGCACAGATAACATCCATTATAGTGCTCTTAGCACTTGCATCAATTTATAAATTATATGTTCATCAAATGCATGTAAAGTTGACTTTCCTAAATGGAGATTTGGATGAAGAGGTATATATGGAACTACCTGAAGGGTTTGTACTCCCTGTAAATGAAACGAAAGTCTGTAGGTTTGTAAAGTTTTTATATGGCTTAAAGCAAGCGCCGAAAAAATGGCATGAAAAGTTCGGTAGTGTGATTTTGAGTAATAGTTTTACGCAGAATGATGCAGATAAGTGTATTTACTCAAAGTTCACGAATGAATATGGAGTGATTATATGCATTTATGTCGATGATATGTTACTCGTTAGACTACTATGAAGGCATAGAAATGACCAAAAGCTATCGTATTTCGAGTTTCAAAATGAAAAATTTGAATGAGGTTGATATGATTCTTGGAATCAAAGTTCGTAAAATTATTGAGCATTATTCTCTTAGTCAAGCTTACAATATTGACAAAATCATCTCGACGTTTAGTTATCTAAACTTTAAGGAAGCGAACAGTGCTTCTGATGCCTTGGTTAAACTCGAAAGCAACTTCGGTCAAGCAATTGAACAATTAGAGTATGCAAGTGCAATTGGATGTCTAATGTACGCTATGCATTATATGAGACCGGATATAACATTTGTGGTATGCAAACTCAAGATATACGAGTAGCCCTAGAGCCTCACATTGGAAAGCAATAGAGAGAGTATTGGATATCTCAAAAGGACAATGGATGCAGGATTACATTATGAAGGATATCCAGCAATTTTAGAGGGATACTCAGATGCTAATGATGCTAATGATGCTAATTGGATGACCAGTATAAGCGACGATAAGTCAACCTCTAGATATGTATTTACACTAGTAGGTAGTGTGGCTTCTTAGGCGTCCAAAAACAAAGTTATATAACTCACTCCACAATGGAGTCGGAGTATGTTACCTTGGCTTCTACAAGCAAAGAGGTGGAATGGCTGAGGAATTTGTTATCAGAAAATAGTAATGTGGCCAGAACCGGTTTCGACCATCTATTTGTACTGTAATAGTGAAGCGACGATGTCTAGAACATTGAGTAAGATATACAATGGGAAATCTCGACATTTTACTTTGCGGCACTCGTATGTGAGGCAACTATTGGATGATGAAGTAATAACCATCACATATGTGAAGTGTAAAAATATAGCGGATACATTGATAAAAGGTCTATGTAGAGACCTTGTTGAGTCAACTTCTCATGGAATGGTTAAAGCCAATATTGAGTCACCGATGACGGGAACCTAACCTCTACTCAGTTATACCACTGTCCTAGAGGTTTAATAGGTAATAACAAGTTATCAATGCATGACTAGAGACACTAGACTGACCGCTTGGATCATTTTCATTCTGGATTATAGTGTATACCGTTTTGAAAAGGGGATGAGTATATACTCTTAACAAGGTTTGATTTCATTGCCTATTACAACGGAGGCAGGAAGAAAAGGAACTATGCCTATAAGAGCAGACGAGGTGGTGCCGCTTCGAGCAAAAGCGTTTTTGGTTTTTCACTTTTATAAATGTTCGCGAAACTAGGATAGAGCACAAGTCCAGAAACGTGCTGTGCATATGGAAATCTCTTCGGGGATTGGGACTATGCTCTATGTGCAGTGTTTTCGGTTTTGACATATGAGATTGAGGTTTAATCTGCATGCACCAAAGATTTTGTTAAAACTTTGAGACATTTTCTCTAATTGGTAGTTTAATATATAATTGTTGTATATATTGATGTAGATCACACCGTTTAATGAGTTGGAGTTGTTATCGGATATTGGAATATTCGAAATTGTTGAATATAACAGCAACGGATGCATCCGTGATATCTTACAAGTCCGTCTGATTGGACGGACGCATCCGTCTGATTGGACGGATGCCTCCGTAAGATCTGACAAGCGATGCACGCATCCGACCAATCAAATGGATGCCTCCATCGACGTTTTGAGCAGAAAAAAAATAAGCGACGAAAATTTCTCGGTGAAGAGCTGTGTCTCTTGATAAGGGAAGCAATAAAAACACCCGGTCATCGTAACTTTTGTTTTGAAGCTTTTCCCACCGTTCGGGATCAAAATCTCCAAACACAAATACTCCTTATGTTTTGGCCCGAGTTATGGATAAACAGTGTGTTGGATCGTTCAGGTGCATTAAGAGGGGGGTGAATTAGTAATTGTAACTTTTTCGCTCTTTCTCAGTGTAAGCAGAAGCGTGCCGTATCACAGCAGAGCGTTTCTCAGAAGTGAGATTTACTTCGCTATAACCGTTACGATTTGATCGAGTAGGTTTTCGTACGAGTGTTTGGGCGATCGTAAGGGACACGGTAGTTTATAGTGGTTCGGCCTTAATCGACCTACGTCCACACAGTGGATTTAGAATCCTTTACAAAAGTAGATCACTCCTGGGCAACGATCAGCTCCTCACCCTATGGACGTCTTCTCGTTTCCAGCAGAATGTTGCTCACGCTCAACAGTTGATTGCTCAAAGGATTTCCACACAGCACGTTGTCGTTTAGGCGTAAGCCTGTCTATCAAAGCGCAAATACAATGTTATGTTAAAGTATAAATCCTCACAAATGATTCCTTACAGTGAAGAACAACTTCTCTGAGAGCAACCCGTTTCTGTTTCACTGTAGAGGAATGCTTCATCACTTAATAGGTTAGCAGATGATTTCCACCCAGTTTCTGTCTCTTCTCAAGATGAGCCTGTAGGTACTCAAGAGGCAACCACAAAGCTAGTCACTTAGAAAGGAAAAGTAACATAATAGAGATTGGTTCCTCACACAACAGAACTTGATTTCTCACAAAGCGAAGTCCCGGCATCTGTCCTACACTCAGTTCGGACGTGCATGGTTACCACAACCGTGACTCGCTGCACTGCAAACCCAGTGCCTAGGGTGGAATTTTCAACTCCGGCGGCTCCACGCAACCTGCTCTACTGTCCCTCTATATCAGGAGGTCGAGACTTCTGCACAGCACCACTGTGTTCGGGAGGACCTCTTTCCACTCCGGTGGCGTTCCCAACTCCTGCTCTCCCCTGCAGGCACGAGACTTCTTGCGCGTACCCGCACGTGCGTGTCTCACTACTCAAACTCCGTCGGTTCGAGACGTCCCTAGGAAAAACCACAACAAGAACAGCCTCTTGCCGATGAGTTAGCAACTGGTTATTGAATTCAGAGCAGGTATTCACTTAGCTTCCCTTAAACGATTCACCAGCCGCTCGTTGAACGCACCGAGGACACTCAGTCCCTCTCACGACGATCAATGTCGTACTCAGCCCTTGACACTCCCACACGCAGATTGCGAGAGATAAGAACCAGGCAATCACTTAGCACCTTTCGTTCTCCGTTGATCGTCAAAGTTTCACTCATATCACACAAGCTTTGGACAATCACTCAGACGCATAAAGGCTCGTTTGTCTAAGAACCAGATCTGATTTTAATGAAGAAATTTCGTGGGAGATGTCTAGATTCAATAGGACAACCCACATGATTTGTTTCCAAAATTGCGAACAGATTTTGAGCAACGGTCTGCTCAACGGTCGCTACACTCGAGAAGATAGGTTCTCAAACGGTAACTTGCCGTGGTTAACCTATCTCATCCGAATGAGATTATTTGTTTCCATATTTTACAAACTGACCGTCCTCACCATAATCTTATCTGAACGGTTATTAAACTTAAATGATAATTAAAATTATATGATTTAACCTTTTATCTTTTTGCAGCATAACACTGCTGTAGAGAATCAGAATGAAATATTTTGTTTCCAAATATAAACTTGGAAAGCTAATCTCATAATATTTAGTTGCCTAATTGTATGATTTGGGATATTTAAGTCATATTCTACGAATTTAGACGCCCAGACATATATTCTGAGTTAAATCAAAATATAATGTAAATAGGAAATATTTATTTCCATATATTCAGTGAGTAAACGTATCATAATAATAGCAGCGTACTGTACAGAAACAATATACACCTTATGCTAGCTGTGACTCAGCAACACTCTTCTCAAGCTCATCATTAAAGATAAGCATACGATTCATGAAGTAACAGCTTATGCTAGCTGTGACTCAGCAACACTCTTCTCAAGCTCACCACTAAAGATAAGCATACGATTCATGAAACAATACTGCTAATCACAAGTAACTCGTTGCTTAAGTTCATCATCAAAACATAGGTCAACACGGTGTATTTTTAGGTCGCGTCAAGCGTTTATGTTGCGCACTTCCGTCTTTACACTATTTGTGGCCAATCACAAATATGGCAATAACGAGAGGGGAATCTTCCCTACCTGGGACCATAAAATAACGATAAAATGGATGTGGGTGGCTCAAGTTATAATTCGAGTTTCTCTTTAAGCATAAACTTTGTCTGAAACTTACATTTGCATATTCGATACACACAAGTATAAAAGTTGAGGCTGAAACGCAAGTTGGTATATAATTACGGTCATAATCAAATTCTTTCACCATTTTTAAAAAGATAAATAAAATTATAAAATAAATCAAATGCATTTTAGTTTACATAAATAAACTGAATAGACTGTAATTTTTTTTTCATTAAGAATTAATTTAAATCAAATAAGATGGAGTGTGATTAAATGAGGTTGGGTAGAAAGGCCTGGCCCAACATATTCAACCGTCGGTTATGAATCAAGCCCAAAGTTGGATACAGCCGAGCATGCGTTTTAAATACAAGAGAAGGAAAGTTTTACGTTTTATTGCACAATTTGAATTTATATTTGAATTCTATCGAACCCATACTTAATTTTATCACAATAATAACAACCAATCTCATTGAAACAAACCTTATTAGACCCAAATAAATTGGTGTATCCCAACTTCTCCGAAAAAAGTTACGTGTTTGGTCAAGATTTCCTTGGACTGAGAATTTCAATGGCCGCGTTTTTCCACCATTTGGACCCTGGACTTGGTGTTTGTCGGAACAAGAAGTACCAGGATATTCGTCAATACCCCAATCTTAATTTTCGTTTGAGCAACTTCGGTGGTCGTTTTCGAAGGTGCCTGGTGGTTTTACCTTTTTCTGCAAGCTTTCGCAGCTTTGCATCTCCCAGCTATAAAAACCACCATTCATCTTCTCGAACAGCAGCAATACAAGGAGACCAGAAAAAGTTGAAACAGTCGAAGATTTTCTTGAGAGATCAATAATGGCATTGGTTGTCTTCATCGCGATGGCCTTCCTCACTGAATTTGCTTCAGGTACTGTTCGTACCTCGTGATGTTTTACGTGCGAGTTATGTCCTGGGAAATGGAATGATAGTATGCTTTAAATTTTTCATTTTGTTGGTTAGGCTACATGACTTGCGAGCAGTTGCCCTTGGATAGATGCTCATATGCCATCGCATCCTCGGGGAGGCGGTGCGTACTAGAGAAGTACATGTCTGTGGATGGAAGTATGCAGATGGAGTGCAAGACTTCTCCGGTGATGGTCGGTTTCATGGAAGAATGGATCGAGACAGAGGATTGCATAAAGGCCTGTGGATTGGATAGGAAGTCCCTAGGAATATCTTCGGACAATCTTCTTGGGCACGGATTCATCAAGACGCTTTGCTCACGTGATTGTTATCAGAACTGCCCCAACATCGTCGATCTTTACTCCAACCTCGCTCTTGCCGAAGGTTCTGGCCTTCTTGTTTTTGTTGCATTTGGTCATTTCCTCATGATTCAGATCAATGTCCTCAACATCGTGAATTGCTTCCCATGGCAGGTGGTTTCTTGCCAGATATATGCTTATTGGAGAGGAATCCCAAGAGGATGATGAAGGAGTTGGAGAATCCGAGTGACGCTTCTGGTCCATCGGCTGCTGAACTAGCTCCTGCGGCCGCACCTTCAAAAGATTACAACCATCACCTAACTGCATATCCTCCAGTTGCTGCACCGTATTAAACTTGATAAAAATAAAATGGTTCTGTTTTATTACTTTGTCATGGATCATCATTGTGTACCGTTTCCTCCGTATACTGATTCATAGACAAAATTTATATTCTAAGATATTTGAGTAAAAACATTCTGTAAAAATGCCAAATAAATTTCAATATTCCTAAAGTATGATCAGCAAAATTGAATTTAAAAACCTTTTACATTTAACAAATTCGACAATCTTTTAAACTTAATTTCACATGTATTAATCTCGTAAGCCTTCAATAATAATTTTAGAACGATTTAGCATGAAAGCGCCATGTTCTCCTATCCAAACAATTTCACATTTAACAAGTTCATAATCATTCATAATGTATTTTGCTTGGGATAAACAGAAATTAACAACCGTTTTTTAAGAATTTTTAACTTATGAACAAATAGAGTCGGAGCCACGGGGACCAGGGTGGCCATGGCCCCCTGATTTTTGTTAAAAAAAAAACAAAATTAGGCATAAATTTTTATTAATTTTAAATAAAAAATTAAAATAATTCAATTTGGCCTCGCTTAAATTTCTGGTTGTTCAATTTGGCCCCTCTCGACTTTTTTTTCCTGGCTTCGCCACTTTGAATAAATATGACGATTTAAAAAAAATAAGTAAAATATAAATATCAGGTAACATTTCGAAATTTTAATCCACTAGCGCAATTCGTTACTGTTAAAATGAACTGTTCGAACTAGTTGAAAATGTACTAGAAACCCAAAAAAAAAAAGAACAATTGAGCATTAACTAGGAAGCCTAAACGGTATCGTAATTAAGAACTCCTTATAATTTGCAACTTCATTAAGTTTTGTTCAATGAAGTTCTTCTATATAAATGTTCAACATTTATGTAGTATTTCTGAAAGCTTCACCCATTCTGATGGACTTTCAGAAGTAGAAAAAGAAATTCAAATGCTTTTTAAAACTACTCTTACAATTTGATAGTTTACTATTTTTCTCCAAAAACTTACTAAACTTGGTGTAAACTTATGGCATTCACAATAAGGATAAAAATTATTTTGCTGGTTTATAATAATTGGAAATTCAGAATTTTGGGCCAATACTTCTTAACCATTCCTAAAATCTCAACGACTTAGTTGTATGAGCTTTTTCATAATTACAAAGATATTATAGAAAGATTAAGAAACTTTTGAAAAAAGGCCAAAATATTTAGCACACAAATGCACTAAAAGTTTTAGCTTTAATTCTAACAGATTTATTTATTTGAATTATTGACAACATGAAAATATGGATCGGCATGTGGTGATGAAACCCGAATTTTTCAATCGCATATCCCGAATGAGGCGGAGTCGGGTGGGACAGAATGGAGTAGTGCCGAAATAATCTCTATGTCAATTTTGCATATGTACAAAACACTTTTCTTTAACAGATATATATTATTAAAGAATAACATGGGGTATATTTTTCATTATAATTTCATTGTTTTTATTACTATTATCATATCATTTATTCAATAGTATAATAATTTTAAATATTTTGTTGGAGTGATTTTCGACTTGATTTGTTCCCATTTATTGGACCTGAGTTATTTAATTTAACATTTTAATAGTATGCATTTAATGAGTTGAGTTGATTATTTTTAATTTTAAGGATAACATTAAACTTATTTTATTTACAATATACTTTAGGCAAAATATCGGATTTTGGCCCAAATTATTGGCCCATTTTCATATGTAGCCACAACTTTGATTTTTTTTATTTGTAGCCATAACTATGACTTCGTTCTATTTTGTGGCCCCGTCGTAACGTCGTTGCCTACGTGGCTAACGGCCGAAGGAGCGTGCGCACGCGGCCATCCTGCGTTACAAAAGAACCCCAAATTATTGAAAAAAACCCTAAATCCCAGAAAGCTTCGTTGACGATCACCCTCCACAATCCACGGTGAAACCTTTCGTGGCCTTGCAACCGTTGTTGTTAAAGGTGAGTTTCTTGTCTTGGGTTTAGTGGACGAGCATCCTATTCTGTGAGTTTGTTGCCTCTCTCTCCCCGGCAGATCTGGGTTTGTGATTTTGTTAAGGATGGTGATGGTTTGTGGTTTGTGGCTTGTATGTCGCCAGAGCTTGGTTTCACGATGAGCCAGACAAGTGGCAACTCCATGACCGCAATGTCTGACCTTCGTGGGCGACGATGCAAGCATGGAAATAAAGCAGTCGTTTTCACCTCTTGGAGTAAATCAAATCCCAGCCGGCGATTCTTTCGGTGTTCACTATGGAAGGTTGTTAAAATGATGATTTATCCCTAGTAAGAATGTTTTTTTCCTGATTTGCTAATCTGTTGGGTTGTGTTCAA
Organism: Melastoma dodecandrum; assembly: GCA_029817715.1. Taxonomy (NCBI): domain Eukaryota; kingdom Viridiplantae; phylum Streptophyta; class Magnoliopsida; order Myrtales; family Melastomataceae; genus Melastoma; species Melastoma dodecandrum. Next base: position 7,130,799 of record JARUPY010000607.1, on the reverse strand, counting down.
ATGATAGGATGATGATTGTGGCTATTTCGAGTGGTACGATGAAGATTTCCCAATGAGACAGAAGGAAGTTATTTTACAGCTTATTGAGACCAAGAAATTATTAGAAGGAAAAGTTGAGGTGATGCATAAAAGAGAGCAAGCTATGGAGGAAGAAATTAGGAAACTAGAAGAGAAAGTTGTCAAATATAAGAAGCTGAAAATGAGAGATCAGAAATTGAGTTGCATTGCGATCATGGTTTTCGGATGTGTCATCTGTTTAGCTTGGCTAGTTAGATAGATATAAGTTGATGTAATTGTTGAACAGGCTCATCTGTCTTTGTATTTTGTTTGGATATTAATGGAATTTGATATGTCCTTAGTTCATAAGGACAGTTTTATATGACAAAAGCTGCATAAATTATGACAGTTTCATAATACAAGTACCTACAATAAGCAGGACAACTAAAGCTCATATGAACAGGCTCATATGACAGTTTCATTTGCCAAAAAGCTCATATGAACAGTCTCATATGAAAGATTCATGTGCCAAAACAAGAAGCTCATATGATATCAACAAAAGCTCCAAATCCACCTTCAGCTTCATATGTCAAAAGCTCCAGCTCCACCTTCAGCTGTAGCTCCAGGTCCTACTCCAGCTTCAGCTCCAGCTTCAGCTTCAGCTCCACCACGTCTACGGGTGCAAGTCCTCCTATTGTGTCCCATTTGTCCACAAAGCTTACATTTCTTTAGGGTTGCCCTTTCTGTTCGTATTCCTACGAAATACCAATATCATCAAAACATGTTAATGTATGCAATCAATCATTTATGATTCTGAATATTACCAGAACTATTATCCATTTGGGGCACACTTGATTGTTGTGAACAGGAGACTTCCTCTCGTACGGATTGTTGTGAAGAAACACCACCTCAACAAGTTCTTCTGTTATGACCCCATTGTCCACATTCCGAGCATTTGATTCCAACACCTTGCTTTGATATGCGCGTTGAAGTTGCCTTACTGTCTTCCTCTTTGCTCTTTCTCCAACTATGTTTCTTGGGTCTGCCTGGCAACTGCTTATATGGAGGGGGCCTGATTGCTTCTCCCTCGACAGATGGCCAGAACTTAGAACCTTCCAGAGGTTCCAGAACATGTGCGTATGCTTGCTTGAATGCTTCTATCTTATAGCACGGATGGATGTAGTCCTCCACGTCACGTTTCATAAAGTGTATGCAAGCAATCACATGCGCACAAGGCAGTCCATGTAAATCCCAAAATCTACAAGTACAGCTTCCGCCACGCAAATCAACACAAAATCTTTCCCGCTCAACACTGGCCATTGATACCTCAAACTTCTCCGAAATAGAAGGTTTCACAACATACTTCGCAACATGCTCTCTTATGACCTCAATTTCTTTTCTAATGGTAGGACCTAATATATCTGAACTCTTAAGACTAACCTTCCTCTTCTCAACTTGCCTCACCATTAGTAATCGTCTGATTCACTCTAAAATATCAATCAAAGGTAGTCTCCTTGCAGCAATGATGTAAGAATTAAAAGTCTCGCAAATATTATTTGTAGACGTACCAATTTTGCTTGTCGTGTTGAAAAATGCTTTGCAAAAGTGTTGCGGACCCTGTTTGACAAAGTCATCTGCTGCTTCTATTGAACCAGGAACACCATCTCTTCCAACCCGAATCTCATTGAGAGCTACATTGAAATCAGCCTCATTCGAGCTCTTTACCGTCTTGTAGAAACAACTCTTTAGAAACAAACCACGATGCTTCACTTTCCAGTTTTGATATATATGTCTCGCGCAATTTCTATGTTCGGCTGCTGGTGCTAAATTAACACTTGCAGCAAGCAGCCCCTGTAATAAATAGAACAGTTATGTTAACATTCCATATAATTAGTATAATCAGTCCTTATAGTAATAAAAACTACCTTTTGTTGATCACTCATGAAGGTCCATCCATGTCCATCTCCCACGCCTAGTTCTTCGAACAACAATGCCATAAACCAGCTCCATGAAGTTACATTTTCACCCTCTACTACAGCGCATGCAAGCGGAAACATTCCTTCGTTTCCATCTTTACCTACGGCCGTCAACAATATCCCTCCCATTTTATGCTTTATAAACGTCCCATCAAAACCAATGAAACGTCTACAGCCTGAAAGAAACCCCTTCACAAGTGGTCGAAAGCAGACGAATAATCTCTTGAACGTAGTATAACAGCCCGTCGATAGAGTTAAATCACAACACAACTCAAAACGACTATCTGGGTATCTTCTTTTCAAGGCAGCCAAATAAGAACCTAGCCTCTTAAAATGATCTTCAATGGTACCATTGACCATCCTCTCTAACAACCAACGAGCTTGATATACTTTCATTAGTGGTACCTCTACACTGAATTTTTGCATAATCTCCTGCTCTATTTCCTTAGCCGAACACCCAGCTGTACGAATATGATCTTGCATAAACTGTTCAGCCAACCATTGCGTTGTTGCCTGACGATTATGCATGCTACGACAACATTTATGCTCATTCCGAATATATTTCAAGACAAATGTATTGTCTTTCTTTAACCACGATCCATACAATCTCCAAGGACACCCCTCCTCACACACAGCCTCTTGTCTATATCTAGAACTCCTTGTCCAACGAAGATTATACCCGTTACATATGGCATATTCTTGTACAGCAAAGTGTAACTGTCTAGGAGTCTCAAAACACATACCAGCTTTAAAACATATGGTCTTGTGATCACACCGTGGGTCATATACAAAAAGTTTACTCTTTAATTTCTTTCTTCCTTGTCCATCATCAGAATCATAAACAGACATTCCATACTCACTACCAGCAGCTTCATCAGCCTCACCTTCACCCACCATATCATCATCTACATCCATATACTGAGCAGCACCCTCAGCCACATCATCACCCTCAGCCACATTATCACCCTCGCCTTCTGCCACGATATTATCATCAGCCCCAGCCCCACCTTCGGCCACCATATCATCATATACATCATCATGTACAGCACCCTCAGCCATATCATCAGCCCCAGCCCCACCTTTAGCCAAATCAGCAGCCTCGCCCTCAGCCATATCGTCAGACATATTATCAGCCGTGTCAGCCTCGCCCTCAGCCACATCGTACCCCTCACAATAAATATATAACATACCCCCATCTTCACATCCTTCTATAATCTCCATCACCTCTTTATCACCCTTAAGTTCCCTTACAATGGATTAATTTACCCACATTCTGCTCACATGAAATTCAGAATCCTTGGCAAAAGCAATCAACGTAAAGTAACCAATTAGATCACAGTCTACACCTTCGTACTGCTTCATCCTACCCCCATTGTACATACCAGACTGAGAGAATGACCCGCCAAAATGCATACAGACATCGATTCTCTTCATCGTATTTGATTCGCTCAAGAACAAGAATCCGCGACGAGAGGTTGTTGGTGCTGCTGCCGCTGTTGATGCCGGGGTTGCGAGGCCACGAGACGTTCGGTCGTGGACTTCGCAGCAGGGTTGAGGAGCTCGCTATACTTCTGTTGGGGGCAGCAATACTCCTCTGGCGATTCCACAAGCTTTCTTGAACGGGGAAGGGGAAGGTTTTTGGAAGAGGGAAGGTTTAGGGTTCAAAATCTCCAAATTTGGGGATTTTAGGGGATTCACTCCAACGTCAGTTTTAATTTTGCCACGCAATTGCCACGCAGGATGGCCGTGTTCGCACACTCCTTCGGCCGTTAGCCACGTAGGCAACGACGTTACGACGGGGCCACAAAATAGAACGAAGTCATAGTTATGGCTATAAATAAAAAAAATCAAAGTTGTGGCTACATATGAAAATAGGCCGATAATTGGGACCAAAATCCGATATTTTGCCTATACTTTACTATATAATTATCTGTTGATATAATTTACTTTTGACAATGACAAAGTTTTCGTATTATTAATGTGTTATTTGAGTGTACAAAGAAACGTCTTCACGTGGAGAAGTCAGTTTCTGTGAAGAGCAATAGAGTTATGTAGAGGACACCCCTACTACAAGAGCTATATTTCTCCTTACATGAGTATATTTAACGGACAAAATAGAGCTTCTACATATAACAATTTTCTTATTGGAAACTGTATCATATTCCTAACACTTAAATCCTAAACTACTCAGTGTTAATTCTTATTGGAATTAATTCATAAATTAAGTCTAGTGATACTTTAATTATTGAAATTGTTGTTTATGATTTGATGAACTCCCTTATATGGTAATACAATATGAGAACATTTCATATTAAGAAAACAAATATTTCCCTAAAGTCAATTTTATATATGAAAAGTGTAGAGTTTAGTGAATATAATACAACTTCTGTAAGAAGTAACATATCATTGACAATTAGCTTAATTCGGTTAATACCTATCTGGTCACTCAAGTATTATTTTTAAAGCATTTAAGGATGCTTATTTGTAGGATCAAATCGTGAAAGATATGACAAAAAACATCTAGCCATTGCACTCATTTTGGAAAGCTTCTCTCGGGAAACTCAAACTTAATCAGGGATGAAGCCATATGTGAATATGGTCTTTATCTGAGAGCTTACACGAGAGTTACATGACAATTTGTACACTCGCTTTGAAAAATTTGCGTCCTTTCTGGTTCCCCATTTTCTTTTCACCTTGTCTAAAAGGCTATGCATGGTATGAGGATTCCAAACCGAATGACCTCTTGACATTATGCATGTAAAAGGGTTAACTCTAAGAAATTAGAGTTATATATCTTATTTACGAGCATAAATTGCGTTAAATCTAAGAAATTATAGTTTTGTGTCTCATTTACGAACCTCATTTATGTTAGGCATCCGATATTTATAAACACATGTAGTTAGTTTGCATGTCTGTTTAGCCGTGTTGCAAGAACACTTTCTTATTTGTCGTGTTCATAGTAGGGAAAGTGGTCGATACAATGTGAAAATATTGTCTAAGAACATATTTTGATAGATGAAGGCATGTAAAATCGAAATGAGAAGTGTTAAGGGAGGCAATTGAATAAAAAGGATCAGTGTGGCCACACGAGTGGAGAACACATGAACTGAAAGAATGGTGCAGCCACACGAGAATCTGGTGTGGCCATACAGGACGAGAAGATCTTTTCTAATATTTCCTATATTCATATGAGATATTGTGAGGCTTGCCCTAGCTATAAAAGGCCTTGATGGAGAGAAGGATGGAGCTAAAGGAGAGCCGTCGCGTAAGAGAATTTTAGTTTTATTAGTTTTTGTGCTTAGGAAGGTTTTTAGTTTCACGGAGAATCAGGACAAAACTACTTTCACATGACCAAATGGTACACTTGTGTTTCAATGTATGCCGTTTAGTTTATGTAATGCACTGACCACATTCCAAAGATGTATGATGACAATCTTCTCAGACATGATTGATCAATCTTCTCTGACTAACCTTGTCTTGAATTTGGAGAAGTGTCAGTTAATGGTTGGAGAGGGTATTACGTTAGGTCACAGGATCTCACTAAACGAAATTATGGTGGATAGGACCAATGTGGGAACAATTTAAAAGCTACCATCTCCAACATCAGTTAAAGGAGTTCGAAGCATCCTTGGGCATGTTTGATTTTATAAATGTTCTATCAAGAATTTTCAAAAATCACAAATCCATTGTGCGATCCCCTGGACAAGTCGCAGCCTTCGTTTTCGATGGTGAGTGTTTGGAAGTGTTTCTCGAGTTAAGAAAGAGGTTAGTCTCTGCCCCGATAATTGTTGCTCAAGATTGGTCTTCCTCTTGAACTGATGCGTGATGCTAGTGGTTTTCTAGAAAAAGAAAAACAAAGCTTTTCATGTAATTTTCTACACGAATAAAACATTGGATGATCCATACTGAACTACATTGCGATGTAGAAAGAAGCTATATCGAATCGGGTTGAAATTGATTGTTCACATCGATCATGCTGCAATTATATATTTGATTTTCAAATGGATGCAAAACCGCGATTAATAAGGTGAATTCTCTTGTTGCAATAATTCGATTTGGAAATTGTTGATGGGAAAGGAGAGAACAAAATTAAGTCGTGGATCCTCTCTCAAGGTTAGGAAGCGGGAGTTCCTCTCATAATTCAACTCATATAAATGATTCATTTTCCGATGAATAGTTACTTATGGTTTATTCAAATTTGTCATGATATGAGGATTATGTGAACTATATTTTTGTTAATGTGTTGCCTCCTAATTTGACAAGTCAACAACGGAAATGTTCATACATGATGTAAAATTTTATATGTGGGATGGACTTCTTTTTTAACAAAACATATGAAAATGTGTACCTGAGGAAGAAGCAACATCTATTCTTCAACATTGTCATGCTTCTCATTATGGGGAGCATTTTATTGATAACAAAAAGCAACAAAAGTACTTCAATTAGCTTAACACTCTTTAAGGATACACATAACTTTGTTGCTCGATGTAATAGTTGTCAAAGAGTCGGTAATATTTCTCGAAAGATTAAAATGCCTTTTCAAAATATCCTAGAAATAGAAATAGTTGATCTGTGGAGCATTCACTTCAAGGGGGGTTTTGTCAAATTTGTGCACGAAATTGCTACATTCTAGTTGTAGTGAATTATGTTTTGAAATAAGTAGAAGTAATTGCACTACCTACTAATGATGCACAAAGTGCTGTTAAATTTTTAAAACAGATTTTCACTCGATTTAGAACACTAAGGGCAATCATCAGTGATAGGGGTTTCCACTTTTTCAACTCAAATTCAACACACTGATGAAAAAGTATGAAGTAAAACATAAAGTTGCGTTAGGATACCATCTATAAATAAGTGGTCATGTGGAAGTCTTCAATAAAGAAATAAAAAGAATTCTTGAGAAGACGGTAAGCCTAACTCGTAAGGATTGTTTAACCAAACTAAATGTTGCACTTTGGCTATCTCAAACAGCGTACAAGACACCTATCGAGACATCTCCATGCGAATTAGTTTTTGCGAAAACTTGTCATCTTCTGGTAGTGTAGAAGCTCAATTTTGATTTCAAGGCCACGAGGGAAAAGCATCTATGTCGGACCAACAAGATGGAAGAGTTTCGTATTGAAGCATATGAGAACTCAAGGATATACAAAAACAAGACCAAGCACTGGCATGACTAAAATATCAATGATCACCACTTTGAACCACGCCAGTTAGTTTTACCATTTAATTCTCGATTCAAGTTATTTCCTGGTAAATTAAAGTCTAGGTGGTCTAGGCCATTTAAAGTTACCCAAGTTTTCCCTCATAGAGCTATTAAAGTGAAAGATATGGACGTTCGACGAAGATTTAAGTTAAACAGCAGCCGATTGAAGCATTATCGGAGCGGAAATGTTGATTGTCAACGGTCGACAAATACGGTCAATGACGCGTACGATCAGGATCGTCTAGCTAATGACGTTAAATCAAATGCTTTTTTGGGAAGACAACCCAATATTTCATTTCAATTTAGTTTTTACTCACATTTTATTTTGTTTCTTTAAATTTAATGTGGTTAGGCGATTTTAGTAGGTCGTGGACATAAGGTTTTGTGTGGCTTCACCACACTTTCGTATTGCCACACCGACAGGAACACCTGCCACAGAAAACTCGATGCGGCTATACTACATCCTCGTGTAGCTGCACCGTATTTACATATTAAAAAATAAAACAATTAAAAAGGAGAACCTGCGTTTTTTCTCTCTTCATATGTCTATATTCTTTTCTTTCTTGTCTTTTTAGGCGCTAACCCAAATCAGAATGGGACTCATCACTCAAACCTCCGTTTGTACTCACCCACGCCAACACGTTGTCCGCGAAACCAACGAAGTAATCGAGGCACATCACCCAATCAAAGAGGCACGTATTTACCTTTCCCACTGTTTCTTTTGAATCTATCATCGGAACAATGCTTGAACAAGGTTTGGGGAGTTCCATTTGAAGTTGCACTTTCTTAATTTATTTGAGTTTAGAATAGTTGAATTCATATCGTGTTAATTGCCAATATTTTTAGGGAGTACAAGTTGGTTGATGTCTAATAATGTGATTAATCGGTTATACATCTTGTTGTAGAAGGATGAAAGTACGAATTGTGACTTGTATGAGGTGGCATTGTCTTCCTGTCTCAAACTAGGTGTGAAGTTGTTTTGTAGCTTAAACAAGTCCAAAACATGGAGGTTACTCAGGAGTAGAACTAACTACCTTAATATCCTTGTGAAGTGACCTTTCAGGTGAAATGCATAAATAATAATATATCTTGTCAAGGCTCTGAGTACCACTGTTCAAGCTGTTGGATCGTTCAGGTGCACTAAGAGGGGTTAATTAGTGATTGTAACTTTTTCGCCATTTCTCATTGTAAGCGGAAGCGTACTGTATCACAGTAGAGTGTTTATCAGATTATGAGATCTGTTTCGCTGTAACCGTTACGACTTGATCGAGTAGGTTTTCGTATGAGTATTTGCGCGATCGTAATGGACGCAATAATTTCTAGTGGTTCGCTTTAATCGACCTACGTCCACTTTTCACCAACGAGGTGATTCCACGATATAATTTAGTGGGTGCAAAATGCCCTTCACTAGGCTTTCAGTTTCTCACAGGAATCCTTAAATAAATTAGAGATCCCTCAGGGGCAACGATCAGCTCCTCACACAGTGGATACCTTCTTGTTTCCACTAGATGGATGCTCATGCTCAACAATTGGTAGCTCAACGGATTCTCATACAGTAGGTTGTCGCTTTAGCATAGACCTGTCTATCAAAGCATAAAGACAACGTTGTAATATAAATCCTCACAAAATTATTCCTTACAGTGATAGAACGACTTCTCGGAGAGTAGCACTTAATCACACAGTAGAGGATTTCCACGAAGCTCTTGTATCCTTTTGATGAGAACTTGTCGATAAACTCAAGAGAGACAACCACAAAGACAGTCACTTAGAACAAAAAAGTAAACAAAAAAAGGTTGGTTCCTCACACAGCGGAACCTGACTTCTCACACAGCAAGGTCGAGGTATTCGTCCTACACTCACTTCGGACGTGCACGGTTACCACAAACGTGACTCACTGCCCTCCACACCCAGTGCCTAAGGTGGAATTTTCAACTCCAGCGGCTCCCACGCAACCTGCTCTTCTGTCCCTCTGTAACAGGAGGTTGAGACTTCTACATAGTACCCCTGTGCTCGGGAGGACCTCTTTTCACTCTGGCGGTTTTTCCAACTCCTCGTCTACCCTGCAGGCATGAGACTTCTAGCGCGCACCCGCAAGTGCATGTCTAACAGCTCAACCTTCTTAGGCTCGAGACTTCCCTGTGAAAATACACGACAAGAACGGCTTCTTCCCGATGGGTCAGCAACTGGTTACTGCAATCAGAACATGTATTCACTTAGCTTTCCTCAGGTGATTCGCCAGTCGCTCGTTAAACGCACCGAGGACACACAGTCCCTCTCACGACGATCAAGGTCTCACTCAGCCCTTGACACTCCCACACGCAGATTGTGAGACGTAAGAACCAGGCGATCTCTGAGCACCTTCCGCTCTCCACCGATCACACTGCTCACCCAGATCCTCAAAGCTTCGCTCAGATCACACAGATTTTGGACAACCACACAAACCACTGTGACGCACAAAGGCAATTTGGTCTCAGCCTAGTATGAATTTTATGGTGAAAATATCGTGGGAGGTGTCCAGGTTCATTAGGACGATTCCCTTGATTTGTTTCCAAAACTACAGATAAGTCTAAGCTGACGTCTGCTCAACGGTCGTTGCGCCCGAGAAGGTAAGTCATCATAAGATAACTTTCCTTGATTAATCTATCTCATCCGAATGAGAAGATTATTTCCGTGTTTTATAGGTTAACTAACTTAATGATTATATTATCTGATCAGTTATTAAAATCAAATAATAATCAAGATTATTTTGATTTGCCATTTTATCTCTTTAGAGCGTAACGCTGCTGCAGATGATCAGAGATTTCCATAAAGAAATATTTTATTTCCAGATCTTAACTTGGAAGGCTAATATCAGGATTTCGAGTTGCCTGATGATTTGGAAATTCCAAACCAGGTTAAATATATTAAGACATCTCTGATATATTCTGAATTATTTCAAAATTTTCTAAACCCTAAATATTTATTTTCAAATATATAATGATCAAGCGTAACAACACAATACCACCATGCTGTAAGATAACAACATACAGCTCACGCTAGTTGCGACTCAGCAATACTTTGCTCATGCTCTTCACTAAAGATAAGCTTTCCTCTTATGAAAGAAATTAATCAAGCGGATTTTGATTAACTTCCAGAATTAGATGCTTTATAACCATAATTATGATAAAATATATTCTAAATTAAATTAGAATAATTAGAACATCCAGATAATGATTGAAACATCGAATTAATCTGAAGAATTTGAAATACTAATTAATTTTAATATTTTATTTTTGAAAATTAATTATTTCCATGTTTACAAATTGATAGACGCAGTATTACCGCGACACCTTACCCTAACACAACATCACATTCCTCAAGCTCATCATCAAAGACAAGCGGAGTGTTACAGCAACACAGTGCTATGATTTTATAACATAGCTTCTAAAGCTCATAATCAAAACCAAGGTTGACAAAAGCAAAAAAGGAAGAAAAACTATAGAAAAAGGTTTGAAACATCAGTAAAGTGCCTGAATAAATGCTTCTGGTATGAGTCAATGATGGTGGCTAGTCAAGTTATTAAATCCGAGGGGAGCTTTATCATCCAATGTCTTGGAACAACTGGATTATTAGTCGAAAGCTCGCTACATGGGTTCACATTACTACTGGTGAAACATTTAGAGTCTTGTAAGAGGAAAACAAATTGTGGAATGCTGTGAAACATGGGTTAAGCAAACCGAGGTTTTATGGTAGTTTTACGAAGTGCCTTTCTAAAATGTGTGATTTGAGTGAAGGACTTGTTAAGTTGGAGATTGTTTATTAAAAATGTGGTGGAGGATGAGAACATGATGTTACCGAAATCTAAGTTGGGAAATGGCATGAGTCTACCTACGCTGGTTGTATAGCTGATATATGAGAACAATGAGCTTCATAAACAACTCTAACGACCCTGATTTGGTTTGGTTTATAAGTTCTCTAATTGAATTGGTATATTTTTTTCTTGCTCGGGACAAGCAAAAGTTAGATCTAGGGTGTGTTAACTCTATGAATTTGGAGTAATATGTCTCCTTTACGAGCCTAATTTGTGTTAGACATCTGATGCTTATAGACACATGTAGTTAGTTTGGATGTTATTTCAATTTAGACGTGTTGCATGGATACTTTCGTATTTGTGATGTTCATGGCAGGTAAAGTGGTCGATATGACGGAAAATCGAAATGAGAAGTGCTAAGGGAAGCAATTGGATGGAAAGATTAGTGTGGACACACAAAGATTTAGTGCTACCATACGAGCGGAGAAGACATGAATATAAACATTGGTGTGGTCAACCGAGAATCTGGTGTGGCCATATAGGACGAGAAGATCTTTTTAAATATTTTCCAGAATCTTATGAGATATTGTGAGGTTTACCCTAACCATGAAAAGGCCTTGAACGTGGGAGAGAAGGACGGAGTTAGAGGAGAGTCGTTGCGAGAAGGGAATTCTAATTTTCTTAGCTTTTGTGCTTAGGATGGTTTTTATTTTTTGGATTTCGTTCGAAGTCGTGATGAACTAAGTTTCCATCTTAGGATTATGACGGAGCCCGATATGTAGCTGTGTCTTTCTTGAACATCTTAGATTTAATACATTTAAGACTTCGTTTACTAATTTTATCTTATTCTTAATGCATGCAGTTGCCTTATCGGCAATTCATATTGATTTCACAACCTATTTGAACTTGGTAGGGTAATTTTAGGTTTAGGAGGATAAAATAAATTAAGTTAACTTCGAGAAATCGAGATAATTTAACGAGTACTATGGGAATATACATATTTGTCTTAGGTAGCTAGATTAGGATAATAACTTAATGAACTTAATTCAACTATTATTTTTAAGAATACAGGTTTGGCTGGATTTGGTATTTCTCTTATATTGTTTGAAAAAGATACATAGATTAGCATAGAGTCTTAGGTTGATAAACAAGTTGTTGGACAATCTAACGATAAAAGGGTTTAAGTGTTCTAATGAAATATGAGAGAAGTCTTAATCCTATGTTTTTCTTATTTAGTGATTTCTCGTGTTTTCTGTTATTCATGTTCTTGTCAATTTACTTTCTCGAATTCTCGTTTTATTTGATTTGACTACATCATGGTTGTTCATCGTTTTACTCTATTACATGTACGACCCGTGCATTTGCTAGTTCATACCATGGAACAAAAAGAATGAGGTATTTGAAGAATTCTATAGATTTTCGTACCTTGAATGAATCGTACCGAACTCCCACTTATGGAAAGTTCCCTTGTTTCCTTGCATGGAACCATCTTTCACAATCTTATCTTTTCGTTTTTTGGAACGACATGTCGAGGCGAGTAAAGCCCATGAAAAATGTGGAGTTGTTGTTTGCGGACGAAACATGTCGTGATATAACGGGGACTAACACATAGTTAAAGAAATGTGATCGCTAAGACTTTTAGACAAACAGTAATGCTAAGCACAAGAACAAAAACGCATGAACAAGAACACTTACTTCCTTTTCTGGAGAACAAGTTACAGAAAGACAACCAAACAGCCTTCGTGGTATTTGAATGATTGTCGTGTTTTTACAAGAGACTATTACAGAGATTTCAAAAGATTGCCTAGAAATTCTACCCTAAAACTAAGATAAAGATAAAGTGTTTGACTTGTGTGTTGATGATGTTGTTCTTCTAGTCTCGCCTTTCATTTATAGAGAATCTTCAATGACGGTTATTCTTGATCCTTCAACTTCCATTTGGCAGTTATCTTCAATTTCTGTACGTTTTAATTGTGATCTTCTACCCGTAAAATATTATATTCAAAATTAGTTGTCTCAATCGACTGATTTGTCTGGATCGACCGAGTTAGATTTTCTCCATCGACTGATTAGATTTTCTCCATCGACGGGTTAGATTTTCTCCATCGACTAGGAGATTCCTCCATCGACTCATTATATTCTCTCTATCAACGGGGAGAATCCTCCAACGAATGATTAGATTTTCTCCATGGAGAATCCTCTATGGGTTATATTTTCTCCATGGACTTATTAGATTCTCCTAGTTGAGATTTTCTTTAGTCGATAGTCGAGATTTTACCACTAGATGATGAGATTTTTGCAGTAGATTAATTTGGCAAATTATATATTCCTTGAATCAACTTCACTATTACATTTATCGATTGTGCTCTACTCAAATCACAATCGACAACCCAAAATTATCTGGTGTAAATATTTTCCTCCATCACGACAATTAATGAAGAGATTTTCTCTGAATTAATCGGTCTTCTTTTTTTGCTAAAAAATTTCAATCGATAGGAAAGATTTTCTCATCCTAATCGACTGGAAAGCTGGTCAATTTCTAAATCTAACTCGACTTTCCAATTAATCGACACTTATTCATCCACTACTTTGGACAATATTATTATTGAATTACCCGACTTAAGAAAGCTGGTCAATTTCTTTTATTACAACAATAATTTAAATAAGGGAAACTGTTGAAAAATTAACTTCAGTTGTCCAAAACCATTATCCTTCAAGGAAGTTTTGTCCCTAGTTGATGAATCAGATTGTCACAATCCGTCATTTCGAATACCATGACGATTTCGATTAATTGAATTTTCTAGGTATCACACATTTCTGGATGACCCTTATCAACCATTTTTCGAGTTTGACTGGGAACATGCATTTTCACTCTTTCGAATGCCATGACAGATTTACTCGACTGGATTTTGAAAGTGTCATATAATTTTGGACTACTTTCGGTCGACTGGATGTTCGAAGCATTACATATCTATTGATCCTTCACGACTATTTGTCGGGTTCAATAAGAACCTGCAGAGAGTTACATATTATTGGATCACTCTCAGCAGTTACCTTGTCAAGTTTTCATATGAACATGCATAGGAGTAAGAACTGCTATGCAAAGTGATCAAACAAAAGGTGTAAAACTCCCGACACATATTTTCTAGTCGCTCCGTTCTACTACGGAGGGCAATTTTCATAGTTATTCGCGCATCCGACTCTCGGAGGGCAATTTTCCTAGCTTCACCCGCGTCGAGCAATCGAACAAACCCTTCGTCATAGAAGAAATCATTGGCCCAATTTGGTACATGCTCACCACAGCAAAAACGTTGACATTTCACATATTCACATGAAACTTATTTCCGACTCCCACCGTGGTCGCCAAAAACGTGTTTGCGGACGAAATACGTCACGATATAACATGGACTAGCACAAAGTTAAAGAAATGTGGTCAAAAAGAGTTTTAGACAAACAGTATTGCAAAGCACAAGAACAAGAACGCATGAACACGAACACTTACTTCCATTTTTGGACAACAAGTTAAGCCCTTTGGGGACTTTGAATGATTGACGTGTATTTACAAGAGACTATTATAGAGATTCGTAAAGATTGCCTAGAGATTCTAGGCTAAAACTAAGATAAAGATGAAAGTGTTTGACTTGTTTGTTGATGATGTTGTTCTTCTAGTCTTGCATTCTATTTACAGGGAATCTTCAGCGACGGTTATTCTTGATCATTCAACTTCAATTTGGCAGTTATCTTCAATTTAGGCACGTTTTAATTGTGATATTGTGCTGATTTGTTTGGATCGACTGAGTTAGATTTTCTGCATGGGAAATCAGTGTTAGATTTTCTTCATCGGAGAATCTTAGACGGGGTTAGATTTTCTCAAGGACAATCCTCCAACTGAATAGATTTTCATGGAGAATACTTTAGGTTAGATTTTCTCCATTGACGGGGGAATCCTTCGGGGTTAGATTTTCTCCGACCGAATCCTCCATCCACTAATTAGATTTTCTCTACAGGGTTAGATTTTCTCCATCAATGGGTAGAATCCTCCAGATCTGTTCATGAGAATGGTCTATAGTCCATAATCGATTAAATTATATTTTCTTTAGTCGTCGTGATTTTACTGGTCGATGAGATTTTTGCAGTAGACTAATTTGGCAAATTATACATTCCTTAAATCAACTTAACTATTATATTTGTTGATTGTGCTATACTCAAATGACAATCGATAGCCCAAAATTATAAGGTGTAAACAGTTGTCCTCCTCATGTCTGAGTCATAAATGGAGCACACGTCTGTTGTGCTTAAGTTGTTCCACTCCATGTGTCCTCTTTTCCACCAAAAAAAAAAAAGAAGGCTTTCGACAGTTATTATCCAATGCATTATGACTTGTCCGGATTTATATTTTTATCGTGAGAACGAAGGAGAGGCCATAATTCAGCCATATATGCAAAGAAGAAGAGATGGGGTTGCATGGAGTCATCATCAAACATCCCCACGAGTTTAATAGCCGAAAGAAAGCCCTTCCTTTTCAAATTTCACCCGCTTGATTGTCCCCGGATTTATTGATGTTAATTTAAGGATCAACCAACTTGGCTGCTTACATAATAAAGGATTCAATTATTTCACCTAAACGGAAACTTATTAGCAGCTAAATCCATAGTGTGTTAAACTCCTTGAATAATGTGCGAACACCTTCCCACCATCATTATTTGGCTACAAATGCAGACGCATTCGGTCATTGTGGAAAGATAAACCAATATGTTTTGAAACATCAATTCAGAATCGGTCCGATCCCTTTTTTGTTTTTTTTTTGTTTTACTAATACAGGAGAAAATTTACAAAACATTAAGATATCTTACTAAATAATAAATAAATTACTTCTAAAGAAAAGTTACAAAAACCAATGAAAGAATTTATAAGGTTAAATTCTGATCACTTTCTTAAATTACATTAACAAAGTGCCTAAGATGATAAAATTAAAACTTTAAAGAAAAATTCTCTATTTTACAAAAATTGTAATAAGAACAAATTAGTAAGAAAAATTCTTTCGTAAAACAATGACGAGAAAGTCATTAATTTTTAATTTTATAAATATTTATTGCAAAAAGAAGATCTAACTTATTTTTCTGAATAAAATTACTTAAAATAGACAATTAAAATTTTTTATAAAATATACATCAATTTTTTAGAAGAAATAAAATTTATTCTTGAAAATATTACATACAAGTGATTTTATTATTTAAGATATTTACAAAATTACACTAAAATTATTTTAAAAATTAAAAATGCATAAATGACTATTTCTAATTAAAATTTCATTAGCTAAAAGATAATCTACTTTCGAAAAAGAATTCACTGACATCAAGAATTGCAACCACATTTACAAAAACAAATAAACTAGCTTTTTATTTTATTTTTTTACAAAATTTTTAACTTTTATATTTATGCTAATAAATTTAATACTTTTTTAATGATAGCTATTTTATTGAGATTTTCAAAATTATTTCTAAATTAAATTTACAATGAAGAGAAAAATTTGCTAGATTTCTCCACGTTTTCTAGAATAAAAATTCCAGAGGTAGAGCATATAACTTTGGATATTTGTAGAATATTTAATTTTTAATTGTGACATGTTGCATAACTTACAAGAAATAATTCGTAAAAGATTTGTTTTCGTGCAATTCCCTTGATCTTCACAAGTTTGTCCATTTCCTATATTTTAAGAATCCGATAACGAGATCAAGACATATAATATGATTATAACTCAGAGTAGAATCCAAGCGAGTGTGCGAAGAACATAGTATGAACAACTAAAAAAGGAGAGGAGAGATAATTTATAACGATGTTAAGAAATCCCAAAATGCCTTTCCGACGGGAGAAGTGCACATGAGCTTTAATGGTCATTTTTGAAAAATAATTTCTTTGTGGCACGATAGCCCATTTTTGTGTTAAACTTTGTGTTAACGTGTGTAGTAAGCTTTTATCAGAAACTTAAAAACAACTTTAATGGTTCAGTAATTACCTTTTAATGACCTACTAGATACCAAATACTAATAAGGACCCAAATTATTGCGTGAGAAAGCTTGAATGGCTTCCTTGTCAAGGCAATATCGAGAGAGTATGTATGGTCTCTCGCAGCACGTCATCTTTTGGCATTTTGTTGGTGCACATGGATTGTCTCGCTTCGGTTGGGCTGTCATCATATAACATCAATCTACCAAACTTAACTAAATTATTATAAAAAAAATTATAAATATTGTGCAGAGAGTGTACCAAACTGATTCCAAGTCATGGGGATAGTTTATAAGTACTTTTGGATCTTTTCTCACGAGAAATCAATGTTACCTCAGTAAGTGAAAAAAATTCTACTATCTCATATCCGTGCAAGGGTTTCCAATTTATTTGATCAAATGCATATTTTTATTAGTAAATATTTAATTCAAAAGTGAAACAGTAATTGGCAACAAAGTTATAGAAAAAAAGGACGTCGTGTACTAATTATAGTTTTTTTATTTAAAAAGGAATTGAAGTGTTTGAAATTTCTCATTTACTCACTTCTCCCCGAATCAAGGAGCGACTAGGGGGAATTTTCCGGCTGTCTAACGTTGAACGGAACTTTGGGAAGGAGGAGGAGGAAGGAGGCGTACGCCACGTGTCACCCTCACAATTAACAGGTGAAGGAAAAGAAATCCATTTTCTCTTTGTCCTTTTTTTTTTAATTTCTTATTTGTTAACCCCATTCTTGTTTGTTCTGTGGGTGGACTTTTGACCAATTAATTTCCACTTTCCTCCACTTCCTTTCTTCTCTCTTTTCTCACTGAACGCCCACGCCAACGAAATTCCTGCCTCAACCCAGAATCCCTCGTCTGCGCCACACGCCCCTCCTACTCTCAAAGGTTTGGCCTTCCATTTTTCTCTCTTCTCCTCTCGCACTCCTCCTCCTGACCATCACTGGGGATAATCTTTTATTATTGCCTTAGAAAGGTTGACACTATTTGGTCAATTTCTACTCTTAAAGAAAAAAAAAATACGGTTTTTGAGCGTTGCTTCGGATCTGAGCCTTCTTCGGGGCATGCTTGATTTAGCATCTGGGTCAGGCCCGCTCTCTATTTTTAGGAGCTTTATGAGCATCACTTTGATTACCGTTCCAGCTTTCTGATTCCAGTCTTATATTTGGGTCAAATCGTATCATATTTGTTATTTCCCTTTCCATTCTGTTGGTTTCTCCTTTCATACATTTGTTGAGCTGATGTTTGTCTGGAATCAGTTAATTTTTCTCCAGCTGTGATGGAGCGAATGACTTTCCAGTTTATTATTCCCCCGAATTTTGACCTGCGGGGAAAGGAAACGAGATTCTTCCCTTCAGTAGGATTTATAAATGGTTTCATGTGTCGTGGTTTGGTCGTTTGTAGGGAGACAAATCTGTAGGTTGCATTTTGAGGAGTGAATTCGCGACTTACTGAACCCATGGTTGCGACGGCTGCGACTTCGGCCTTCTTCCCTGTTCCTTCGTCGGCTGATCCCCTTCCCAAGCCTGCAAAGAAGGGGAATGGAGTCCCTAATTTGAAGCCACCCACTCCCAGCAGATTGAGTGTCAAGGCAAATGCTCAGGCGCCCCATAAAGTGAACGGAACACCAGTCAGCCTGGCGACAACCCGGGAACCGGTTAAGATCGACAATTCACCGGCAGCACCTCCACCAAGGACTTTCATTAACCAGTTGCCTGATTGGAGCGTGTTGCTTGCTGCTATCACTACCGTGTTCTTGGCGGCGGAGAAGCAGTGGACGCTGCTTGATTGGAAGCCGAAGCGACCGGATATCCTTGTAGACCCGTTCGGTTTGGGGAGCATAGTTCAGGGTGGCCTTGTGTTCCGCCAGGATTTCTCCATCAGGTCATATGAAATAGGGGCAGATCGAACCGCATCTATAGAAACCATAATGAATCATTTACAGGTAGATTAATTCCCAGTGATTATGGAAAGTAAATCCTTCCGACATTTTTTTCTTTTAGATGTTTTCTTAAGGATACTGCCTGAATCACTAACTTCAGGAAACGGCGATCAATCATGTCAAGAGTGCTGGACTTCTTGATGATGGGTTCGGTTCCACGCCTGAGATGCACAAAAGGGATCTCATTTGGGTGGTTACAAAGATGCAGGTGTTGATAGATCGGTACCCTGCCTGGTGAGTGGTCCATTGTCCATTTTCCTGCACTGAGGAAACGTGCGGCATTTTCGGGATTTTCTTTTCGACTTTGTTGATATAATTAATTTTTGTATCTATGATTTCATCCATGACTGAGTTTAACATCACGTTTGCTCTTATGTTCTATTTGGTCTAATTTGTCTCTTGATGTCCTGATGATGAATTGATATTTCTCATGTTAAGATGTGACTTTCACCATTGACACACTTCTCCTTTCATGAATTCAGGGGCGATACAGTGCGCGTGGAAACCTGGGTATCTGAATCAGGGAAGAATGGAATGCGTCGGGATTGGCTCGTCCGTGACATCAGGACTGGAGAAGTTATTGCAAGAGCTTCTGGGTATGATTTTATTTGTTGTCGTTGCATAAAGTCTTCTGATTGAAGAGTTGTGGTTCCATCGAAAGTTTACATCTAAATTAATTTCTATGTTACATCCTTGTTTTGGGCATGGAAAATAATGATTATCGTGTTGATATTTGCAGTTTGTGTGTGTTGATGAATAAGAAGACGAGACGATTATCAAAGATTCCCGAGGAAGTTCGACGAGAAATAGAGCCTTATTTCATGAATACTGAGCCCGTGGTGGAAAATGATGAGCGGAAGTTGATAAAACTCGATGAAAAATCTGCGGATATTATTCGCACTGGTTTAACTGTAAGTCATTGGTTAATTCTCCAGCAAAACAGCATTTCTGCTATGCAATCGCAATGACAACAGCTGCGTTAACTATTAGTTACTTTCCTCCATTTACAGCCTCGATGGAACGATTTAGATGTCAATCAGCACGTTAACAATGTTAAGTATATCGGCTGGATTCTTGAGGTAAAATGTTAGAGCTGCATATTGATCGTTATGAAACTTGGACTTCTTTGATCCTTGTTTAGGGGTAAATGGATGTAATACCAGCGGTCTATTTGGCATATTCTTTGGTTCTCCTGCAGAGTGCACCACCGGACATTTTAGAGAGTCACGAGCTCTCGGCACTGACAATGGAGTACAGGAGGGAATGTGGGAGAGACAGTGTGCTCCAGTCCTTGACGGCTGTCTCCAGTAACCTCAACGGTGCACACAATGGTTCTGGCTGTGCTAGGGAAGTAGAGTGCAGGCATTTGCTCCGACTTGAAGCAGGTGCTGAAATCGTGAAGGGAAGGACAGGGTGGCGGCCCAAGGCTCGGCCGGCCAGCAATGATGATGCTTCGGGTTGAAAGTATTAGGTGGTAAATATTTTGTTTTGGTATTAGGGACGCTCAAATTATATGGATGTGGGCTTTTATCGGGGGTGTTGATATAGGTTTTGGTTTTATTTGTATTCTTCTCATTTAATCTCATGAATTCCTATCTCGGGTCTGGTCTTAATTATTTTTATACTTATTTAGGCTCATTTAACGTAAGTAAAATGAAAGAAAAAAAATTACAAAATATAATTTTAATTTTACAAGTAAAATAAAATCGCGATTTCAGACTGCATCAAAGAATAATTTAAAAAAAGATCGTTTGAAACCATCAAATCTCACCCAATTAAATCAAAGTACTTGTTTGAAATAGTATCATGAAAATTTATGAAATTAAAACACTATTTCTTAATTTTTTTTAAGCTAATCCTAAATATATAGAATCCTCCTTTCAAGCTCGTAAATCATGCCGCGTCCTTCAAATTTAAATTCTTTCCGTGTTGTGTATGCCTGTTTATTCTCAAACTCACCTGTTAAAATACTTTCAATAATAAACTGAATTGTTACTATATGATTATATATTTAATTAAGTTTATTAATTTATAATTATAAAATATAGTATTTTATTACTTGATTTAGGTATGTTGGGCTTTGCATTTGCTCTGGACATGTTTCGTTTGGATGCACATGATTCCGGTAGAGAAGAAAACAGTTAGACGAAAATTAAATGGAAGTTCGCCGCGGTACAGTAAATGAGTTAAAATGTAGCAAGTTATATAGACGATCAAGATACAATACATCAAACAATAGAATATAAACAAACTAATCACAAAAATATGATCATATGTTGTTAGCTATTACTCCCCCACGAGCTAGCGAAGCGTGGAAAATCATGCTGAAGGAAGTCCCTTAGCATGTATATCGGAAAGTTGGTCAGACATACTAATAAAACATATACAAAGCTGTTTCCCAAAAACTCGCTCATGGACAGTGATAATTGATCTCAATGCGCTTCCGTACGGGCATTAAACAAGGGATTGGCTGTCAAATAAATCGCTGAAATATTATCACCCCAGAGAGTCGGAGGACGATGAAAGTGCAAACTCAACCCTCTAAGGATTGAGTCGGAGGGCATCTCAGCTCTCGCGTTTGCCAAGCTTTTGTATTCAAGTTCAGCAGTAGAATGAGGCACATTATGCTGCTTTTTTCAAGCTCCAAAAAAATGATGTTAGGTTCAAGATAAATAGCAAACCCACTAATAAATCGACGGTCATTTGGATTACCAGTCCAATTTCCATCGGGAAAACAATCAACATTAGAGATACAACCTCGGAGAATAAAAAGAACACGGTTGATTGTACCTTTCAAATAAAATAAGATTCCTTCACCACAGTCAAATGCACAGTCGTGGATTGATGCATGAATTGACAAATTTTAGTCTAGTTTAGAAGAAAACAATTATGGGTAAGAAGAACATCTAATCAATGAGGTGCTTAAAAAAATATTTATGATAAAAAAATAACGAATTTCAGGAAATGGTTATCGCAGTCGACTTTACAAAAAAAACACATATAATAAACAAGATTTATTGAATATTCATTTGTATTATTATTTTTACTTACTAGTCTCCATAATAATGGTGGTGTGGTCTAAAATCTCTTTTCAAAACAAGGAACCTCAAGGCCGCTATGGATGGTGTAGTGGACAGAGATGTAGTCTCGTGTTTTTTTATCTGATTTTCCTTTAAATGGATTAGGCGATGACATTTTTGCCGAATACCCTCAGTTTGATGTTATTTGTGATACCCATTGAATGTATTTTTTTAAAATAATAGCAATTCACGTTAGCATGTCACAAATTGGTACAGACAATCAAGTAACAAGAAGAAGTACTTGTATTTTCATTAAATACATCGATAATATTGGGGATAAATAGTCTTTGACTGCATTAATCCTAGCTCGTAAAGACATTATTCTTAATCATTACGATCTTATCACAATCGAATGACATCGTAATCTCATCCTTTCCCAACAGTAACATGAAAATCACGTGATACAGGGACGACACCAGAATGAAGATATTGATACCGAAATGATGTAGGGATGTTACTGAGGGTGTGAAATGGGGTGACATGTGTATGGACGGAAGATGTGTAAGGGATGGTTGAAATGGAGAGGGGAATAAAAAAAGGAATAAATCATCTTTAACGTGGATACATATACACTACCGTATATAAGAACGAGGGTGAGGCACAATGCGGAGGTTAAGATTCACCACCACCGGTTGATAAACTCTACTCAATTTGCACATGGAATCCACCAAATGAAGAACGAGGTTAAAGGACAATCCACCGCTTCGGATAGAAGAGACAGTTAATTTCTGGGTTTGAAATTCTGAATAATTGTCATTTTTTTTAATCTTTACAATGGCGCGCCCTTTATACAGGGATTACAAGGATCATAATATTAATGAAAGATAATAAGTCTAGGGAAATGAGTGAAACGTTAACGCAAGATAATTAACGTAGGGAAATGAATGCATGAATGTGCCATAAAGGCTTATTGGAAAAAAAATAAAACTAAATATTGATGCATAAATGGTAAAATGCATGGACGGCTTAGAAACTTGAAACGTCTTCTTCAATGCTGGGGTGCTTTTGATTCTTTTCGCCTAATGAAGCTGATCTTGCCGCCTGAATGGTTTCGTCACTTGGTACCTTTTGGTGCCTCGCTTAGTCGATTTTGAGCAAGTTGACACCTCTAGAAAGTGACAGTGGCTGAGGTGTGAGTGAAGAGACCACCGTCGTTATATCATCTTCCCCTTGTTGAAGAGAGTTTGTCCTCAAACTCGCAATGTCGTCATCCTCAACAAACGAAATGAGATCATTTGACATTGAAAGTATTGAAGACTCCATAGTTTCCTAGCAGATAAGCCTTGTAGGCGTTTTCGTTAATACGCTTTACGATCTCGAAGGGACCTTCCGCTGGAGGCATCGACTTATTTTTCCTCTTCGTAGGGAACAATTCCTTCGCCGAATGAATCCACACTAAGTCTCTTAGCTGAAAAATCTTCTCCCTACTTCCATGATTGACCTTCTCCTAATAACGCTAATTGGCCTTCTCGATCTAGACGCGAATCTTGTCATGGTGCAATCTCATATCCATAGCGTGTACTTCGACATCTTGGCTGATTGTTTTTGCATTAGATTAAAAGAAAACAAAGGGTTGAGGCCATAGACTATCTAAAAGGGTGAGGACCTGGTTGTCGAACTCAATGCTCGGTTGTAGGGGAACTCTACAAGAGCTAATTGGATGTCACAATCTTTTCGATTTATTGACTCTAACGTTTGCAGGATCGCTGTCATGGTGCAATTGACTACCTTCGTTTGGCCATTGCTCTGTAGGTGGTACGTGGTGTTGAAAACAAGCCTGGTTCCTAGCTTGTGCCACAATGTCCTCCAAAAGTAACTTAAGAACTTTATATTGTGATTTGACACTTCAACATTTCGCAAAAATACAAGTTTGCCACGTTTGCATCGTCCATCTTTTGGCATAGGATGAAATGGGCCATCTTGGAGAATCTATCAACCATAACGATGATTGAATCCTTCCTTTGTCGTGTTCTAGCAATCCTAACACGAAGTCCATACTCAAGTGTTCGCTTGGTCACCATGGGGACTGGCAATTGGGTGTACAATCCTTGAGGATGAACCTGATTCTTTGCTTATGACATACTGCACAACTCAAAACAAGATTTCGCACCTATTTCTCCATTCGCGGCCAATAGAAATTTTCTTGAAGCATCAATAACATTTTGTCAATTTCGAAATGTCCAATGATGCCTCCACCATGGACTTCACGTATAAGCAGCTCTCCGAACTCCTGGGAATGCACAACTTAAAATCGCAAAGGCGGAATCCATTCACTAAATGAAATCGATTGATCGCTTGATTGGTGCATTGGTGAAGATTTCTCCAAAATTTTCATCAGCCTCGTAAAAGTCCTTCAGATACTCAAAACCAATAAGCTTAGTATATGTCGCTGATAGTAAGATTACCTTCCTTGATAAATAATCTGCGACGGCATTTTTCGCTCCGGCTTGTGCTTGAGGACAAAAGTGAATGCTTGTAGGAATTCTACCCACTTCGCATGCCGTCGACTGAGCTTGTGCTAACCATTGATATACTTGAGTGTTTCATGGTCGATGTGCAACACGAGCTCTTTAGGTAGTAAGTAATGGCTCCACGTCTCTAGTACTTGGATGATGGCTAGGAACTCCTTATCGTACATGGAGTAATTCAGTTTGATACAATTGAACTTCTTGCTGAAATAAACAATTGGCCTGCTTTTCTGCAACAGTACTCCTCATACCTAACTCCGAATGTGTCGCATTCTGACTTCAAACATCTTCGAAAAGTCAGGACAAGCAAGGATCGGGGCTTCGCATAAACCCTGCTTCAATCGCTAAAAACTAGTTTGTGTGGCTAGAGTCCACTCAAACTTATCTCCCTTCAAACACTCAGTGAATGGGGCTGCGATTGAATGAAAACCTTTAATAAACTTCCGTTAGAACGATGCTAATAGAAATAGAAGCTTTGAATGTCAATGAAACGCTTAGGCATAGACCAATCCTTTATCAATTCGATATTGTTTTCATCAACCTAAATACCATATGTAGTCACGACAAACCCAAGAAAAACTTCACTTGATTGAAAGAAGTCACACTTAATGAGGTTTCCATACAGTTTCTCTACTCGCAGCGTGTGGAACACTTCCCTCAAGTGCTTAATATGCTCTTCTTAGGTCATATTCTAGATGAGTATGTCATAAAAGTACACGACCACAAACTTCCCCATGAACGATCGTAAGACATTGGTCATTAGTTGCATGAATGTACTGGGCGTGTTCGATAGTCCAAATGGCATCACCAACCACTCGTACAACCCGTACTTGGTCTTGAAGGTTGTCTTCCACTTGTCACCCTCCTTCAGTTGAATCTAGTGACAACCGCTTCATAAGTCTATTTTCAAAAATATATACGCTCCATGCAACTCATCCAACATGTCATCTAGTTGTCGGATATTAAAGTGATACTTCATTGTGATCTTGTCGTTCGTTGGACTGTCCATGCACATTCTCCATTCGTCATCCTTCTTTGGCACTAATATAGCTGGAACAGAGTAAGGGCTCAAACTCTCTCGTACCAAGCCTTTCTCAAGTAGCTCATCGACCTGCCTTTGATGTTCCCTTACTTCTTCGAGGTTGCATCGATAAGCTGGTCGGTTGGGTAGAGATGCACCTGGAACGAAATCGATCTAGTGCTGAACACATTCCAGAATAGTTCGGTGGAAGTCGTAGTAGGTTCTTGTGCAGGTGGAGACGTCACCGTAGTGAAAAGCCTTGAAGGAAGTCGCAGCAGATAGCTGTGCATGTGAGGACAACGCTCGAGGGAAACGTCCAACTTCTTGGTTACCTTTGTTAGTCACGTTAACACGTGCATCTCAGTCACCTTCGGTACAGAACCTTCTGGTCTATGTTGTGCAACTCAGTCACCGTTGGTGCAGACCCTTTTGGTTCGTCCTGTAAAAAGTTGATCATGTATCACCGTCTGTAATCACTACTATGTTACAGTTTAGTGATAACCATCCAAATTCTGGGGCAGAGTGGACGTAGACAAATTGTCGAACCATTCTTGTGTCCAACAAATCAAATCGCAATCACATTCATACGTTTTATATTTTCAGAAGGCTACGTAAAAGGTTCTATTTTATGAAAGTTATCTTCTGTTGTGGGGTTTGGAGAAACGAGTTAAGAATCCTTAATTTGATGTTAATACTAATTCACTCCCTTAGTGTAACAATTGGTATCCGTGCATATTTCAACAAAAGCTTAACCACTTGTTGCAGATCCCACATAAGCCCATGCCAGCGACACGCTCTACGCTGCAGAAGCTTTCGTCTCCACATATTGTGTAAGCATATTACATTAGTATCTATTTGGATTACTTTAACAGGTATTCTTATTCTGGTTTACAGAAACTTGATTACCTCAAAGAAAAAAATTCACTTATACAGAAGCTTAATGCTTTGTGAGAATTAAACAACTATTATTCTGAAGAAGCTTACACTCTATCATAATCCATTTGCTATTTAAAGAACTTACGTTCTGTTATAATAGAAGGCTTGGTATAAGAGTTATGTTCAACAGAGACTGAATTATTTTGTTGTGTTAATTCAGAAGCTTGTACCTTTTACGCGTTCAGTTGCTACTCTACGGAAGCTTAAGCTCTGTTGCTATAATTTTATAGAAGTTTTATGCTATCTTACAATACAACGATTAATATAAGAGTTTTGTTTAATAGAGACGGAATTGTTTGTTTCTATCTTACAGAAGCTCGTAACTTCAACATGCTCGGTTTCTACACTACAGAAGCTTATGCTCTGTTGCTATAATTCTACATAAGCTTTATGCTCTGTTAGATTCCAAAGACTGGTATAGGATTTCTTTCCAATAGAGGTGTAATCGCTTGTGGAGATCTTACAGAAGCTTCTTCCGTCTATACACTCTTTCACGGTCGGCATCTTAGTTTTGTTTTGCAGAAGCCGGTAGCTCTGCGAGAATTCAGATTAGTCATATTGATACTCGTGCCCTAGTTAACAGAGACTTGACTATTGTTTTGAAAACTGATTTATACCCATCAAAAGCTTGGAGCTCGTTGAGGTACTACGTTATAATCGTCAACGTTATATTCTAGAAGCTTAATACTCTATACGAATTGAACTAATGGCAGATAACTACTATTTACCAAAATCACATATTGGGAATCCTCCCATATTTGATGATAAGAACTTTGCCTATTGGAAAATTCGAATGAGTGCATTTGTAGATGCTATCGAATATGAGTTGTGGTCCTATATAGACGATGGTCCATCTTCTATCCCGGAGAACCAAAAAAATGATCGAGATGGTCGTCCAACAGGCGAATACCTTAAGATCAAATGACTCACTAAGGCGACAAAGTACTTAATGTTTAGTGTTATGTCTGAAAAAGAATTTGTTAAAGTTTTTACTTGCACTTCGGGCAAGAAAATCTGGGATAAGCTTGTCACCATGTACGTTGGGAGAAATCAGATTAGAGAAATTAAGACGAATTTCTAAATTCATCAATACGAAAATTTTACCATGAAAAGGTAAGGAATCTGCAGAACAGATGTTTGAGATACTCAACCTCCTTGTTGATGCCCTAACACATTTTGGTAAACACTATACTAATTTCGAATTAATACGAAAGGTTCTACGTACTCTACCCAAATCTTGGAGAGCTAAGAAAATGGCTATTAAAGAAGCTAAAGATATTTCTACTCTTTGACTAAATTAGTTAATGAGCTTCTTAATGTCATATGAGATGGAGAAAACCTCTCAATCTAACATAAAGCAAGCCACAATAGCTTTTAAAGCATTGGAAGAATCAAGAGAAGGTTTTGATGATGAAGTAGAAGCTGATCCAGATGACGAACTCGCTATGATAGCTAACCGCCTTCTGTGATTCGCCTCCAAGAGATGCTACAATAAGGGAAGCCAAAATCATATTAAGCAAATTGATCATACGTTGGTCATATGCTTTGAATTAAAAAGAACGGGCACTATAGAACATAATGTCCTTTACTAAAAGAGAAAGAAAGACCTTCTGCACAGTCTAAGCAAGAAAGTTATGCTTGTATGGGTTGATCTCGATGATTCTGATGATGAGGAAGAAGAAGCACTAATGTGCCTCACTGCTTGCACAGAAACACAAACAGAAGATGTGGAAAATGAATGGTATCTAAATAGCGGATGCTCCAGGCACATGACCACAAATCCATCAAAATTTTGTCAACTAACTCTACAAAACAGAGGGTCTGTTAAGTTTGGTGACAATAGTAAACACTTTGTCATTGCTACAGGAACCATTGAAAGTCCCGACTCCATGGTTATAGACAAGGTTCTGTTAGTTACAGAACTCAAACGTAACCTTTTGAGCATTAGCCAGCTTTATGACAAAGGATATATAATAACATTTGATCATGATAAGTGTTCTGGAATCCTAGATAATGAAGTTCGCTTCGTTGAAAATCGGAAAAGGAACATCAATACTTTGACATGGGAGAGCTTATGTACTACAGAAAGTTGTCTTTCTATCTGTCAAAGATGAGAGCCATCTTTGGCAGAGAAGGTTGGGACATTCCAACTTTAAATTATTGTCCAAGCTTGCTAGAAAAGAGCTAGTAAAAGCCTAACAACAGCTAATGTGAAACATATTCACTTGGAAAATAAACCAAATCTTCATTCAAATCTAAGGATAAAGTTTCTACTACAAAACCTTTAGAAATTCTATATATGGATCTATTCGGTCCATCTAGAGTTCAAAGTACTGATGGTAGAAGATATGGTCTAGTTGTAGTAGATGACTACTCTAGATACACTTGGGGTAAATTTCTAACTCATAAAAGTGATGCATTTAAAAGTTTCATAAAGCTCGCTAAGAAATTACATAATGAAATAGGATCTTCTGTAAAAGCTATAAGGACAAATCATGATACTGAGTTTGAAAACCATGAATTCGCTACCTTCTATGAGGAACAATGTGTCGATCATAACTTCTCTGCACCATACACTCCTCAACGGAATAGAGTAGCATAAAGGAAAAATCGAACACTTATAGACATGGCCAGAACCATGATATGTGAGAGCAATGCTTCATAGAACCTTTGAGAAGAAGCTGTTAATACAGCCTGCTACATCTCTAATAGGGTTCTACTGATACCCATACTAGATAAAACTTCCTATCAACTATACAGGGGGAGGAAACCTAACATTCCCATTTTGAAGCCTTTAGAAGTCCTTGTTTTATCTTGAGACCTTTTAAGGATAATCTAGGAAAAGTTGAAGCTAAGTCAGATGAAGGTATATTTCTAGGATACTCTCTGTCTAGCAAAGTCTATAGAGTCCTTAACAAAAGGACATCCACTATAGAAGAGTCTATTACTATAAAAATTAATGACTCACCAACAAAAAATACTACAAAAGTTGTAATATCTTTTAAACCTATAGAAACTTTTATAGAACCCAAACCTTCTACGGATGATATAAAAGGTTGCAAAACTTTCGTTCATGATTCTCAAGAGAACCTGAACAAAACGTTGAAAATTCTAATGAGGCATCATCCTCAGCTCAGAATAATAAACAAAATAATTTTAGAGTGCCTTCTCTATATAAGTAACGACATCCTATTGACCAAGTCATATGAGATATCAATAATGGTGTACAAACAAGACGTTCTACTATCAACCACACTGGAGATTTTGCGATACCTTCCCAAAATTTACCATGCATTGTTGATGGTCTTTTTGCATTGGCATGATGAAATGCAAAAAGAGCATTGTCAATACCAATGGAACAAAACCTAGATGTTTTTTTCCAATAAGGTTCTGTTGCGCAAAATACGTCAAAACATAACACTAATTGGACGATATCTTTATGAAGCCTTTGGATAAAGAAAAAATTTTCATTTTTTTTCGAAGTGAATTAGGAATCTATCATCCCATATAACGTCTTACATAAGACAAATTATTAAGTTAAGTAAGTACTTTATGAAGTAGAAACTTACTACAGAAGGTACAATCCTTTGTACACTTCACTACAGAAGGTATAACAAATAGTATACCTAAGCACGAATTTAAATTTAATTAAGGCTCCAAAATATGTTTGGAAGCTAGGAACAAGAAATATATTATTAAAATATATTTTCCAAATAAGTTTTGTAGGCTTTACGAAATATAAGCTACACAAAAGGTTAAACCTTATACGATTTCATTTTCGCTCTCCTCTATACAGGAGAAGCTTGTAACGGAAAGGATGTTGCTGCACCTTTTGCTTGAGCCTATGTTGTTAAAGCATCTACAGAACAAAGACGATCCATATCATCTAGTGAAGGTCTCTCTTCTCGAGCCTGACTCCTAAAAGATATACAATAAAAGTTGTGGCTAATGAGGTCCCTTCTGATTATGGAGAGTGATCTCAAGTGTTACTTCAACTTTCTATTCCTTAGACCAAAACTAATTTTCATGGTCTAATGGTTTTGATGTAATAACTGTCATTTGTGGAAACGCCTTCTCCATGTTGATTTTGAACTTTCTATTTTACCATTTGCAAAAACTGAATCTACTCTCTACACTTTTGTTTTGAACGTAATGTCGACCTTCTGTAGGGTATCGAAATCGTGATCTTATAGTCACATTTGCAGGGAGTGCAAAAGTGAAAACTCATCATTTTTGTCATGTTAAAATACAGAAGCTTCACACTCTTGTCATTACAGAAGGTTTGTGCTATATGAACAACTTATTTTTATAACAGAAGCTTCTATGCTATGTTAAAAAAAACCATAAGGTTTTGTAAATCCAAGACTCGTACTCACACCTATCTATGGGGAATTACTTACAAAAGTAATTCCATCAACGATGAATGTTTTGTTATCATTAAAAGGGGGAGATTATTGTATTGGTTTTGATGATGAGTCTTGATCATTTACAAAGCAGAAGTCAACCATCTACACTACATAAGCTACTCATGTTAATCTATCGAAATCCATGAATTATGTAGATCCCCCGAATTGTGTATAGGATCGGTCGCTATATATAGTTGGACCCAGTCGAGAGGTACTTTGAAATTTGAGGGGGATTTGTGATTATTCGTGCCGGGATCAATTTAAAGAATTCGTACACTTAGTCCAAATCTTACAAAAAAATAAAATAAAATGAAAACAATAAGAAGCCAGTCGCTTCTTCCATCGCCAAGAGGATATGCTTGCAGATCTTTCTTCCATCTGGACCAACGTCAAGGAGGACTCACCTCAAATCCCAAGGCCCAAACGTTGGTCAGACCCGCCGGGTGAGTTCAGGGCTGTCTTACCGACCCGCTGAATTGGGGCCACCCACTTACCTACCTAGCCCATCGCCAATGCCTCCGAGATTTGAAGAAGCCCAGCCCAATGCTCCCGATCGACTGGAGGGCAGTGATGGCCACGACTGCAGCCTGTAGTAACATCACCAACAACCAGAAAGGAAATAGAGGGGGAGGCGAGGCCACCAGCAGCCAGAGGTGAGCCTAAGACCATCGGCTCCTTCCCCTAGGGTCCGCAATTCAAGGCTTCCTCAGGAGCACCTCCCACTTGCACCACCTACCCACCTGCGTTCAACAGAAAAAGAAAGGACATTAGACAGGCCGCGGAGAAATCAGCCGCAATAGGAATCGTCACCTCCTCCCCTAATAGCTATGACGACCGCCTGCGATGCCTTGAAGAGGGTGCCACGACCGGGCGGATAAGGGGGAGCCGACCCCTTATTAAAGGGAGCAAAGACGGGGCAACCAGGGAACGGCGATCAATTCCCCCTCCCTCTCCAGATACGCCTCCAACAGAAAATAAACCACCAACTCCCTTTCAAGCCCATCGAAGAACCAACTCGATCAATCCCCAACCAGAATCTGCCCAAGGTAAGCAGAGACCCGCGTTGAAGGAACCCCTTTGGTAATCAACCCAAACGAAGCAGATGACAAGGAGGAAAGCTTACCTCTGATCACGGCGAGCTCCAGCACCCCCCTCCATTCTGGACGCGGCGGCGACGAAGTTCAACGGGAGCAAACTCCCTCTAGTTAGCCTGGCTGAGTCTTACCCCCCCTCGGTTGAAAACTACGACCGAGCTCCTCGCGAACACGCGTTAGCGTCGCGAGGAGCCTTCCTTTTCCTCTAACTTGTCTTCTTTTGGCGTCCAGGAAGAGATTTGGACGGGATCGGCTGCCAGCTCTGCCTCCGAAGCGAGGAGATCTAACTCACCGTCCAACCGCAGCTTCGACTTCAGGACCCCTCGGCGTCTCCATCCCGGCTTGCATGGCCTCCTCTCCCACGGGCGCGAAGCAGGACGCCGGGACAGCCCAACCTGGTGGCGACGGACTCGCACCTCCCGGGGATCTCTCTCTCTCTCTCCCCTCCGACCTATCCAGCTCCAGCACCTCCGCGTCCTCTCCGTAGCCGCAAACCCACAACGAGATCAGCAGGAAGATCAACGCATCCGCCCGAGAACAACGCCCCCGAGGAATTCCTCAAGGAGCTCACCCAGCACAAGAAGTACCTCCCGCTGCTTCCGCGGGTCCCAAGCTCCGCGGTGCATTCAGCCTCTGTACCCGCCACGGCGACGGCCCGATCTCCTCCAAGGAGCTCCCCTCTGTTGCTAATCCCTCCTCCATGAAGTGCCCCACGAAGGACGGCGAGCGGACGGCCAGATCGTGGACTCCGATGGCGACGGCTCTCACCCTCCATGAACCAGCAACGCGACGGCTCCAAAGCATGGCCGCCCACCCCCCCATCGTTCCTCCAGGATTTCTTCCCCCAAAATCGCCCGCCGCTGCTCCATGAGGGTGCAAAGGGGAGTTGGCGAAACCCATCCTTCCACGAGCTAAAGGAGAAATTAAAAAAAATGAAGAAGAAAAATGGGAAGCGGGGTCGTCTGGGGAGGGAGGAGAACGCACAGTCGAGCAAAAGGTGAGTTTTCGTTATCTCTTATTTAATTATTACTATGACATTATTGCTATTATTTAAACAAAAAAAATTATGAAAAGGGTCGTCTGGGGAAAGGAGGGGAGCACACGGTAAGTTTTCCTTAGCTCATTTTCTTTTTCTTTTTATTTAAAAATAATAATAATAATAATAAATAAATAAATAAATAAGAAAAAAAAGGGGAAAGGAGCGTGGGGTGTCAGAGGCGTGGGGCCATCAATTCCTTTTTTTTTGTTTTCACTGTTTTGATAATGATGATAATAATAATAATAATAATCAATAAAATAAAATAAAATTTCATAAAAGGGAACACATGAACTATATTTTCAGTAATATGTCGACGTTTCCTTATGCATTCACAAGACTTACTTAATTATTCGGCATTCCCTTTTGTGCATCACTAATGGCGATTTCCTTGTTTTTCATGAAAATACGGTGGGACTCCGGCGAATATTCTCGAGCAATCTCGAAATCAGTACATAAGTATACAATCTTGAAAAATTGACATCAACGGGCTACAAAAACCCCAATCAACCACTTCAAACGGTAAGTCATGTCTTACTTTTCAATACGATTAAATATACGTTGATTTAATTGTTCCTCGCTGCTGTTGCTCTCCTTTGTTTTTCTCCTTTGTTTTGCATGTTAAAACAACGAGAGAATATCTTTCAACATCATGAAGGATCAA
This sequence comes from Melastoma dodecandrum, assembly GCA_029817715.1. Lineage (NCBI taxonomy): Eukaryota > Viridiplantae > Streptophyta > Magnoliopsida > Myrtales > Melastomataceae > Melastoma > Melastoma dodecandrum. The sequence goes on along the minus strand of JARUPY010000607.1, from coordinate 7,097,184 downwards.
CATCAACGGGCCACACAACGCCCGGTGAGTAATCATTCTTACTCACCCGTTAATTCCGAAATTATCCCATGTATTTTGGAATTTTCTGAATATCGTCTTCCGGTGGTATTTTGATTTTTACATGAAAAATCAACCGAGCTTTATGGGATCCCGACAAAGCAATATCACGAAGACAGAAAGCTCGAAGGCGCTAGCTTCGAAGTAAAGCGGCATCAACCGTCATCTCAGGTACATGAGGGAAGTGCGGGCTTCCCGTCTTTTCTTTATTTCCACATGTAACGGGTCGTGAGCCCAAGTGCATAGGCTCACGATCACCGCCCTTTCCCACTCTCTTTGATCTCGATAATTGGTTGTGGTTGTTCGCTTGCTTTAGGCCCGTAAGTTTATCGTCGCATGCTATTTGCTAAATACACATGAGTTCGAGCCCGAAAGGCTCGAATCGGGTCCAACGCCCGTAAAACAGTGACATGAGTCCGGAGTCATGCCCGGATCGGGTCCAACGCCCGTTAATCAAAAGCCAAACTCTTTTGGAGCAAACGCCACCTCTTCGCATGTTTAGAGTGTAAAGACTAGTAAGTAGAAATCCCCGAACAAGCTGTTTTTCTGACTTAACAGTTTTAAAATGAAAATTCGGTGGCGACTCCGTAATAATTTACCTAGGTTAAACAACAACACATTTTACAAACGGAACCATTTTGGATGGGTGACGGCAACACGAGCCGCTTCTTGGTTCCTCCCGGAATTTCTCAAGCGAGGTCTTAACGCAGCCTTTCGCCCGTCGCCTTCAAGGACTGGAGACGGTCGGCGAAACGCCCCGCAGATCCGCTCGGGAACCAAGGGAGGATTCAACTCGATACCCTTCCGCAGCGTCCGACGCTCGAGTCGCGACGCCGACCGGATTGGGCCTCGGGGAGCAGGCCCGGATCCTCGTGTCGCCGGAGCCGCAGCGCGCGTGCTAGGCCGGAGGGCGCGCGTACATCCCGGATGGCGACTCCGCTGGGGAGATCTGCATGTGGATTTTTATCGAAACGTCTTTACACGCGTCCACTTGGGGAGGGGTGTTCTTGTTTGCGCATGTACTTGTTTGGCTCTGTGCCTTTTGTCTGCACTCATGTTCGTGTCTGTTTACCGCTTTCTTAGGCATACTTAAGTAAGTCCCTATACCCGGGACTAGGACTTTTAGGGGGTCACCGAAAGGCACGGCCTCGCTGCTTCCTGCGGCTTGTAGGCTATGGACCGGGACCCGCCTCCCTTAGTCCGAGGGAGGTCTTAGAAGCCTCCATCCGAGTCTAGAATTGATTGCTCACTACAGGTACCAGACGCCGCACGTGCATTTGCGTGTTGCTAAGTGACTGCTGCTTGCGCAGGGACAGGTGTCAGGTACGCTTTGTGTGTAATAACTGTAACACTAACTTTGTTCATTTTTGCAGCAATTTGGGTTGATCACGGGGTTCCCAAATTTCTTTTCTCCCTTCCCTACCTCCTTTTACCGCTTTAATGCATCCATATCCATCTGTAATCGCGTGAATGCATTTCAATTCACAATTATTCTAGTAGTATCATACACTCTATTTACTGCACAAATCGTGTGCCGAATCATAATATAATTGGATTAGGGATTGGAATGTTATCATCTCCGGATGACACCCCATTATGAACGAAGACTTCATGGAGCCCATTGCGTTGCGACAGAAGAACATGCCTGACGTCCACCACCTCCGCCAATGGCTGCCACATTTGAGGCCTTCCGAGCTCGAGTTCGTGCAGTCCAAACTCAGAGGACTCTTCCACCTCATTCGCTTGGAGTTGGATTGGGCTCTCCTGCAGAACCTGGTGGCGCGCTGGGATCCGGATTCCTTCGTCTTCCGCTTCGGGGATTTGAAGCTGGCGCCACTCTACGAAGAGTACATCCACCTTGCTGAGATGTCCCACCGCACAGGAATACTGCCCTTGCCCCGGATTGACAAGCCAAAAGAATACATAGTGAGGCTTCTCCAAATTCCGTCGGCAAGTGTACCCGGACTGTTCAATTCCCAAGGAGACATCACTGTCAATGGCATCATCGATCTACAGATGTTGCCGTACAACCCGCGCATGGGTGAAGGCCAAGGATCAGCACGAGCATTTATCCTGTTATTCGTTGGGACGATACTGTACCCGCAAAATGAGAAGACAATCAACAAGCGAGCCGTCTACATCACCAAAGCCATTTTGGAAGGCGCTCCTTTCCTACCCAACCTAATCGGAGAAACCAACTTCAGCCTCACCAACATTGTGCGTGAAGCCAGGCGAGGAGTTCGCAACCACCGAATGACCTTCTGTCCAGCCCTACTGCAGGTGTGGTTCTACACGCATCTCGGGATCACAGGAGAAGCCTTCACAAGAGAGCACACACCGGGATTGCTGGCCCGCATCGTGGAACGTGCCCGCCTGCCCATACGCACCTTCATTGGAGTTGACGCGTTATTCCGTTCTCTAGAGCTTGCCGACTTCTACCAGAGAGCCCTCTGCTTCGACACGGACGATGCAATCACCTCCTTGACGGACGAATACTTCATTCCAATCATGGGGTTCGGAGGCACATCCTACTACGCGCCATTTCAAGTTCGACACCAGCTGGGATTGACTCCGAAGACCAGAGCACCCCCACAGCAGCTCTTTCGACCGATCAGCCTCGACGATAGGACGGTGAAGACATCGCTCCAGAGGGTGATCGCACACATCTCCCGCATATGGATGACCCTCACGGAAGAAGTCTGCGAACTCCCACCAGAGCCCGAGGAGAACGATCGTGTGGCTCAGCCTCGGCGTTTCTGGAGGAAACGTCACACTCTGTGGGACCGTGTCTGACCGCCGACACACCACTATCGGGCCTGCGGGCTCATTCTATCTTTCTTTCAGTTAACTGTACTTTCACTTTTATGACGATGTAGAGCTTATTTGCTTCTACCTAATTCGCTTCTTTTCTTACATTAGACATGTCATGCATCATTACATGTCATGCATCCGTAGTATCACCGCTTGATGCTGATCGAATGTTCTTTTGATCTGCCCAAGGTACCAAACGATTGCGCCAAACAAACGTCCAAGATTCCGATCTCTCAAGACGGTAATGGCGGATACATCCCCAGGACGCGTGGTGGCTTCTACAACAATTGAAGAAGAAGGAGACCTTCCTCCAACCGCCAGTGAAGCCACGGACGTGACCCCCTCTCCAACTTTCTCCCTTGACGCGGTGGCATTTCCCCCACTTTTCTCTCAAGCCCCGACCTCCGCTGTTGGGCAATTCTCAGGCGAAGGCATGTCTCCGGCATATATACCACCTTTGGCGGCCTTCACAACGCCAGCAATGCAGACCTCGACCGTTCCAACGACCATCCCCCCATTCATTCCCAACCTGTCCATACCGGCCCAAAGCGCCGACACCACATCCCTGGGGGGCAAGGTCGAGTCCCTTACCGCGGAACTATCTGCCCTGAAGACGATGATGGCAGAGTTACTTCAACGGCAACTCTCGGTAGCTCCAACTCCCGTTACCGCCCAGAATCCCCATCTTCCCCCTGTCATGCCAGGGTCCGCGGCACCAACAACTACGGCGATGCCACATTATCCTTTCTCACTGCCGGGCTTGGGCACTCCCTCAGGCATCTCTCCATTATACCACCCAGTCATGCCTGGGCCAGCCGCCTCCACCAGTATTGCTTCCCTTTACAACCCATACATCCGCATGCCGCCCGCTTATACGACCTCGGCACAACCACAAGTGCCGCCTTACTACTCACAGCCGCCAGCCCCGAGGCCAACTCCCTACGTGCCAGCCGCGGTCGGGCCAACTCCCCTGGAAGGAATGCCAGTCTCTTACTTCCCTGTCAGCGCTCCAGCTACCAACTACGGAGTGCCACAATCAACCGCTAGTCCCTCGGCCCCACATGCAGGGCCAACCCCGCCCAGTCCAAGAACCCGCAACGCGACCATAGTAGATGAGTTGTTGCGAGAGAAGGGACAGATGAGCTCTTCGAGACAATGCTTGAAGCCAAGATATCATCAATGCGAGAAGCTGAGGCCAAACACATTGCGAGGCTCGAAGAATGCATTAACGCCCTCCAAGGGTACCAGGCTCGAACATGGGAGTACAACGACTTCCAGGTTCCCCATTTTCAAGTTCCTCACAAATTCAAGCCCCCGGAATTCGAAAAATTCAAGGGCACCGGATGTCCCGAGCTGCACCTCAAACATTTTTGCCACAAGATGTCGGTCTATCCGGCAGATGATAAGCTCCGCATCACAATGTTTCAAGAAAGCCTGGCAGAGTCGGCGCTTCAGTGGTACTATTCCAAGGACCTGAGGCAGTTCGCCACGTTCAAGGAGTTGGGGCTTGATTTCTTGAATTACTACAGCTTTAACGTCGAAATGGCACCAACGTTGTCTGACATCCGCAAGCTGCGGAGGTTCCGGGGAGAGTCAATCAAGACCTTCGCGCATCGTTTCCGGGAGATGGCGACGCAGATAAAGCCCCCCATGCAGGAGCGAGATCTTATTACTGAATTCCTACAGTTGCTGCCGTGCGAATATGGACCATTCATGATTGGCGGACGGGCACCGCTCACATTCGCACAGGCAGTCATTGCCGCAAGCCAGCTCGATGACGCCAGCAGAGATGGCCTCATTCCGACCGCACCGCCAAAGCCGATGGTCAAGCCGAAGCCCAAGGAGCTCATTGCAACAACCGAACACAGTAGGCAATCAATGAGGGCTACACCGCCCCCTACCACGTATGCGCCATGGTCGTACGTGGCGGCAGCTGCCAGGCCACCAGCGTCCGCCACCACTCGCCCTAGAGCTCCCGCACCCGTGATGATGTACTCCCAACCGAGGCCGGTTCAACAGAAGCGCCCGAAGCGCAGGTTGGAAGACCTTACCCCCACTCCTGACCCGTTGGATGTCATGTTCGTCCGACTGAGAGACATGGGCTTCATCAAGCCCGTGGAGGCCAAGGCGACCAATCCCTCCTCTATTGGCTACAACCCCAAGGCGGTTTGTCAGTATCATTCTGGGGCGCTGGGGCATGACACCAAGGATTGCATCGCCCTCCGCTTTAAAATTCAGAATTTATTGGATGACGGGATAATCACCTTCGCTGCACCAGCCACCACTCCCAACGTCAAGAGCAATCCTTTGCCTGAGCACGTGAACTATGTCGGTTTTAACTCCTTCGTGCCGCTGACCAATCAAGAAGAAGAAATCCACTTGTACGAATGTAAGGTGGCACCTACAAAGCATGTCAACGTGGTGCGCGCCGACCGAGGACGAAGCCGCGGTCGAGGTCGAAACCAGGGCCGAGGTCAGCCCAACACGGGGATCCGCCCGGTGTCAGCAACTACAGCATTACCGGACGGCTTCACGATGATAAATCCTCGGAGGCCCAAGGCGCCATATGTATACATTCCGCTCGGGGAGACACAACCTGGAGCGCCCTCCCAGGCGGAGGGCTCGCTTCCAAAAGAACCAAGGATTCCCGTCGTGATCAGGCCCAGCTGCGCCTCACCAACCCCAGAAGTTGAACTCATCACCCGTTCAGGTAGGGTGGTGACTACTCCTAACGCCCAGCTGCAAGGGGAACTGTCGAAGCCCAAGGCGCCATCGAACGAACAGATCCGCAAGGTGATCTACGCTATCAAGGAGAGCGATTACAACATTGTAGAGCAACTGAGGAAGCAGCCAGCTCAGATTTCGCTCTTCGACCTTATTCATTCCTCCGACAAGCATAGGGAGATGTTGGAGAAATTCCTTGTCGAGGTGCATGTGCCTGAGTAGGTTGAAGTAAATGCGTTGGACTCGTACATGAACCAGATATTAGCCAACGACGCAATTACCTTTTCAGAAGATGATCTCCCGTAACAAGGAGACGATCACAACGATGCGCTATTTATAACGCTCAAGTGCAGGACACCACCATCTCCAAGGTTCTCATAGATGGTGGGTCAGGGGTCAATACAATACCGCTCGTGGTTGCACAAAAGCTCGGCATCAACACGGAGAAGCTGCCGCAATCAGGGTTATCCATCCGGGCTTTCGACGGTGCCAAGCGCCAGGCTCACGGTGAGGTCACTTTGGAGATTAAGGTAGGGCCAACCCTTTTCTCCTCCGTGTTTCAGATACTCGAGACAGCGGGCTCCTTCAACATGCTGCTAGGACGCCCGTGGATTCACCAGGCAGGAGCGGTCCCATCAACGCTCCACCAGATGGTCAGGTTTCCCTCAGACGGCAAACTCGTCACAGTAAGGGGGGAACATACGATGGAACTCTGCCACGAGATCGACATGCCGTATCTCGGAGAGCCAACCGGTGAACCATCGACGGCCCAGACGCTAGAAATGGTTTACATGGTTAGGCGTGATTACAAATCCGACCCTTTAATGACGTGGGGCAACATCAGCGCCGCGAAAGAATTCATCAGACATGGATACCAACCGGGCCAAGGACTCGGGGCCAGGGGGCAAGGTATGACCCACCCGATCAGAATCCCCTCTCCGATGGGGACCACGGCGCTTGGATTCGAATGTGAAGTAGGGCGTAAGCAGGACAAGCACGCCAACGACAAGTCATTTATCCGTTTCGTCCGTTCTTCTGCAACAACCATGGAAGGCGAGATCCTATCTGGGAAACTCGAAGACATGAAGATTAGGGCTGGTAAACCAGAGGGGGAAGTGCGCCTGCCAGAAGACGAACGGTTGGCTAGCGTACATGTTAACGTTATCCAAGCTAATGAGGGGCATGGCCAGAGGCGTCGGCCTCGTATGCGGGTCCATTTCAGACCTTCCAACATTGCCATCCCCCTGGACCAAATGTCGAGGTACATTCGACAAGCCGGAACGCCTCCTCCTCAACTTCCAACAGTCTCAACATTGTCAGGGACGCCCCCGGGGACCGAAATGCCATTACCAAACAAGCCAGCAGAATCTTCAGCTTCCAACTCGACACCAAATTCGGATGAAGAAGGGCTAAGGACCAACCAGCAAGCAGAGTCTTCAGCTTCCAACTCAACACTAAATTCTGATGAAGAATGGCCAAGGACCAAGAAGAACAGGACAGCTGAGCCTGAAGAAGATGTCAATATGATGGAAGCGTCAGACCCGGCCGAGTCGGACATGCCGCTCAATGGGTGAACCGTTTCCAACTCTACCTTTTTGCATGTAGATAAAACGTGTCTAGGATAGGTCGCCTTGCTATATTTTGGTCGCGGACTAGCAAGGATGTCCGTATGTAACGCGACCCCCTTTTTTGAGCCGGGGTGCCCGTGGGATTTGACCGCTGATGATAAAGGGCGAATTGGAGGAAACGAAGAGGGCCCCGCTGAGGACTGATCCCACGGCACTTCCCTTTTGTCTAGGATGCATAGTTTATCATTTCCTTAAAATTATCTCCCTTTGTAAGGACATGCACTGATTTATTTTCCTTCTAAACAGGAACGGCGCTTCGGGAATACCCACAAATCCCGCTGAACAACTCACAGACATAGGCCATCACTCAACGCCTCACCTAAACCCCGAGAACACAGCTCGACGGGAAGAAGTTACAGAGCACAATCCAGTATCTGGTTTGGTCATGCCCGAGAATCCCTATAAGCAAGCAGAGGAAATAGTACGTGACCGAAATCTCTAGATGGATACCATGGCTTGGAACAAGGTATTCTGCGACATGAAGAACCGAAGAGCGTCACGTTACAAGAGCCAGTGTCAATCAACATCGGGACTGACGACGAACCCAAGGAGTTATTCATCGGTGCCGACTTACCGGCAGACGAAGCCAGAGACATTGTCAGTCTACTCAAAGAATTCTCGGACGTCTTTGCCTGGACGTATGCGGACATGCCAGGCTTGGATCCGGAAATAGTGGAGCACAGCATCCCCACTGACCCGCAAATTACAGCGACAAAACAGAAGCAACGTCGATACAAGCCCGAGCTAGCGCTCGCCATCAAAGAAGAAGTTGATAAACTCCTTAAGGTCAAATTCATCGAAGTGGCCCATTACCGAGAGTGGGTCGCGAACATCGTCCCAGTCATCAAGAAAAACGGGAAGGTCCGAGTCTGCGTCGACTACTGCGACCTCAACAAAGCAAGTCCCAAAGACGACTTCCCTCTACCACACATCGACCTGCTGGTGGACAACACTGCCGGTTTCAATAGGTTTTCTTTTATGGACGGGTTCTCCGACTATAACCAAATTCGCATGGCCGAAGAGGATAACGAGAAGACGACCTTTACAACCCCCTAGGGCACATTCTGCTACCGGGTGATGCCTTTCGGGCTCAAGAACGCCGGGGCAACGTATCAACGAGCCATGGTGGTACTGTTTCATGACATGATGCATCGCGAGATCGAGGTCTACGTCGACGACATGATTGCCAAGCCCAAGGCAGAGCAAGACCATGTGGACATCCTCCGCAAGTTATTTGGGCGACTCCGCAAATACAAGTTACGCCTCAATCCGGCCAAGTGTGTGTTTGGGGCAACATCAAGTAAGCTCCTCGGCTTTGTGGTCAGTAGCAAGGGCATCGAGATCGACCCGGACAAAATCAAGGCAATTCGCGATCTCCCGGCTCCAAAGTCAATCAAGGAAATCCGGGGATTCATGGGCCGCCTCAACTACATCGGAAGGTTCATCTCTAACTTAGCCGATACATGTAAACCTCTGTTCAAGAAATTGAGAAAAGACGTCAAGTTCGAATGGGATGATGACTGCGAAACTGCGTTCGAACAAATCAAGATATACCTAACGCGACCACCTGTTCTTATCCCGCCAAAGCCGGGACATCCCCTCACTCTCTATCTCACAGTCAGAGAAGAGTCATTTGGAGCCATGCTCGCCCAGCAACCACCAGGCGCCAAAGAACATGCCGTCTACTATTTAAGCAAGAAATTCACCGACTACGAGTCTAGGTACACCACTCCGGAACGTACCTGTTGCGCTCTCATTTGGGTCTTACATCGATTGCGCCAGTACACTCTCCACTACGAAATTTTATTAGTGTCTGAAAATGACCCACTAAAATATCTCTTCGGTAAACCAACATTGATGGGAAGAGTCTCAAAATGGCAATTACAGTTAGCCGAATTCGACATTAGATTTCACTCGACGAAATCTGTTAAAGGTAGAACCATTGCCGATCATATTGCCGAATACCCAGAAGCGGATGATTCACCCCTGGAGGTCCAATTGCCTGACGAAAACATCTTATTCGTGGAGCCAAAGATAAGATGGACGATGTACTTCGACGGTGCCGTTAACTCCTCAGGATCGGGCGTCGGGGCTGTAGTGATATCGCCAGATGAACAGTATTACCCTACAGCAGCAAAGGTAACTTTCCCTTGCACAAACAACATCGCTGAGTACGAAGCATGTATTCTCGGCTTGTTACGCGCACTCGACATGAAGGCCAAATTCCTCGACGTATATGGAGACTCCGCGCTTATTATCTCCCAGACGAATGGAGCGTGGCGCACACGGGATCCAAAGCTCATCCCATATCAGGACTACTTGCAGACATTAGTCCGCCAGTTTACCGACATTGAGTTCAACTATCTCCCACGAGCGGATAATCGCTTTGCTGAAGCACTTGCAGTCCTTGCATCGATGATTCCCCTGGCTGGTGAAATGGACATTGAACCCCTCCGCATTAACATCGTCGACGACCCTAGTTGCATGTATACTGAACCATGCCAAACCGAAGACTCATCGCCATGGTTCGCCAACATTAAAGCCTATCTAGAATCGGGCACTTTCCCCCAAGGAAGCACAGGGAAAGAACGCAAATTCATCAGGAGAATCACAAGGAGCTACTTCCTTGATGGGGACACTCTATACAAGAGATCATTCACGACAACCCTCATGCGGTGTATCACGGAACAAGAAGCTCAAGCACTTATCTTCGAAGTTCACGAAGGCGTCTGCGGGCCACACATGAATGGATACGCACTTGCCCAAAAGATAATGCGCCAAGGCTACTATTGGCTCACGATCGATGCCGATTGCATCAAGTATGTCAAGACTTGTCACAAATGTCAGATCTACAGTGACAAGGTGCATGTGCCCCCAACAAGACTCTACCCGCTCTTCGAACCGTGGCCGTTCTCGATGTGGGGCATAGACGTAATTGGACCAATCAATCCCAAGGCATCTAATGGGCACTGTTTCCTTCTGGTCGCCATTGATTATTTCACCAAATGGGTGGAAGCTCAATCCTTCAAGGAGGTTACGGCGAACAACATCGTACGATTCATGAGAGCTAACATCATCACCAGATACGGAGTTCCAGAACTGCTGGTCACCGATAATGGTGCCAACTTCAACTCCAAGCTAATGGATTCCCTCTGCAAGAAATTCCGGATAAAGCATCTTAACTCTTCACCATACCGTCCACAAATGAACGGTGCAGTCGAGGCTGCAAACAAGAATCTGAAGAAGATCCTTCAGAAAACGGCAATTACATACCGCGACTGGCATGAGAAGCTCCCATTCGCGTTACTCGCTTACCGGACGACGATGCGTACTTCGACTGGGGCAACTCCCTTTGAACTCGTCTACGGAACACAAGCAGTCATCCCGGCGGAGGTCAAACTGCCAACTCTTAGGATCTCGTCCCAAAGCAACATGACAGAAGATGAGAAGACTAACCATCGGCTCGCCCACCTCGACTTCATAGACGAGAAGCGACTCACTGCCGCCCACCACATGCAATGCTATCAACAGCGCATGTCCAGGGCAATTAACAAGAAAGTTAAGCCGATCAAATACAAGCCAGGTGACCTGGTCCTCAAACGGATCTTGCTAAATGTCAGAGATCCTAGAGAAAAATTCGCTCCGAACTACGAAGGACCATTCGTCGTCAAACACGCCTTTTCAGGAGGAGCAACCATCCTGACAAAGATGGACGGAGGTGACCTACCCCAACCGATCAATGCGGATGCTCTCCGACGGTATTACACCTAGAAGGGCAAGGGTAGCAGAACCTCAAGCCAGAGGTCTTGGAGAAACTTCATTAATCCTTCAACTCCTACGGATGAAGTCGCAATGATGAAGACATATTAAAAAGGGGAGTACCAAGAAACTCTACTCCACCATTCTTACGAACAAAATTACATGAGCCAATTTTGTTCTTACTCTAAAAGAAACAAGTCGCATGAGCTCACTTGTTTTCTCGCCGTCTGTTTGTTAGGTACATGAACAACCTTATGTAACAGCGCATGGCAAGAGTAACATTTCGTCAATCCTTTGATCAAGACCGACAAAGACGCAATGGCGATAAAACATGAAAAGGGAATATTAAATCTAACTTTAACCCCTTCTTTATCGGAACAAGTTACATCAGCTAACTTAATTTCCGCCCTTTGACGAGTGTAGGTACATGAACACCCTACATTATGAGCAAAGGCGTGGGCGGTCGGGTGGAAATTTCGAGCCAAAGATTCGATATTTGCCTTTGTTGTCACCAAAGATGGCCATACCACAAGAGAGTGTCTTCTACAATGCTCTCTAACAAAACTCCTCACCTTGTCCGACGACAGTCAAGACATTCCCTACCGCCTCTCCCAGGCGAGCGTCTAACTTTATCAAAGTACACAAGCTAACTTCGTCTGTATCCATTGTAAACTTTGTAGGCACATGATCATCTACACGAACAACGGCGAGGGCGGTCGGGTGGAAGCCGTTTTCGAGCTTAACCTCGAAGGAGCCAGTGGGGACACGAGAATACATGCATCTTCCCACATCGGAGAGGTTTGCTAACCTAAATATGTGCATTTCTTAAGCATTTGTGTGATCATGCGCATCGTCAAAATTCTCGCATAAAGGGAATGCTTCTGGGCAAGAATTGGAGAAGGCAAACCCATTTCCCAAACACTTGCCCGACAAAAAGAAACGAGCGTAAACACGAGAGAGTTCACACATAAACGTCCTGGCAAATAAAGAATCCTTTGACAAAAGATGCTCAGACCGGGATGAGATCGAGCATTTATTCTCCATCCCAAATACAGACATTGACCATTGCTAGCCTCTCCGAGCCAAAGTTGAAGTTTTCGTATACACTACCCCCCACCGGGCCTAGGGACTGCCTCGCAGCGAGGTTAACGGAGATCCTGTAGTCTGAATCCGGGAGCAATAGGAATATAGAGACAACACTTCCGCGAAGTTCGGGCGAGGACGTATCATTCGGCGGATCAGCTTGCCAGTCAGTCTTCTCCTTGGAAAGATTCAAGAAATCCAAAGTTTTCTCAACCGGACAAAAAGGAAAGATGGGGGCAAACCCCTACGAGCGAAGAAAAAGCAAAATCAGTGCAAAGACCAAAGTCTAAAAGAGCAAAGTGCAAAATAATTGAAAGAGCAAAATAAAAGCATCAAAAAGGGCCTACACGGAAAGGTCGCAAAAGCAAAGGTGTTGTCTTTCGACGAGTAAAGAATATTCCCCAAAGGTGGATCATCAGAACTCAGTAAAAGTCGACGTCAAAACCCTAAGAAGAAACCTCGACTGGCCGGCTGTCTGTAGAAGGACAATTCGCCCGAACGGTGAAGACTTTGTGGTCTTAAAGCTTCTGATGAGGTCCTTAGGCTCTATCTTTCTAACGGCAAATTCGGGCTTTCGAATCAAAAGGCCTTATGCCAAAACCACGATGTAACCCGTGCAAAGACTCCTTCGACCGGTACATGAAGCATCCAAGTCAAATGAATCTTGAGGCCCGAACGATATGAATCGAGAAAACAACAGTGAGCCATGAGAGAGCCTGGATACCACCCCAATTCCGCCCAGAAGCAACTCTAAATAAAACATGTTCTACGTGAGGGCCATAACCATACATTTTCATTTATTTGCATTTGTTACTAACATTTTGTTATCAGATCCCGAGACACTAATCTGACCAGGATACCCAACTCACAATTTGGGGTATCTATCGTCATCCTTGCGAGAAAACCTTCTCAGATTCTCTCGCAAGGAGGGGCAAACTGTAGATCCCACAAATTGTGTATAGGATCGGTCGCTATATATAGTTGGACCCAGTCGAGAGGTACTTTGAAATTTGAGGGGGATTTGTGATTATTCGTGCCGGGACCAATTTAAAGAATTCGTACACTCAGTCCAAATCTTAAAAAAAAATAAAATAAAATGAAAACAATAAAAAGCCAGTCGCTTCTTCCGTCGCCAAGAGGATAGGCTTGCAGATCTTTCTTCCGGCTGGACCAACGTCAAGGAGGACTCACCTCAAATCCCAAGGCCCAAACGTTGGTCAGACCCGCCGGGTGAGTTCAGGGCTGTCTTACCGACCCCCTGAATTGGGGCCACCCACTTACCTACCCAGCCCATCGCCAATGCCTCCGAGATTTGAAGAAGCCCAGCCCAATGCTCCCGATCGACTGGAGGGCAGTGATGGCCACGACTGCAGCCTGTAGTAACATCACCAACAACCAGAACTGACAGGAAATAGAGGGGGAGGCGAGGCCACCAGCAGCCAGTGGTGAGCCTAAGACCATCGGCTCCTTCCCCTAGGGTCCGCAATTCAAGGCTTCCTCAGGAGCACCTCCCACTTGCACCACCTACCCACCTGCGTTCAACAGAAAAAGAAAGGACATTAGACAGGCCGCGGAGAAATCAGCCGCAATAGGAATCGTCACCTCCTCCCCTAATAGCTGTGACGACCGCCTGCGATGCCTTGAAGAGGGTGCCACGACCGGGCGGATAAGGGGGAGCCGACCCCTTATTAAAGGGAGCAAAGACGGGGCAACCAGGGGACGGCGATCAATCCCCCTCCCTCTCCAGATACGCCTCCAACAGAAAATAAACCACCAACTCCCTTTCAAGCCCATCGAAGAACCAACTCGATCAATCCCCAACCAGAATCTGCCCAAGGTAAGCAGAGACCCGCGTTGAAGGAACCCCTTTGGTAATCAACCCAAACGAAGCAGACGACAAGGAGGAAAGCTTACCTCTGATCACGGCGAGCTCCAGCACCCCCCTCCATTCTGGACGCGGCGGCGACGAAGTTCAACGGGAGCAAACTCCCTCTAGTTAGCCTGGCTGAGTCTTACCCCCCCTCGGTTGAAAACTACGACCGAGCTCCTCGCGAACACACGTTAGCGTCGCGAGGAGCCTTCCTTTTCCTCTAACTTGTCTTCTTTTGGCGTCCAGGAAGAGATTTGGACGGGATCGGCTGCCAGCTCTGCCTCCGAAGCGAGGAGATCTAACTCACCGTCCAACCGCAGCTTCGACTTCAGGACCCCTCGGCGTCTCCATCCCGGCTTGCATGGCCTCCTCTCCCACGGGCGCGAAGCAGGACGCCGGGACAGCCCAACCTGGTGGCGCCGGACTCGCACCTCCCGGGGATCTCTCTCTCTCTCTCCCCTCCGACCTATCCAGCTCCAGCACCTCCGCGTCCTCTCCGTAGCCGCAAACCCACAACGAGATCAGCAGGAAGATCAACGCATCCGCCCGAGAACAACGCCCCCGAGGAATTCCTCAAGGAGCTCACCCAGCACAAGAAGTACCTCCCGCTGCTTCCGCGGGTCCCAAGCTCCGCGGTGCATTCAGCCTCTGTACCCGCCACGGCGACGGCCCGATCTCCTCCAAGGAGCTCCCCTCTGTTGCTAATCCCTCCTCCATGAAGTGCCCCACGAAGGACGGCGGGCGGACGGCCAGATCGTGGACTCCGATGGCGACGGCTCTCACCCTCCATGAACCAGCAACACGACGGCTCCAAAGCATGGCCGCCCACCCCCCATCGTTCCTCCAAGATTTCTCCCCCCAAAATCGCCCGCCGCTGCTCCATGAGGGTGCAAAGGGGAGCTGGCGAAACCCATCCTTCCACGAGCTAAAGGAGAAATTAAAAAAAATGAAGAAGAAAAATGGGAAGCGGGGTCGTCTGGGGAGGGAGAAGAACGCACAGCCGAGCAAAAGGTGAGTTTTCGTTATCTCTTATTTAATTATTACTATTACATTATTGTTATTATTTAAACAAAAAAATTATGAAAAGGGTCGTCTGGGGAAAGGAGGGGAGCACACGGTAAGTTTTCCTTAGCTCATTTTCTTTTTCTTTTTATTTAAAACTAATAATAATAATAATAAATAAATAAAAAAATAATTTAAAAAAAAAAAGAAAAAAAAGGGGAAAGGAGCGTGGGGTGTCAGAGGCGTGGGGCCATCAATTCCTTTTTTTTTTTCACTGTTTTGATAATGATGATAATAATAATAATAATAATCAATAAAATAAAATAAAATTTCATAAAAGGGGACACATGAACTATATTTTCAGTAATATGTCGACGTTTCCTTATGCATTCACAAGACTTACTGAATTATTCGGCATTCCCTTTTGTGCATTACTAATGGCGATTTCCTTGTTTTTCATGAAAATACGGTGGGATTCTGGCGAATATTCTCGAGCAATCTCGAAATCAGTACACAAGTATACAATCTTGGAAGATTGACATCAACGGGCTACAAAAACCCCAATCAACCACTTCAAACGGTAAGTCATGTCTTACTTTTCAGTACGATTAAATATACGTCGATTAATTGTTCCTCGCTGCTGTTGCTCTCCTTTGTTTTTCTCCTTTGTTTTGCATGTTAAAACAACGAGAGAATATCTTTCAACTTCATGGGCCACACAACGCCCGGTGAGTAATCATTCTTACTCATCAGTTAATTCCGAAATTATCCCATGTATTTTGGAATTTTCTGAATATCGTCTTCCTGTGGTATTTTGATTTTTACATGAACAATCAACCGAGCTTTATGGGATCCCGACAAAGCAATATCACGAAGACAGAAAGCTCGAAGGCGCTAGCTTCGAAGTAAAGCGGCATCAACCGTCATCTCAGGTACATGAGGGAAGTGCGGGCTTCCCGTCTTTTCTTTATTTCCACATGTAACGGGTCGTGAGCCCAAGTGCATAAGCTCACGATCACCGCCCTTTCCCGTTCTCTTTGATCTCGATAATTGGTTGTGGTTGTTCGCATGCTTTAGGCCCGTAGGTTTATCGTCGCATGCTATTTGCTAAATACACATGAGTTCGAGCCCGAAAGGCTCGAATCGGGTCCAACGCCCGTAAAACAGTGACATGAGTCCGGAGTCATGCCCGGATCGGGTCCAACGCCCGTTAATCAAAAGCCAAACTATTTTGGAGCAAACGCCACCTCTTCGCATGTTTAGAGTGTAAAGACTAGTAAGTAGAAATCCCCGAACAAGCTGTTTTTTCGACTTAACAGTTTTAAAATGAAAAGTCGGTGGCGACTCCGTAATAGTTTACCTAGGTTAAACAACAACATAGTTTACAAACGGAGCCATTTTGGATGGGTGACGGCAACACGAGCCGCTTCCTGGTTCCTCTCGGAATTTCTAAAGCGAGGTCTTAACGCAGCCTTTCGTCCGTCGCCTTCAAGGACTGGAGACGGTCGGCGAAACGCCCCGCAGATCCGCTCGGGAACCAAGGGAGGATTCAACTCGATACCCTTCCGCAGCGTCCGACGCTCGAGTCGCGACACCGACCGAATTTGGCCTCGGGGAGCGGGCCTGGATCCTCGTGTCGCCGGAGCCGCAGCGCGCGTGCTAGGCCGGAGGGCGCGCGTACAACTTATTTTACCTAATAATTACAATATGAATTATATTCTCCAGTGAAGGAAATATATTACCTATTTATGGAAACGTTTTGCAAGGTTGTCTCCAGCCTTCTATGGATCGACTTGACCACCAAGCAATCGTTATTTGGAAAAATTATCCACATGATAGGTCAAAGTTCATTGAATTAGACACTTGGACAGAATGAAATAAATTTTATACTTATGAAAGTTAATCTCAAATTACTTTCATTTGTAGAAGGTTCCTGCTGGTCAACACAGTCCAGAACCATACGTAACACATTACTCTAGGGAATTTTTCCAAATCATAATCCTATTGATAGGATTTTGATTCGAAATGAATATTTGCCTGAGTGATGGATCTTGTACATATGGAATTGTAATATTATCTAATCACTTGTTTTCTTTTCTATGCAGAACCTTATCTTATTAATCCTTAGTTTACAATCTTAGTTTTTGAATTATGTATAATGAGAGTGTCTAGGTAGAATTTGTTGTAAGTATGATATTGTAACATATTGTACATTAGATCATACATGGGAGTGTGATGAAGGCTTGTAAGAGTTTGTTCTATTGAGTTTTGTTAGACCCACACGAGGGACGTGAGCTGTAGAAGGCTGTATCGTAGGTGCAATCTTCTAGGAAAGTGACTTTGGGGCCATGAAGGACTATTGGTTGGAGGCTACATGAGAGGTTGGTGGAGGCGTGCGGCTGGTTGCAAGTGTGACCAACATGTAGTGGGTCAAAGAGAAGGCAGGTACCCTAGGAACACAGAAGGTGATGGACTAACCAATGTCTATGGTGCGTTCTATGCGTGGAGGATAACTTTGGGCAGGGGTTCTATGTCTACTAAGTCGTTGTCTCGAGGGACCGCATAAGGGCAGTCGCAGCGGGTTGCTGTGCAGGTGGGGACGTCGCCGGAGTGAAAATTCCTGTAAAAGTCGCCGCGGGTAGTTGTGCATGTGGGGACGCCGCCGGAGGGATAATTATTGTCGAAGTCGTAGCGGGTAGCTGTGCAGGTGGGGAGGCCGCCTGAGTAAAAAGTGCTATGGAGTCAGAGCGGGTGGCTGTGCAGATGGGGACGCCGCCGGGGTGAAAAGTGATGTGGAAGTCGCAACGGGTAGCTGTACAGGTGGGGACGCCGCCAGAGTGAAAAGTGTTGTAGAAGTCACAGCGGGTAGCTGTGCAGGTGGGGATGCTGCCAGAGTGAAATGTCATGTGGAAATCGCAACGGATTACTATGCAGGTGGCGAAGCCGTCAGAGTGAAAAGTCTGGAAAGAAGTCGTAGCGAGTAGGTGTGTTGGCGAGGACACGGCCCAAGGAAAACATCCAACAACTTGGTTACCTTTATTAGTCAAGTTGACAGGTGCAACTCGGTCACCTTCAGTGCAGAACCTTCAGGTCTGTGCTATGCAACTCAATCACCTTTGATACAAAACCTTCCAGTCTGTGCTGTAGAGGGAACGAGTCACCTTTGGTGCATAACCTTTTGGTCTGTCCTGTAAGAGGTTAATCACGTTTCACCTTATGTAATCACTACTACGTTACGGTTTAGTGATAATTATCCAAATTCCGGGTGTGAATGGATGTAGGCAAATTATCGAACCCCTATAAAAAACTTGCGTCCAACAAATCAAATCGCAATCATATTCGTTCTGCATTTACAAAAACTTACGCAGAAGGTTAGGTTTTACAGAAGTCATCTTTCGCTACGGAGTTTTGTAATAAGATGTTAAAAATCCTTAATTGAATTTTAGTACTACAGAAATAGACAAGAAGTCATACCCTGATCCAAGTACTCCGATAATTTTCCAAGATTGCTGCCTAATCAGTAAAGCCAAAGATTGCTGCCTAATCATTTTCGTTCTCCCTCGTTACGTCCAAACTCCAAACTAATCAATCCAAGTACTAAACATATTTTTATAATAAATTTAATTAATAACAAGAATTCGCAAGATTTTTGCTATTTAAATCAATTTAAAAACTGTTTATTTTCAAGAAGAAACTAAATCTACGAAATCCACGTCCATTATAAGAGAAAGAATGATAGAAAATCCAGGAATAATTTGTAGAAGGGCGTCGATTTTAATAAATAAAACAATGATAAAACAATAAACCGGCATATAATAAGAAAAGGAATACGGGTCAGATGGTGACGTGACCAATAACGTTCTTAACAAAAAAAATGAATTTTTATGACAAAAAAAATAACAAATCAAAGAAAAATGATAATAAAAAAAAATTTAAAAATACATAAAGAACGGTTTTATTTACTGTTGATTATGAAGGTAATCGTTTCAGCCGTCACCATGCAATCTGTTTCCTTCCGTTTCTTTGTTTTCTTTTGAAGCGTGAGTAGATAGGCTCGCCCTCTATCTATTTTGATAAGGGAGGAAACATTTCAAATCATGAAATTTGACGGGGTATGTAAGATGTGGATGTGACTTTTCTTCTGGTAAGAATAAAATATAGTTGACAAGTTGATCTCCACGTCGGGATGTGATCAGCAACAATAACAACTCCCAATTTATAAAATCGGGGGCGATGTGTCCGCCGACACCTCATCTCTTGTTATGTTTGGTGGGAAATTGTCCCTTGAATTTCCCTGTTGAGGGTGCCTCGCCATTTTCTTCCCCTATTCCATCATTTCATAAAACTTTCACGTGTTTATAAATTCATTCATTCATAATAATGAAGCAATGCATAATTGATAGCAAATCACGCCATTTTGTAGCGGATAACTCGTCATGTATCCATAAGCAGGTTAAAATAAAAGGACATTATCAACACCATTTTGAAAGAAGCACATCTCTCCAGCAGCCAGCAGCCAGCAGCCAGCAGCCAGCAGCCAGCAGCATTAGAAATGTGAGTCTGGCAAGGGGACTGGTCGGTATAAGGAATAACCGATTGTCTCTCTCTCAAAGGTTTTCATGTACCCCGTTGTATTCTGTCCTTTTCTTTTGTTACATTTTAAGCTAACCCCACATTCATCCTTCGTTGTCATCCACAACACAGATTTCAAAAGGTACACGCATCTTTTATTTATTTATTTCATATTACTTAGAGATTCCGGAATCCAATTAAGGGCTACTCCCTTATTCATTTAAAATCATGTACCGTGAAAACCACGGGGTAATTATAAAATAAAATTTACAGCATCTCCATAAAAATAAAATATGATGAATTTCTAAAGTTCGAGAACAATTTAACAATTTTAAAAGTTTTGTACTTATCACTATTTTTTTTTATTCAATTCGAAGTTATAGGAATTACTTAGAAAACGGCAGGACAATTCCAAAGATTTTTAAAATGGAAATATATAAATTTGATTTATGTGGAAGTTGTTAAGTATGCTTTGCTCCTAAATAAACAAATATGTGGAGAAGAGACGACCCCTTGTTTCTATCCTTTTGCTTCTTCCGTGCCGTTTACTTATTTATCCTCCTTCTTATGAAGCATTTAAGAGAGGAGACCATAGAAAGGGACTTTGCGTTCTTTTGATTGAACTTAAAGGGATGGCGTCCTTCTCCTTCTTCTATTCTCTTATCCAGCTCACGCTCGTGTTAGTTGCCACTGCGGTCTTCTACTCCCTCCTCTGATTCATCCCCGCCCCTCCCACACGAAGAGGAAGATTTTAAAGATGAAGAAGAAGTGTGAAGAGGAGGTAAAAGGTTTCCCAGGTTTTCTTTTCCTTTTCTTGTCCCCTCTGTTCCCCTTGTATTTCTAGCCTCCTCGTTCTCGGCATGAAGATGGAGAGAAGCTTTATGTTTCTGCGGGGCTGGGTTGATAATTTTTACTGTTCATCCTAGTCCAAGATCCCAGGGGCAGTACAAAGCGCCGATGATAAGCATGGTCGAATGTTGGTGTACATATGTTTGTGTGTGGAAAGATTGAACTCGGCACCTGATTAGCCTTTTGTTACTGCTGGCAATCCTGAAGGATTGGATTGGATTGAACTTTTGCAAAGTTAGGTTCTTAGAATCCCCACTTTCATAGCATAATTAGGTGTCTTCCTGGAATATGTTCTAGATCTTCGAGGACCACAAAACGAGATCTGGGTGCTTGATGCAATCACAGTTCTTGATGAGGCTCCCACTATGAATGCTCAACTAGGGCAATATCATGTACATATTTGTAACATATATGTATTGGGTGGTTATTTCCTTGCCCATTTGATTAATGCTTGGTCAACGAAAGATGGGCGGAGCAAATGAATGCAATTCAATGAAATGATGTAAGGGATCAGAATCAAGCACCAACTAAAATTTAAGTAAAGAATGGAATCATCCTTTTAAATATATCCAAAGAAAGTAATGCTTACCCAAAAATCCTTGAAAGCAAATCCCTGTATCCGTACAGTATGTATTCAATATACTTTGATTATGCTCACAGATTTGTATGACTCAAACTTTGACTTCGTTATTATGTTGCGTTTCCTTCCCTAACTATCTCAACTCAATGGGATAATTAGTTTCTTCAAGGATTCGAAATCCTTGCCCAGGTACAAGCATTTGCATGAAGAAACTCTACAACTCTCCCAGTGTTGCACAAAGATTACTCCCCCTAGTTGTATGAGCCAAGCAGTTTCTCAGTGAACATCGGTTATGAGTTGATACAAAGTCCTGATAGACTATGCTAGCCAAGGAAAACCCCGAAGAATCTTGTCAATGCCACATCGGTTAAGGTGTTAGAAGATGTACAAGCAGGCAACAGAAGTAAGAGCTGTTGTCAGCGTTATGGACACGAAATTCACTGCATTATTGTCGAGAATGCTCAACCCCGAGATCGTCTTCACTGTTGACCCCGTTTTCCTACAATCTGTCAAACCATATATTAATGTAAAGATGTAGGGATTGTATTTTTCTCATCAAGTTGATCGAACAATGAAGCGTGTCTCACCTTGTTCCGAACAGAACATTAACCGCTGAACTGTAGTGTAGCTCCCAAGAGAGAGACAATGAGACTGCCGCATAGTCCGGCCAAGACTGACAGTGGTATGACCCATAATTGCTTCAGTGCAACTTCGTGTGGACATCTCACTGTGAGGAATTC
Source organism: Melastoma dodecandrum (assembly GCA_029817715.1). Taxonomy (NCBI): domain Eukaryota; kingdom Viridiplantae; phylum Streptophyta; class Magnoliopsida; order Myrtales; family Melastomataceae; genus Melastoma; species Melastoma dodecandrum. The sequence goes on along the minus strand of JARUPY010000607.1, from coordinate 7,075,509 downwards.
AAAGAAAACAAAGGTTACCCCAACGACAGCACCTCCAGCAGCGGCTGCTAAGAGTCCTTGAATGGTCACCCCACCGTTTGTGCCCTTTCGAACAGGCTGACAGTAAAACATGACCCAATAATATTAATACCACAAACTAAGCAATCTGAATCAGCCATCCGAACAGCTTAAAAACAGCAGTATCAAGTCAATTTAAAAGTTGGGAAGGACCCCGGCATGAGATGCACCTTTAGGGACGTAATTAATCGAGGCTGTTCATCGCTGAGTACTCCGAGCTCTGAGGACCATGTATCCCCATTGCAACAGCAGTAATGACCGATAATACCACCACTCAAGGTAGTGGAGATTGTGGAACTATTAGCATCCAAACACAGGTCTTCCAGTCCAATTAACTTCCATCTAATCAAAATCAAAACCGTAGCTATTGCACTATTTGACAGAACTTGAATCTTGTAAATGAAATAAAGGCGAATTTTTCCTATAAATAAAAGGTAATTTTTCCATGAAATCCAGCGTAAAGTACGGTCAAAACCACAAGTTAAGAAAGTTCCCAGGAGAGATTGAGCAGCGTTTTTGCGGTTTAGAGATAAGCAGGACATACAACATTAATGTTACATTACAGACGAAAAGTCAAACCATGACAGAAATGAGATGCTGGGATGGGATACAGTGAAATGGTCAGGGACATTCACTACATGCAGAAACAGAAGCCATTGGATAAGAAGAATATTCTCTAACAAACAACACTGCCCTTTTTGTTTGAAAAAAATCTTGGGAAGAAAATATTTCTTCCATCATCTGCTCCTATTCCAAACAATTACTCGAGGAGAATAGAATCAAATTCTTGCCCCCTAATAAACTCTCATGGTCAAAACAATCAGAGCACTGCCGAGTGTGGGACGATCAAAAAACAGTTATATGAGGTAAAAGAAACAGCAATTTGACGAATCACCTAAATAGATGCCGTCCATCTTCCAGGCCAAATCCAACACTACTAAAGTCAGCCCCAAGGTTTGTGGTTGCCATCACAAGATAATAGGGATGATATTTTTTTTTTTTATATTAGCGGGGTTCGTGAGGGATGATTTTCGAGCAAAGTTAAAGGTAATGGATCCATCAACTCTAAAGACACCCTAACATGTTCATCGAATTAATTCCAAGAAAACGGATATAACCACGATTGACATTCTGGTTACAGCAGAACAACTACAAAGTTTCGCTTAGTCAGAGTCAAACCAATCTCTTCCAGAGGAGGACAAACAAAGGGGACGGAAATTTACCAACTGCTTGAAATCAGCATCAACAGAACGCTTCCTGTCCTACCCGACCTTGGTCAACTTGGAAGAGGTGAAGAAGAAGCCGAGCAGCAGAGCCCCAAACCTACCAGACCACCACCAACAACAACAACAACGACCCACCGAAGTCCAGCTCTCAGTTCAATCATCCCCATATCAGAAAGATCCGATCTTTTCTGTCCCCTGAGTGAGGAAAGTACGTGGGTGTGCCCAACTAATTTACCTGTAACCGGCGACTATGTGGTAGGTCATGACAAGGAAGCCGGAGATGGCGCCCGAAGCGTCGAGGGAGTTCCTCCGATAAGCCCTGGTGGCGATGACGGACGAAGCAACGGCGCCGAGCGCAGCTCGGATCAACAGTACCCCTTACATTGTTCGCCGCCGTCAATGGAGTGTTTTTTGCAAAATTGGAGGAATGGGAAACACGGACGAAGATGGGAAACGGCTAACGTTCCCTAGGGGGGACGTACTGCATTGTGCTAATTTTTATCGATTTTTAATATATTCGTACAAACGAGTATAATTATAATTAATAAAATATTATTAATTAAAATAGTAAAAGTTTTATATTAATTAGTATAATTTTAATTACTAAAATATTATTAATTAAAATTAGTACAATTTGCAAAGGTTATACTAGTACATGGTTTGTACATTATACTAATTTTAATTAGTAATGTTTTAATAATTATAATTGTACTAATTGGTATAAAACTTTTACTATTATAATTAGTACAATGTACAAACAACATTGTACTAATTTCGATTAGTAATTTTTCAGTAATTACAATTGTACTAATTTCGTTTGTACAAATGTACTAAAAATTGATAAAAATTAATACATCGCGGGTAACATCCCCTGAAACCCTAAAATTGTACTAATCAGAAGAATAAAAGTTTTGTACCAATTAGTATAATTGTAATTACTATAACATTACTAATTAGAACTGTAAAAGTTTTCTACCAATTAGTACAACTGTAATTTCTACAACATTACTAATTAAAATTAGTACATTACTAATTAGAATAGTAAAAGTTTTCTACCAATTAGTACAACCGTAATTTCTAAAACATTACTAATAATTAGTAATGTTTTAGAAATTACGGTTGTACTAATTGGTAGAAAACTTTTACTATTCTAATTAGTACAATGTACAAATATTGTACTTGTACATGTTTGTATATTGTACTAATTTTGATTAGTAATGTTTTGGTAATTACAATTGTACTAATTTCGTTTGTAAAAATAGACTAAAAATTGTATAAAATTATTACAATTAGGGGACGTCCCACACCACCCAAAGGAAGATGTTGGTGATTTTATTGATAGGACAAGAAGAAGTTATTTTCCTTTTTCCCCTTCCAGAAATATATAATTTTTATTAAATGCCAAATTTGTTGGTAATTAATTTGTGAAACAAAAAAAATAAGTAGATGTGTCCTTTTAAAGCTTTGACGAACAATTAGTTATTTAGCTTGGCATTGCTCACAATGTGGAGCTCGTGATTCCACCGGTATCGACCTTTTGCTTTCGCGACATAATTCATTATCTACATTGTGTGTCCATATTGTTAAAAGTTATATTAACATCATTTAAATTTACCTAAAATTTTTTTTATAAGAATAGTTTCTTTGATCACACTCACGCATGTATATTTGTATACTCCCTTTTTACCTTGCGGAGTAATACATAAAAAATATTTTATTGGTTTTGAGCACTAGGTTTTTGTGTAGGTTTGTTTGTGGTCATCGTTAAAACAAACGAAAGACAAACAGAATGATAGCCTCAAGCGGAGTACGGATGCCATCAAGAATAGTTGAACGTGAGAGAGATCAGTAACCCGGAAAATAATATTGAGTATATTTTTCTGGGACGGATCTGGACAATTTTATAAAATAGAAAATGAAACATATTTATATTGCCTAAACCTAAGGTATCTACCGAAATGAAGTATTACGCTATATAACCTTTATGTTTCTAAATATCTCGATTTTCTCCCTGCCAATCTAGATACTCTCATTTATGTCTTGATTCTTTGACTTCCTTAAACAAATAACTGTGTAATACCTCAAATTATGGGCTGAAAATCATTAATACTATTCAAAAATAAAATGGCCTAAGCCTATAGACATTAATCGATTATTTTGGGCTAATAAAAGGACCAAATCTATTTAAGCCCAATTCCCATTTATTTTAACCTTATCTTCCCTAACGTTTCCGTAACAACTCATATCAAAAAATGGGGAAAGTTATTCTCAATCAGCAAGAATCTTCTATCATGTAATATTTATTTTCCTCTCTCAATTTATTTTCTTTGTAAAAAAAGGATAAGAAGAAAATCTCACGTGATTGCTTCAATCAATCAAATTATTTGATTTCTTCGTTCTAGAGGCATAAATTTCCTTCCTTCTTAAAGAGAGGAGCAGGGGCATTTTAAAAGGGGGACATACGCTCCTACACGAACACACACATAGACGCTTCCACTTTCAGGCTCCTATCTGATCAGACGTACGCTTCCACCTTCAGACGCTCCATCAACCGTTTGCAACCATGTCCAACGACCCCAAGGTAGATCTAGTAACATCCACAGAGAAACCCCGCGCCACCAACTCAAATCCATGCTCTCGAGGCCACCGGCATGGCAGGCGTCGCACCAGCAACTGCGACATTCTGGGATTTCGAATGGGTCGCTTACCTCGTCATTCGCGAAACACATCTGACCCCGTTTCCTTCTACAGGGCGGCTTGTTTGAGCTTCTCACGGTCAGACCCGTGGGAAGCCTTCTTGTTGTTTTGATTCCTTTTCTTTACGTGTGTAGGAATAGTAGCAGGATTCCTAGAGCCAGACGCGTCCACATCCCTCGACCATGCTGGACCCGTCGCAACGCCTCCCTGCCTAAGATTTGAGGTCTCTGGCTACCGAATCCAGTCACCCGCTTTTCTTCCCGACGCCATCGACAACCTCTAGAGAAGCGGATCCGCCAGCATGCTCGCTTCCCGAAACCTTCCCTCGGGCAGTCCGTCTTTAGCGACAACCTCTTAGCTTTGAACAATCCCCTTCTCGACAGGCGAAGACGTCACGCCTCCACTGGCGAAACCACGACGATCCTCTCAAGGACGACACCAGTGGCTATCACACCAACAATCGAGTACCAAGTCAGCCCCAAGCACCGTCTCCAAAGCAGCCACATCCGCACCACCGGATGAATCCCAGCGAATGACGATGTCCTCCTTACCCACATCAGCCCCCATCATCGTGGACTAACGCCTAAAGTAGCGTCCGAAGCCGGCTCCATATTCGGCATCCTCAGCCGGTCTTCTAATGATCAATCCCTCGGGATCTCTTCCCCAAGTTGTCCTCGACGGATTTGTCGCAACTCCTTGCGATCAAGACCCTTGCAGATCCCACTCCGCCGACATCCCAGGCGGTGTTCCCATGACTTCCTCCTGTGGCAGCTTCGGAGTTGACACCAAAATCTCGATGGCGGCAACTCAAATGGGAGAAGGATCCCCTGTAAGTCGAATCCCCATCCACAAAGGTAACCATTCAATTTCTTTTTAGATTTCTTCTTTTCACTTTTTATTTATGTACGCGCGCCTTCCGGCCTAGCACGCGCGCGCGGGCGCTGGTCCCTCATCCAAAAATGGCCCCGTTTGTAAAAAAATGTGTTGTTGTTTAACCTAGGTAAACAATTACGGAGTCGCCACCGACTTTTATTTTAAAAACTGTTAAGTCGGAAAAACAGCTGGTTCGGGGATTCTTAATTACTAACTCTTACACTTAAACATGCGAAAAGGTGGCATTTGCTCCAAAAAGTTTGCTTTTGTTTAACGGGTGTTGGACCCGATCCGGGCATGACTCCGGACTCATGTCAATGTTTTACGGGCGTTGGACCCGATTCAGGCTTTTTGAGCCCGAACTCATGTGTATTGGTTTAGCAAACAACATGCGACGATAAAATCCTGAAAGCCTAATAACATGCACAGCAACCACATATCAAGTATTTAGATTAAAGGGAGCGGGGAAGGGTGGTGATCATGGGCCTATGCACTTGGGCCCACGACCCGTTACATGTGAAAATAAAGAAAATCGGGAGGCCCGCACCTCCCTCATGTACCTGAGGCTCGCCGGGATGGCTTTACATCGGCGGAGCTCGTCAGTTGGGGCCGCTTTCGAGACGTGCTTCCACCACGGGTTTCCCCGCGCGCCTCCAGTCTTCAAGCTTTACCTTCTTAAGTCTACGGGATCGCTTTGTCGAATCCTCGAAATTCTCGTTAAATTTTTCATGCGAAATAAACCAAGAAATTTGGTTAGAAAATTCTTAGATAAAATATATCGATAATTAAAATTAACTTAAAGAGGAGTTTGATTATGTATTTCATGTTTTTCGTGTAAAACAATGAAAATTGCTTAAAGAAACGTATGTAAAGAAAACATAACGCGATCAAATATCTAAATTCATGTAACTATTATTTGAACAAATTATAATCATTAATTAAGGACATTCGTAAAAGCTGACATTTAATTGAAATAATTCCTACTATTTAAAGTCATGTTACCTAAATTCACATTTTTATCAAACACATGAAGATGAAATCAATGTTTTGTAAAAATAATAATTAAAATAATATAAAATAAAATAAAAAAACTAGCGATAAGGAAATTTCCTTACCTTTCTGAGGGCACGCCTCCTTCATCCTCTTGATTGAAATGTGCCATCCCATTGCGAAATGGATGAAGAGAGTGGGGGATGATTGCTTTGGGGAATCTCCATGGTGCCCTCCGTTGCTCCTTGAGCGTGAGCCGACGATTCGGGGAATGCATTTGTAGAAGGCGAAGCAGTCAGCGTCGGGGATGGGTGGTTTGCCGTCGCTGCCGGTCTGTGGGCTTGGGGTTCCCCGCCGAGCTTGGATTGCGCCGGAGTTGAAGGATGGTGCCGAAGGAGGACGCCGGGGTGGTTGAGTAATCTGCTGCGAGGTTGGGATCGCCAGAGGAGAGGTGGGTCTACCATGGCTGGACTTTGGGGATGCCGGGAGAGGTTGTCCTGTCACCGTTGAGGACGCTGGGGACGCCGAGGAGAAGCTGGCTCGTCGGGGAAGGGCTGGTTCGCCGTCGCTGACTCTGAAGGTCGCCGGAGGGGATGGTTGTTGGACGTGGGTGAACCTGAGGCGGCTGGATGCGCCACAATGGGACTGTTGCCGGGAACGAGGAGGACTGGAGAAGGCTTTGGTCGTCACTGTAGGTTGTCTAGAAATGCCAGAGAGGCGGGTTTGCCGCTGCTGACCCGGGTGACGCCTAGGGGAGGAGGTTTCGCTGCTGGTTCTCGATCTGGGGACACCGGAGAGGGCGTGGTCACCATTGCAGGTTCTCGGGACGCCCGGGGAAGGTGGGTTTGCCGCCGCTGGATGTGGAGGGCTTAGAGTTGCCGTCGGCATGTCGAGGTTGAGAAGGGAGTGGTCGTCCGCCGCATGAGGAGACGCTGGGAGGTCAGATCCGGTGTCCTTTGGTGTGAAGGTCGACTGGGTGTTCCTCTGTGGTTAATGAGGAACTCGGGGTTCGCTGACGGAGATGGATAGAGCAAGACCAATGGGAATCGCTGTCATCGATAGCGCTCAAGTGCTGGAAGCACTACCGGTAACTGGACGCCCTTCTGAGTGCTGCTGGTTGTTGCGACTGAGAAACTGAAAGGGTCATCGTCTCCATGATACATACCTGCACGTAGAAAGGAGACAAGTCAAAGTAAAACGAGAGCTCCTCGCGACGCTAACGTGCGTTCACGAGGAGCTTGAACACGGTCCTCCACTGAAGGCGGAGGATAGGAGTTGGTCGAGTTGTCTAAGGGAAACTTGTTTCCGTCGCTGGTGCGGAGAGATGCCGAACGTCACTGGTCGCAGCCTAATGGAGCCGAAGAGGATTGTCATCGTTGCTGCGTGAAGTCTCCCGCAACCAGAGGTATGACATCCTTCTCATTGTTGTTGTCGAGTACTCCGCTTGGGTTGGTGACACGGGGCTTGGGTTGGTGACACGGGGTTTCTCCATTGATGTTGCTAGACCTACCTTGGGGTCGCTCGTCGCAGGGAAGGGCGGAAGGAACGTCCCAAAGGTTAAAGCTCTCTCTGTCTATTTTTCTTTCTCTGTCTGTCCACGTCCTCTCTGTCCTCGGAGTGGTCTTTAGATGAATTCCTTTTGAAGCAGTTTCTGGTGCCCGAGAATCTCGGAGACGTTGGGATCCTTGTGGGGAAGCGGTTGTCCGCGATGATCTTTTTTTCGGTGAGATCATGGATTATGGGATACTCCTGATTTGTTGGGATTTTTAGCACTTTGATCAAACGATCCTACTGTTCTGATTCTTTGGCAGGTGCAATTGTTAGTCTATTCCATGTGATGGACATCTTACTCTCCGAATCCAGTGTCATCACCTCGTATTATTTCCATTGGAAAACAAGCAGCGTGTCTATATTCTTGGCATATCTTGGCCTAACAATGCTTCAGCCGGTTGTCCATGTGAATTTATTTACCTTTTTGCAGCATTGCTCGTCATAAATTAGCATTGCAGCTGAAGAATAAAGATGTAGCAAGCCTTTGGACTGTTTAGTTTATAAGATTGTGATGCCGAGCTGTCATGCATAATATCTTAAATCTACAATGTAAGAACCGAGATTTCCTTTGATGATGTTGCAGGGCACCCGCCTTTTATTCTATAATGCTTGGGATATGAAATATAGGATTAGTCAGAAGCTATGAAAATGACAAGTCTGTTGTCTGGTTTATGATTTAATAAATAGGGAAAGTGAGTGTTTCCCCAAATCAAGATGGTCAAAGGGGTAGTCAATTGTTTAATCAGTGGCAATTTATGAGTCAAACCATTTTGTTCTTACGCTGAATTAAGTTAGTGTCCATCCTTCAGGTCTGGGATGCAGCATCTCACGCTTTAAAAGAAGAGGAACAAATGAAACAGAAGCTATGTGATGACTTGACAAACTTGGCAACTCATGAACTACTTCTGGGTGGGAATTTCTTTCTCTGCTGTGATTGTCTCTGACAGAATTAGCTTCTTAGGTCCATGAGAGTAGTAATTCTCAGTTTGCAAGAGTAGAAGAACCGAAGAGACGACTTGCATCACTGAACCCAAGCAGAACGTCACTCGTTCCTGCTCACGTAAGTATCAGCCACTCTTCCTTCTCCCTTTGTAAATATAGAGTTTCCTCAGTACCAACCAGCTCTAACCAGCGAAAATAGACCAAATGGAGGAGGTATTTTGGCAAATAGTCGAAATCGCGATCATCGTTGAATTTCGAAATCCTGTTCAATCCTTTATTGTTATCCATTCGCCAGTCAAGCTCGTGTCATTTTCAAGATCGTTGTTATCCTGATGAGAAATTTGGGGTATTTACAGCTGCCCCTCTTTGCGAGAGAATGTAAAAAGGTTTTCTCGCAAAGATTTCATAAATACCCCAAATTCATAAATTCTGATCTTGATGAACCTTGCACCTTGGAATCTCATCATAAAAATTGTTAGAAATAAATGAAATCCCGTGAAGTACGGGTATAAGCAAATGACACTCATGCATGTCGTTTCAATTAAAATTGCTCCCGAGCGAGAATAGGAGAAGGGATTTTGACTTCTCTCATGGTTTACTCTTATTTCGGAAAGCCGTCCGGACAAATTTCAAAATTTCTTTGACTTAGATGCTCATGTGCCGGTCAAATGAGTTTGTCTATTGGAATGTAACTCTAGCATAAGGCCTTCAAAATTGTCGTTTTATGAGAACGAGTCTAATCAGAAGCTATCGAACCGTAGAGATTCCACCGTCCGAGCGAATTCTCCATCTTTCAGATAATGGGCCAGTCAGGTGTTCCTTCAGGGTTAGCGAATGGCTCACTGGTATGTGTTTTCTCTTGTTTTCGAATAACACCTTTGCTCTTGCGACCGTCTATGTCGGCCCTGGTGTTTTAATTTTGCTCTTTTGCTTTGCGCTTTGCTTTTGAAGACCTCAGTCTTTGCGCTAATTTTGCTTTTTCTTTGTCAACGTGCGGGATATGCCCCACTTTTATTGAAAATATTTCGAGGAGTTTTTTTGGGAACTTTCTGAGTTGATGAAGATGTTTTTTCCTTAGGAACAACTCGACTGGCTCACAAATCTGTTGATGGTACCTCTTTGCTCGGACCTTGAGGAAGTGTCATCCCTACATTTCGTCACTTCTGGCTTTACAAGTTTTTCGGCAACTTCGATGCGAGGTGATCTGTAGACTCTGTGAGAGTGGTAACACAGAAACTTTGGTTCTGAGGCAAACAGTAATTGACGTGTTTGGGGTAGAGAAATAAAAGGAAGGTTTGATCTCATCCCGGTTTGAGCATCTTTCGTCAAAGGACTCTTCGTCCGTCCAGACGCTTTTATAGGAAATTCTCACGGTGTTTGCACTCGTCTCTCGGGGGTGAGTGTTTGGGAATGGGCTTGCCTTCGCCAATTCTCGCCCAGAAACATTTGTTATTGTGAAAATAGATGGTTAAATGCAAATGGCACACAGATGTTTAAGAAATGGGCACCTTTGGTTTACCTGTTAGGAGATAATTTACCAAGACAGTGCCCATGCATGTACGTTCGTGTCAGAAGTCGTGTCTTTGTCCTCATGTGGCCGTCCTTGATGATGATAAAGGCAATCTCGAAGCCTTGGTTCGAAATTTTCCACCCAACCGCCCGCGCCTTTGTTCGTGATATAGGGTGCTCATGTACCTACAAACGCCCAAAGGGCGGAATCAAATAAGCTCATGTAACTTGTTCCGATAAGAAAGTATTAGAAATTGGATTAATACTCCCTCTCATGTTGCTTCGTCAGTGCATCTTTGTTCGACGGAATCGAAGGATTGGCGAAGCCCTACTCATGCCTTATGTTTGTTATGTAAGGTTGCTCTTGTACCTAACAAGCAATGGCGAGAAAACAAGTGAATTTATGTACCTTGCTTCTATTAGAGTAGAAACGAAATTTGCTCATGTAATTTCGCATATTCGAAAAGAAAAGTAGAGTTTTGATACTTCCCTTTTTGTTTCGTTATTGCGTCTTCGTCCGATGGAATCGAAGGATTAACGAAACTGCAACAAGACTTTGGCTCGAAGCTTTGCCACCCTGCCACCCTCGCCTTCGTCATAGGAGTTATGTACCATTCGTGTGAGGAGCTCATGTACCTGCCTACGAGACAAAGGACATAAATGAAATAAGCTCATGTAATTCCATTTAATGTGATAAAGAGAGTGATAATTAGATTATTCTCCCTTTTCATGTGTATTGTCATTTCCTGCCCCCGTTTACTCCATGGGGATAGGCAGGAGTTTGCCGATGACGTTTGTCTCGAAGCTCGAGCTTGAAGCCTTGACACCATCTAGGTGTAATAGCGTCGGAGGGCATCTGCATTGATCGGTTGCGGCAGTTCTCCTCCGTCCATCTTCGTTAGGATGGTCGCTCCTCCCGAGAAGGCGTGTTTGACAACGAACGGTCCTTCGTAGTTTGGAGTGAATTTTCCCTTGGGATCTTTGGCATTTGGCAGAATCCGCTTGAGAACGAGGTCACCGGGTTTGTATCTGATCGGTTTGACCTTTTTGTTGAAAGCTCTGGTCATGCGTTGTTGATAACATTGCATATGATGAGCTGCAGTGAGTCGTTTCTCGTCGATGAAGTCGAGATGAGCGAGTTGATGTGTAGCTTTCTCTTCTTCCGTCATGTCGCTTTAGGACGAGATCCTGAGAGTCGGTAGTTTTACCTCTGCTGGAATGACTGCTTGGGTGCCGTAGACGAGTTTAAAGGGGGTTGCCCCAGTTGAGGTGCGCATCGTCGTTCGGTAGGCAAATAACGCGAAAGGGAGCTTCTCGTGCCAATCGCGATATGTGGTTGCCATTTTCTGAAGCATCTTCTTCAAGTTTTTGTTAGCGGCTTCGACTGCTCCGTTCATTTGTGGACGGTATGGGGAGGAATGGAGATGCTTGATTCGAAACTCCGTGCAGAGAGAATCCATTTGTTTGCCGTTGAAGTTTGTACCGTTGTCAGTGACCAACAGCTCTGGAACTCCATATCTGGTGATGATGTTTGTGCGCATGAATCGTACAACGTTGTTTGCAGTGACTTCTTTGAAGGACTGTGCCTCGATCCACTTGGTGAAATAATCGATGGCGACCAGGATGAATCGGTGTCCGTTGGATGCCTTAGGATTGATTGGTCCAATGACGTCCATGCCCCACATTGAGAACGGCCATGGTTCGAAAAGTGGGTAAAGCCTTGTTGGAGGAACATGTACCTTATCGCTGTAGATCTGACATTTGTGGCAGGTCTTAACGTACTTGATGCAATCGGCTTCCATCGTGAGCCAGTAATATCCGTGACGCATTATCTTCTGGGCGAGGGCGTATCCGTTCATGTGCGGTCCGCAAACGCCTTCATGGATTTCGAAGATGATCTCCTGAGCTTCCTGTTGGGTGATGCACCGCATGAGGGTTGTCGTGAAGGATTTCTTGTAGAGGATGTCGCCATCGAGAAAGTAATTCCTTGCGATCCTCCGGATGAATTTACGTTCTTTTCCCGTACTGCCTTCAGGAAAATTGCCTGTCTCCAAGTAAACTCTGATGTCCGCAAACCATGGCTTTGATTCCTCAGACTGGCACTGCTCAATGTGCATGCAGCTCGGGTCTTCGGCGATGTTAACGCGCAGAGGTTCTATGTCCATCTCTCCGGCTAATGGGATCATTGACGCGAGAGTTGCGAGCGCATCAGCGAAACGGTTGTCTGTCCTAGGAAGATAATTGAACTCAATGTCAGTGAATCGACGGATGAGCGTCTGCAAGTAATCCTGGTATGGGATGAGCTTTGGGTCCCGTGTGCGCTAGGCTCCATTTGTCTGGGAGATAATGAGTGCCGAATCTCCATGGACGTCAAGAAATTGCACCCGCATGTCAAGTGCGCGTAGTAGGCCTAGAATGCATGCTTCGTATTCGGCGATATTGTTTGTACAAGGGAATGTAACTTTGGCTGCAATTGGGAAGTATTGTCCGTCTGGGGATATCACCACTGCTCCTATGCCGGAACCTGTTGAGTTGGCAGCGCCGTCGAAGTACATTGTCCATCTTTTTTCCGTTTCCACCAGTAGGATATTTTCGTCGGGCAGTCTGACTTCAAGTGGTGAACTGTTCGTTCCCGGATATTCTGCTATGTGATATGTAATTGTCCTGCCTTTGACCGATTTTGTTGAGTGAAATCGGATGTCAAACTCCGCTAGTTGTAACTGCCATTTGGAGACTCTTCCCATGAGCGTCGGCTTGTCGAAAAGGTACTTAAGAGGATCGCTCTCGGATACCAGGAGAATTTCGTAATGAAGAGTGTATTGTCGAAGTCGGTGTAGAACCCAAATGAGTGCGCAGCGCTCTGAAGCCGTGTATCGGGACTCGCAATCAGTGAACTTTTTACTCAAGTAGTAAACTGCATGCTCCTTGGCGCCTGGTAATTGTTGGGCGAGCATTGCTCCGAATGACTCATCCCTGACTATAAGGTAGAGTGTAAGTGGATGCCCCGGCTGTGGCGGAATGAGTTCTGGTGGTTCTATAAGATAGCTTTTGATTTGTTCAAACGCGACTTTACAATCATCGTCCCATTCAAATCTGACGTCTTTCCTCAATTTCTTGAATAGAGGTTTGCACGTATCAGCTAGGTTGGAGATGAACCTTCCAATGTAGTTGACGCGGCCCATGAAGCCTTGAATCTCCTTGACTGACTTTAGTGCTGGGAGGTCGCGAATTGCTTTGATTTTGTCGGGGTCGATCTCGATGCCTGTGCTACTGACAACAAAGCCGAGAAGTTTGCCTGATGTTGCCCCAAAGACGCATTTGGCCGGATTAAGGCGAAGCTTATACTTGCGTAATCTCTCAAACAACTTGCGTAGAACAATCGTGTGATCCTCCTCGACTTTGGATTTGGCGATCATGTCGTCGACGTAGACTTCTATTTCCCGGTGTATCATGTCATGGAATAAGACTACCATTGCGCGTTGATATGTTGCCCCAGCGTTCTTGAGTCCGAAAGGCATGACTCGGTAGCAGAATGTGCCCCAGGGTGTTGTAAAAGTCGTTTTCTCCTTGTCTTATTCGGCCATACGTATTTGGTTGTACCCGGAGAATCCATCCACGAAAGAAAATCTATTGAAACCGGCGGTTTTATCCACCAGTAGGTCAATGTGCGGCAAAGGGAAGTCGTCTTTGGGACTTGCTTTGTTGAGGTCGCGGTAGTCGACGCAGACTCGGACCTTTCCATTCTTCTTGATCACCGGGACGATGTTGGCCACCCATTGTGGATAATTAGCCACCTCGATGAAGTTGACTTTGAGGAGCTTGTCGACCTCCTCCTTAATTGCGAGAGCAAGTTCGGGCTTGTATCGGCGTTGTTTTTGCTTGATTGGATGAATGAGCGGATCGGTGGGGATTTTATGTTCCACTATCTCCGAATCTAGCCCTGGCATGTCTGCATAGGACCAGGCAAAGACGTCCGAGAACTCCTCGAGTAAGTTGACGATCTTCTCGGCCTCACCCGTTGGTAAATCTGCGCCAATGAACAACTCCTTGGGGTCCTCTTCCGTTCCTATGTTAATAGAGACTGGTTCTTGCAACGTGATCTCCTTTGGTTCTTCATGTCGTTGGAGACCTTGCTCTAGACCATGGTAGCCGTCGAGCGACTTTGGATTGTCTATCACGTCTTCATTTTGTTCTGGGGTGGATGCCGATTCGGTTTCGGTTTGTTCTGCAGTGTTTTCGGGTAGATCCGAAGCGCCGTTCCTACATGAAAGGAACAAGTCAATGTCATAGCTCTAAATGAATTATTTGAAATTGAAAGTTATACGTCCGAAAACTATGATAAGTCAGACGCTCTAAAAATAAAATAAAAGGTTGTGGGATCAAGCCTCAGCGGGGCCCTCTTCGTTTCCTTAGATTCGCCCATTATCATCAGCGGCCCAATCCCACAGACACTACGATACTAACTAGGGTTGCGTTACATATAGACATCCTTGCTAGTCCGCAACCTGAATGTAGCAAGGCAACCTATCATAGACTCGACTAATCTACGTGCAGAAAAGTAAAGCTGGAAAGTTTCACCCTTCGAGCGGCATGTCTGACTCGGTCGGGTTCGACGCTTCCATTAGGTTGACTTCTTCTTCAGGCTCTTGTGCCTTGACCTCGAGCTTCTCAGCTTGTTCGGAAACGAGCTCGCCTTCCCTCGTAGTTGCTGACGAACGAACGAAACGGACTGATGATCGACCACCGGAGCGCAGGTCCTGGACGGTCCACGTTGGTCTTATTGGTTCGGTACCCTTGGCCCCAAGACCGCATGTTCCAGGTTGAATAGGGATGTCGATCAAATGGCGAATGCCTTTCCCCTGTGCTCCAAGTCCTTGGCCGAGCTGGTATCCAAATTTGATGAACTGCTTTGCCGTGCAAATGTTGCCCCGGCTCACCAGAGGATCCGATTTGAAGTCCTTCCTGACCATGTTAACCATCTCGAACGCTTGAATTGTCGACGGTTCACCAGTCGGCTCACCAACATATGGCATGTCAATCTCGGCGCAAAGCTCCATGGTGTGCTCTCCCTTGACCGTGACGAGTTTGCCGTCCGAGGGAAATCGAACCAGTTGATGTAATGTTGAGGGGATTGCCCCAGCTTGATGAATCCACGGACGTCCTAGCAGCATGTTGAAGGAACCCGCCGTCTCGAGGACCTGAAAAGTAGCAGAGAAGAGGGTAGGCCCTACCTTGATCTCCAGGTTCACTTCGCCGTGAGCTTGACGTTTTGCGCCATCAAAAGCCCGAATGGTCAGGCTGGAAGGTGGAAGCTTCTCAATGTTGACCCCGAGCTTTTGTGCTACCGCGAGGGGGATGATGTTGACTCCTGACCCGCCGTCTATGAGTACCTTGGAGACCGTGGTGTCGCGACACCTAAGCGTGATGAATAGAGCTTTATTGTGGTCACTCCCTTCTTCCGGCAGGTCATCCTCCGAGAAAGTGATGGCGTTATTTGCAAGCATGCCATTCATGTATGAATCGAGTGCATTGACCTCAACTTGTTCTGGCACGTGCACCTCGGCTAAAAATTTCTCCAACATTTCCCTGTGTTTGTCGGAGGAATGGATGAGATCCAACAATGAGATTTGAGCAGGCTGCTTCCTCAACTGTTCGACGATGTTGTAATCGCTCCCTTTAACTGCGTGGATCACCCTGCGAATTTCTTCATTTGAAGGCATCTTGGGCTTTGACGATTCGGCCTGCGGTGGGACCTCCGGAGCTGGTACTATCCTCCCTGACCGAGTGATGAGTTCGACCTCTGAACTGGATGCCGAGTTGCTTGGGCCAATTACTACAGGACTCCTTGGTTCCGCTGGGGGTGACGCTTCGACCGTAATAGGTGCCCCAGTTTGTTCGGCCCCCATTGGGACATAGACATATGGTATCCTGGGTCGTCGAGGAAGTACTGGGGTGAAACCATCAGGTTGAGCGGTGGGTACTGGTACAGAGTGTGCGCCTCTACGTCCACGTCCTCTTCCTCGGCCTCTGTTGCTTTGAATGATGTACATGTGCACCTCTTCTTCTCGATCAACCAGTGGTGCGAAGGGATTGGCCCCGATGTAATTGACATGCTCGGGCAAGGGATTGCTCGTAACGTTGGGAGTCACAGTTGGTACAGCAAACGTGATGACACCATCATCTAGCAGATTCTGAATCTTAAAACGAAGGGCAATGCAGTCCTTGGTGTCATGCCCCAATGCTCCAGAATGATATTGACAAGCCGCCTTGGGGTTGTAGCCAATCGAAGAGGGGTTGGTTGCTTTAGCTTCCACGGGCTTGATGAAACCCATGTCTCTCAATCGAACGAACATCACGTCCAACGGGTCGGGAGTAGGAGTCAGGTCCTCCAATCTGCGCTTTGGGCGTTCTTGCTGGGCTGGCCTTGGTTGAGGGTAAGTCGTCACAGGAGTAGGAGGCCTGAAGCGAGAAGTAATGGGTACCGGGGGTCTAACTGCTGCCGCGACATATGACCTTGGCGCATAAGAAGTAGGTGGTGGCGCCGCTTTCATGAACTGCTTACTGTGCTCTGCAGCCGCAATGAGCTCCTTGGGCTTAGGCTTACCGGCTGGTTTCGTCGAAGGGGAGGGAATCAATCCTTCTCGGCTTACCCCATCGAGTTTGTCGGCGTTGATGACCGCCTGGGAGAGAGTTGAGATGGTCTGCCTGATCATGTAGGGCAAGTATTCGCGTGGCAAGAGTTGAAGAAACTCATCAATAAGCTCTTTTTCCTTCAGAGCTGGCTTGATCTGTGAGGCTATCTGCCTGAACCGGTGGGCAAACTGTTTAATGTCCTCGGTACGGTACCTCTTCAATTTTCTCAGATCCGTTATTGTCGGAGCCATCTCCACGTTGAAGCTGTAGTAATTCAAGAAATCGAGGGCCAACTCCCTGAACGTTGTGTACTGGTTCAAATCCTTGGTATAGTACCAGTGTAGTGCGGACTCCGCCAAACTCTCTTGAAACATCGATATGCGAAACTTATCATCTGCTGGGTACACTGCCATCTTGTGGCAGAAATGTTTCAGGTGTAACTCCGGGCACCCCGTTCCTCGGAATTTCTCGAACTCAGGCATCTTGAACTTTGGCGGGATTTGAACCTGAGGGACCTGGTAGTCACTGTACTCCCAGGTGTGGGTCTTGTACCCTTGGATCGCATTGAGACGTTCTTCTAGTCTCGCAAGGCGGCGTGACTCTCCCTCATGCATGGAAGAGATCTTGGCTTCAAGCTTTGTCTCGAAGGCATTGTTCTGGCTTTGCTCCCCGAGGAGCTCATCAATGATAGCCGTGTTACGTGTTCTGGAATTAGGCATAGACGACTCCGCATGTGGAGCTGAGGTTGTCATAGTTGGCGCAGGAATCCCAAAGTTGAAGGGAGTGGCGGCTGGAGGATAGGGAGTTGGCCCTTCTGTAGGCAAAGACGTCTGAATGTAGGGAGTCGGCCCGAACATTGCTGGCATGTAAGGAGTTTGCCCCAGTGTCGATGGTCGAGGAAAGTATGATGGCGCAAACGGTCGTGTTACGGTGGGCGATCCGGCCATGTCCGGAGGCGGGTACGGGTAAGGGTTGAATGCGGGTGGTGCGTTGGTTGGCACCGAGGACCCAGGCATGTATGGTGGTAGGTGCGGGTTGTGGGGGACAACAGAAACAGCAGGTGTAGCCGGTGGTTGCCGCTGAAGGAACTCAGTCATCATCATTTTTAGGGATGACAGCTCGGTTGTAAGGGTTTCCACCTTGACTCCCAGGGACGTATTGGCTGCGCTTTGGGCCGCCTCCGACATGTCAACCACTGGTGGAGCTGTCGATGATTCAGTAGCCGGTGTTGTGAAAACCGTCAGAGGTGGGATGTAGACTGGAGCAGTGACTCCGGCTGTGGACGACCCGATGGTGAAGGACAGGGCTCTCGGGAAAAGCTCGGCGAGAACGGGTGACCTAGCAGGAGGGGACGATGGTGCTGATGTTTGAACCGTTCCCGCTGTAGTGACAGATGAGACAGGAGCACAAGTGGTTGGAACGGCCTCAGTAGTTGAAGAAGTGGAGGTGTGGCTTGAAGAGGTGTCGGCCATAGCCTCTCGAGTGGAGCGGGTTTTCAGATGTTTTCTTGGTGAATCAATCTTGGATGTTCGGTACCTTGGATTGATAAAAGAGTTGAATCAGCATCGAGCAATGTGATACTTTCGATGCATGATATGTAATGATGCATGATGCATGGCATGTCTAATGTAGGGATTGGATTGTTGTCACTCGAATTTGACCCCAAAAGAAAAGAAACGAATTAGATAGGAACAATAAGTTCGACATCTTCACCAAAGTTAAAATATAATCAAATGAAATGAAGGATAGAATGGGCTTGCAGGCCCGATAATAGTATGAAGACGTCTCGATCAGGTGCGATCCCACTGAGTGTGACGCTTCCTCCAGAAACGCTGGGACTGAACTGCGCGATCCTCCTCCTCGGGTTCTGGTGGAAGCTCGCAGATTTCTTCAGTGAGGGTCATCCATATGCGGGAGATGTGCGCAATCACCCTCTGGAGTGACGTTTTGACTACCCTGTCGTCGAGGCTGAGGGGTCGGAAGAGCTGCTGTGGAGGTGCTCTGGTCCTCGGAGTCAATCCCAGCTGGTGTCGAACCTGGAAGGGCGCGTAGTAGGAGGTGCCTCCGAACCCCATGATGGGAATGAAGTATCCGTCTGTCGAGGAAGTGACGGCGTCATCCATGTCGAAGCAGGGGGCTCTCTGGTAAAAGTCAGCAGGCTCCAGAGAACGGAACAGAGCGTCCACCCCAACAAAGGTGCGTATAGGTAGGCGGGCTCGCTCCACGATGCGGGCCAGCAATCCCGGTGTGTGCTCCCTTGTGAAGGCTTCTCCCGTGATCCCGAGATGGGTGTAGAACCAAACTTGCAGTAGGGCCGGGCAAAAGGTCATCCTGTGGTTGCGAATTCCTCGCTTGGCTTCACGCACGATGTGGGTGAGGCTGAAGCTAGTTTCTCCGATCAGGTTGGGCAGGAAAGGAGCGCCTTCAAGTATAGCCTTGGTGATGTAGACAGCCCGCCTGTTGATTGTCTTCTCGTTTTGCGGGTACAATATCGTCCCGACGAACAGTAAGATGAACGCTCGTGCTGATCCCTGGCCTTCTCCTACGCACGGGTTATATGGCACAAGCTGCAGATCGATGACGTCCTTGATGCTGATATCTCCTTGGGAATTGAAGAGTCCGGGTACGCTTGCTGATGGAATTTGAAGAAGCTTCGCTATATACTCTTTCGGCTTGTCGATCCGAGGCAGGGGCAGTATCCCTGTGCGGTGAGGCATCTCAGCGAGGTTGATGTACTCCTCGTAGAGTGGCGCTAGCTTCAAGTCCCCGAAGCGGAAGACGAATGAATCCGGATCCCAGTGCGCCACCAGGTTCTGTAGGAGAGCCCAGTCCAACTCCAGGTGCATGAGGTGAAACAGTCCTTTGAGCTTGGACCGCACGAACTCGAGCTCGGATGGCCTCAGTAACGGCAACCATTGGTGGAGGTTATGGGCGTCAGGCATGTTCTTCTGTCGTAGCGAGATGGGCTCCATGAAGTCTTCCTGCATAATAGGGTGTCATTCAGAGATGATAGCATTCCAATCCCTAACCCTAGTATGGTATGATTCGACATACGATTTGTGTAGTCGTGTTCATGTAAAATAGAATGTATGCTATTACAAGAATAATTGTGAATTGAAATGCATTCATGCGATTATGAATGTGTATGGATGCATTAAAGCGGTAAAAAGGAGTTAGGGAAGCGAGAAAAAGGGATTTGGAACCCCCCCGTGACCAACCCAAACCGCTGCAAAATGAACAGAGTTAGTGTCACGGTTATCACATACAAAACGTACCTGAACCTGTCCCTGCACGAGTAACAGTCACTTAGTAACAAGCAAATGCACGTGCGGCGTCTGGTACCTGTAGTGGGCAAACAATTCTAGACTCGGATGAAGGTTTCTAAGACCTCCCTCGGACTAAGGGAGGCGGGTCCCGGTCCATAGCCTACAAGCCGCAGGAAGCAGCGAGGCCGTGCCTTTCGGTGACCCCCTAGAGATCCTAGTCCCGGGTATAGGGACTTACCTAGAAATGCCTAGTAAGCAGTAAACAAACACAACCATGAGAGCAAACAAAAGGCACCGAGCCAAGCAAGTACATGCGCAAACAAGAACTCCCTTCCGCATGTGGATTAAAAATGTAAGAGTGTTCGAAAAGAATCCACATGCGGAAGTCCCCAGCGGAGTCGCCATCCGGGATGTACGCGCGCCTTCCGGCCTAGCACGCGCGCGCGGGCGCTGGTCCCTCATCCAAAAATGGCCCCGTTTGTAAAAAAATGTGTTGTTGTTTAACCTAGGTAAACAATTACGGAGTCGCCACCGACTTTTATTTTAAAAACTGTTAAGTCGGAAAAACAGCTGGTTCGGGGATTCTTAATTACTAACTCTTACACTTAAACATGCGAAAAGGTGGCATTTGCTCCAAAAAGTTTGCTTTTGTTTAACGGGTGTTGGACCCGATCCGGGCATGACTCCGGACTCATGTCAATGTTTTACGGGCGTTGGACCCGATTCAGGCTTTTTGAGCCCGAACTCATGTGTATTGGTTTAGCAAACAACATGCGACGATAAAATCCTGAAAGCCTAATAACATGCACAGCAACCACATATCAAGTATTTAGATTAAAGGGAGCGGGGAAGGGTGGTGATCATGGGCCTATGCACTTGGGCCCACGACCCGTTACATGTGAAAATAAAGAAAATCGGGAGGCCCGCACCTCCCTCATGTACCTGAGGCTCGCCGGGATGGCTTTACATCGGCAGAGCTCGTCAGTTGGGGCCGCTTTCGAGACGTGCTTCCACCACGGGTTTCCCCGCGCTCCTCCAGTCTTCAAGCTTTATCTTCTTAAGTCTACGGGATCGCTTTGTCGAATCCTCGAAATTCTCGTTAAATTTTTCATGCGAAATAAACCAAGAAATTTGGTTAGAAAATTCTTAGATAAAATATATCGATAATTAAAATTAACTTAAAGAGGAGTTTGATTATGTATTTCATGTTTTTCGTGTAAAACAATGAAAATTGCTTAAAGAAACGTATGTAAAGAAAACATAACGCGATCAAATATCTAAATTCATGTAACTATTATTTGAACAAATTATAATCATTAATTAAGGACATTCGTAAAAGCTGACATTTAATTGAAATAATTCCTACTATTTAAAGTCATGTTACCTAAATTCACATTTTTATCAAACACATGAAGATGAAATCAATGTTTTGTAAAAATAATAATTAAAATAATATAAAATAAAATAAAAAAACTAGCGATAAGGAAATTTCCTTACCTTTCTGAGGGCACGCCTCCTTCATCCTCTTGATTGAAATGTGCCATCCCATTGCGAAATGGATGAAGAGAGTGGGGGATGATTGCTTTGGGGAATCTCCATGGTGCCATCCGTTGCTCCTTGAGCGTGGGCCGACGATTCGGGGAATGCATTTGTAGAAGGCGAAGCAGTCGGCGTCGGGGATGGGTGGTTTGCCGTCGCTGCCGGTCTGTGGGCTTGGGGTTCCCCGCCGAGCTTGGATTGCGCCGGAGTTGAAGGATGGTGCCGAAGGAGGACGCCGGGGTGGTTGAGTAATCTGCTGCGAGGTTGGGATCGCCAGAGGAGAGGTGGGTCTACCATGGCTGGACTTTGGGGATGCCGGGAGAGGTTGTCCTGTCACCGTTGAGGACGCTGGGGACGCCGAGGAGAAGCTGGCTCGTCGGGGAAGGGCTGGTTCGCCGTCGCTGACTCTGAAGGTCGCCGGAGGGGATGGTTGTTGGACGTGGGTGAACCTGAGGCGGCTGGATGCGCCACAATGGGACTGTTGCCGGGAACGAGGAGGACTGGAGAAGGCTTTGGTCGTCACTGTAGGTTGTCTAGAAATGCCAGAGAGGCGGGTTTGCCGCTGCTGACCCGGGTGACGCCTAGGGGAGGAGGTTTCGCTGCTGGTTCTCGATCTGGGGACACCGGAGAGGGCGTGGTCACCATTGCAGGTTCTCGGGATGTCCGGGGAAGGTGGGTTTGCCGCCTCTGGATCTGGAAGGTTTAGAGTTGCCGCCGGCATGTCGAGGTTGAGAAGGGAGTGGTCGTCCGCCGCATGAGGAGACGCTGGGAGGTCAGATCCGGTGTCCTTTGGTGTGAAGGTCGGCTGGGTGTTCCTCTGTGGTTAATGAGGAGCTCGGAGTTCGCTGACGGAGATGGATGGAGCAAGACCAATGGGAATCGCTGTCATCGATAGCACTCAAGTGCTGGAAGCACTACCGGTAACTGGACGCCCTTCTGAGTGCTGCTGGTTGTTGCGGCTGAGAAACTGAAAGGGTCATCGTCTCCATGATACATACCTGCACGTAGAAAGGAGACAAGTCAAAGTAAAACGAGAGCTCCCCGCGACGCTAACGTGCGTTCACGAGGAGCTTGAACACGGTCCTCCACTGAAGGCGGAGGATAGGAGTTGGTCGAGTTGTCTAAGGGAAACTTGTTTCCGTCGCTGGTGCGGAGAGATGCCGAACGTCACTGGTCGCAGCCTAATGGAGCCGAAGAGGATTGTCATCGTTGCTGCGTGAAGTCTGCCGCAACCAGAGGTATGACATCCTTCTCATTGTTGTTGTCGAGTACTCCGCTTGGGTTGGTGACACGGGGCTTGGGTTGGTGACACGGGGTTTCTCCATTGATGTTGCTAGACCTACCTTGGGGTCGCTCGTCGCAGGGAAGGGCGGAAGGAACGTCCCAAAGGTTAAAGCTCTCTCTGTCTATTTTTCTTTCTCTGTCTGTCCACGTCCTCTCTGTCCTCGGAGTGGTCTTTAGAAGAATTCCTTTTGAAGCAGTTTCTGGTGCCCGAGAATCTCGGAGACGTTGGGATCCTCGTGGGGAAGCCGTTGTCCGCTGAACGTGGATGATCTTTTTTTCGGTGAGGTCGTGGATTATGGGATACTCCTGATTTGTTGGGATTTTTTTTAGCACTTTGATCAAACGATCCTACTGTTCTGATTCTTTGGCAGGTGCAATTGTTAGTCTATTCCATGTGATGGACATCTTACTCTCCGAATCCAGTGTCATCACCTCGTATTATTTCCATTGGAAAACAAGCAGCGTGTCTATATTCTTGGCATATCTTGCCCTAACAATGCTTCAGCCGGTTGTCCATGTGAATTTATTTACCTTTTTGCAGCATTGCTCGTCCTAAATTAGCATTGCAGCTGAAGAATAAAGATGTAGCAAGCCTTTGGACTGTTTAGTTTATAAGATTGTGATGCCGAGCTGTCATGCATAATATCTTAAATCTACAATGTAAGAACCGAGATTTCCTTTGATGATGTCGCAGGGCACCCGCCTTTTATTCTATAATGCTTGGGATATGAAATATAGGATTAGTCAGAAGCTATGAAAACGACAAGTCTGTTGTCTGGTTTATGATTTAATAAGTAGGGAAAGTGAGTGCTTCCCCAAATCAAGATGGTCAAAGGGGTAGTTAATTGCTTAATCAGTGGCAATTTATGAGTCAAACCATTTTGTTCTTACGCTGAATTAAGTTAGTGTCCATCCTTCAGGTCTGGGATGCAGCATCTCACGCTTTAAAAGAAGAGGAACAAATGAAACAGAAGCTATGTGATGACTTGACAAACTAGGCAACTCATGAACTACTTCTGGGTGGGAATTTCTTTCTCTGCTGTGATGGTCTCTGACAGAATTAGCTTCTTAGGTCCATGAGAGCAGTAATTCTCAGTTTGCAAGACTAGAAGAACCGAAGAGACGACTTGCAGCACTGAACCCAAGCAGAACGTCACTAGTTCCTGCTCACGTAAGTATCAGCCACTCTTCCTTCTCCCTTTGTAGATATAGAGTTTCCTCAGTACCAACCAGCTCTAACCAGCGAAAATAGACCAAATGGAGGAGGTATTTTGGCAAATAGTCGAAACCGCGATCATCGTTGAATTTCGAAATCCTGTTCAATCCTTTATTGTTATCCATTCGCCAGTCAAGCTCGTGTCATTTTCAAGATCGTTGTTATCCTGATGAGAAATTTGGGGTATTTACAATTTATTATAATTCATTTTACCTTTGGCGTTTTGTGAATTTGTTTTAAAATTGTAAAACATTCGACAGAATCATTATTCTATTTTTGCTTTGTTCAACACCTTGTTTTTGCTTTAAAATTGAATTTCATTTTTAGTTTTTTGGGGATTATCACGATAAAATCAAATCTTTGCAAATCGACAATTGAAACATTTATTCAAGTTTATGATATCTATACAATTTTTAGTCTCGATAAAAATCAAAATTTTTTGTCATTATTTAAAAATTACGATTTTTTTTGTCAATTACGTCAGATTTCTATATATAACGTTTTTCTTTAAATCAATCATTTTTAAATGGATTTGATTTTTATTATCAATTAATCATTATTTTAATGCACTAATTCACATTCTATCTCATTATTATTATATTAATTTAGGACAAATTAATTTATTATCATTATTATTATAATTTTGAATTTTCTAACCATCAATTTTTGTTTATTTTACATGAAAATCAAACAACAACTTCGAGGGACTCGACACGACGAATTTTGACGGCTAGAGGAGGTGGAGCACAAGATAAGAGGCGCAGTGAAAGGCTTCATCGAAGCGGCCCTAATTGACGAGCTCGACCATCCCGGCGGGCCTCAGGTACATGAGGGAGGTGCGGGCTTCCCGATTTTCTTTATTTCCACATGTAACGGGTCGTGGGCCCATGTGTATAGGCCCACGATCACCACCCTTCCCCGCTCCCTTTGATCAAAATAATTGTCTGTGCCTGTCCGCATGCCTTAGGCCCATAGGTTTATCATCGCATGTTGTTCGTAAAATAAATAAACATGAGTGCGGGCCCAAAATGCCCGAATTGGGTCCAACGCCCATAAAATAGAGACATGAGTCCGGAGTGATGCCCGGATCGGGTCCAACGCCCGTTAAACAGAAACAAATTCTTTGGAACAAACGCCACCTTTTCGCATGTCTAAGTGTAAGAGACAGTAATTAAGGATCCTCGAACCACGGTTTTTTTTTTCCGACTTAAAACATATTTTTTATAAATAAAGTCGGTGGCGACTCCGTATAGTTTACCTAGGTTAAACAACAACTTTACTTTTTTTTACTGAGCCATTTTGGATGAGGAACGGATGACCCGAGTCGCTCCCGATTTCTCCCGAAAGTTCCTTCTTCAGATCATGCTCCGCCTTTCGCCCGCCGCCTCTTAGGAAAACAGAGACGGTCGGCAAGGGCCCGAGCAGGCCCAGTTAGCAACCCAGGGAGGGATCACCCAACTCCCTTCCACAGCGTCCGACGCTTGAGTCGTGACGTCGACTGGTTGGGCCTTGGGGAGCGGGCCCGAATCCTCAGGTCATTCGAACCGTAGCGCGCGTGCTAGGCCGGAAGACGCGCGTACATCCCGGATGGCGACTCCGCTGGGGACACTACATGTGGATTCCTTTCGAACGCTCTTACATTTTCAATCCCCATGTGGAGAGATGTCTTTGTTTGCGCATGTCATTGCTTGGCTCGGTGCCCTTTGTCTGCCCTCATGGTTGTGTTTGTTTACCGCTTACTAGGCATGTCTAGGAGTGCCCGAACCCGGGGCTAGGATTTTTAGGGGGGTCACCGAGAGGCCCAGCCTGCTGCTCTTTGCGGTATGGTTTTTGGCCGGGGCCCTGCCTCCCTTAGTCCGAGGGAGGTTTAGAAGCCTTCATCCGATAGTCTAGTATTGTTTGTCCACTACATGTACCAGACGCCGCATATGCATTTGTTTGTTACTAAGTGACTATTACCTGTGCAGGGATAGGTCTCAAGTATGGTTTGTATGTGATATACTGTAAGAACTAACTTTGTTTATTTTGTAGGGGTTTGGGTTGGTTGCGGGGGGTTTCCTCAATTCCTTTACTCCCTTCCTTATTTCCCCTATTCACATCATTACATTCATTTGCACTCATTCTGCACAAGTGTCTGCTGATCAATAATTAGTGCATCAACACATCTATATTTGTTCAATGACATTACTCTTCAAACGTAAATAACTCACGTGCGAATTCACCTCATATTAGGATTTGGATTGGATTGTTGTTACAATTGAATATGACGTTAAAGCATGCAGGATTTGGATTGGATTGTTGTTCAATCCTTCCCCTACCCTATGACGACAAGCCAAGGAACTACGTAGCTCGCCTTCTTCAAATCTCTCCAGTTGTTGTACCTAGCTTGTTTATCGCGGAAGGACACATCAACGTCAACAGACTCTTCGAGTTGCGTAACATGCCGTATGAACCACGCATAGGAGATGGTAAAGGCTCAGCAAGGGCATTTGTTCTCTTATTCACAGGGACAATACTCTACCCGTACAGTGAAGCATTACTCAACAAGCGAACGGTCTATCTGACGAAAGCGATCCTCGAAGGAAGGCCTTTTCTTCCCAATTTGGTCGGCGAAACAAATTACAGCCTCACCCGGATCGCGCGCAGAGCTAGAGAAGGTTTGCAAAATCATTAGTTCACATTCAGCCCGACACTACTTCAAGCATGGTTCTACATCCACATCGGCATCACCGGGGAATCATTCAGACGAGAACAGTTTCCAGATTTGCTCGATCGCATATCGGAGCGCGCTCGGCTTCCGACTCGTACCTTTGCAGGGGTTCCAGCTCTTTTCCGCTCTCTAGATCCAGAGGACTTCTACTGGATGGCCAAATGCTTCGACGTGGACTAGGCAATCATAAGCTCATCAGATGAAGATTACATCCCGATCGTCGGGATCACCAGGACGTCCTACTACTGTCCGGCTCGTGTCATGCACCAGTTCGGGGGAACTCCGCGGATCATAACAACACCAACTAAACTATTTGATCTGATCGACCTGGACAACCCACCACCAAGAGGCGTGATTCGGCGAGCAACAACACACCTCGCACGCTTGTGTATGACTCTCACAGAAAAAGAGTTCGAACCTTCCTCAAAATGTCAGAAGGACATCGACGCCCAGTCAGCTCGTTTCCAGAGGAAGCGCCTCACTCCCTGGGATCGCATTTGAAGACTGACTTTATCATAACGGGCTTGAAGTCCCATTTCATCTTTTATTAGTACTATTTGTAATAAACTTCAGCTTATATGTCATTTCACTAACTTGCTTTCTCTCTCTTGGATTGAGTTCATTGGAACTACGATCCAATCATTGCATTAGACATGATCATGCATCATTACATATCATGCATCCAATGTATAACATTACTCAGTGCTGATTCAACCCTTTGACCCCAATGTACCAAAATTAATCTTCCGAGGACACGTCCGTTCAAGCTGCGAAGCCGGACGATACGCATGGCTAGCTCAGGAGTTTCCTCGACTGATACGATGACGCCCAACATAGGATCATCTGCATCGTCATCATGTCTTCATCTCCCATCGTCATCATGTCTTCATCGACAGCAACACCAGTGGTTTCCCTGGAAAACTTTCCACCACTGTCTTCCCAAGCCACGGTCTTCACCATCGGGTAGTCATCGGGAGGAAATGCGTCTCCGACATACATCTCACCGATGACTTTCACTGCACCGGCAATACAGAGATCATCGGTGCCAATCGCTGCGTCATCCCCTCCGGCACCACCTGCACAGGCCCAAAGCGCCGACGACAATTCCTTGGGAAACAAAGTCGAATCACTCACCGCAGAGCTGTCATCTTTGAAGACGATGATGACTGAGCTACTCCAAAGACAGACTGCAGCCATACCTACTCCTGTTGTTACCCAAAACCCCCATCTTCCTCCTATCATGCCTGGATCTACCACATCTACAATGCTACCTTACTATCCACATTTTCAACCAGGTCTAATCGCTTCATCAAGCCTTCCGTCCCCTTATAACCTTGCCATCCCCGGATCCGCTATCTCCGCAAGTATAGCACCCTTCTATAACCCATACATGCGTGGACCGCCTTTTCCGACAACCACAACACCTCCATACCTTCTACCATACTACCCTCAACCATCCATACCAGGGCCAATTCCCTATCAATCAACACCACTTGGGCCATCACCCTATTTACCTGTCACCCCTACTACTGCCGGCTTCGGGATCCTCATACCAACCACAACGCCCTCGGTAGCACATGCGGGACCGGCCGTGCCAAATAGAAGAAACCGTAACGCAACTATCGTAAATGAACTATTTGGCGAACAGCAGCAGGCCGACGCCTTCGAGACAAGACTTGAAGCTAAGATCGCCTCTATGCAAGAAGAAGAGGCGCGTCGTATGACGAGGATGGAAGAGCGCCTCAACGCCTTTCAGGGACATCGAGCTCACAACTGGGAGTACGCCGACTACCAGATTCCCCAGATTCAGATCCCACCAAAGTTCAAAATGCCTGAATTTGAGAAGTTTCGAGGAAACGGATGTCCAGAGCTACATCTCAAGCACTTTTGTCACAAGATAGTGTGTACCCGGCAGATGACAAGCTTCGCATTGCCATGTTTCAAGAGAGCTTGGCGGAATCGGCATTGCACTGGTATTACACCGAGGATGTGAGCCAGTACGCAACATTCAGGGAGTTAGCTCTCGACTTTCTTAATTACTACAGTTTCAATGTAGAAATGACACCCACGATATCAGACTTGCGGAAACTGAAAAGGTACCGGTCCGAAGACATCAAACAATTTGCCTATCGGTTCAGGGAAAGGGCTTCGTGGATTAAGCCAGCTTTGAAAGAAGAGGAGCTGATAGACGAGTTCTTCCAGCTTCTTCCGCGTGAGTGCTTACCTTACATGATTGGTCAGACCATCACAACCTTTGCCCAAGCGGTCATCAATGCCGATAAACTAGACGGGGTGAACCGAGAAGGGCTGATTCCCTCCCCTTCAGTAAAGCCAGCCGTCAAACCAAAGCCCAAGGAGCTCGTCGCAGCTGCGAAGCACAATAAGGCAGCGGCACCGCCGACTTCATATGCGCCGAGGTCATACGCCGCAGTTACCATTAGGCTCCCCGTGCCTGTGACGGCCAATTCTAGACTGCCCGCTCCAGTGATGATGCACCAGCAGCCAAGGCCTGCATGACAAGAGTGTCCCCGATGCAGATTGGAAGACCTGGTTCCGACTCCCGATCCATTAGATGTCATGTGTAATACCTCAAATAGGCCGAGAATTGTCATGAGAAGCCGGAGTCACAATATGTACATCACCAAGCATGGGGGCGGTGGACAAATTTGACCAACTGATCATAACTGCACAATCTTTTCATTAATATTGACACGAATTACAGGCCAGGGGGGAGATCCACGTTACATCAAAGTTCTTCACAAAGAAAAGTCCTACTTCGCCTACTTTATCCCTCTTTTGTGTCCCCACACCAGGAGAGTTGTTGGAAGGGTTCAATGGCCCAAACTCCATGCTGCGACAAAGCTAATGTGACGGAAAGACCGTGGTCTCTCGAAGATGATGCCAAGCTCAAGTCCTACATCCCGAAGCACAGCACTAGTGGCAATTAGATTGTCTTTGCCTCGAAAGATTAGGCTCAGGAGATGTGGGAAGAGCTGCCTCCGCCGTTGCTTGAATTACCTTCATCCCAATATTAAACACGGATGAGGATAACCCCATTTACAACCTGTACATCAGCAGGAGCGACAGTCACAAAGCATAATAAAAAGCTACCAAAATCGAGCCCAGCCTAAACCAAAGGAGGCCGGGTAAAATCAGAACAAAACTAACCCAACCCACAATAGGCTGTCAAACCAGCCTAAAACCAAAGAAGAATTCAAAGAAAGCTCAGTCTAAATCCAAATTGAAGAAAGCCAAGCAAAGACGGCCCAAGCAACAAAAAGAAGGAAGAAGAACAAGGGCTGTGGGAGACTGACCAGGCCAAGCCCTTTCTGCATCAGTAACCAAGAAGCCTCCTCCTTCAGATGTTAAAACAAGAGAAGCCCAAGCCCATAGGAATCTTACCCGCAAACCCCCGACAGAATCCTCTCAAGGACGATTCTAACGACCTCTCTGCAGGCTGAAGAAAACTCCTCCCTGAACCCCGGGCGCCGGCTGTCTCCTGCAGAAAGGGGATTGTGCACGTCCTGAGATGATACTGTCCCCTAACGGCTTCCTTTCCCAACCAGAAGGTAACTAGATTGAAACAAGGTTTTGGAGAGGAGGAGAAACCAGATGAGGGGGAGAAACCAAAAAAAAAAAAGAGGAAACAGGAGGAATAAAAGGGGGACTGACCGTTCAGAGGAAAGGGGGGACGGATTCCAGAGGATAGGGGAGATTAACACAACCTTTGTTCTTCTCCTTTCTTCCTCAATCGTCTTCTATCACTGCAGGGCCTCGATCCTCACTGTGGTCGCCACCATTCCAGCTCTTCAGCCGCCTCCTCACCAAGGTAAGAAGGAACCCCGGCTTGGAACCCCCCCTGAGCCAGCCCAAACAAGACAGCAGTGACATAAGACAACGATGCGGCCGTCACTTCAGCTTCAACTTACCTCGGCACGGACAAGGAAGACTCCTCCCGACGTTTGCTGTGGAGACGGCTGTTTACAGGACAGCTCAGGGCGACGACAACCGCCTCCTCTTCAGCCGTGAAGCAGATGCGAACCCTAAGCTAAGTTCTTCTTCTTGTTCAATAGCCTTCTTCCCATGGATGGAGCCAAAGTCTCCTTTCCTCTCTTCTTATCTCAGCCCCAAGGCGGCTCCCCACTTCAACTCCCCGGCGGTGCTTCCGGATTGAACCTCCCCCAAAGCGGCAAATCGGCCCCTTCACCCATCTGTCCAACGCTCTTCACCAACGACTTTCTGATCCTGGCAGCAGTGACCCAGCAAAGCCAAGACCGCAGTCGACAACAGAGGCCCATCTTCTCTGAATACCCGCGGTATCACAGCGGCCAACTCCGCTCCAGCGAACCAGCTTCGTTCTAGACCAGTACCTGCACTTCGTATCAACACCAACCCTCCAGTAATGGCCAAACACCTCAGTGGTGAACCCGCACCAACCCCAGCGAGCTCGCTCAGCCTCAGCCCTCCAGCAGCGGCCAGACGCCCCGTCAACAGCTTCCCGACGTCTCCCACAGTGGCGCACCCAGCCTCCCTGGAACTCACCTCCCCGATGATCAGCCCGGGCCGTGACCAGCAGCTCCGACGACAACGACGCATCTAGGTCTGGCGGAGATGACCCCCCCCCCTGCCCTGCTTCCCTGACGCCCGTAGAGCCCAGTTGGAAAATCACAGCCTTTGCCTTCTGAACCAAACCTCCACAGCGGTATATCCAACAGCCCCCACAACCAGCTCCCCAGACTCGCTCCCAGGAATCCCAACGGCCAGACCCGCTCCTCGCCACAACTCCCAGCCGCCAGCGGTCCACATCCTCCCGGCGAACCACCTTCCCCGGCGCCTCCCATAGCAAACAGTCCTCTCCAGCGTCCTACAGCTCAACGGCAGCAAACCCACGAGCTTCTCGGCGGCCTCCCTCCATAAATCGAGCGACGGCAGGACAGCCTCTCCCGGCATCCCAAGGCCGAGCGGCGACAGCAGCCCCTCGTTCCCCCTGCTTCCTCCTCATTCGACGGCATCAAACCCATGACGGCAACTCCATTTTCGGGGTGGCAACCCACCTCGATCGGACGGCGGCAAACCACAGCTTCCTCCGGCGTATCCAAGCCCACGTGACGGAGCATCCTCAAGATCTGGCGACGAAGACCTACCTCCCTCCTCCGGTACACCTCGGCGCTACTTCGAGTTGAGGTTCCAAGGACGCTGCGCCCAGCCGACCCGCGCCTCCCCGGGAGCGAGATCCAGTAGCCGAACCACTCGGAAGCAATCCCTCGGTCATTCTCCTTGATCCATGGCGACTCTGACCACCTCCAGACCCACTCCCAATTCAAGGGTTTTAAGGCAAGGAGAAGGACTTCTGTTCTGTGGGTTACAATGTCCCGACTCTGAAGGTAAAATTCTTTTTACCTTTCATAAATCTTTTTTTCTTTTATTTATTAAATTGTTATAAGTTTTTCTTTTACGAAATGTCTTGTTTAAAAAAAAAATCAATTGCTTTCATTGGATTTTATTAATGACTTATAGTTAGATGCAATCTGGGTAATTAGTCCTTTCTGTTGGAATATGTTTACGTTTTTTTTAGTCTAGGTTTATTACATTCTTATGAGTTATTATGAGCATCATTAACATTCATCTCCTTTGTTTTGCATGAAAAACACGGCGGGACTTTCCAGATATCCTTGGCAACTCACATCGAGTGAACGCCTTCAACCAAACGGTAAGACAAGCCTTACTATTTCTCGATTTAATTGAATTTCGTCAGAATTCGACGATACTAAGCACGTTCACATTTATTTTGCATGTACACCGAGCATGCAACTTCGGAAAATCAAATTCAAGGTTCCGAAGACTAACACGAAGACGCGTGTATCAAACCGCGTGGTTCTACCCCGGCCTAAAAACCGCGGGCTTGAAGACAAAGCGGCCCCAACCTTCACCAAAGGTATAAAGGGGAGGTGCGGGCCTCCCCGAATTTTACTTTAAGCCCATATGTAACGGGTTGCGGGCCCAAGTGCATAGGCCCGCAATCACCGCCCCTTCCCCGCCCTTTTGATCTAAATAATTGTTTGTGGTGGCGCGCATGACTTAGGCCTTAGGTTATTCGTCTTATGTTTGGTTTTAATTCAACCAACCTAAATTCGGGTCCAACGCCCGTTAAAACGTCGATACGAGTCCGGCCCACTCCCGGATCGGGTCCAACACCCGTCAATCAAAAGTAACTTTTTTGGACAAATCGCCACCCTTTTCGCATGTGGTAAAAGCACTAAGGTTAGTAAATAGGAATCCCCGAACCCAGACTCTGATTTTTTCCGACTTAAAATCACATTTTTAAACTAAGTCGGTGGCGACTCCGAACAACAGTTTTCCAAAGCTAAAACAAACCCCACCACCCCTTTTTTCGGAGCCATTTGGGATGAGGTGACGGCTACTCGAGCCGCTCCTTGGGCCCTCCCCAAAATTCGCGAGCGAGGCCTTAACGCAGCCTTTCGCTCGCCGCCTCCAGGGAACTGGAGACGGTTGGCGAAACGCCCCGCAGACCCGTTCGTGAATCAAGGGAAGGCCCAACCCAGGGCCCCTTTCCGCAGCGTCCGGCGTTCGAGCCGTAACGCCGACCGGACTGGGCCTCGGGGGAGCGGGCCCGGATCCTCGGGCTAGCCGGAACCGCCGCCGCGCGCCGCTAGGCCGGAAGGGCGCGCGCACATCCCGGATGGCGACTCCGCTGGGGGGCTCCGCATGTGGATTCTTACCGAAAGCCTTTTTACCACACGCGGAGAGGAGTTACTTGTTTGCGCATGTAATTGATTGGCTCGATGCCCTTTGTTTGACCTCCTGTTTGTGTTTGTTTACCCGCTTTCCTAGGCATATATAGGTAAATCCCTATACCCGGGATTAGGATCTTTAGGGGGTCACCGAAAGGCACGGCCTCGCTGCTTCCTGCGGCTTGTAGGCTATGGACCGGGACCCGCCTCCCTTAGTACGAGGGAGGTCTTAGAAACCTCCATCCGAGTCTAGAAATTGCTTGCCCACTACAGGTACCAGACGCCGCACGTGCATTTGTCTGTTACTAAGTGCCTGTTACTCGTGCAGTGACAGGGCAGGTATGTTTTGTATGCACTAAACTGTGATACTAAATCTGTTCATTTTGCAGCGGTTTGGGTTGGTCACAGGGGGGGTTTCCAAATTCCTTTTCTCCCTTCCTTAACTCCTTTTATCGCTTTAATGCATCCATACACATTCATAATCGTATGAATGCATTCCAATTCACGATTATTCTTGTAATATCATACATTCCATTTTTACTCGAACATGATTACATAAATCGTGTGTCGAATCATACCATACTAGGGTTACGGATTGGAATGTTATCATCCTCGAATGACACCCTATTATGCAGGAAGGCCTCATGGAGCCCATCTCGCTGCGACAGAAAAATATGCCTAACGTCGATCATCTCCACCAGTGGCTGCCGTTGCTGAGGCCATCCGAACTCGAGTTCGTGCAGTCCAAGCTCAAGGGGCTCTTCCACCTCATGCGTCTGCAGTTGGACTGGGCTCTCCTGCAGAACCTGGTGGCGCGCTGGGATCCAGACTCCTTTGTCTTCCGCTTTGGAGACTTGAAGTTGGCGCCGCTCTACGAGGAGTACATCAACCTCGCCGAGATGCCCCACCGCACAGGGATACTGCCCCTGCCTCGGATCGACAAACCGAAGGAGTACATAGCGAGGCTTCTTCAGATATCATCGGCGAGTGTACCCGGGCTCTTCAACTCCCAAGGGGATCTCAGCATCAAAGACGTCGTCGACCTGCAGCTCGTGCCATACAACCCGCGCATGGGAGAAGGCCAAGGATCAGCGCGAGCATTCATCCTTCTTTTCGTCGGGACGATCCTGTACCCACAGAACGAGAAGACGATCAACAGGCGAGCTGTCTACATCACCAAGGCAATACTTGAGGACGCTCCTTTTCTGCCCAACCTGATTGGCGAGACCAACTTCAACCTCACCAACATCGTGCGTGAGCGCAAGCAAGGAGTCCGCAACCACAGGATGACATTCTGCCCATCCTTGCTGCAAGTATGGTTCTACACCCACCTCGGGATCACGGGAGAAGCCTTCACCAGGGAGCACACACCAGGGTTGCTCGCCCGCATCGTGGAGCGTGCCCGCCTGCCTGCACGCTCTTTCGTTGGAGTGGACGCTCTGTTCCGGTCTCTGGAGCCTGCCGATTTCTACCAGAGAGCCCGCTGCTTCGACACGGATGATGCAATCACCTCCTCGACGGACGGATACTTCATTCCGATCATGGGATTCGGAGGCACCTCCTACTACGCGCCGTTCCAGGTTCGACACCAGCTAGGATTAGCTCCGAAGACCAGGGCACCCCCGCAGCAGCTCTTCCGACCACTCAGCCTCGACGACAAGGTGGTCAAGACAGCACTCCAGAGGGTGATCGCGCACATCTCCCGCACGTGGATGAATCTCACGGAGGAAATCTGCGAGCTTCCACCAGAGTCCGATGAGGAGGACCGCGCAGCCCAGTCCCAGCGTTTCTGGAGGAAGCGTCATGCTCTGTGGGATCGCACTTGACCGACGACGTCTCCATGCGACTACCGAGCCTGCGCGCCCGTTCTATCTTTCTTTTCAGTCGATTGTATTTACCTTTTTATGACGATGTCGAACTTATTGCCTTCTATCTAATTCGTTTCCCTTCTTTCGGGGTTAAATTCGAGTGACAACGATCCAATCCCTACATTAGACATCTCATGCATCACTACATGTCATGCATCCATAGTATCATTACTTGATGCTAATAGAATTTTCCTTTCTTCACCAAGGTACTGAGCAATTGCTCCATACCGAAAGCGTCCCAGATATCGTACCATCCGGGCGGTGATGGCTGAAGCTTCAGCAGGACCACCGCCAACTCCTATGATCGTGTCCCCGGCAGCGGAAGAAGAAACAGCCCCCGCCACTGGAGTTACCGTCGCCATCCCACCACCCGCCGCCATCGAGTTCTCAACTTCGGTGGAGGCTGCCTCGCCTTTCCCGATCTCTGCCTTCCCCCCGCTGCCCCAGACCATACTTGCTGCCGGGCAACCCTCCGACGGGAGAACCTCGCCATTGTACATCCCGCCATTGACTGCGTCAGTAGCATCAACAGTGCAACCCTCGGCACCCCTACTGACTTCAGCTCCCTTCAATCCTGCCTCGAACACGCTAGCCCAAGGCGCCAGCGATCCCTCACTGGGAGACAAGGTGGAGTCTCTCACGGCCGAGCTCTCTTCCTTGAAGACAATGATGGCCGAACTCATCCAACGACAGCTAGCAGCCACATCTGCTCCTGTCGCTTCCCAGAACCCACATCTTCCTCCTGTCGTGCCAGGACCTCAAACACCACCATATCCATCCTACCCTAGCCTAAACACTTCTTCAAATACTTTGCCTACTTATAACCCATCAAACACTATGCCTTCCTACAACCCGGTCATGCCCGGATCCGCTACCTCCACGAGTGTAGCATCCTTATATAACCCATACATGCGTGGGCCACCCCTTTCTCTTCCTATGCCTCAACCCTATTTGCCTCCATACTACCCTCAACCAACATCCCAAGGGCCAACTCCCTACCCTCCAATGACATTCGGGCCAACTCCCCATATCCAAACACCAACTCCCTACCCTCTTATGACATTCGGGCCAACTCCCCATGTCCAAACAACAATACCTAGGCCAACTCCCTACCCTCAGACAACCTCTACACCTCTTCCTTTCAGAATCCCTCCGCCGGTTGCTACCCCTTCAGTTCCGCATGTGGAACCTGCCTTGCCAAGCCCGCGAACCCGCAACGCGGCAATCGTCGACGAGTTGTTTGGCGAACAACAACAAGCTAGTGCTTTCGAGACAAGGCTCGAGGCTAGGATTGCCTCAATGCAGCAAGAAGAGGCTCGCCGCATGGCGAAGTTGGAGGAGCGCCTAAACGCCATCCAGGGATATCGGGCACACAACTGGGAGTACGCCAACTACCAGATCCCGCAGATACAAGTCCCACCAAAATTCAAGATGCCTGAATTCGAGAAGTTTCGCGGGAATGGCTGCCCGGAACTACATCTCAAGCATTTCTGCCACAAGATGGCGGTATACCCTGCTGATGACAAATTTCGCATCGCCATGTTTCAAGAAAGCTTGGCGGAATCAGCGCTGCATTGGTACTACACCAAAGATGTCAGTCAGTATGCAACGTTCAAAGAGTTGGCTCTTGACTTCCTCAACTACTACAGCTTCAATGTAGAGATGGCGCCAACAATCTCGGATTTGCGGAAACTAAAGAGATACCGCACCGAAGACATCAAGCAGTTCGCCTACCGGTTCAGACACATTGCGTCTCAGATTAAGCCGGTACTTACGGAGAGGGAGCTCATCGATGAATTCATGCAGTTGCTCCCGCGTGAGTACATGCCCTACATGATCGGGCAGACATTCTCCACCTTCGCTCAAGTGGTCATCAATGCTGACAAGCTTGACGGAGTAAATCGAGAAGGGTTAATCCCTTCCCCCTCAGCCAAACTGGCAGTGAAGCCCAGGCCCAAGGAGCTGATTGCGACTGCTGAGCAAAATAGGCAGTCGATGAGGGCAACTCCACCACCGACTTCATACGCGCCAAGGACGTATGTGGCAGCCGCGCTCAGACCTCCAGCCCCGGCGGCGACTCGTTTCAGACCCCCGGTCAACATGGTGGGACAACGGCAGCCAAGGCCTGCACAACTGGAGCGCCCCCGGCGTAGACTCGAGGACTTGACTCCAACACCAGATCCATTGGATGTCATGTTCGTCCGCTTAAGAGATATGGGCTTTATCAAGCCCGTGGAAGCCAAGGCGACCAACCCTTCATCTTTCGGCTATAATCCCAAGGCGGTTTGCCAGTATCATTCCGGGGCAATGGGGCACGACACCAAGGATTGTATTGCCTTGAAGTTCAAAATTCAGAACTTGTTAGATGAGGGAGCCATCACATTTTCTGCACCTGCGGCTGCCCCGAATGTTAAGAGCAATCCTCTTCCGGAGCACATAAATTACATTGGGGCAAATTCCTTCTCCGTTTTGACCGAACAGGAAGAAGAGGTAAACATGTATGAATACGACTATGCACAACCAAGGAGTGTCAACGTCGTAAACGCCGGTCGTGGTCGAGGCCGAGGTCGCAGCCGAGGTCGAGGACCCCAAATTAGCAGAAAAGCTCAGCCCACGGTCATGCCTGATGGGTTTACATTGGTTCCTCCTCGGCGACCAAGGACGCCGTACGTCTATGTTTCGTTGGGATCTGCACAACCTGAAGCGTGTCAGACAGAGTCATCGCCTGCAACGGAACCAAGGATTCCGGTCGTGATGGGACCCACCTGCACGTCTCTCAACTCAGAAGTAGAATTGATCACCCGCTCCGGAAGAGTGGTGCCAGCTCCTAAAGCCTCATCCCCAGCCGAATCTTCGAAGCCCAAGGCGCCTTCAAACGAGCAAATCCGCAAGGTGATTTATACGGTGAAGGGGAGCGACTACGATATAGTCGAGCAGCTTCGAAAACAACCAGCCCAGATCTCGCTATTTGACCTCATCCATTCCTCCGACAAGCACAGGGAGATGTTGGAGAAGTTTCTAGCCGAGGTGCATGTGCCAGAGCAGGTCGAAGTCGCCGCGTTGGATGCGTACATGAGCAGCATGCTGGCAAACAATGTAATTAACTTCTCAGAAGATGATCTACCGGAGCAGGGGCAGAATCACAACAATGCTCTCTTCATCACGCTCCAGTGTCGTGAAACCACCATCTCCAAGGTCCTCATCGATGGCGGATCTGGGGTCAACATCATTCCGTTGGCTGTAGCTCAAAAACTCGGCATCAGTATGGAGAAACTCCCACAGTCTAGTCTGACTATTCGGGCTTTCGATGGCGCAAAACGTCAGGCTTATGGAGAAGTCACGCTGGAAGTTAAAATTGGGCCGACGCTTTTCTCCACTCAATTCCAAGTCCTCGAGACTGCGGGGTCCTTCAACATGCTGCTGGGACGCCCTTGGATTCATCAGGCTGGAGCAGTTCCATCAACGCTTCACCAGATGGTCAAATTTTCTTCAGACGGCAAGCTCATCACAGTCAGAGGAGAACACTCAATGGAGCTTTGCCATGAAATCGACATGCCATACGTTGGAGAGCCAACTGAGGAACCATCAACAGTTCAAACACTGGAAATGGTGAATATGGTCAGACATGACTATAGGTCGGATCCCTTGATGACATGGGGCAACAT
Organism: Melastoma dodecandrum; assembly: GCA_029817715.1. Lineage (NCBI taxonomy): Eukaryota > Viridiplantae > Streptophyta > Magnoliopsida > Myrtales > Melastomataceae > Melastoma > Melastoma dodecandrum. The sequence continues at coordinate 7,036,731 of JARUPY010000607.1, read as the reverse complement.
CAGCGCTGCAAAGGAGTTCCTCCGACATGGTTATCAACCGGGCCAAGGACTCGGAATCAGAGGACAATGAATGATTTATCCGATCACTATTCCAGCTCCAGCAGGGACTACTGGACTCGGATTCACGGCCAAGATGTGGCGCAAACAGGGCAATCACACCAGCAGCAAGTCGGCTATCCATTTCGTTCGTTCATCTGCAGCGACAATGGAGGGTGAAATACTATTGGAGAAACTGGAGAACGTGAAGATCCAGAGTGACGAGGAGGCTAACGGCGAGCGGATGATTGTTGAACATGTCAATATCATCCAAGTGAATTTGGGGCAAGGTCATAGGCGTCGACCTCGCAGACGGGCTCGTTTCATACCTTATGACTTCGCCATTCCCTGGGATCAAATACCGGCGTATGTTCAGCAAGCCCGAGCACCGCCTTTTCGAGCTCCACGGGTGCCAATCCCGCCTAGGACGCCTCCAAGGGTTGAAGCGCCCCCAAACAGGCATGCAGATTCCCCTACTACGAGCGAAGAAGTGGAGGGGAAACAGGATGAGAAGGCAAGGACACAAGAGTCCGAGGAAGAAGTCTGTATGATGGAAGCGTCGATCCCGGCCGAGCCAGACATGCCTCTCGACGGGTGAAACTTTCCATCTTTACTTTTCTGCACTTAGATAGATAGAGTCTAGAATAGGTCACCTTGCTACATTCTGGTCGCGGACTAGCAAGGTTGTCTATATGTAACGCGACCCCTAGGCAATACCTAGGGCGTTTGTGGGATCGGGCCGCTGATGATCAGGGCGAATCCGAGGAAACGACGAGGGACCCGCTGAGTCCTGATCCCACAAAATTTTCTTTTGGTCAAACACGCATGCCTTGTTATGAACTGTCGCATGAAACGATATTCCGAATATTTCGTTTGGATACATTACTTTAATTTCTTCTCCTTTTCAGGAACGGCGCTTCGGGAGTACCCGAGAAAACCTCTGAACAAGACGGAGAAGCAGTTGACGACCCCAAATCCATGGACGGGTATTATGGATTGGAACAAGGTCTTCAGCGACATGAAGAACCGAAGGACATCACTCTGCAGAAGCCGGTTTCAATCGACATCGGAACTCATGATGACCCCAAGGAGTTGTTCATCGGCGCAGATTTGTCAAAGGATGAAACTGAAGACATCGTCAACCTGCTAAAGGAATTCTCTGACGTCTTTGCTTGGTCATACACGGACATGCCGGGATTAGATTCGGAGATTGTGGAGCACAAGATCCCTACAGATCCGTCAATTCATCCTATAAAGCAGAAGCAGCGCCGGTATAAGCCCGAGCTAGCCCTTGCCATCAAGGAAGAAGTGGATAAGCTGCTCAAAGTCAACTTTATCGAAGTGGCTACCTATCCGCAATGGGTTGCCAACATAGTCCCGGTCATCAAAAAGAACGGGAAGGTCCGAGTCTGCGTTGACTATCGCGACCTCAACAAAGCAAGTCCCAAGGACGACTTTCCACTTCCGCACATCGATCTACTGGTGGACAACACCGCCGGATTCAACAGATTCTCTTTCATGGACGGATTCTCCGGTTATAACCAGATTCGCATGGCCGAAGAAGACAAAGAGAAGACAACATTCACAACACCCTGGGGCACGTTTTGCTATCGGGTCATGCCCTTCGGGCTCAAGAATGCCGGGGCAACCTACCAACGTGCTATGTTCGTCCTTTTTCACGACATGATGCATCGCGAAATTGAAGTCTACGTCGACGACATGATCGCCAAGTCCAAGGAAGATGAAAGCCACACAGTCGTTCTTCGAAAGCTATTTGAACGGCTTCGCAAGTACAAGCTGCGCCTCAATCCCGCCAAATGCGTATTTGGAGCGACTTCAGGCAAACTTCTTGGTTTCATTGTCAGCAACAGAGGCATTGAGATTGACCCCGATAAAATCGAAGCGATTCGTGATCTTCCAGCTCCAAGGTCAGTCAAAGAGATCCGCGGCTTCATGGGACGCGTTAACTACATCGGACGGTTCATTTCCAACCTAGCTGACACATGCAAACCCCTATTCAAGAAACTGAGGAAGGACGTCAAGTTCGAGTGGGATGATGATTGTAAAGTCGCATTCGAACAGATTAAGGCATATTTAACAAAACCACCAGTTCTCATCCCGCCAAAGCCGGGGCATCCTCTCACACTCTACCTCACAGTCATAGAAGAATCATTCGGAGCCATGCTCGCCCAACAGTTACCAGGCGCCAAGGAGCATGCAATCTACTACCTCAGCAAGAAGTTCACAGACTGCGAGTCTCGGTACACCACCTCCGAGCGTACATGTTGTGCACTCATTTGGGTCCTCCACCGACTCCGACAGTATACTCTGCACTACGAGATCCTGTTAGTGTCCGAGAACGATCCACTCAAATACCTCTTCGACAAGCCAACATTGATGGGAAGAGTCTCTAAGTGGCAATTACAACTTGCCGAGTTCGACATTCGATTCCACTCCACGAAGTCAGTGAAGGGGAGAACGATCGCTGATCATATCGCCGAATATCCAGGAACAGATAATTCATCTCTGGAAATCGGACTGCCGGATGAGAACATCTTGCTCATGGAACAGGAACCGAGATGGAAGATGTACTTTGACGGTGCAGTCAATTCCTCAGGATCAGGAATAGGGGCTGTGGTAATCTCCCCAGATGGACAATATTACCCAACGGCAGCCAAAGTCACGTTTCCCTGCACAAACAACATCGCCGAGTATGAAGCATGCATCCTCGGCCTACTTCGCGCACTCGACATGCGGGTTAAGCTCCTCGACGTTCACGGAGATTCGGCACTCATCATCTCCCAGACAAACGGAGCATGGCGCATTCGAGACCCAAAGCTCATTCCATATCAGGATTATCTACAAACACTAATTAGACAGTTTACTGATATTGAATTCAATTATCTTCCGAGGACTGATAATCGATTTGCTGATGCTCTTGCAGTGCTCGCGTCAATGATCCCGTTAGCTGGAGAAATGGACATCGAGCCTCTACGCATCAATATCGCAGACGATCGAAGCTGCATGCACATTGAATAAAGTCAGCCAGAAGATTCTCTACCGTGGTTCACGGACATCAAGAATTATTTACAATCAGGAGGATTTCCCCAAAATAGCACAGGGAAAGAACGCAAGTTCATCCGGAGGATATCGAGAAGTTATTTTCTAGATGGTGATATCTTGTACAAGAAATCCTTCACGACGGCTCTCATGCGATGCGTCACGGAACAAGAAGCTCAAGCCCTAATTGTCGAAGTCCACGAAGGGGTTTGCGGACCACACATGAACGGATACGCTCTCGCCCAGAAGATAATGCGACAAGGGTATTATTGGCTCACGATGGAAGCAGATTGCATCAAATACGTCAAAGCATGTCACAAGTGTCAGATTTATAGCGACAAGGTACATGTGCCTCCAACAAGACTTTACCCGTTATTCGAGCCATGGCCATTCTCAATGTGGGGCATGGACGTAATCGGACCCATCAATCCCAAAGCATCCAACGGGCACCGATTCTTGCTAGTCGCAATCGATTACTTCACCAAGTGGATTGAAGCCCAGTCCTTCAAAGAAGTCACAGCAAACAACGTCGTGCGTTTCATGAGGGCGAACATCATCGCCAGATACGGAGTTCCAGAACTGCTCATCACTGACAACGGTTCAAACTTCAACAGTAAACTGATGGAATCCCTCTGCGCAGAATTCCATATCAAACATCTCAACTCTTCACCGTACCGTCCACAAATGAATGGTGCTGTCGAGGCCGCAAACAAAAATATGAAGAAGATTCTTCAGAAAACAGCAATCACCTATCGCGATTGGCATGAGAAGCTCCCTTTCGCGCTACTTGCCTACAGAACGACGATGCGCACTTCGACTGGGGCAACTCCCTTCGAGCTCGTCTACGGCACTCAAGCGGTCATTCCAGCAGAGGTCAAATTGCCAACTCTCAGGATATCATCCCAAAGCAACATGACAGAAGAAGAGAGGGCCAATCATCAGCTCGTCCACCTCGACTTCATTGATGAGAAACGACTTGCCGCGGCTCACCACATGCAATGCTACCAACAGCGCATGTCCCGAGCATTCAACAAGAAGGTCAAGCCAATCAGATACAGACCAGGCGACCTTGTCCTCAAGAGAATCCTACCGAATGTCAAGGATCCACGAGGGAAATTCGCTCCAAACTACGAAGGGCCGTTCGTTGTTAAGCACGCCTTCTCAGGAGGAGCAACCATCCTAACAAAGATGGACGGAGGAGACCTGCCACAAGCAATCAACGCAGATGCTCTCCGACGATATTACACATAAGCAGTGTCAAAGCCAAAACTTCAAAGCAATATACGTCAGCAAAGTTCGTCTATATCCCCAGGGTGTCGATTAGAGCAAAGACGCTGACACATGAAAAAGGGAGAATTACCTAATCAACATTCTCTTCACCTGACTAAGCGAGATTACATGAGCTTATTTCGTTTACGTCCTTTGTCTCGTGGGCAGGTACAAGAACTCCTCACACGAATGGTACAAAACTCCTATGGCAAAGGCGAGGGTGGTAGGGCGGCAAAGCTTCAAGCCAAAGTCTTGTAGCAATTTCGTCAAACCTTCGACTCCATCGGACGAAGACGCAATGACGAAATCATACAAAAGGGAAGTACCAAAACTCTACTTCGCCTTTCTTACAAATGAAGTTACACAAGCAAACTTCACTCTTACTCTAACAGAACAAGTCGCACGAACTCACTTGTTTCTCGCCATCTGTTTGATAGGTACATGAGCTTCCTTACACAACGGACATCAAACAAGAGTAACTACATCGTCAATCCTTTGATTCCTACGGACAAAGACGCAATGACGAAACACATAGAAATGGGGAGTATCAAAACACTACTTCACCTTTCATATAAATGAAGTTACATGAGCAAACTTCATTCATACTTTAAAAGAAACAAGTTACATGAGCTCACTTGTTATTTGTCCTTTGCCTAGTGTAGGTACATGAGCATCCTACATTACAGACAAAGGCGCGGGCGGTTGGGTGGAAAAATTTCGAACCAAAGCTTCGAAATTGCCTTTGTCGTCACCAAAGATGAACATACGAAAAGGGAGTATCATCTACACTGCTCTCTAACAGAAATTTCTCATGATTCCCCTGATGGAGTCATTTCCCAACTTCCCCAGCTGGAGTCCTGCCTTCATTCAAGCTGGAGTTGGTTACATACGTCGCATTCCTCAACTATCATTGAGACGGACATATCCATCTCATCTCCCCAGCAAAAATTTGACTTCATTTTTATCCCCCCAAGTGAGAGTCGAAGTACATGAGGTAACTTCGCCTTTGTCCGTTGTCAACTGTGTAGGTACATGGGCATCCAGACAGTACGGTACAAACTCCTGGACAACGGCGAGGGTGGTTGGGTGGAAGCCGTTTGATTCAAATCTCAAAGAATATGACTGGGGCATGAAAATGCAAACACTTTCCCCTCGAAAGTGCACAAGAGCACTGCGGAGGTTTGAGTATCTAAACCTGTTTATTTCTGAAGCATTTGTGTGCTCATTTGCATATAATTCGAAAATTTTTAATAAAAATGTTTCTGAGCGAGAACGGAGAAGGCATACCTATTCCCAAACACTTACCCAAAGTGATGAGTGAAAACACTATGAGGATTCATACACGAGCATTCAGACGGATAACGAATCCTTTGACAAAAGATGCTCTAAACCGGGATGAGATCGAGCATTTCTTCTCTATCCCAAACACGAAACATCAGCCATTGCTAGTCCCTTCCGAGCCAAAGTTGGAGTTTCCATATGCACTACACCTAACAAGTCTAAGGACCGCCTCATATCGAGGTTAAAATGGAGATCCTGTAGCTAGAGATCGGAAGCAACGGATCATAGAGGCTACACTTCCTTAAGATTCAAGCAAAGATGCACCATCGACAGGTAAGCTTACCAGTTGAGTCGTTCCTAAAAACCGAGCATCTCAAAAAGCTTCTCAAGAATACAAGTTCGAAAAGAGATTGTTAGAAAATAAAGCGGGGCAAATCCCTTTGATCCAGCAAAGAAAAGAAAGGATTAACGCAAAGACCAAAGTCTTTAAAAGAAAGCGCAGAATCAAATTCAAAAGAGCAAAAATTAAGCGCCAGGGCCAACATTGACGGTCGCAAAAGCAAAGGTGCTATCCTTCAAAGACAAAGCTTTCCCCAAAGTGGATTATTCACAGCTACCAGTAAACCAATCCTTCATCCCAAACGAAACATGTCAACTGGTGAGCCATCTGGATGGTGAAGAATTTGCTTGAATGATGGAACCTCTACGATCCAGTAACTTTCGATGAGGTCCTTCAACTTTTTCTTTCAGATGACGAATTTAAACTTTCAGTCTAAAGGCCTTAAGCCGAAGCCTCATTTACAACCCGAGTAAAGACCCCTTCGACCGGTACATGAGCATCCATGTCAAAGGAATTCTAAAAATCCAACAGAAATGGCTTTCAGAGGTGAGAGCGAAACACGAGAGAATCATCAAACCCTCCCTACTCTCACTTTGCAACATGCTTTAAGAGAGGAAACAAGACAAAGCATAATGTGCATGTACATTTAGCTGTTTTTGTTTTCGTTGTGACTAATGATTTTCTTGATGAGCTTTTTAGGTGCATGCTGATCAAAGGTGTTTTCGAAACACAATTTGAGGTATTCCTAATGTCCTTACGAGAAAATCTTTCCAGATTCCCTCGCAAGGAGGGGCAAACTGTAATACCTCAAATAGGCCGAGAATTGTCATGAGAAGCCAGAGTCACAATATGTACATCACCAAGCATGGGGGCGGTGGACAAATTTGACCAACTGATCATAACTGCACAATCTTTTCATTAATATTGACACGAATTACAGGCCAGGGGGGGATCCACGTTACATCAAAGTTCTTCACAAAGAAAAGTCCTACTTTGCCTACTTTATCCCTCTTTTGTGTCCCCACACCAGGAGAGTTGTTCGAGGGGTTCAATGGCCCAAACTCCATGCTGCGACAAAGCTAATGTGACGGAAAGACCGTGGTCTCTCGAAGATGATGCCAAGCTCAAGTCCTACATCCCGAAGCACAGCACTAGTGGCAATTAGATTGTCTTTGCCTCGAAAGATTAGGCTCAGGAGATGTGGGAAGAGCTGCCTCCGCCGCTTGAATTACCTCCATACCAATATTAAACACGGATGAGGATAACCCCATTTACAACATGTACATCAGCAGGAGCGATAGTCACAAAGCATAATAAAAAGCTACCAAAATCGAGCCCAGCCTAAACCAAAGGAGGCCGGGTAAAATCAGAACAAAACTAACCCAACCCACAATAGGCTGTCAAACCAGCCTAAAACCAAAGAAGAATTCAAAGAAAGCTCAGTCCAAATCCAAATTGAAGAAAGCCAAGCAAAGACGGCCCAAGCGACAAAAAGAATGAAGAAGAACAAGGGCTGTGGGAGACTGACCAGGCCAAGCCCTTTCTGCATCAGTAACCAAGAAGCCTCCTCCTTCAGATGTTAAAACAAGAGAAGCCCAAGCCCATAGGAATCTTACCCGCAAACCCCCGACAGAATCCTCTCAAGGACGATTCTAACGACCTCTCTGCAGGCTGAAGAAAACTCCTCCCTGAACCCCGGGCGCCGGCTGTCTCCTGCAGAAAGGGGATTGTGCACGTCCTGAGATGATACTGTCCCCTAACGGTTTCCTTTCCCAACCAGAGACAAACCAGAAGGTAACTAGATTGAAACAAGGTTTCGGAGAGGAGGAGAAACCAGATGAGGGGGAGAAACCAGAGGAAAAGAGAAAACGGGAAGAATAAAAGGGGAACTCGCCGTTCAGAAAAAGGGGGGACGGATTCCAGAGGAGAGGGGAGATTAACACAACCTTTGTTCTTCTCCTTTCTTCCTCAATCGTCTTCTATCACTGCAGGGCCTCGATCCTCACTGTGGTCGCCACCATTCCAGCTCTTCAGCCGCCTCCTCACCAAGGTAAGAAGGAACCCCGGCTTGGAACCCCCCCTGAGCCAGCCCAAACAAGACAGCAGTGACATAAGACAACGATGCGGCCGTCACTTCAGCTTCAACTTACCTCGGCACGGACAAGGAAGACTCCTCCCGACGTTTGCTGTGGAGACGGCTGTTTACAGGACAGCTCAGGGCGACGACAACCGCCTCCTCTTCAGCCGTGAAGCAGATGCGAACCCTAAGCTAAGTCCTTCTTCTTGTTCAATAGCCTTCTTCCCATGGACGGAGCCAAAGTCTCCTTTCCTCTCTTCTTATCTCAGCCCCAAGGCGGCTCCCCACTTCAACTCCCCGGCGGTGCTTCCGGATTGAACCTCCCCCAAAGCGGCAAATCGGCCCCTGCACCCATCTGTCCAACGCTCTTCACCAACGACTTTCTGATCCTGGCAGCAGTGACCCAGCAAAGCCAAGACCGCAGTCGACAACAGAGGCCCATCTTCTCTGAATACCCGCGGCATCACAGCGGCCAACTCCGCTCCAGCGAACCAGCTTCGTTCTAGACCTGTACCTGCACTTCGTATCAACACCAACGCTCCAGTAATGGCCAGACACCTCAGTGGTGAACCCGCACCAACCCCAGCGAGCTCGCTCAGCCTCAGCCCTCCAGCAGCGGCCAGACGCCCCGTCAACAGCTTCCCGACGTCTCCCACAGTGGCGCACCCAGCCTCCCTGGAACTCACCTCCCCGATGATCAGCCCGGGCCGTGACCAGCTGCTCCGACGACAACGACGTATCTAGGTCTGGCGGAGATGACCCCCCCCCTGCTTCCCTGACGCCCGTAGAGCCCAGCTGGAAAATCACAGCCTTTGCCTTCTGAACCAAACCTCCACAGCGGTATATCCAACAGCCCCCACAACCAGCTCCCCAGACCCGCTCCCAGGACTCCCAACGGCCAGACCCGCTCCTCGCCACATCTCCCAGCCGCCAGCGGTCCACATCCTCCCGGCGAACCACCTTCCCCGGCGCCTCCCATAGCAAACAGTCCTCTCCAGCGTCCTACAGCTCAACGGCAGCAAACCCACGAGCTTCTCGGCGGCCTCCCTCCATAAATCGAGCGACCGCAGGACAGCCTCTCCCGGCATCCCAAGGCCGAGCGGCGACAGCAGCCCCTCGTTCCCCCTGCTTCCTCCTCATTCGACGGCATCAAACCCATGACGGCAACTCCATTTTCGGGGTGGCAACCCACCTCGATCGGACGGCGGCAAACCGCAGCCTCCTCCAGCGTATCCAAGCCCACGTGACGGAGCATCCTCAAGATCTGGCGACGAAGACCTACCTCCCTCCACCGGTACACCTCGGCGCTACTTCGAGTTGAGGTTCCAAGGACGCTGCGCCCAGCCGACCAGCGCCTCCCCGGGAGCGATATCCAGTAGCCGAACCACTCGGAAGCAACCCCTCGATCATTCCCCTTGATCCACGGCGACTCTAATCACCTCCAGACCCACGCCCGATTCAAGGGTTTCAAGGCAAGGAGAAGGACTTTTGTTCTGTGGGTTACGATGTCCCGACTCTGAAGGTAAAATTCTTTTTACCTTTCATAAATCTTTTTTTCTTTTATTTATTAAATTGTTATAAGTTTTTCTTTTACGAAATGTCTTGTTTAAAAAAAAAAATCAATTGCTTTCATTGGATTTTATTAATGACTTATAGTTAGATGCAATCTGGGTAATTAGTCCTTTCTGTTGGAATATGTTTACGTTTTTTTTAGTCTAGGTTTATTACATTCTTATGAGTTATTATGAGCATCATTAACATTCATCTCCTTTGTTTTGCATGAAAAACACGGCGGGACTTTCCAGATATCCTTGGCAACTCACATCGAGTGAACGCCTTCAACCAAACGGTAAGACAAGCCTTACTATTTCTCGATTTAATTGAATTTTGTCCGAATTCGACGATACTAACCACTTTCACATTTCCTTGCATGTACACCGAGCATGCAACTTCGGAAAATCAAATTCAAGCTTCCGAAGACTAACACGAAGACGCGTGTATCAAACCGCGTGGTTCTACCCCGGCCTAAAAACCGTGGGCTTGAAGAGTAAAGCGGCCCCAACCTTCACCAAAGGTACAAAGGGGAGGTGCGGGCCTCCCCGAATTTTATTTTAAGCCCATATGTAACGGGTTGCGGGCCCAAGTGCATAGGCCCGCAATCACCGCCCCTTCCCCGTCCTTTTGATCTAAATAATTGTTTATGGTCGCGCGTATGACTTAGGCCTTAGGTTATTCGTCGCATGTTTGGTTTTAATTCAACCAACCTAAAGTCGGGTCCAACGCCCGTTAAAACGTCGATACGAGTCCGGCCCACTCCCGGATCGGGCCCAACACCCGTCAATCAAAACTTAATATTTTTTTGGACAAATCGCCACCCTTTTCGCATGTGGTAGAACACTAAGGTTAGTAAATAGGAATCCCCGAACCCAGAACTCTGATTTTTCCGACTTAAAATCACTTTTTTTTAACTAAGTCGGTGGCGACTCCGAACAAAAGTTTTCCAAAGCTAAAACTAATCCCAACACCCTTTTTCGGAGCCATTTGGGGTGAGGTGACGGCAACTCGAGCCGCTCCTTGGGCCCTCCTCGAAATTCGCGAGCGAGGCCTTAACGCAGCCTTTCGCTCGCCGCCTCCAGGGAACTGGAGACGGTTGGCGAAACGCCCCGCAGACCCGTTCGCGAATCAAGGGAAGGCCCAACCCGGGGCCCCTTTCCGCAGCGTCCGGCGTTCGAGCCGTAACGCCGACCGGAATGGGCCTCGGGGGAGCGGGCCCGGATTCTCGGGCTAGCCGGAACCGCCGTCGCGCGCGCCGCTAGGCCGGAAGGGCGCGCGCACATCATGTTCACCCGCCTGAGAGACATGGGCTTCATCTCACCCGTGGACCCCAAGCCGACCAACCCTTCCTCTTTTGGCTACAACCCCAAGGCGAGTTATCAATATCACACTGGAGCACTAGGGCACGACACCAAGGATTGCATCACGCTCCAATTCAAGATCATTACGTTCGCGACACCGGCTACCACTCCAAATGTCATGAGCAACCCATTGCCCGAGCACGTCAACTATGTCGGGACAAACCCTTTCGCGCCGCTGACTGATCATGAAGAAGAGGTGCATTTACACGAGCTGGAGCAAGGTACCACTGAACATACCAAAGCAACTGAGGTCAATCGAGGACGAGGCTAGAGACGCCGACCTCGCATGCGCACTCACTATATATTAGCCGATGTGACTATACCCCTGAACCTTATGCCGACATATATTAGGCAGGCCAAGAAACCGCCCTTTCGGGTTCCGATTGGTCCTCCTAGAATTGAGGTACAACCTCCGAGAAAGCAAAAGGAGTCTGATGTTGAGAAGGTGGATGATACGGAGGACAAGACTCATGTGTTTGAACAAGAAGAGTATATCGACATGATCGAGTCCAACCGTAATCGTGGTTGAGGACGAGGCCGAGGTCGAGTACGTGGACGTGGATCCTACATAGGAGATACACACCCTTTTCAAATGCATGCCGCTATACCGGACATCTTCTCCCAAGTACTCCCTCGAGTACCATATGTCTACATCCCACTGGGTCCAGCACAACCGGAGATGCCGCCCAAATCACCTGCACCGATACAGATGGAATCAAGGAGTCCAATTGTCATTGGTGCAGGTGGCATAGCATCCAACCCAGAAGTCGAGCTCATTACTCGTTCAGGAAGAGTGCTACCAGCTCCAGAACCCCAACTGCAGCCAGAGTCTTCAAAGCCCAAGGCGCCATCGAATGAACAAATTTGCAAGGTGATCTACTCCGTGAAAGAAAGCGACTACAACATTGTGGAACAGCTGAGGAAGCAACCCGCCCATATCTCTCTCTTTGACTTGATCCACTATTCCGATAAGCACAGGGAGATGTTGGAGAAATTTTTGGCCGAAGTACACGTACCGGAAGAGATTGAGGTCAACGCGTTGGACTCGTACATGAACGGCATGCTGGCAAACAATGCCATCACCTTCTCGGAAGATGACCTCCCGAAAGGAGGACGGGACCACAACAGCGCTTTGTTCATCACGCTCAAATGCCGCGATACTATTGTTTCCAAGGTGCTCATCGACGGAGGCTCCGGAGTTAACATCATCCCACTTGATGTGGCTCAAAAGCTCAGTATCAACATAGAGAAACTCCCACCTTCCAGCCTGACCATTCGAGCTTTTGATGGCGCAAAACGTCAAGCTCATGGTGAGGTGACCCTAGAGATCAAAGTGGGGCCCACTCTCTTCGCCTCTGTATTCCAAATTCTTGAGACTGCCGGATCCTTCAACATGTTGCTAGGACGTCCGTGGATCCATCAAGCCGGGGCAATCCCTTCGACCCTACATCAGATGGTTCGTTTTCCTTCAGATGGCAAGCTAATCACAGTTAAAGGGGAGTGCGCCATGGAACTATGCCACGAAATTGACATGCCGTACGTCGGAGAACCAATTGGCGAACCATCGACAGCTCAAGAATTCGAGATGGTAAACATGGTCAGGAGGGACTTCAGGTCAGATCCCCTAATGGGCCGGGGCAACCGCAGCGCTGCTCGATAGTTCATCAAATTCGGATACCGGCCTGGTCAAGGACTCGGAGCTCAAGGGCAAGGCATCCGACATCCGATCGACATACCTACCCAGTTGGGGACACGCGCTCTCGGATCCAAGGGCAATGAACCACGGAGGCCTAAACCAACAATCCAGGACATGCGCGCTGGCGGCAAGTCAGCCATCCCTTTTGTTCGTTCGTCAGCAATGACAATGGAAGGTGAGATCCTCTCTGAGTAGATGGAGAGAATGAAGATTGAGGCACAAGAGCCCGAAGAAGAAATCAACATGATGGAAGCGTCTAACCCAACAGAGTCGGACATGCCGCTCGAAGGGTGAACCTTTCCAACTTTACTTTTTGCACTTAGAATAACTGAGTCTAGAATAAATTGCCTTGCTATATTCTGGTCGCGGACTAGCAAGGTTGTTCGTATGTAACGCGTCCCTAGCTAGTGTCTGTGGGATCGAGACGCTGATGATAAAGGGCAAATCTAAGGAAATGAAGAGGGCCCCGCTGAGGCCTGATCCCACAACGTTTTCTTTTGTTTTCTTTCTTTCTTTTTCATCTAGAACGCTTAACTTATCATAGTTGTCACGTAGTATAATATCTCAAATCTCAAGTAATTCAGCTACAACTATGACATTGACTTGTTTCTTTCATGAAGGAATGGCGCTTCAGACATACCTGAAAACAATCGCGAACAAGATGAGGTGATCGTAGATAACCCGAAGTCCCTTGATGGATACCATGGTCTTGAGCTAGGTCTCTAACGACATGAAGAACCAAGAGAGATAACATTGCAAAAACCTAAATCAATCAACATTGGAACGGACGATGAGCCCAAAGAGCTACACATCGAGGCTCATCTCCCAACAGACGAGGCCGAGAGTATCGTCAACCTACTCAGGGAATTTTCAGATGTCTTCGCTTGGACGTATGCGGATATGCCAGGACTAGACCCGGAGATAGTGGAGCACAAAATCCCCACTGATCCACTAATCCGTCCCACAAAACAGAAACAACGCCGGTACAAGCCCGAACTTGCTCTCGCAATTAAGGAAGAGGTCGATAAGCTCCTCAAAGTCAACTTTATCGAGGTAGCTAATTATCCACAATGGGTGGCCAACATCGTCCCGGTGATCAAAAAGAATGGAAAGGTCCGAGTCTGCGTCGACTATCGTGACCTTAACAAAGCAAGTCCCAAAGATGACTTTCCTTTGCCGCACATCGACCTACTAGTGGACAATACCGGCTTCAGTAGGTTCTCTTTCATGGATGGATTCTCCGGGTACAACCAAATACGTATGGCCGAAGAAGACAAGGAGAAAACTACCTTCACAACACTCTGGGGCACATTCTGCTACCGAGTCATGCCTTTCGGACTCAAGAATGCTGGGGCAACTTATCAACGCGCAATGGTAGTCTTATTCGATGACATGATGCACCGGGAAATCGAAGTCTACGTCGACGACATGATCGCCAAATTCAAAGGCGAGGAGGATCACACGATTATTCTACGCAAGTTGTTCGAGCGATTACGTAAGTATAAGCTTCGCCTCAATCCGGCCAAATGCGTCTTTGGGGCAACATCAGGCAAACTTCTCGGTTTTGTTGTCAGCAGTAAAGGCATCGAGGTCGACCCCATCCGATTTCACTCAACAAAATCGGTCAAAGGAAGAACAATCGCTGATCACATTGCGGAATATCCAGGAACAGACAATTCGCCTTTGGAAATCAAATTACCAGACGAAAACATCTTCCTCACCGAGTCATAGCAGAGGTGGACAATGTATTTCGACGGGGCAGTCAACTCTTCCGGTTCAGGTATTGGAGCGGTGGTAATATCTCCAGACGGACAATACTATCCAACAGCTACTAAAGTCATTTTCCCCTGTACAAATAACATTGCCGAATACGAAGCATGTATCCTTGGCCTATTACGTGCACTCGATATGGGAGTCCGATTTCTTGACGTTCATGAAGATTTAGCACTCATCATCTCCCAAACAAACGGGGCATGGCGCACACGGGACCCAAAGCTCGTCCCATATCAGGACTACCTACAAACACTAGTCCGCCAATTCGTTGATATTGAGTTCAATTACCTTCCCCGGGCAGATAATCGTTTCGCTGACGCTCTTGCTGTTCTTGCATCAATGATTCCATTAGTAGGAGAAATGGACATAGAGCCTCTTCGCATCGACATTGCTGAAGATTCAAGTTGCATGCATGTCGAGCCCTGCCAATATGAGGACTCACCACCGTGGTTTGCAGACATCAAAGCTTACCTAGAAATGGGCACTTTTCCCCAAGGCAGCACAGGAAAGGAACGCAAATTCATCCGAAGTATTGCAAGGAGCTACTTCCTTAATAGCGACGTGCCCTACAAGAAGTCCTTCACGACAGCCCTCATGCGGTGCGTCACCGAACAGGAAGGCGTTTGTGGACCACATATGAACGGTTATGCTCTCGCTCAGAAAATCATGCGTCAGGGATACTATTGGCTCACAATCGAGGCCGACTGCATCAAATACGTCAAAACCTGCCACAAATGTCAGATCTACAGCAACAAGGTGCACGTCCCTCCAACAAGGCTCTACCCACTGTTTGAACCGTGGCCGTTCTCAATGTGGGGCATGGACGTCATCGGACCGATTAATCCCAAGGCATCAAACGGACATCGGTTCATACTGGTCGCCATCGACTACTTTACTAAATGGATCGAATCACAATCTTTCAAGGAAGTCACCGCGAATAACAACGTACATTTCACGCGGACAAACATCATTGCCAGATATGGAATTCCAGAGCTACTCGTCACTGACAATGGCACAAACATCAACGGCAAACAAATGGATACTCTATGCAATGAATTTCGAATCAAACACCTGAACTCTTCACCATATCGTCCACAAATGAATGGCGCATTCGAAGCTTCCAACAAAAACATGAAAAGGATTCTTCAGAAGACAGCAATCACATATCGGGATCGGCACGATAAGCTTCCTTTCGCATTACTCGCTTACCGGACGACGATGCGCACTTCGACTGGGGCAACTCCCTTCGAACTCGTCTATGGCACTCAAGTAGTCATTCCAGTAGAGGTCAAGCTACCTACTCTTCGGATCTCGTCCCAAAGCAACATGACCGAAGAAGAGAAGGCCAATCACCACCTCGCCCACCTCGACTTCATCGATGAGAAACGACTTGCCGCAATCGACCACATGCAATGTTATCAACAACGCATGTCCAGGGCATTCAACAAAAAGGTCAAAGAGGTCAAGTACAGATCAGGAGACCTCGTCCTCAAACGGATCTTTCCAAATGTCAAAGATCCTAGGAAAAAATTTGCTCCAAATTACGAGGGACCATTCGTTGTCAAACATGCTTTCTCGGGAGGAGCGACCATCCTAACAAAGATGGATGGAGGAGAACTGTCATAACCAATCAATGCGGACGCTCACCGAGATTACTACACCTAAATGGTGTCAGGGTTTTGAATTAGTAGTATTCATGAAAAAGGGAGAATCTTACAATTACTACTCTCTTCATTAAATTAAACGAGATTACATGAGCTTATTTCGTTTACGTCCTTTGTCTCGTGGGCAGGTAGAAGAGCTCCTCACACGAATGGTACAAAAATCCTGTGACGAAGGCGATGGTGGCAGGGTGGCAAAGCTTCAAGCCAAAGGCTTGTGGCAGTTTCGTCAATCCTTTGATTCCTTCGGACAAAGACGCAATGACGAAACCATACAAAAGGGGAGTACCAAAACTTTACTTCACCTTTTTTATCAATGAAGTTACATGAACAAACTTCATTTTTACTCTAACAGAAACAAGTCACATGAACTTACTTGTTTCTCGATATATATTTGATAGATACATGAGCTTCCTTACAAAATATACATCGGGCAGGAGTAATCTTCGTTAATCCTTCGATTCCATCGGACGAAGATGCAATGACGAAGCAAAGAAAAGGGGAAGTATCAAAGCTCTACTTCATCTTTCATATAAACGATGTTACATGAGCAAACTTCAAGAGAAACAAGTTACATGGGCTTACTTGTTATCTGTCCTTTGCCTTGTGTAGGTACATGAGCATCCTACACTACAGACAAAGGCGTGGACGGTCGGGTAGAAAATTTCGAACCAAAGTTTCGGAGTTGCCTTTGTTATCACCAAGGATGGTCATACGGAAAGGGAATATCATCTACACTACTGTCTAACAAATTTCTTATCATTTTCCAGATGGAGTCGTACCTCTATTTCCCCAGCTGGAGTCGGTTACAAACACCGCATTCCTCAACAAGAGTAGAATATACAAGCATATTCTTCCAGAACGACCATCGAGATAGGCATATTCATCTCGCATCCCCAACGAATACCCAACTTTATTATAATCTCCCCAAGCGAGAGTCGAAGTACATGAGCTAACTTCACTTGCGTCCGTTGTCAACTGTGTA
Source organism: Melastoma dodecandrum (assembly GCA_029817715.1). Taxonomy (NCBI): domain Eukaryota; kingdom Viridiplantae; phylum Streptophyta; class Magnoliopsida; order Myrtales; family Melastomataceae; genus Melastoma; species Melastoma dodecandrum. The sequence goes on along the minus strand of JARUPY010000607.1, from coordinate 7,019,638 downwards.
GGGACAAGAATTCCGCACAGTACGGTACAAACTCTTAGGCAACGGTGGAAGTCGTTCCGAGTCTAATCTCAAGGACCATGGCTGGGGCATGAAAGTGCAAACACTTTCCCCGCGAAGCTTGCACAGGAGCACCACCTCAATATGATATCTCCAAAGAGGTTTGTGTATCTCCACCTATTTATTCCTTCAGCTTTTGTATGCCCATTTGCATATAATTTTAAAAGATTTTAAATAATAAGATAGCTTCTGAGCAGAATTGGAGAAGGCAAACCCATTCCTAAACACCTACCCCAGAGAGATGAGTGCAAACATTATGAGGGTTCACATGTAAACGTCCGGGCGGACAACGAATCCTTTGACAAAATATGCTCAAACCGGGATAAGATCGAACATTTCTTCTCTACCCCAAACACAAAAATTGACCATTGCTAACCCCTTTCTAGCCAAATTTGAAGTTTTCTGTATACACTACGCCTTCTGAGTCTAAGGACCGCCTCACATTGAGGTAAATGAAGATCCTGTAGTAAGAAACCGAAAGCAATTGACCACAGAGGCGACACTTCCTAAAGGTCCAAGTGAAGAAGCACCATCAACAGACATGCATAGTTGAGACGTTTCCAAAGATAATCGTCTTCATCAACACTGCGAAAATCCCCAAGGAGTCCAAAACATCCCCAATAGAGAAAAGGGAGAAGACCAAGCCGACATGAACGGTCGCAAAAGCAAAGGTGCTATCTCCCAAACAAAGCGAGGAGATGACATTCCCCAAAACATATTCCCAAGTTCTAGTAAAATAGTGATGTCCCCAACAACGCATCTCAACAAGCCTGCTGTCAGGTAGATGGAGAATTTGTTTGGACGGTGGAACTTCTATGGTACAACAGCTTCCGATGAGGTCCTTAGACTCATTCCTTCAAAATGATGAATTCAGCCTCTACCTAAAAAGGCCTTACGCCAAACCTACACTACAACCATACAGAGATTCCTCCGACTGGTACATGAGCATCCCAAATCAAAGGAATTATGAAGTCTAACCGTGATATATTTCAGAAAAATAAAATGTGTCGTGAGAGAAGTCAGGAAGCTATTCTCCAATCTTACTCAGAAGCAATTGTAACATATTTCTTCAAAATAAATTATAACATGCATATGCATCATAATCATACATGCCTAATCATCTCGGTTTTATGAAGTTTTTGTCACTGCTAATGATCTTCTTGATAAGCCAGAAACATAATTTGAGGTATTTGTGATATCCTTGCGAGAAAATCTTCTCAAATTTCCTGCCAAAGAGGGGCAAATTGTAATACCTCAAATTATGGGCTGGAAATCATTAATACTATTCCAAAATAAAATGGCCCAAACCCATAGACATTAATCGATTATTTTAATCGATTATCTTCCCTAACGTTTCCCGTAACAACTCATATAAAAAAAGGGGGAAAGTTATTCTCAATCAACAAGAATCTTCTATCATGTAATATTTATTTTCCTCTCTCAATTTATTTTCTTTGTAAAAAAAAAGGATAAGAAGAAAATCTCACGTGATTGCTCCAATCAATCAAATTATTTGATTTCTTCGTTCTGGAGGCAGGAATTTCCTTCCTTCTTAAACAGAGGAGCAGGGGCATTTTAAAAGGGGGACAGACACTCCTACACGAACACACACACAGATGCTTCCACTTTCAGGCTCCTATCTGATCAGACGTACGCTTCCACCTTCAGACGCTCCATCAACCGTTTGCAACCATCTCCAACGACCCCAAGGTAGGTCTAGTAACATCCACGAAGAAACCCCGCGCCACCAACTCAAATCCATGCTCTCGAGGCCACCAGCATAGCAGGCGTTGCACCAGCAACTGCGACATTCTGGGATTTCGAATGGGTTGCTTACCTCGTCGTTCGCGAAACACATCTGACCCCATTTCCTTCTACCCGGCGGCTTGTTTGAGCGTCTCACGGTCAGACCCGTGGTAAGCCTTCTTGTTGTTTTGATTCCTTGTTCTTTACGTGTGTAGGAATAGCAGGATTCCTAGAACCAGACGTGTCCACCGCCCTCGACCATGCTGGACCCGTCGCAACGCCTCCCTGCCTCAGATCTGCGGTCTCTGGCTACCGAATCCAGTCACCTGTTTTTCTTCCCGACGCCATCGACAACCTCCAGAGAAGCGGATCCGCCAGCATGCTCGCTTCCCGAAACCTTCCCTCGGGCAGTCCGTCTTTGGAGACAACCTCTCAGCTTTGAACAATCCCCTTCTCGACCGGCGAAGACGTCACGCCTCCACTGGCGAAACAACGACGATCCTCTCAAGGATGATACCAGCGGCTATCACACCAGCAATCGAGTACCAAGTCAGCCCCAAGCACCGTCTCCAAAGCAGCCGCATCCGCACCACCCGATGAATCCCGGCGAATGACGATGTCCTCCTTACCCAGATCAGCCCCCATCATCGTGGACTAACGCCTAAAGTAGCGTCCGAAGCCGGCTCCATATTCGGCATCCTCAACCGGTCTTCTAGAGATCAATCCCCCGGGATCTTTTCCCCAAGTTGTCCTCGACGGATCTGTCGCAACTCCTCCATGTTTGAGCCGTTCCCACACGCGATCAAGACCCTTGCAGATCCCACTCCGCCGACATCCCAGGCGGTGTTCCCATGACTTCCTCCTCTGGCAGCTTCGGAGTTGACATCAAAATCTCGATGGAGGCAACTCAAATGGGAGAAGGATCCCCTGCAAGTCGAATCCCCATCCACAAAGGTAACGATTCAATTTTTTTTAGATTTCGTCTTTTCACTTTTTATTTATTATAATTCATTTTACTTTTGGTGTTTTGTGAATTTGTTTTAAACTTGTAAAACATTCGACAGAATCATTATTCTATTTTTGCTTTGTTCAACACCTTTTTTTTTCTTTAAAAATGAATTTCATTTTTAGTTTTTTGGGGATTATCACGATAAAATCAAATCTTTGCAAATCGACAATTGAAACATTTATTCAAGTTTATGATATCTATACAATTTTTAGTCTCGATAAAAATCAAAATTTTTTATCATTATTCAAAAATTATGTTTTTTTTATGTCAATTATGTCAGATTTCTATATGTAACGTTTTTCTTTAAATCAATCATTTTTAAATGGATTTGATTTTTATTATCAATTAATCATTATTTTAATCCACTAATTCACATTCTATCTCATTATTATTATATTAAATTAGGACAAATTACTTTATTATCATTATTATTATAATTTTGAATTTTCTAACCATCAATTTTTGTTTATTTTACATGAAAATCAAACAACAACTTCGAGGGACTCGACACGATGAATTTTGACGGCTAGAGGAGGTGGAGCACAAGACAAGAGGCGCAGTGAAAGGCTTCATCGAAGCGGCCCTAACTGACGAGCTCGGCCATCCCGGCGGGCTTCAGGTACATGAGGGAGGTGCGGGGCTCCCGATTTTCTTTATTTCCACATGTAACGGGTCGTGGGCCCAAGTGTATAGGCTCACGATCACCACCCTTCCCCGCTCCCTTTGATCTCAATAATTGTCTGTGCCTCTCCGCATGCCTTAGGCCCATAGGTTTATCATCGCACGTTGTTCGTAAAATAAATAAACATGAGTTCGGGCCTAAAATGCCCGAATTGGGTCCAACGCCCATAAAATAGAGACATGAGTCCGGAGTAATGCCCGGATCGGGTCCAACGCTCGTTAAACAGAAACAAATTCTTTGGAGCAAACGTCACCTTTTCGCATGTCTAAGTGTAAGAGTCAGTAATTAAGGATCCTCGAACCACTGTTTTTTTTCCGACTTAAAACAGATTTTTTATAAATAAAGTCGGTGGCGACTCCGTATAGTTTACCTAGGTTAAACAACAATAACTTTACTTTTTTTTACGGAGCCATTTTGGATGAGGAACGGATGACCCGAGTCGCTCCCAATTTCTCCCGAAAGTTCCTTCTTCGGATTATGCTTCGCCTTTCGCCCGCCGCCTCTTAGGAAAACAGAGACGGTCGGCGAGGGTCCGAGCAGGCCCAGTTAGGAACCCAGAGAGGGATCACCCAACTCCCTTCCACAGCGTCCGACGCACGAGTCGTGACGTCGACTGGTTGGGCCTTGGGGAGCGGGCTCGGATCCTCAGGTCATTCGAACCGCAGCGCGCGTGCTAGGCCGAAAGGCGCGCGTACAAAGTGTTTTGCTCACCAACCTTCTTTCGATGTGATTCTTCGCTCGTATCACAAGGCCATCGTCGCTCGCAGTCCTTCGTTCAATAACATTGTCACCCATCAATCTTCGCAGAATGTGTTTTATGGGTCACTTCGCTTGAGACCTCACCTATTTTGGGTCTTATTGTAATTCTATTCTTGTCATAAGCAGTTCATATAACTCGTGGCTCAAAATTATAATTGCCAAACAATATTAATTAGGAAATTCTCGGTTGGATTTGAATCTTTCTTTAAGTTACAAAATTTCTAGTAAAAAGACAATTTTTTTTCGGATTTGTTAGATTTTGGTTAGAGTTGGTAGTTTTGATTTCTCAATACCACTGAAATTGAATAATATAATATTTTATTATTATATTTATTTACTTTGATGTATTGATTTAATTAGTAAACGAGCAATCCATTTCAATGTGGGATTACCGACTTGGAGTATAATCCAGTAATCCTTTTAATAACCTAATTATCTAATTGTCAATTTTAAAAAGGTCTTCGTTTTCCCGCATCCTCAAATTTTTATTCCTCCCTCCAAGTATGGATCAGCCTCGCTCTTGTCGCCTCCTTCATTGCCTCGCCTGTCTCCGTCCTATGTAGCATCAATCAGCTGCCGACCTCCTCCTTATGCTCGACCGTTTTGATCCGCTGCCTCGACCAGCCGCCCTCCGTTGCCTCGATCAGCTGTCGCACTCCTCCGTTGCCACGACCAGCCGCTTCCTCCGAACCCAGTTAGATTTCTTTCTTGTCAAGGTAACATTTTTTAGGAGTAGGCTATGAGATGAACCCTGCGTCCGATCCAAGGAAGAAAGTCCCCATTGTTCACCTCATTAATTTTAGATGTAGTAGCCGAACGCGTTGTTGATCTACCATTCCTTGGAGGTCGAAGATGGACTTGATGGAGAGGATGAGGTCGCGGTGGCTAATTGGAAGGGTCTCCGATGAATGAATTTTCTGTATATTATTGCATGCATGGTTATTTCACTTGAGGTCCCGGGTTCGACCTATAAACATCATCTCAATACGGTCGATTACTGTGCAAATTTTGCTTGAATAATACATGCAGTTGTGTAGAGATCTATTAGTGCATGATGTTGGGGTGTTTATATTGTGTTGTATGCAATTTGAAATGAATCATGCCACTAACTTAGAGGGCGACGAGTTGAACCGTACATTTGTTTTTGTTAGCATTGATGGGGATCCTACGTGTTTGACTATCTATGTCTAGCCATGAGAAATTTTAAAGAGAAGAAGCATCAATATTATTGTGGATGCACGACCTTTATGATTGTATGTTGTATATCTAATGTATATTTTCTGCGTTAACATTAGTTTATAGATTTTGAATAGGCAGTAACTAATTATTCCTTGTGATTGTGATGTATCTTTCACTGTAAGCAAGTCATCCGTAAACAGCCTATTTCCCAAGGGGCGTGTGCATTTTGGCTAGATCGTTTTGGAGTGATTCTAGGCTGACTCTCCTTTGGAATAAGATCCAAATTTCAGAGTCGGTGAAGGATCGGGTATTTGTCACGTTGCGAATTGCATCTCTTTGTCTTGAACCGATATAAAATATTATGTTTTGTAATTTTCATAGAAAAGCGGAGCACCGAAACAACAAGAGAGGCCATTGATGAAGCAAAAGATGCGATGGCTAAGGAAGATGAACTAACTGGATTTAAGTGTTAGATATATTGATTTGATGGGTAGAGTTGCCAATGTTGAAAGCTTGGTGTCCGACCTTTCAAAAGAGATGGTCGTAATTTGTGCGGTTGTGTTGGAGATGAAGGGTATGATGGAAGACATCATGCAACGTCAACGTGAGCTGTACAAGATCGTGTTTGCTTACAAACGTGAGGATGCTGCTGATAGAAAGGAAGAAGGCGTGACAACCAAGGTTGATGAGTTTCCCCAAGCACGGGATGTGTGTTTCCCTAACAATCCGTACAAGGTTCCCCAAGCATGTCAGAGGACTATTCCCTTGACAGTTCGCACAAGGTGGCCTTCAAGACAACCCTATCCCACCCTTATCCCGAGACTTCAATTACCCACGATAATGAAAATGTGAGCGGAGGAATGGACCGGGATGAAGGTGATGCTCATACCTGAGAAGATGACTGTGATAAGATTGGGATATTTAATGAAGTAAACAGAGAACTTGATTTCACGTCAATGGGTAAGGATTTGTTCAAAGAAGAACCTGAGGGTCCTACCGAAGAGTTATGTTGATATGGCAAAATCTCGGGCCTGATTATGAGGAGCCCATAAATTCATGCCATTTTATGAGAAACCCACAAATCCATTTCGCCGACCCATATCAAGTCTACCAAGACCGTGACATAAATTTCAGGGTCAGAGTCTACGAGGATCAGAAAAGATCTTGACACCGAAATTTTTGAAAAAAGGATTACGGGGTCATGTTTCCATGATTTGAAAAGATCTTCAGCTGGAGAAAATCTGGGGATACGACTCTATTTTTTAATTTAATATAAGAAAGAGAAGTTGTTAATTCTACGACGTGGATAAGAGCCACGTCTACCAGGATCATGTTGTTACCAAAATTCTAGGGAGTTGATTGAGAGGGCCACGACCTGTCAAAAATATCGTAAGAACATGGCATACATCCTAAGCATATCAAAGATTTAATATAAAAAGGAAGAAGATCTTCCTTGAAAAAATCACGATCAATCAGCTAAACAGAAGCCTTGCATTGCTCCTCACCCCGTAGTTATTAGGATTCCCCGACCTGGGCGAAACTCGTGTGGTTTCATTGGTCTTCACTTCCATTGCCAGAGTGAGCAACCGTAGCTCTGGTAGCCAATTCCCGCCAGCATTCCACCACTAGAGTGAGCAACCGTAGCTCTGGTAGCCAAATCCTGCCAGCATTCCACCGCCAGGACGAGCCACCGTAGTCCCGGCAAACAATTCCGCCTTCGTTTCCGCCACCAGGGTGAGCAACCGTAGCCTTGGTATCCACATCCGCTACCACTTTCGGCCACACTCCATCCTCCAAGCCCCAGCAAACAGTTTTCACCACCCAGGATTGCAAGTCTACAGGCCCCCGTCATCAAGTCTACGACGTCCCGTCTAGATTCACAAGTCCACAGTGCCCCGTCATCAAGTCTACGACGTCACCCTCGTCCAATTTCGCAAGCCCGCGGTGTCCAGCAGCAAGTCTACGACGCTACTACCGTCCAGATACACCAGCCTCTAGCGCCTAGCTGCAAGTCTACGACACTACCACCCAAATTCACGAGTCTGCAGCGCCCAGCAGCGAGTCTACAACGTCGCACCATCGTCCTTACTTTATTTTTCATGGCTGTAAGCATTTTATTCTTATTGTAAGACTTCATTCATTTAACTCAATCTATTTCTTTTACTTACTGGCGACCGCATCAAAAGACCTTGTGAGTATTATTGTCAAATATTTCCGACGTGATCCGTTTCGACGCGAACAAGTTATATGGGATGTGGCTTCAGATGAAGTCGCCGAAGCACATAATGTAAGTTGTAGTAAGTTCATACTGACAATTATTTTGATCACGTCTTAGTACATTAGTAAATTAATTTAGGTTTTACTGGTGAGCATGTCATCCAATGATAACGATTGTCTCGACGTGTGGACAAGGCGTACGCACGTGAGGAAGGCCGGTTCAGCCTGAGATCTTGATGCGGGGGCGGCAAGGAATAGATGATTCTAATACCAAAACGATGGGGGACGTCACTATGTGTGTGAAATGGAGTGACGTGAGAATTGTCAGAAGGGTAGATAATGAAATGGGATAGCTGAATGGCTGGGTATGAAAGGATAGGTTCAGAACAACCTCCACGAATACAGATACACCATCATGAAAGAACATTCGGATAGACTCGCCTGCCACAAGGAACACACCACCGTGAACAAGAACGAGGGCGAGGAACAACACGGTGGATACAGGCACACCACCATCGGTTGATACACTCTACTCAATCTACACTTGAAAATCCAACAAATAAAGAACGAGGTTGAAAGAGAATCCACTCTTTCGAATAGGAAGACAAAAGTCTAATATGGGTTTTAAAAGTTTGAATCAATGTTGTTTTTCAATCCATACAATGCAAGGACCTATATAGGATGTCCATAGGAAAGATAATAAATGAAACAAAATAAAAGATAAAGAGAATAAAATAAAATAAAAGATAGGATCAGAAGATAAGGAAGATTAATATATTATTTCATCCAGACAAGATCTGAAAAGCTGGTGGAGCAGGCGCGACCCTTGGACTACAAGCTGTCAGATGAACCGTTACTTCGTAGCATCTCTCGGTTGTTCGTCGCCTGAAAGTCGTGTCGCTCGGTACTCCTCTCGTCTCGTCGCTTATTCGATAACAAGCAGGTTGAGCCATCCAGTAGTCGACATTGGTTGTGGTGTGGGCGAAGCGACGGCCGTCCTTGTATCAGATCTCCTTGGTTATTTGATGCTCTACATGGTCGCCGAAGCAAGAGGCATAAATCTCGTTCTCTTGAAGGAATGTATTTCTTCCCTGCGATAAGCATGACAAATGCTCTAAAGTTGGAATGTACTTTGAATTAAAGTCGATCATCATTGTTCATGTCTCTACAAAAAATTCCAAGGCTATTCCCTACTATCTAGCAACAGAAATTCTGGGTCACATATCTCGGTCTCATCTATGGATCAACGGTTCAGATTGCAGGCCCAACGTACGAGAAGCCTAGTAAGGAGGTAGCTGTCGGAATACACCAAGCGAAGTCTTGCGAGCGAAGTAGTAACCAAGTGACGGGGCTACAAGGCGACAGAGGTCAATGAGGCGATCAAGCAACCGTCAACTGGGCGAGCAAGGAAAACTCTACGGCGAAGGCTAATGGGCGATTCGGTCTATCAATGGTTGTTATGGGAAGATTCCAGATGGTCTCAAGATTTGAAAGGAAAATGTTGCCAAGTTTGTTCGAATGGAAAGAAGATATTCCATGAAGACAGGCAACAAGGGCACGTAATATATGTAAAATATTTCATTACCGTACATATATAGGTCTAGTTGAGTATAAATAGTTACTCTTAGGCATGGTAGACGACACCTATCTACAAACGGCATATTGTCATTTTATCTTCAAGCATTCCAGCGTTCAAACTTTATGTGGTCCTGCGTTCTTGCTTCCATCCAAAGGCATCGTCGATGGCATCCGTAAGTGCTTCCGCTTAAGGGTGTCTATCCGCTGCCTTCTCTTCTCTTCATTTATTCGTACGGTGACCACATAACAAGCCTCCGAACACCAGTTACTCGTAGTGCTAGAGATTTCCGAGTGTTGGATCTGGCAGTCACTTCTGGAGCGAACACGCTTTTGGCGACCAGAGTGGGAAACTTGGCCAATAATGCCAAGAACCCGGGGTGGAGCTCATTCAAACAACCTTGGAGACAACCTCTTCGATGGGGGAGTTATAGCTGGAGAGTTATCAGCTATTATGAGTACTCTCCACCTCTTAATGGAGATGGTCAGTGCTATCGATCAGAAGCACAATGCCTTCAGAGAAGGAATTGACTCCAAGATAGAGGCCGTCTTTCAAAACCTGGAGACTATATCAGGGATGCCGGTGAGCAGCCCTGGTAATAAGAAAGGTGAATCGGCCACCAAACACCAACCTGATTACGACGCTCGTAGAGCGTCAATTACTGAGGGAAAGAAAAAGGTTGATACAGAGGATGTTCCTATCATCCCTAGAGGCCCTAAGACGCTTGTACACAATAATCCGCCACTTGTGGTAAATGAGTGCAGGATGACTGTGCAACAGGACCATCCGATGGTGTATCAACCCCCGTTTCGTAGGAGGGAAGATTTTAATAGTACGAAAGAGAACGAATTTGTTTACCCTAATGATGACCATCGACACTCTAAATACGATCCCCAAACCATACGCGGGAGAGGAGTAGTAGTGCAAGAGGCGATTGTACCACCGGATCTCATGCCCGAAATAAGGGTTACGTAGCTCGATTAGTTGAGCAAGCGATTCCTACGGCGGACGATATGAACGAGGTCCAACTCTACCGGACTCCTTACTCTGACAAATCTAACGGGATTATCCTTTTCCTAGGGGATATCGTGTTCCTGAATTAGCTCGTTTTTCGGGGGAAGAAGGCATTTCGCCTGCGGAACATGTCGTCCGCTTCACTCATCAGGCTAGAGAAGCTGCCACTAATGGGTTTTGGAAACTTCGTCTATTTCCTAGCTCTCTCACAGGATCAGCCTTTACGTGGTATGTGAATCTTCGCCCGAACTCGGTGAGGAACTGGGAAGATATGCAAGTGCAGTTCACTCTGGCATTTGCTCAAACCGATCCAGCATTATGCCTGCAAGACCTCACCCACATGAAACAACAACCTGGTTGCAGTCTTCCTGAATAGACTTCGAAATGGCTGAGATCCAAAACATCTACGTCTGAAGCTGAACTGATAGCCATCGCCCAGGATTCTCTCCTTCTTCGGCTTCGAAAAAAGTTAGAAGGATAGCAGTTCAGGGATTGGAATCAGCTAGCCAGGAGGGCTATCCGGTTCGAGAATCTCCTTAGAGAGAAAACTCAAGCAAAAGGGAGTTTGCTTTCGAAGCCCTTTATAACGTATCAAGCGGAACCAATTGTAGATGTCGATGATGCAGAATATGTAAAGGGGCAACCCTTAACTTGCGATGAATTGACCAAAAAAAAAACATCTGGGCCAAAGCCTCGCCAAAAACTCAAGAAGAAAGGAAGACTCTTTCGACGAGGCAAAGGCCGATGAGATTTTAAAATTTTTGCTTCAAAATGTGCGATTCGATTGTAATCAGGCCATCGAATTCCTTGTACTGATAGAGAGAAGTCAAGGAACTTCTGTAAGTGGCATGGTAAATCACCCACTCCACTAGGGACTGCATCACGTTCAGAAACTTGGTGCAAGACCTAATAGAGTCTAAGGAGTTGCGTTGCCCGGACTCGGGGGATCAGGCGTTAACAGAGTCGCACCCATTTGACGACCTGGTCGACATAAACGCTTTTAATGTCAATTGCCTAACTATATTGGCTTCATCAATGCAGGGAGACAAGGATCAATCACTCGAGACTGGTGAAACGATCATTGCTAACATGGTATTCAAGAGACTGGTTAGCAAAGGGACACTCTAGTGCCTGTTGGTCTTAGGAACATACAATCCGATCGTTGCTGCTGGCATGTGGATGCTTCGCATACCACCGACCGATGCCATACCTTTCGTAACTACTTGCTGAACGAAAGGAAAGTAGAATTGTATGACCTTAACTATCTCGAAGAGGTGGGTATGGGAATCAACAATGGTTCGAAGGTGCACCAGCGCACGGAGAAACGTCTGGAGCAGAAGGGTATCCCACCTCCTAGAAACCAGGAACTTTATACCCGTGAAGAACTCATGAGACAGGGAGTTGCGGGCGAAAGCGAGCAAGCTCGGAAAGAGCCTTACACCAAGAAATTCTCCAGGCGACACGTTGTAGACAGCCTTGGGCCCCAACAGGCAAAACAAACCCCAGAGCAACAGGATCACCCTCGAGGCGATAAGGACGCGATAATGGATGGGACTTCAATAGCCAGTTTCTAAAAACAGATATGCTCTGTTACAGGTGCAAACCGATAGCAGCGCATGAAGTGCTCATACCTAGATGTGTCAACTCTGTTGCAACCAGTATTTCCTGCTGCTGGCCAATATGCCGTCCGAAAAAATGATCAAGGTGGAAAAGGTCGACCCTCCGATAGGTAACCTATCTGACTCCGAGTTCACCCACTCTTCGAGGACTCAACTCGAGGATAACCTCAAAACGGCTTACGACCCACATAAAAGGGAGTCTGTTTAGGTTGATAATTGCCTGCGACCTCTTAAAAAATCACGCTTTATTCGCGTTCCTGTCGTACCGGCTGCGGGTACCTGGCAGAAGGTGAGTACGGGAATACAATCCCAAATACCTCCCGAGAGAAACAAAAAGCGAAGAGAAAGGAGTGCGCGACGTACCGCGGAGAAACGTGCCAAAATGGCGGCCTCCAATACTCAAAGAACTAAGGAATCAAGCGAAATTGACCTCGCGTCCAACTCGCTGAGTGATTACAACCCAGTCCAGTCCGGGACACCACCCGAGGCGAATGGAACTAGTTGCAATGTTCTCATGCTACCAGCCGAATTCGCTAGGAAGGATAACAACCAAGCAAAAGGTAGAATGATGCTACCTCACGATCATACTGTTGTCACTGAAATGCCACGGAACTTCCCAAGTAGGTGGCTGAAAGAGCCTCCTGCATCATTACGAAAACATATGTTCTCACTTCACATTTACGCGACGATCAACAATGTGGTGATGCGCCCCGTTCTTGTTGATAACGGAACGACCATTAATTTGCTCCCCCTTGAAGCTTATAAAAGCCTAGGGGATGACATAGCTGAACTTGGGGAGACCGATATAAGGGTCAACGGATTTAACGGGATTACCTCTTCATTCTTAGGTGTAGTTTCTGCTAAACTCCGAGAGGGTACACACAAAAAGAAGATGGCTTTCTTCATCATCGATATGAAGCCCTCTTTCAGTGCCTTACTCAGGAGAGATTAGCTGCACAAGGCTGGCGCGATACCCTTTACTCTCCACTAAGAATTGCTGCTGTGGGGAATACACGACTTAAAAGTTGTCATAGGGGAGGCGAATGAGAATGCTAACATGCCTTATGTTTGCACAGGGGCAATAAAGCAAGTCAAAGACATGAGGCTGAGGCAAAGATATGTAATGGGAGACCCAAACGTCGACCCTTTATGCGAAGCAGGCTACGAGTTCCTAGTTTCGTATGATGGACCACCTTTGGTGCCACTTCAAAAAACAATCATCCCAACTGGAAGGGGCGACGAGCTACAGCTCGAAGATAAAGAAGACCTGACCCCGCTAGAGAAAGATATGCATGCAGCCGGGATACATGATAACGACACCCACCATACATAGATAGACTTGGAGCCTGATAGACTCCTCAACCCGCCTTCGTCTAATGAAGAGTGAAATACCTGATCCGATATCGAATGTCCTAGAGAGACTAGTCAGTTATAGGATTTCTAGAATAAATTAAGCACAACATAATGTGTTTCCTTGGATATGCCAAGACATGTCAAGTATTCATTCAATGTTCGTAGTACTTCTATCATTCCATGCGATCCCTCGAGAGAAATAAATTTGGGGACCACTGATTCACCACGCGTCACTTATCTCGGCTCATTCATGAGCGAAGCTGAGGCATATGATGTAAGTAAGATTCTTCATACTTACAAAGACTGTTTTGCTTGGGATTATACGGAGATGCCTGGCCATGATCGAGACTTGGTCGAACATCGACTCCTAACACACCACAACTTTAAGCCTATGAAACAAACTCCAAGGAGGATGTCACGGGAAGTAGCCCAGATGGTGTATGACCAAATCAAGAAGTTATTCAAAGCCAGGTACATAAGGAGGGCTAAATATGTGGACTTAATTTCTAGCATAGTGCCCGTCGTTAAAAAAAATGGCACGATTAGGGTGTGCATAGATTTCCTCGACTTAAACAAAACAACACCTAAAGACGAGTACCCCATGCCCGTTATTGATGATCTTATAGATAAATCGGCGGGGCACGAGCTAATGTCCTTCATGGACGGATACTCTGGGTATAATCAAATCTTCATCGCCGAGGAAGACGTGCATAAAACATCATTTAGATGCCCTATCAGGATTTCATGCCTTTCAGATTAAAGACGTATCAAAGAGCGATGAACCTCATCTTTGGCCCCTTGATAGGGAGGACGATTGTGGTGTACATCGATGATGTGGTGGTAAAATCTAAGCAATGGGAAGACCATCATGTCCATCTAGGCGAAGCATTCGAAAATATGCGGATGCATAACCTCAAACTTAACCCATAGAAGTGCGCTTTCAGGGTTCAAAAGTGGCAGTTCCTCGGGTTCCTCGTACAACAACGGGGAATCGAAGTAAACCCTTTAAAAACTCGCGCTATTCAAAACCTCCTAGCTCCCCGAAGCAAGAGAGAACTTCAAGCCTTTCTTGGAAGGGTCAACTCTATACCCCGCTTCATAGACAATGTGGCATCTAAGACTAGCGCCTTCTCGATGATTTTGAAAGGGAAAGAAAGGCGCAGATAACCTTGATGTCGCAGCATGAGCAAGCGTTCCAGGAACTAAAAGCTATTTGATGAACCTTCCCGTGCTAGCGCCACTAGACACAAAGGCGTCGTACATCCTTTATGTGGCTGCGTCACAGTCCACTATTGGGTCTATGTTGGCACAAGAGCAGGATGGAGTGGAAAGAGCGATTTATTACTTGTCTCGCTTCCTCACAGAGACGGAACAACGATATACCCCAACTGAGAAGGTCTGCCTTGTCGTGTACTACTCAGTGATTAAGCTCACACATTACATCGGGTCTATCAATGTATATGTCATCTCCAAAGTTAAGGTGTTCTTCGATAACCCCCTAATTATGGGAAGAATTGACAAGTAGAGTCTAATGCTCTCTACCTACAATATTTATCACAAACCTCAGGCGTCGGTTAAAAGCCATGCCTTGGCCGAATTCATCACCAACTACAGTGAGAGTAACATAGACTCTTCACATGAAGAAGATTATCCGCATGGGCATTGGACCATTTGGTTCGACGAGTCTTCCAACAAACTCGGGGCTGATGTGGGTATCTTTTTCAAAACACCTTAGAATGCCGAAACTAGGTTGGCTTGTCGCCTTGATGGAAAAGTAACCAATAATGAAGCAGAGTATGAGGGTTTGATTTTGGCCTTGCGTCCTGCTCTAGACTGGAAACCAAGAAACGTAGAGATATGCGGTGATTCTCAGTTGGTAATCTAGCAACTTTTTAGAACAAAATGTGTGCCACGCACCCCACCTGAGTCGAAATCTACTTAATGTGTGCCTGCTCTACCTTGCAGGCAGAAAACGTCTGGCGTGCACCCGCAAGTGCGTGTCTAACTGCATAAACTCCGTCAGTTCATGACTTCCCTATGAAGCGACACAACAGAAATGACTTCCTGCTAATGGGTTAGCAACTGGTTACGGCAATAACGTACCGTATTCACTTAGCTTCCCGATTATAATTCGCTAGCTGCTCGTTGAACGCACCGGGGACACGTAGTCCCTATTAGGATGACCAAGGTATCACATAGCCCTTGACAATTTCATATGAAGTTGTGAAGGATAGAAACCAAGCGATCATGGGAATTGCCGAAGATCGTTAGACAATCCATTTGATTTCTTTCCTAAAATTACTTATCATAGCAGATCGAGTGGATTCAAGGAGACATACGCTCAGCGGTAACTTTCCAATTTTATCTGAATTGAAAATTTAGTTTACATTGTTAGAAATAATCAATCTAATAATATCTATATCAGATCCATCAGAATCAAATCACAATTAGTTATCTTATTTGATTGTTATCATGTTGGAAGCTTTATTTTTATACTTGGGATTTTATTTTCAAAAATTTATTTGGAATATCCATATCTGATTTGTGTTAATCTTATTAAGATAATTTGGACATCTGTTAAAATGAATTTGAACAATTTGAATTATATTCGATGTATATACACGGAATTAATCCAACATTTTATTTAATATATAAATAAAAACTATATTTGCATATTTGGAGCACAGTAATACAGTAAGGTCATATTGTAATGTAGCAACACATTCCTCATGTTCATCCTTAAAGTAAGCGTAGTACTATAATAACATTGTATTGCTATTTAACAACATAGATCCTCATTCTTATAACCAAAACTAAGGTCAATAATAAGCTTTACCATATTAAGCCCAACCATGATGTTTGGTCCAACATATTAGACACTAATAATAATATGTACATATTTGACAGTTTACAATTGTTCCCACTTTAATTCGCGTCTTGTACGCATATTGCATTATTGGGAGATAATAATTAAAGTATCACAATTTTTTTATCCATCAATGGATTAACCAAGTTAATTATCATAACACCTTAATAGATATATGATATTCTTCACCCGTAATATATCTTGATTTGTCTAGTTAATGCCCAAGATATATATCCAAGAAAATGCTAGAAGAATGTAGTATGTATAATCCTCAATATTGTTTTTTTAAGAATGTGACCAAATACACAATCTAGGAGTTGTCCTCTCATCTCACTTCCCTGTCAGTTTTTTACATGTTAAATCTCATATCTTGATTGAGGTCACGGCTGATATTAATCTCTCAACCATCTCTTTAATAGAGCATTGGTTTCCTTGACAGTTGTTGTCTTTAACCTTTTATTATGTCTAAGGAATATCCTTGTAATTTGTAACAACTTTAATTTAATGTTTCATTCTTCCACATGGATACATCACCCTTTGCTCGTTGGGTTCCTCCACTTCTTGTCCTTTAATTTGTGAAATTAAACTTCCACTGCGCCAAACTAAAATCACCTCCTCTAAATTATGTAAATAAATTTCATGTGTCTCATTTTTCTTCTAACAGCCTTTATCCCTCACTACTAAATAGAACCTTCATTCCACTTGCTCTACTATCAGTGTATTTCTTCTACCTGATTTCATATTTGGAGTTGCTTATGATTATGTGGCTTTGTGTTCACGTTGAAGCATTTTCACCTTTCTAGTAAAAGTGGTAACATATCTAATTCGTTCCTTTGTCTCCGAATCATAATGTTCCACTTTGACACGACTCTCTTTCTTTAACATGTCCATATTTCTTTTAAAGGCTCAATAATATCCTTTGTTTTAAAGTGCCGGTAAATGTGACATGACAACTTTCTCTAATAAACTTTTCATGCTATTTTCTCTATGTTGCGCAACAGTAAGCCATCTTATCCCTTTTTTAAAAAAAATCTTCATTGCTTCTGTTTTTTACAAAGGCAATCGAACTTCATCAAGCCAAAGATTCTCTAAATATACACGAACCGACTTTTCAATGTCCACAAATCTTAATTGCCTCTTCCCATTTTTTACAATTGCTTTTCTTATTTTTATGATTGCGTTGTATTTGTTTGTTTACCAATCATGGTTTATTTTGGAGAAATCATTTGTTGTAAACGGAAATACTTGTACATCGAGGCGAACAAAGATTCTCATAGGGAAAATGGGCTAAAACTGTTGATCCTTTCATCCAAAATTCCTTGGTACGTTACTTGTCGAATCGAGCTCGACATTCATCGAGACAACCTCAACCAATATTCTGAAAAGGCTTCAAATTACTCATAATTTAACCGCTTAGCTATTGAGATCACCAATACATCAACATCCATAAAACCCGTGCATTTGCCAACATTGGGGAGGAAGTTCATAGGAGGAAAGTCTTATTGAGGGTTCATCCTCAAATCTGTAGTGAATTCATGTATACTCGAAAGTATCGGGAGTGGCTATCCTTAACGTCATTTACTCTTCGCAATATACGTATGATCGTAATTCAGTAATCTTTCGACCTTTTTGCTAAGCCTGGTGCCCGAAATTAAATGCCCTTGTGAGATCGAATTGAACTGTTTATATTTCATTATGGGACATTCACAAACTTGGAGGATTATCAATCGATGGAGAACTGTATGAGTAGACAACATCATGTATTACTGATCTTACAGGCGCATGGTCTGATTCTAGATAAGTCCCAAAAGGTTGTGGATATTTCTTTGCGGCATTTTATCAAGTTTCAGATGAGAAGAGAAGAGTGCCAATCACAAGCTGGATCGAGTTCTGGTTTAAAGGAGCTTCAAGATACCCTAAACCTCCCAACGTTTTTTATAAACGTTATTTATCCTACAAGTGTGAGAGATTTATCCTAGAAGTTGTGCGAGTTTACATATTTATCGGCCTTCATCACATGCGGTCATTCACATTTGTATTTCCTCAAATCAATACCGCCATACCGTCACGAGTAGTTTGAGTACTCTCTAGCAAGCAATTATATTGATATGGACGAACCAAACTACGTTCTTTGTTTTGACTCTTGAATGATTGGGCTTCTATCCATTGGGCGAAGCCATATGATTAATCGAGTCAATATTATTCATTCTCCACACTGAGAACGACCGGGGCTTCGGTACGTGGACTTTAGCATTATAAACACGACATTTATGGCATCAACATGAAATGCAATCGGCTTCAATCATCGATCACTAATACCATTGTCCCATGACATCTATGCTAAAGCATATCCATTCATATGTTGATAGCATACACCTTCGTGGACTTTGGCAATGAGTTCTGATGCTTCATTCGCATCAACACATCTCATGAAGGTTGCGGTAAAAGACTTCTTGTACAACACATCTCAATCTAGAAAGTAGTTACGAGTGATCGATCGTTTGAATATTCACTCTTTCTCGTTGCATCCTTCTGGAAAATTGTGTTTGTGAGTAAACTTTGATGACATCATGAAGGAACTCATGATATGAGAGGAGCTTTACATCGCAGGTACGCCATGGCTCATTTGTTTGAGCGATGATGAGTGCTAAGTCTCCGAAAACGTTGATGTCTTGAATTTTTAAGTCGAGAGCATGTTGAAGACCGAAAATACATGCCTCAAATTCTCCAATGTTGTTAAAGCACGGAAAAATAACTTCAAAGCGACTAGATAATACTGACCGTGGAGCAACATCGCAACATCATTGATACCCGGCCATTGGGTTTAATTGTTCCATCAAAGTACATAATCCATTGTTGATGATCGTCAACTACTAGAATGTTCTTGTCTGGTAAGTCGACATCCAAAGGTGATGCATCTAGTCACAGATACTCAACTACATTGTTTGTGATACTTCATCTCTTGATAGACTTGGTGATAAAAGCATATCATATGTCGAATTCAACAATTTGTAGTTGCCATGTAGAGATCCGTCCTATTATCATGGGTCGGCCGAACAACTACCTCAATAGATCATTTTTTCGACATCAAAAGTATCTCCTAGTAAAGCGTGTATTGTCTCAAGCAGTGAAGAATCCAAACCAATGCACAACAAGTTTGTCCAAAACTCGTGTAACGAGTTTCACTGGATGGGAATTTCTTGCTCAGTAATAAATAGCGTACTTTTTGCCACTTTGCGGTTGGTGTGCCAAAAGGGCTCCAAGAAACTCATCTTGTACAGTGAGATATAGTGTCAGGGGGGATGCCCTAGTGTCAATGGGAGTAATACCGAAGGGTTTGATAGGTATTGTTTGATCCGTTGAAATGTAACTTAGCATTTAATATTCCATTAAATCGAGGTATCCATTTGAGAAGTTTAAATACGAGTTTATAGGTCCTAGACACATTTGAGATAAAACGGGCAATGTAATTGAGTGGATCCATGAAACCTCTGACCTCTTCGACAATCTTTGACAAAGGTAAATATTGAATGGCCTCAACTTTGGTAGGGTCGACTTCGATACCTCGATTGCTGACGAAACACCGAGTAGCTTACATCGCCCTAAATACTTACTTAGCGGGAGTAACATGGTCTTCCCCTACGAGCGACTTAGTAATCATGTCATCTATGTACACTTCAATTTCTTTATGTATCATATCATGAAACAACAAAACCATCGCCCGTTGGTAAGTTGCCCCAACATTCCTAAAGCCAAACGACATTACTAGGTAGCAGAACTTCTCCAAGGGAGGTAAATGTTGTCTTTTCCTTATCTTCCTCTGCCACCCGAATCCAATTGTAGCCAGAAAAGTCATCCATGAAAGAAAAAATATTGAATCTCGCATTGTTCTCTACCAAAACATCAATGTGTGGTAAAGGAAAATTTTTCTTAGGGGTGCGTTGTTGCGGTCGCGATAGCCGATGCAGATGCGAACTTCCACATTCTTCTTCATTACTAGTACAATATTAACAACACATTGAGGGTGGCGAGCAACCTCGATGAATGTACCCCTTTGAGGGATAACCCGGCTAGAACGAGTGATCAAGTCGACTTCTCTTTTATTTTCTCTTGATGAAACTGAGTTTGATGAAATATTTGATTGTGGTTTAAAGATGAAATGACTTAACTATTGATGGATGGTCAATAAACGAAAGTAGAAGTTGCAAGTTGCGTGTAACCGGTAGGCTTGCCATTCGTGTCTCCTTGTCATGTCGAGTGCCTAGAGCACACGATCTCATCGTGTAACGAAATCTATTATCTTAACATCATGCTACAATTGTATTTTAAATTGAATCATAAAACTGTTGGATCGTTCAGGTGCACTAACAGGGGGGCGAATAAGTGTTTGACACTTTTTCGCCATTTTTTAGTCTAAGCGGAAGCGTACTGTAACAAAACAAAGCGTTTCTCAGATGATGAGATCTCCTCCCTGTAGTCGTTACGATTTGGTCAAGCAGATTTCCGTACGAGTGCTTGAGATCTCCTCCCTGTAGTCGTTACGATTTGGTCAAGCAGATTTCCGTACGAGTGCTTGTGCGATCGTAATGGACACAGTAGTTTATAGTGGTTGGGCCTTAATCGACCTACGTTCAGTTTCCATCAACGAGGTGATTCCACTATATAATATAATCGGTGCAAAATGCCGTTGAACTAGGCTTTCAGTTTCTCACACAAAGAGATTTCGAATCCTTAAAGAAATTGGAGATCCCTCTGGGACAACGATAAGCTCCTCACTCAATGGACATCTTCTCGTTTACAGTAGATGGATGCTCACGCCCAACAGTTGGTAGCTCAAAAGATAGATTTTCCAGACACCACGTTGTCGCTTTAGCGGTCAAATACAAAGACAACGTAGAAGTTAGTAATGTAGATCTTCACAAAATGTTCCTTATAGTGACAGAACGACTTCTCAATGCGCAGCCCGTTTCTGATTCACAATATAGGAATGCTTCAGTACTTAATAGCTCAACAAAGGATTTCCACACAGCTATTGTCTCTTCTCAAGATGAGCCTGTAGGTACTCAAGAGACAACCACACAGAGTCACTTAGAATAAAGAAAAAAATTTTGTTCCTTACACAGCAGAACCTGATTTCTCACACAGCAAACTTGGAGCATTCGTTCTACACACAGTTCGGACATGCACGATTACCACAGCCATAATTCACTACACTGCACACCCAATGTCTAGAGTTGAATTTTCAACTCCGGCGGCTCCTACGCAACCTTCTCTACTGTCCCTCTAAATGAGGAGGTCGAGACTTCTGCACAGCATCCCTGTGCTCGGGAGGAAATCTTTCCACTCCGATGGCGTTCCCAACTCCTACTCTACCCTACAGGCACGAGACTTCTGGCAGGCACCCTCAAGTGCGTGTCTAATAGCACAAACTCCGTAGATTCGTAACTTCCCTGCGAAAAGACACAGCAGGAACGACTTCCTGCTGATGGGTTAGCAACTGGTTACTGCAATCAGAACTGGTATTCAATTAGTTTCCCTTAGACGATTCTCTAGCTGCTCATTGAACGCACCGAGGACAAACAATATGAATAAAGATGTCACCCTGAGCACAGAGGTGCTATGAATAAGAAGTCCTTCCTTAGGCATTAGGTTTGTTTTGTAGTGGGTTACACTATGGTAACCGTGCACTTCATTACTTGTGAGATAAAAATACCTTGACTTCACAATGTGAGAAGTTAAGTTCTATGATGGGAGGAATCATATTCTTATTTTAATTTTACGTGGTAATGGTACCACCCGTTGTGGAGTCGCTTGTATTTTTGCATCTATGTTTATCAAGAAAGGAGATGTTATTAGGTGTGAGCAAATCCTATATGCTAAATGGGAAGACATTTTTTTGAGTGCAGTCATACCTCTATTACGAACGAGATGCCTGTTGTGTTATTCATTTATTGTGAGGAATTGTTGTTTTTTGTGTGAGGATTATTGTTCCACTACATTAGGGATAAAGTAAGCCTAGTGTAAATTGCACAATCATATTCCATTTAGTGGATTATACCTTGTTGGTGGAGTGGATGTAAATTAACTAGATCAAACCAATATAAAACTCTCTCTATCTATTTTGGTCGCATGCAAAATACTCGTACGAAAATCAAATCATTTGAATATAAATTAACACCTATGGAAGGACTTCTTCTTCATAGAACCTCTGGAGCCGCAACACCACCGTCCACGACGACGTCCGACAAATCTTCCCCACCAAGTACAATTGAAGACCAAGTCGGTAGTTTGACCGACCAAGTAAATTTTCTAAATTTAGTAGTTGGACCGATTCAACAAGTTCAAACCAAGTCTGGTTATACAACCACCACCTTCCATATCTCTGAGTGTATTTATCCTCCTCACATTAGCACCATGTGATCATGGTTTGTTGATACCATATAGTCAAGGAACACTCAAGAAGGTTTTTCACTTGGATGAAACTCGCAACGTATACTAATCTGATCTGATCTAATCAAATGGTAAAGAAACATTACAACGCCTTAAGTAAGCTAGACCTAATTATAACGAATAATAGCTACCAACAATCACTAACAATAGCACGTAAGGTGCTTAGGAAAAGTAAATTACAAGTAAGGTGTCTAGGAAAAGTAAAAAAGAAGTAGAAGATAGAGAGCCCAGGGAGCTAGACAGTTGTAGACAAGAGTGTTTGAGAAGTCTACGTGCAATGCCTTTGAGTGAGTCTATGAGGGAAGCCTTCTGGGCGATGTCTATGAGTGAAGCCTTCTTGGCGAAGTCTACGAGCTCCGAGTCTACAAGAAAAGATAGTGTACGAGCGAAACATCACTTTAAAATTCAACATCATGACCAATGATGGAGTCACGAACAGAGCTGAGTGTTGTGGTTGCTTCGCTACAATCATCGGTCGAGAACTTGGGATTCAATGACGGGATCCCCCGGGCGGCTTGGACGGTCTTACCGAGGGCTTGGGACACAGATGTGCTAACTTCTACTACGGTGTGGGAATTGTTGTTTAAGCAATGCTCGTCGGAAGGTGAGAGTCGAAGTTGTCAAGACAAGAACACTAGAGGTGTCATTGTTGTCGAAGCCAGAATATTGTACAATCCTCGCTATTTTGATGTCTAGTACATGGATCGTTGATGGCTGCAAAAATAGTAGAAGAATCAAAAGCAGACAAATTCATAAAAAATTAGGTTGAAGGAAAAGAAAGAGGTTACCGAGTTGTTGAGGATGTTAAGATGGAGGAGCACTGAGGTAGTTATGACATTATTGTTGAGAACTAACAAAACTGAGAGCTTGGCCAGCCTACAATGTTACATGATGATGACTCTAACAATACAAGATTAAACGAATTACCTTGTTCGGTGATGGCGGTGAATGTTACTTCTATCTTGTACGAAATACTTTATCTCTCAAAATTTTTTAACTCTCTGTGCGTCTCCCGCAAGCTTGTGTGTCCCCCTTTTAGAAGAAACATGTTTCCTATTATAGCCTTGTGGGTTCCCCTTTATTTTTTGCAATGTAATATTTTTTTATTTTCGATATCCTTTTCCATAATTTTATTGGATTTTATAGGTTTCTTTTGACATTTTTTGTTTTTAATTTGAAAAAATCGGGGTATGATAAATGACATAAGACACGATGTCATTTATCTTTGTGAAGGCTTAATCATTTGCTTTGTGAAGGCTTGTGACTTGTTCCAAACTTTTGCTTTGTGAAGGCTTAATCACTTTTGCTGGTAGTAGAAAATTAAATATTATGTAACATCTGAATAGGGAAAAGGATATATATTACATTGTCTTTCTTCCAACGTCAGGCGCTTCTTTCCAACATTAGTGGCAACGATAAAGTTTAAATTTTTGACTTGTCCCTTCTCTTTAATAGTTAGGACTTCAACGGGCAAGGATTCAATAGTCATTGCTTGCTTCTCATTATCTTTGATTAAAGGTTTACCCCCAGCTTTGTTGAATGACCTTGTTGCACTCTTTGTCGATTCAAGTAACAAGAGTACTTCAATATGAGTTCCTTCGAGAGAAAACTCCATATCATAAGTCCGGGTTGCCAACTCTTCAAAAAATTAAGGTTTTATACCTGGAAGAATATATTGGAGCCCCGAGTATATTCCTTGAATACACAAATCAATACATGTCACTTCTGACAAGCGATCTTCATAGTTCAAGGTTAAATTTCTCCATCGGTGTATATAATAAATCACATGTTCACTTTTCCATTGTTTGGTGTCGTTAAGCTCAATCATACTTACAGCACGTCGAATACTATAAAAATGATTAAGAAACTGTCTTTCTAGTTGCTCACAACTATCAATAGAACCTGGGTTGAGGTCGGTATATTGGTCAAAATCAGTCCTTTTTAAAGAAAGAGCAAATTGTTTAACTATCGAATATCCATTTTATCGTTGTTGCAAGTTTCAAAATGTGCAACATGTTGTCGTTGATTGCCATTTTCATCAAATTGTTGAAAGTGTGGTAGTTGACAATTCAATGCATATTCATTGCTTCAATTCTTCGACTGTATGGTTTATAATAAACTGAAGAAGTTGTAGAAATTTACTCCAAGTTGCTCTTTTAATGCTTCCTTTATCAATTCTTGTAATGTATTTGTAAGAACAGTTCCATCAACAAGAATAGGAGGATACCTAGGAGATTCATTAAGTTGTAAAATATTTTTTCATTTGTTCTCACATTCATGAGAACTCTCTTAAGAGGGCATCTTCTCATATTCTTTGTTTCCGAGTCTGTTTATAATATATTCCATTTTTTTATCTTTTTATTTCATGGAGTTCAT
This sequence comes from Melastoma dodecandrum, assembly GCA_029817715.1. Classification (NCBI taxonomy): domain Eukaryota; kingdom Viridiplantae; phylum Streptophyta; class Magnoliopsida; order Myrtales; family Melastomataceae; genus Melastoma; species Melastoma dodecandrum. Next base: position 6,994,735 of record JARUPY010000607.1, on the reverse strand, counting down.
CATTAACTCCATTGTTTTGGTCCATGCTACACTTGATCTTTTAGAGAGGATGTATACGCCATCATAACTAACATAACCCGAGAACCCTATATCGAACCACTGTCATTGGGACAACTATGAGGAGGAATTATTTGACTAATCATTATAAAAACTCGTCAAAGGTATGGGTGATACTAAGCTTGTATTAATAAAGGTCCTTTTAGTGACTTCCTTATAATATGTATGTGTCACAAATGTTGTCTGACTTTGAAATCTCTTCCAGTTTTACGTAATGTTCATAGAATTCCATAAAGAGATGAAGGGTAGAAATTGTCCCACTAAGAGCACCAAAATTTTTTCGCACCAAATTTCGTGTCTGAATATAGACAAAAAATAGCATAACAAATATATGTATTGAGTGCATAATGGATTTCAACCTCTAATTTGTAATAATATAAAAAATCCTCTTATTCAATTTTGGATGAATATTGTGGCTTTGAAGTTCTAACAGGTGTGTTGATAAAGGCTCAGAGAATTTGTAGGGTGAAATCATCAGAGGCCTTACGGGGCTTACTCTAGTGAGTCCTTTGAAATCAACGGAGAATACCAAGATATATCGATGAACTCTATTGAAAGTATTGCAAGCAGAAACTTCTCAAGACCATAGGTAGGAGAGTTTCTCCTCTTCTGTATGTTGTGTCGAATGCTTGAGGCTCTCTATTTATAGGCTTCGGAGCATACAATGTCATATTTGTGGGCCAAGTCATGGGCTTTACCAAAATTGGCTCGATATCATTCTTCTTTCGAACGAGGCTCCCCTTATATGGATTTGATGTAAGGGTTTTATCATATTAAGCTCAACCGTGATGTTTGGTCCAACATGTTAGACACTAATTACGAGATGTGTCCTTCCGAGGACACTCAAGTGGCGTAAGGTGGGTTGTGGGTATTTGGAACCTTGTTATGATTCCTGGTTCGAACCTCACTATGCACGCAAGAGCCACCCACCTGCTAGGCCTCAACTGAAATTGGACCGACAGGGGAGCAGGCTTCAAGTCGGGCCCAGAGGGGATGTAATAGGGCCGGGCCTGAGGCTCGCAGGCTTGTCAAAGAGCCTCCGAGCCTCGTTAGAGGGGTTGCAAAAAGTAAGTACATCAAATAAAATAATAATAATAATAATGAGATGTACATATATTGGAGTGCACACTCCATTCAAACATAAAAGGAACAGTATATTTATAGAAGATTGTTAGTAATATAGAATCATACGATTTATTCGCAATTTATCATTTCCTATCCAATCTATTCAAAGATAATCTCGAACAAAAAAGAATTGACCCACCTTCCTGTATCCCAACAAATGAAAAATACGAATGATCGGAAAACTTGTATTCATTGAAGTAACTCAAGATACATGAATAGAAATGTCTAAAGCATAATTTTGTCACCGATGATCAGTTCTCGTTCTACAAATGTTTCCCTACCCCCGTTCACCTTCCAGACCATTTTGTCATTTGCATCCTGATTATGACTGTCCCGTTTTATAAACAAAATCGTACTCGATTTCTTCCTCACATAGAAGTGGGCTAAGGCTTTTCGGGAAATCTAGCATGTTGTGTGTGTCGATTTCAGAATCACTAGTACCTGGTCCATTGTCTGGAAGGGTTGGCTGGTTCGACATCAGTGACGATGACGATGATGAAAATGGCACCGGGTGTGATATTCCAAATAGATCAGGGATATAATCTTCTATAGGATGAAGCCTCATGCTCGCACCACCTGCTGTATGCCATGAGGAGGAGGAGGTGGTGGTGGTTGTGGTGGTGGTTGATTCTGCTGTCGGTGTCTGGCAGAGGTGGCTAAAAGGATCGGCCAAGGCACATTGTTCTTTGTCCCTGCTGTTGTTATCTTCTAACTGCATAGCTATTGCATCATGTTTTTCCAAACTTTGGAATGAGCGGCGCCTCACGAATTGGGAGCAGCAAGGACCTCTGCAGGGTTGCTTCTTTGACGTCAAGATGTCACGCAACTGCTGCACTTGGGACTTGTACTTCTGTATATTGAATTGTTGAAGAGATTTGAATCTCAAGAATGACTCTTTATGCGATGATTGGGAAAACAAAAATGAAAAACAAACGAATAGGAGAACTATTGTTGAGACTATTAGAATTTACCTGGAGATGGCTAGCAACCTGACGAAGGGTCAAGTTCGGGACATCCATCAGCTGCCATATTGCTTTCGGACTGCTTTCTGTTTGAGCGAAAAATAACATCATGAAAATAGTAAGAAAGTATCAGGCGAAAAGTTTTTGGTGAGATGAGTTTGTGTTACCTCCATCACTCAGAGCACTCAAAGCATCAGTGAACTTCCGTTGGAGCTTTGAGTTCCAGACAAAACGCGACTTTTTCTGATTGGCCCTATGCTCAGCCTCTTTATCTATGAATTCCTTGATGTGGATGTCCTGGCCTCCTCCCTTCTCCTCAATCGGATTTGAGTCATCGTCAAGTTGTTCGTCCACAATGGTTGAGCGTATACTTTGTTTCTTAGTGTTACGTTTAGGCTCAGCGTCATCAATCCCCACCTGCCCATCAGAATTGTTCATGGAGTTCGGCCCGTTTAGAGCATATCCTCGTTTCCTCTTTGGAGACATCTGAGAATATTCTCCATCATCAATTCTAAAAGCACTCTCTTGGGGTCGTCCTCGTTGGCTTCGGAGAGCATGCTGCCATATGTATTTGATATTTTGCTCCAATACCAGCGAGTCCATCAAGAAATAGGCACCTGCTTCGAAAGCTCGTACAACTGCATTTTTGTTTGGATCCGAGGTAAAAACTGCAACGGAAACAATAGAAAAAAAAATTAAAATACTAAAGGAAAACAAAGTTAATGTCTATGAAATCGGCAAGAAACTTACAAATGATGGGAACATCGCATTCAGACAGCTTGCGAAGAAGAGAAATGTCCCCGTCACCCGGCACGTCAAAATTTGCCATCACAATTTTGAATGCTTTCTCGTGTCGTTGTAGAATGGATAATGCTTCGGATGCTAATTCAGTGGTCGTAACTACGATAAAGAAAGGAAAATTGAACAGAGTTATTTATAACCGAATTTATTTGTGAATTTCAACCTTCCGCAATGAACAAACAACCAAGACTCGAGTGGTACTCGCAAACCGAAAGTTACTGTCAATATTTCAATATTATTCTCAGTTTCGGACGAATCGTGAAACATGCTAAAGCTTAGAGCTGTTGTACCGAACGAAGAAAAAGAAAGAAGAAAATATGATGGAAATTTAAAAACAAAGTTACGTAAGATTATGATATTTGACGTAAAGGTACTAGGAACGAGCCATAGAAATCGATGTAAGGCTCCACATACTTGAGAAACCAGAGAACAAAATTTACCTTCAAAGGAATGGAGCTCGAGAAAGGAAGCCATGTAACTGAGAGACGACGAATCGTGATCCACCAACAGGATCGGCAACCGACAAGCAAAGTCTGGAATAGAGGAGCCTAACGCTTTGTCCGAGGCTTCTCTCCTCATGTCTTCTCGTATGGCCGAGCCCGAATTCATAAGTATGAACACTGTACGGTATTAAGCTCCTTTGGACGAACAAAACCACGGAATTCTCGGGGAGGCGGAGAGAGTAGGGATGATACAATATATGCTATGAAAAAACATTTGACCCGGGGTCAAAGGTAATTATTATTTTCCATCTAAAGAAACTCTATATGCAGAGACAAAATTCAATTCGAAATTCAAATGTTAATCCTCGTTCACGAGAGAAACACGTCCACACAACATTTGGTTTGAGTAAATACTTATTTCGCTGGATGAAATGTCGTTTGTGAATTATAGCCGGAATGGAATAATTTGTTTAACAATTAAGTAATTCTTTTTGTTTTTACTTTGATTTTTTAGAGTGTAGAGCAAGAATGTCGATTCCCACTATGGAAATGGAAGTTTGATCGAGTAATGTTTATCAGAATGGAAAATTGCAAACTAATGACGGAACCAAAATGAGAGAATTCCTAAGACTATGGAAAGGAAACCATAGAATTTTATTCACAATAAATATTTGTTCCACATATACGAAACGTGTCTGATACAAACATCTGAGATATACTTACCTACTCCACATATACGAAACGTGTCCGGTGGTAGACGCAACAGTTACCATTCATCCACGTATAAACAATAATTATTAATCATGAGACTCACACACAAAGCATGTAAGTATTTAGAACGTTCAACGCACTATTGCATTTACAATTGTTTTACTCTCTTTTAATGTCGTCAAATCTTCATGTGAAGGAAGCGTCACAAGCAAAAATTCAGAACAAACACGCGCATAATAATTGCCTCCAAGGTTGCTCAACTTTAATTTGATCCGAGATAAAATTTCCAAAACATCTGTTACTTTAAAAAGAAGAATTGAAAGGGCATAGTCTAGTGGTTCGATATGGTAGCCACAATTTGGATGTTCTCTGGATGTTACTTAGGCACGGTTACTTATTTCTTAATGGTGTGGCTTTTGAAAGGATTAATTCAAATATTCAACTTTGAAAATAAAAATTCCTTGTGGAAGACATCACACGGTTCCAAAGTAAACAAAAATTGTTTGCGAATATGTCAGCATCTTTTTGCTGGGGTTATATGTTCTATATGTGACTGGCGGATAAATATACCATGTTTCTATTCATTTTAAGTTCTTGTAAAACTAGCAACGCTGCGGAATTGGAACCCGGCAGAATGGAGAGGACACGATACTCTTGGGTTGTTAATGGCCCCGGTCAAAGATATTTATGGGCTACCATTTGAGAAAAGTTTTTGCATCCAGAGAAGATTAGGTAATGACTTTAGTTGGAAAATGGAATTTCCAAATGTTTATTTCTACTATAAAAGAAAAGCGACAAGGCCCTACGTACTATAAGACTATATTTAGATCGACGGCTCTTTGATCCTCTTAATCGCTTGGAGGGGTGAATTAGTCTTTATGTTCTCGCTCTTTTCAGTTTTCATGAGACGAACATATGAAAGCAAAAACGTCTTTGTTCCAGATGACAATAACACGATACCCAAATCATAACATTTGTTTACTATGAGTTTCATTTACTTTTGAATGATTTGGTTTTCGTACGAGTATTTTGCACGCGACAAAAATAGATAGAGAGAGTTTTATAATGGTTTGATCTAGTTAATTTACATCCGCTCCACCAACAAGGTATAATCCACTAAATGGAATATGATTGTGCAATTTACACTAGGCTTACTTTATCCCTAATGCAGTGGAACAATAATCCTCACACAGAAAACAACAATTCCTCACAATAAATGAATAACACAACAGGCATCTCGTTCGTATGACTGCACTCAAAAAATGTCTTCGCATTTAGCATATAGGATTTGCTCACACCTGATAACATCTCCTTTCTTGAAAAACATATATGTAAAAATACAAGTGACTCCACAACGGGTGGTACCATTACCACGTAAAATTAAAATAAAGAATATGATTCCTCCCATCACATAACTTAACCTTTCACGTCGTGAAGTCGAGGTATTTTTGTCTCACAAGTAATTAAGTGCACGGTTACCACATTGTTGTTGGGGTTGTTTGGAAAGCGGTGCTTTGCTGTATCACAGGAAGGGTTTTGCAGAACTGCTGCGACACAGCGAGGTGTTTCTGGAAATAAGGAACAAGGAATTTTGATACGAAATTTTTGGGTAACTACCGACTCTTTTACTCTTCTTACACCTTCTCCTCTCTCTTCTCTCTTTCACTTTTTTTCTTCATTTAACATTTAGACAATGCTTCTCCTTATATAGTGTCCTAGAGAAGGCATTTACTCTACCATAAATTCTAGGTCATTAACTTCACCCCACTAACTCACATTAACTCCACCCCACTAACTCACACTTAATGGTACTAAATGAGATTACAAATTATTGTCATTTAATCATGACATTTAACACCCCCTCTTAATTTGTAATCTTCAGAAACTTCTTGAACAACTCGAGCTTCTCGAAATTCACGGCCTTTGTTAGAACATCAGCGGGCTGGTCCTGTGTGTGAATAAACTCCATAATTATCTCTTTCTTCATCACCATTTCTCTGATAACGTGGTGGCGTAACTCAATATGCTTTGACCTTGCATGAAACACGGGGTTCTTTGTCATAGCAATGGCTGACTAATTATCACAAAATACTGTTGTTGGATAAGCAACCTTCTGCTGTAGCTCCAGCAATAACCTTCTTAACCATACTGCTTCACGAATTGCTTCATTTGCTGCAATGTATTCTGCTTCAGCTGATGATAACGCTACAGTAGCTTGCTTCTTCGAACTCCAGGAGATGGGTTTTGTTCCAAGACAGAAAAGATATCCTGACGTACTTCTTCGATCATCAACACTTCCTGCCCAGTCACTACCAACATATCCAACAAGGTTGTTGTCTTCTTCTTTTGTGTACTTCAAACCAACATTCTTTGTTCCTTGAAGATAACGTAAGACACGCTTCGCTGCTACAAAATGAGTCTTGGTGGGATTGTTCATGAATCTTGATAGCATACTTACACTTTGAACGATATCTACCCTTGTGTGGGTTAGGTAGATCAACGAACCAACTAGGCTTCTATAAATCTTCGAGTCAAACTTTTCAGCACCATCATCCTGTTGCAGCTTCTCATTAAATGCCATTGGAGTTGCTACAGCTTTGGTGTTCTCCATGCGAAATTTCTTCAATATGTCAGCAACGTACTTTTCTTGAGAAATAATGATCTCTCATTTGCTCTGCTTTACCTGCAAACCTAGAAAATACTTCATTAATCCAAGATCCGTCATCTCGAATTCATCCATCATTGCCTTTTTGAACTTCTCCAGTAACAACTTGCTAGTGCTCGTGTAGATGAGATCATCCACATAGAGACAGGCTACTAGAAAATCAGCATCGCGCTTCTTCACATAGAGAGACGGTTCTACCAAACTTCTTTCAAATCCATTCTTCTGCAAGTAGGAATCTATCCTGAAATTCCATGCTCTCGGTGCTTGTTTCAGTCCATAGAGAGCTTTGTGAAGTCGATACACTTTGTCTTCTTGTCCTTTAATAGTGAACCCTTGCGGTTGTTGAGCATACACTTCATCTTCTAGTACTCCATTGAGAAAGGCTGACTTCACATCAAGTTGGAACACTTCAAGCTCCATTTGTACGGCAAGTGCTAGCACACTTCTAATAGTCTCCATTCTAGCTACAGGGGCGAAAGTCTCAGTGAAATCAATTCCGGGCTGTTGTGAGTAACCCTTTGCTACGAGACGAGCTTTGTGATTCTGTACGCTTCCATCTTCATTGAACTTTGTTTTGAACACCCATTTCAAGCCAATTGCTTCTTTTCCTTTGGGAAGGTCTACTAGGGACCAAGTATCGTTCTTCTCAATACTAAACATCTCTTCTTTCATTGCATTTCTCCATTTTTCTTCTTTTGCGGCCTCTTCGAAATTCTGCGGCTCAAACGTAGCAAGTGTAAAGTTAGCTTGCTCGTAAACTTCTGTTAATAAACGATACCTTCTTGGTGTCATATCATCAGCATAATCTTCATTCTCTGAATTTACTCTTGAGGAACTAGCTGCTGCTGTATCAGTGAGATTTGAGGAAGGCACTACTGCTGGTACTTCTGGATAAGAAAACATTGGTTGAGTCTGAGAAGATTCGTTCTCCCACTTCCATGCTGCATTCTCATCGAAAATAACATCTCTTGAAATCACAAGATTGTTAGTCTTTGGATCAAACAAACGATAACCTTTAGATTCTTCACTATAACCAATAAAGATTAGCTTCTCATTCTTCTCATCAAACTTCTCCTTCTTCTTCGTCAAGAGAGCATATGCTACACATCCAAATACTTTTAAATGATCAACCATGGGTTTCCTCTTATGCCATGCTTCATAAGGTGTCTTGTTTTGAACGGCTTTTGTCGGTGATCGATTGAGGATGTAAGCTGTTGTATTCACAGCCTCGGCCCACAATGAATTCGGAAAACCCTTGCCTTTAAGCATACTCCGTGCCATCTCAACAATAGTCCTGTTCTTCCTCTCAGCAACGCCATTCTGCTGAGGTGAGTACTTCACAGTAAGCTGTCGATGTATGCCTTGCTGATCTAGAAACGGCTTGTAAATGAATTCTCCTCCACGATCTGTCCTCAAGGTCTTTATTTGATATCCACTTTGCTTCTCTGCATTAGCTTTAAAACTCAAGAAAGTAGTGAAAGCCTCTGATTTCTTTTCAAGAAAATATACCCATATCATACGAGTGTAATCATCGATAAATAAGAGAAAGTATCTCCTGTTACCGATCGTTGGAGTTTGGGTTGGACCACAGATGTCAGCATGCACCAACTCAAGAGGGTTTTTAGCTCTCCAAGAGGTATTGGGAAAAGGAAGACGATGTTGCTTTCCATACACACATCCTTCACAGACGCATGTTGCTGTTGGCTGAATTTTTGGAAGACCTATGACCATATTCCTCTCTCTCAACAACGTTAGCCCTTTGTGATTCAAATGTCCATATCGCAGATGCCATAACTGAGCTTCATCAGTAACTTCACTCTTTAATGCTACATTCAAGGACGAATTCATCTTCAGCGGAAACAAGTTATTCGCCGTCATCTTCACTACAGCGATCATCTTCTCATTTTTGTCAATGATCTCACATTGACCATCAGCAAAGGTAACCTTATAATCTCTCTTCATCATTTGTTCCACGCTTAAAAGATTCTGAGTAATGCCTAGAGAATAAAACACATCATTAATCCGCTTTTCTTCACCATTTGCTGCTCTTACAGCAACGATTCCCTTTCCTTCAATCTTTATCTTTTTGCTGTCTCCAAGCTCTAACAGCGAGTTGTAGCTGTTGTCGATCTCCACAAAGTTTTCCTTATTTCCTGTCACATGATTGCTACAGCCACTATCCAAAAACCACACTTCATTCATATCTTGCATTGCATTGAAACAAGAATAAAATGCTTGCTTCGATTCTTCTTCTTTTGAAAAATTTACCGAATTTTGAGAAACATGTTGCTGCGGCTGCTGCTTGTCTTTAAAATAACAATCTCGTTCTGCATGATTTGGAAATCGGCATCTCTTGCACCTGAAATAGCAATCCTTTGACTCATGTCCAGCTTTTCTACAAATATAGCAACTACCTTATGAATTTCCAAATCTGCTCCAGGAATGGTCTTTTCTACTGCGGAACTGGCTTGTTGTTCGTCCTCTGCCTCTTCCTCGAGAACGGCCTCCATGTCCACGATCATAGGACTCTCTTCTGTTATTCACAGCACGCTCCTTCTGCTTTGACTTCTTTTCTGAAACATTTAACTTTATTTGAAAAGCTTGTTCAATAGGAGTTGAGTACTTACTTACTCTTCTTTCGTGAGCTTCAAGCGAACCCATTAGCTCATACACGGAAATTTCTCCCAGATTCTTCGTTTCCTCAATCACAGCAACAACGTGCTCAAATTTCTGCGGCAGGCTTCTCAACACTTTCTCCACAACCTTCTTGTCGGGAACTTCATCACCGCAACATTTGATTTGATTCATGATTTCAACAACTCTCGAGAAGAAATCTTTTACCTTTTCGGACTCCTTCATGGCCAAGTTGTCAAAATCCCTCCACAAGCCTTGAAGCTTGATGGAAATCACTTTCTCCGAGCCTTGAAATTCTTTCTTTAATACGCTCCATGCTTCTTTCGCCTTCTTGAGACCATAAAGTCTCGGATTAATCGACTTACTTATGGATTGTTGCAAGATCCGCAATGCCATCGCATTCTTCATCGCATTTTCTTTAACCATCTTTTCTTGTTCTCCAGCACCTTCTTCCTCATTTAACGAGTCTTCATTTTCTTCAAAGCCTTCATCAACAATTTTCCACAGATCTTGTGAGAGAAAGATAGTCTCCATTTGCGAACTCCAATAATCATAGTGCTCTCCATCAAAGATCGAGATTTGGTTGGGTGAATAGGAAAAGAACATGCTGCTGGATGACGTAGCCATGATCTGCTGCGCTCTGATACCAAAATTTGTTGGGGTTGTTTGGAAAGCGGTGCTTTGCTGTATCACAGGAAGGGTTTTGCGGAACTGCTGCGACACAGCGAGGTGTTTCTCGAAATATGGAATAAGGAATTTTGATACGAAATTTTTGGGTAACTACAGACCCTTTTACTCTTCTTACACCTTCTCCTCTCTCTTCTCTCTTTCACCTTTTTTCTTCATTTAACATTTAGACAATGCTTCTCCTTATATAGTGTCCTAGAGAAGGCATTTACTCTACCATAAATTCTAGGTCATTAACTTCACCCCACTAACTCACATTAACTCCACCCCACTAACTCACACTTAATGGTACTAAATGAGATTACAAATTATTGTCATTTAGTCATGACATTTAACAATTGTAACCCACTACAAAACAAACCTAATGCCTAAGGAAGTACTTCTTCTTCATAGCACCTATGTGCTCAGGGTGACATTTTTGCTCTGACGTTAGCAACTCCTGGTCTATTGTTACTGACACAGACTTTTGATGTGCACCCATAAATGCTTGTCTAACTATACACAATTTTTCTATTGGTGACTTTCTAAGAAAGACAAAATAGAAATGCGTTCCGGTTGATCTCGTCAACTGATTAATGAAAAAAAAAATCATATACACATGGAAATGGTAGAGAACTTAGTAGTTGCTCGTTGGTGACTCTAGAGACACGACTCCTAGGTCTATCACGTACACTGATTGTAAGAGAACATGACGACACAATCACGCAACCCGGCTCACCACCACACATATTACATATTAACAACCCAATAAACTTGTCCATTTGCGGGATTTTTGAGTTATTTTGAGCATAAACCTCTCAAGATCTATCCACATTCAAATGAAACAGTCATTTTGATAAATGTCATAGTCTAGGAAATTTTCTTAACTAAACTGACTGAGAAAGAAGTTTCTCATTTATGTATGCGGAGTAGCTATTTCCCTCTCTTAGTTCTTTGAGATGGACAACTGGAGGAGTCAATTCTTTGGACCAAACCTCAACATCATGGCAGCCGAATACTCCATCCAACTCGTTGGCCCTTGCATCCCTCGGTTCTTAAGAAACACATAATGCAACTCGATTGCTAATCCCATCAAATGGACCGAGGCAATAATGACCTTAAGATTTGCAGGGATGTCGTCCAATTTGAAGAACCTCTCGCACTGGAAGACCCACTCCTTTAGTTCCATCAAACACCGGAAACTCCATCTTAGTCTAGCGCATTACTCTTTCTCTGGTCCAACTCGGTTTTCTTTCCCTACCATGATCAATGCTACCTCTCCCTCCAAGAGCTCATCCCTTTTGTCTCTCCCTTGTAAGTGCAATTCCATGACATCTAGTCGTGAATCATTTTGTTCCAGTTTCCGTAGCACCTCATGAAGCATCTGAGTTAATGCCTCCAACTCCATCTGTTGCGCTCTAGATCGTGTTCCATCCACTGTCAACATCACCGAAGCAGAGAGACATTGATGTACACTCTCGTACCAATTGGTGCACGGGGACAGATTGCACAACAACAAAAAAAAACAACCCACATCAGCTGAATCTCTCGTTTATTCAAGGGAGATTGGAATTACAACCTCATGCCGGATAACACCATTTTCCCCGATTCCTGTTGACACAAAAATTTAGGTAACCTTTTCATGGGCATGAAACGCCACTCTAAGGACAATCTCGAGTTCTAAGGCAGGAGAACGGCACCTCAAGAGAATACTTGAGACAGATTTGAAAGTCACATATCGAAATGGAAGCATTGATGTCCCCAGGAGGTATAAATCATGTAGCTATAAATATTGGTAAATGAGAAGATGCTTAGTTATTGGTAACGAAGAAAAAAGAAAAAGAAAATAAGATTTTTTATAATATTTTTATTATGTGCCTGCTATGACATTTAAATATTTTTTAATATGTTTAATTTTTTCGTATGAAAGCATGAGAAAAAATTATTTAAAATGACTTCGTGTGATCAAATCAATTTAAATAATAAAATATTAGAGAAATATTTTATTAACTAACATGTTTTTAACTCTAAATATTAGTGAGCAAAATACGATTTGTTTTTTACTTCAAGGAAACTAGTATTTATAGAAAAATCATGCAGAAATAATTTAAATCTCTACACCAGAAAATCAAATTCAAATTAAAATCTCAAAAAAAAAAATTGTTACAAACTCTCAACTACCCCACTAAGTCATCCTCTTCCCAAGTTCTCTGTAATAACATTCTATTACCATTTTCTTTCCTTTTTAAAATCACTTCGGCTGTTTTCGGCAAAACCAATTGCTTTCCTGAAATAATTAGGTCAGTTTCATAATATCTTTTATTTTATATTGTTGCTATTCACTATTTCATCTATTTCCTCACATTTGTCTTAACTATTTGTACTAATTTGTTTATGATTATTAAGTCCGTTGTTTTTTTACTTTTGTTTCTACTTGTAATTGCAGGCAGATAAATCATCGAGGACGCACTTCAAGTATTAATAGTGCAAATAACAAAGCTCTTTCAATAATGGAGTACGAGAGTAGAACAGAGTTCATCGAACATGAAATGTAGAGTCGAGTTACACAAATCAATAGAGGAGGGAGACGCTAATTTCTCTGTGGAGTTAAATCAAGAAAGCAAGTGAAAGAATATTATTTTCTTTGGATCTTTTTTACTTTCTACTAAATTCATTATCATTTTAGGTTTGTTGGTGTTTCTATATCCACAACCGAATAATAACTGATTTATGGAATTTACTTTTTCCCATTAACATGCGACCAAAATGAACAGGAAGTCTATTTAGAAAATATTTAATATTTGTTCCTCAATTGTGCCTGCTCCTCACTAGATCACTTCCAATTCCCGTAATGAGTTAAAGGCAACAACATGAAAGGTGGAGCATATCCGCTAAGGAAAAGCGAAGATGATCAATCGGCCTACGCACACCCTCATCCTTCATAAATGACTATATAAAAACATGTTTTCAACGTTTTATCTTGGACACATGGCATGAAGTCACCATCCGCAGCAGATAAATCAGACGGGATTTATCCACAACGTTTTATAGAACGTGGCGTGAACTCAGATAAATCAGACGGGATTTGAGAATTCCTACTTACTAGCCCTCCAATGTGAAAAGGTGTCAATAGGTTATCGTTTACAAGCAATGTAATTAATTAGCACAATGGATACAAATGCCCATATCAAGTTACAACATGATATATCACAAGCGCAAACATAAGAAAATATAAAGACCACAAGCGCAAACATAAGAAAATATAAAGACCACAAGCGCAAACATAAGAAAATATAAAGACCAAAGGGGATGGAAAATATAGTGACCAGGAGCCTATGCACATGAACACACGACTTATCACATGTGGATAGAGGGAATTTGGGAAGGCTTACACCTTTCTTCATGTATCTTTGTCCTGTTGAAGGCCAACATCGAGCAGCACTGTTCTTTAAAGCCGTTCTAGTAAAGGAATTCCATCATGGTACTCCGCCCACAAGAGTCATGAGCATAATCGTCAGGGTACATCTCCCCTGGTGTGTTTTTGTCGATTGTCCACGTGTGGCGAATCATGGGTCTCACATCCCTCCAATCCTTGTAATAGACATTCTCATCATCAAGAAAGAAGCTCACAAAATTTCAGCTCTTTTGACCAAGCCCATTGTTTACAGTAGTGTTGAATCTGGAAGTGACCGTTGAGACAACCGGCGTAACAAGTCAGAAATCTTTGGCACCACGAGCACTGAAAATACTTACAAGTGTTACTAACAATGCCTCTAAGAACACCGGATTACTAGAATGCTTAGAATGCTAAAACGTTTTTAGCGTTCGAGTACGAAAGTTTCGTACTTTACGAAAACATTTATGAACGGATTTCGTACTTTAGGAAAAAATATGAACAGAAGTACGAATAGGTTTATAAAAGTTTCATAAACTACTAAACAAGTTTCATACTCTTCTATGAAAGTTCGAGGAAATTTCGTAAAAAAGTACGAAATTTCGGTAAAATTTCGTACTCGGGTGGAAGCTTCCACCCGTGGAAGAATAGCCTCTTCCAACCCATAGCTTGTACGACATTTACGGTAAAAATGACTGGCTCGATATAGGTACACGTCTAGCGTAATCATCATCTAGCAACACCTAGGGAAGATCATTTTATGACCAAAATCAAACACTAAAACTAATGAAATATATAAGGCACGTAAATTGAACACATCAACCAGTGGAAGAATATAACCTTCCTAAAGATCTCGTCGAAGTTGACTCTAGTGAGTCTATGGATTTGTCTTTAAGTTGTGGACAAAATGCTAGTGGTTTCACCAAATTCCGATCCCCCCGTACAGAAGGTTGTCGCATAATAACAGAAGGTATTGTAAGCTGATCCAAGCCCAAAGGCGAATTGTCTCGTTCCTCCTCTGCTGGTGTTCGTACATTTCTGTCATGCAAGGAATACAACAAAGGACCAGCCACAAGAGGTACGTACCATACCACAAGCATAACCTACCTAAGCAAAGGATTTCATCGGAGTTACGAATACTATGTATGTGCTTGTGTATGCATAATGAAGAACACAAAGGGGCCTAGGAAGGGGCTAACCGCTGCCCTCAGCCTTGTCTCGTTTGAGCGTGGCATTTCCTCTATCTTCTCCTTGTCGTTCGTGATCACCTCCCGAACTGCAGATTACACAAACACATTAAATGTACCAAATGAAGCACAATCGGCGCATATGATAAAATTGAACTTCATTGTCGGGTCTTAAACACTTGCTATGGCTCGACCATGCTCAACGACATCTCGAAGTCATCGTAGCCAAAGGTAGAGGGCAGGGGAACATCGAGGAGCTTCCACACGACGATCGTCAAAGATTGCCTAAGATGACTCGTCATGTAAGATCTGAACGTGCGAGGGGCAAGAGGGTGTCGGATTGCCCTCCCTTGTTTTTGCCAGCCTTAGCGAGCTTCCTTGGGGCTCCGACAACCTCATCCAACCTTCATTGGAGCTCCAAGGATGATGACGAGGATGATAGGCTGGGGACTCTCCTTGCTTTTTCTGGGGAACGACAACAAGATGGAAGGTAGGAGAGGTTCAGCGGAGGAGATTCTGGCCGTCGGTCAACGGCATGGAACGCATGGTTCATACGACCAGAGCCACTTTTCTCTCTTATTAGTGTTGTTCGCGGGGTGATGCTAATTACCCATGAATGGGTAAGTCAGCCACTTTACGAATACGGAACTATTGTTTCGTATAATTATATGAAACAATAGTTTATACTATTCACAGTTTAAGAAATATTTTTCGCAATTGGTCAAATTATTTCGTAATGGGTTCGTATAATGATACAAACTTTTATGAAATTTTCTTAATGAGCTTTGTATAAATATACAAACGTAATAGTGAATCTTCGTAAAGTACAAAATAATGTACGAAACTTAATAGTGAATTATTCGTAAAATCTGAAACTGTAAAATTTACGAAATCTTTTCTAATGGGCTGACTTTTTTATTAATTGGTTTGTACATTTGTACTTGTTTTTTTAGTAATTGTTTCGTACTTTATTTCATCCGGTCTTTTCTTGAATTTCTAGCTCTTGATCGAATTTGGAAATTCGATCTGGGGGGTTATAGAAAGAAAAAAAATCTAGTATTTAACCGAATGCTCACAAAAATGATGAATTATTTTGCAGGATAACATAATAAAGTTATTTAACTTTGCAAACTTCTATTTTGCAACGGCTTATATTTATGTAACATTTATTTTTATGCGATATAATCTACAGGAAAATGCATATAGTTTTTCCAACACATTTTTATTAACCAAGACATTATTTATAATTGGTAAAATATTGATTTATGGCTTCAACTTAGAACCAATTTTCTGTTTTATCATTAATTTAGTTTTTTATATAATTTTGTCACCAAATTTTGTTTTTATTTTAATTTCGGCCCATCTAGAATTTTATTGGGTGAAAGCCAAACTTGACTTCATAGTCATTTTTCATTTGATGTAAAAACGAAAAAAAGAATAAAAATGAGAAATAATATTGAAACCTCTAATATGTTTTTTTTTTAATTTTGATGGTAAATCAAGTGAGTTGAAAGCCGAAGTTGGATGATAGTTATTGATGCTATTAAAAATACGTAAAATCCATGAGGGTTGGATGATGGCTCTACTAGGAGGCCGCTGCTACATGTAAAGTGGATTGTGACATGAAGAAATGAGGTGTTGGAACTCCACTATTATAGCACATGGTAAGGCCTTGTTTTGCTTTCTCTAGAAGTAATTCAAGATTAACCAAAATCAAAATAAAAACAAAAATTAGTGATAAAATTAGATAACATAGTTGATCATCCACCCTAAATATTCATTCTACTCGTATTACTTATAGTTAATACCATAAATCAGAAAACATTAAGCAATTCTAAAAAAAAGAATAAATTATTTTACTTTCACTTAATTTTAAAAATTTTACTTATATAAAATTGGTTAGGTTTAACATGGGTAAAAAAATTAAATTAAATTACATTTTATTATATGTCGTACGAGTTATATAGGTTTATTATGTGTTTTATTTTAAAATATAAATACATATTTTTGTTTAAAAATGACATGTGATTAAATTCGAAAATACCTTTATTTTACTATGTGCATATGAAACTCAAATTACTAGCACGGTAGACTTCATAAAAAAAAAAAAAAAACTTCGGAAAATGAATATATAAAGTAAAACGGTAAGATAAGTATACACAGCGTGTTGAGGAGGAAACTTGGGGCCAAAGCCCAAGGAGTAGAGGGGGAGGGGGAGGAGGAGGAGGGACAGAAGTCTTCCACCAATCTCTCTCTCCAACTTTTATGTCAAACCAAATCCCATTTACCCAATTCCCGAAATAGACTAAATTACTGGCAATTCGTCTCCATCCCCCCTCTCCCCTTGCCCAGAACAAAACTCTTCTCAATCGGCCCGTCAAGAAAGATCTCGCTTTCCCCATCAGCTTGCTTTCGCCTCCTCCTACACACGTCATTAGCTGTCCTGACGCCTGCAGATCCCCATCCTATTACATGGTAATCTCTCTCAAGTTTGGATCTTTCCCCCATTCCCCATGATATACGCCCCGATCCTTCCAAACTCAGCTCTCGTGCGCTCTGTCCGAGGTCTTGTCTGGGTTCTGGATCCGTGCGGCTGTGGATCTCTTGTTTGGCTTTAAGTCTGTTTTAGCCTTTCTGTGGATGCAATGGCGTCGATTCGGTATGATTCTTCCAAGCCGCCGTACTACACCACGAGCAGTCTCGTGGTGGGTTATGCCCTTTCCTCGAGCTTGCTCGCCGTTATCAACAAGTACGCCATCACCAAATTCAACTACCCGGGGCTGTTAACAGCCCTCCAGTACTTGACTTCTGCGGCCGGTGTCTGGGCCCTTGGGAAGTTTGGCTTCTTGCATCACGACCCATTTGTCGTCGAGACCGCCAAGAAGTTCTCTCCTGCTGCCCTGGTGTTCTTCCTTGCGATTTTCACCAACACCAATCTCCTGCGCCACGCCAATGTGGACACCTTCATCGTGTTCAGATCTCTGACACCTCTGCTGGTTGCCATCGCGGATACCACATTTAGGAAGCAGCCGTGCCCATCGAAGATGACTTTTGCTTCCCTTCTGGTTATCCTTGGCGGTGCTATTGGGTATGTGGCGACGGATTCCGCCTTCACTCTGACTGCATATTCCTGGGCCTTAGCTTATCTGATCACCATTACCACTGAGATGGTGTATATCAAGCACATGGTTATGAATCTGGGATTGAACACTTGGGGTTTTGTCTTGTATAACAACTTGCTTTCTCTGATGTTGTCTCCAATATTCTGGGTTATAACGGGGGAGTACACTGAAGTATTTGCTGCCCTGGGATCCAATGCAGAAAAATGGTTCAACTTTGATGCATTTGTTGCTGTGTCTTTGTCTTGCGTGTTTGGCCTACTGATTAGTTTCTTCGGGTTTGCGGCAAGAAAGGCGATTTCTGCAACAGCATTCACTGTGACAGGCGTCGTCAATAAGTTCTTGACCGTTGTGATCAACGTGATGATTTGGGAGAAGCATGCTAACCCCTTTGGAATTGTTTGTCTCTGCTTCACTATCATTGGAGGAGTGATATATCAGCAGTCGGTGACTGGACCGAGCAATCCGGTTCAGCGTGAAGCAATTCTGCCTAGGCAGGCAGAGAGCAGCGATGTCGGGAATGACTACGAAGAGGATGGACATGGAAAAGCTACTGTATGAGATAATATGTAAGGTCTTCATCACTTTTACATTGCTTACAACAGGAAATAGTGGTCATTTTCCTGCATATGAGGACTTCTTTAATAGCAATGCGACATTTGGTAATCATCATGATTCCATTATATTGAAATTGAAATAGATGTATTTGATCAAGGATGCCTTTGGCTTTCCATGTGATGCTTCAGTTCTCATTAGACAGCTCCTATGATATATAGGGCACTTGGCATCGTACTGCCTTTTCTCTACGGCTTCATTGTTTTGCTTCGTATTAAAACAGAATCGTTGAAGTATGTTACAACTCTGTCGAACTAGATGTTCAAACATTGATCAAAACCAGTTGTTCTGATTTCCGAAGATGTAAGCTCCCATTGTGTCCATCTTGTAATTTTCTTTTTTTCCAATGGATTCATCTCGGTTATAGCAGCTGCTGTTCCGTTTTGTTCCTTCTGACGTCTGAGTTCAGTTTTATGCCTTGGCCCTGGCGGGGCAAGATATCTTAGCATGCTCATGTCACGGCGAATGTAGTCCCTCAACCTGTACGTATGCACATGTTCTGGGGCTTGATTTAGCAGTCTCATTTACCAGATGAAATTTGGGCAGGAGAACATGTAGCAGCCGATGTCATCTACTCTCCTCTCCATAGTCAAACCAGTAGAGTTTGGTAGTTTGACATAATGCTGTAGTTGATGGAGGGAGATAAACAAAAATTGTCAAAACCTATTGAGAAGAAGTCCCCGCACCCGGAATCAAGCGAAATCTTCCAAAGGCTACAAGGAGCGTGACGAGATTCCTCATTATTTACAATATTATTTTATGCCCTTAGTTATTGCTTCCTTATAGTTTAGGATTAAACTGGAATTTCTTGGACTCGTATGCATTTGTAAAGCAATAAAAAAAAAGAATATTTTTGCAAATTTTTTTTTTTCATCGTGGTTAGGGGTGAGCATAGGTTTCGAGTGAAACCGAACCGGCGGTACCAAGTACGGTTCCAGATTCTTCCCTCGAAACCAACCCGAAAAACCTAAAACCTAACCTAAATTTTACTCAATCTAACTCAACAACCTAACATAAATCTTACTTAACCCAACAACCTAACATAAACCTTGTACAACCCACCAGGTTCTGGTTCCTGAGTCCCCACCCCATCTATCATAGATGCATCCCTTTATCGGCTGTCTTTGAGTTTAATCTCGCCTCTTCTACTGTTGTGTTCTGTCCAGTTGTTCCTCATCGTCCTTTTCCTCTCACTCCTCATCTCAACCTACTGCTTGTCCCCCTTCCCTCTCGGTCTGTCCGAAAATGGCTTGGTCTGCCGCATCGGCCTCCGCCCTCATTTCCTCTTCCAACCCAGTATCCCCCTTTCGTCTTCACACCAGCCCTCTTCCCCTTACATGATTCTCCCCCTTTCCTCCAACAAATTCTCCATCCCTCGCTCCCTTGGTTGTGGTCTCAGCAAGCCGTTCTTGTCTTCCAGGGACGAGCACTCCGTGGTTCCCGCTCGGGGCTCCGGCTCGTGGAACGGCGGATGTATCTGACCGTGGTTGACTCGTGAATGTGATAATTATTCACGCAAGATTCGATTTTTCTTTCTGGGTTGTTGTGGGAAGTGGATGGTTCTCTAACTGGTGATTGGATTGTAGTCTATGTGGATGTAAGATATCTTGAATTGAGTGGGTGGGATACATTTGTTCCTCTTTGGAGCATTGTCCTCCTTAGTCGAACTGGTCGCATTGTGTTTATCCGTGGTTGCATTTGAGAAGTTAGCCTGATTATGTTTTAGGACAAGACAAGGTTCCAGCTTTCCTCCACGATGCAGGAAACCTTTACAGTGATATTCGCCAATGATGACAGGTCGACGGGTGAGGTCTCGCCGGCAAGGGGATTTTTTATTGAGGTCTCGCTGGGACACGGAACCAGAACCGATACCAGAATCGGTAGGTTGATTACTGGGTGTTTCTTTAAGTCGCCGTAGGTTCTAAGTTCTAAAAATAAGGAGCCGGCCATTATAGAGTAAGTTTCCTAGGTTTCCGATTCCACGTTCGGAAACTACTCACCGAGAACCTGCTTAGCCCTAATTATGGTTACATTTCTGGAGGGTGGATAATTATAAGAGTTAAATTAAGAATGTAGTAAAAATGGTAAAATTATCTTTAAGACGTAAAACATATATTTGATTACTAAAAAATTAATAAATGTGTATCATAATGCTGTTAATTTATAAAATATGTTAATAAAACATTAAAATGAATATGATAGTTGAATATAAAAATTAGATTTCAGTTCTAATTGAAGATGTTGCTATTTCTAACAACACGTTGCTATATCTTGGTGCTCGTTCTTAAAACCAATAATTATGTTTTCTTTTACTATTTACATCCAACAGGTGGGCACCGATAACGAAACCCATAAAATTGGAGTATGGAATTTCTAAACTAAATTTCTTATATATAATTGACAAATAAAAATCAAATAATTAAAAATTAAGTGTTTTAATTAAAGTCGAATAATTGGGATGTTTATTTCTAAAAAAAATATTAAAATAGATTTAGATATCTTGCAAAGTCTTTAGCTAATAAGATTCTAGGCCGGAAATTAATCTTATCCGGGTGGATAAATGGGTGAAGTTTAAAAACAAAACCAAACACAATACGTACATATATATACATATATATATATTCAACCAGTTTAAACACAAAGCATAATTAACTTAAACTCAAAGCTGCTTTAAATCGTGTTGTATTATATTGATGATAATGTGTCCGTATCTCAAATACCAACTAAATTTTTAGTTGTATACTGATTTCATTATAAAGAAACTAAAGAAAGAAAAATTCATGTTTTGAATTATATTGTACATAAAAAAATATCAAAAGAAAAAGCCTTCAAATAACAAATATCTAATTATCACATATTATTATATCTTGTAGATTTTTTTATATTTATTTTTATGAACAAATATAGGTATGATGTTAATTATGTGTTGCATATAATAAATAATTTAACTATTTGAAAATAATAATAATTTTACCATTTAATAATGTCGTAACTTATTTTTTTAATAAATTTCTCATAAGTTATCGATTATCAATATATATAATAAATATTTACCATTTTATTAATTTGCTTAGCCACTCATTATTATTCACTTCATTTTATATAAAAAAAAGCATAAGCCCAAAAAGAGAGAGGGACGCTGATTTGTCCACAAAACAAGTAAAAACGACAATTATATAGATGTTATTTATAAATCTACAATAGGGTGTCCAAAATTTAATAAATCCGGATATTAATTCGTTGAAATCTTGAATAGAAGCGTAAAATAATATGTATGTTAATACACGTTAAGTGTTATCTTTAAGTTTAATTAGGGGTGACAATTTAGACACGAACAAGTTAACATGGACACGACCCGACACCATTTAAAGCGGGTTAAAGATTAATTAAATGTGCATTTTATCTAAATGGGTCAAGACCCGATTAGACATGCCAAAATAAGTGTCCGGGTTCGGGTTTTAAAATTTGACAAGTTTATAAACCTGTATAACCCGTATAATTTTTAATAAATGATAATTTTAAAATTTTTTTATTTTATTTTATGATCAACCCCTTTTACATTAAATTGATCTATACCCAAATAAATAAATACATTGAAATTTAACGTTAGATTAAACAAATCTAAATTGGAGCAATATTTGGAGGAAGCGCGAAACTTGTTGGCATATTGGATAAATTTCACTATCCAAACAATACAAGAATGAATGACTTGTAATGTGTTAAGCGTGATGATATCTACTTTGACTTCGGAATCCGTAATTAGTACTGTAGGTCAAATCCTAGACTAATATCGGAGTTCATTAAGGACCTTTAACACGTTTATTAAGTGTGTTAGTTCCTAGATTTTATCTAACGACCCGATTAGTTAAACAGGTCGTATCCCGTATTTGAAGTTTTGAGATACGAACCCATAGAAGACATGACCCGTACAACATGAATTGACACGCCTAGTTTAATAAAGCGTAAATTATTCATTATTGCATCATAATCTTGTAAGATACAAAAGCTACAAATCTCTGGGTTTGAAATCTGTTTTGAAATTTTGATTTGATATAATTATATTTCAAATATTTATATTTTTTTAACGAAAATATAACTAAAAAACAAATAAAAGAAAATCAAAATAAGATTATCAATTTCAAGTCAAGGATAATGAAAATTACAATCACAATCAAATCACGGCCATTGATTTTACCTTTAAAAAATTTCGGCAAAAATATTATTTAAGAAGAAGTTAATCTTGTTGAACATCAAACCACCACTAAAAGTGAGGATCATTCTCCGTAGGGTTTCCATGGATAATCATAGAATTGGAAATTCATTGCTTAATATAAAAGTAATAAAAACGTCAAATATTATCTATTAAATTATTTGAATCTATAATTCTCGAGAAAACATTTCATGCACGGGTGCGTGTCACATTATTTAGTGACGTCCGACGCGTCTATCATTGGAAAATTCTTTTCAGCGTGGTTGTATTGTCATGTACCAATAGATCGTTGGACGATACAAATTTTAATTTTATGCACGTGCTTTTTTATAATTAATAAATAAAAATGAATTGGAATAATCGAGAGCTTCATGCAATCAATATAGAGTTATAAATCAAGCTTGCCACATAAGCTTCTCACGTATTTTCTTTCGTTGGTTACGAGTTTAACTTGCGAGCTAAAACAATGTTTGATTTTGAGTGGTTTTGAATTTATATTAAGATAATTCATTCAAAATAAAAGGACAAAGATGATATATGAATTTATATTTGAATTTTGAGTTTAACATATTAAATATGTTAATATACATATATATGTATATGATAATAATTTATTCAATTCCCTTGTCATACTCATAAGTATAAAAAATTTCATTAACAAAAGATGATATAGTAAAGGGATCCAAAAATATATATAATGAAGTTACAAAGTAATACTTCTAAAAAAATGGCTTTCTTTATATATTTTGAGAATTTCAAAATCCTAAACACAGTCGCTTCAAAATGATCATTTATGCGCTTTCGCATCCCTTTACAAAATAATCAAGCTTTTCCTTTTCTTTATGTTTCATCATGTCCACAATCTGATCATCCTCTCCTAAATAATTTTTTTTTTGTTAGTTTTCTCTGCCTCCTTAAACCGAGTTTCTTAGGATAGCCAACATCCTCCTCAATTCCATGTTCCCAGCTGGATCAAAACGATTTCATGTGTTGTTTCTATTTTTCCTCTTAATCAATGTCAAAGAAGTACTAGACATTTAAGAGAAATAATTTAAGAAAGCCATTGTCTCCTAACAACATAGTTAAGAAAGCCATTCTTTTTTTTATAAGGAAAGAACAATTTAAGAGAAATAATATAAGCTAAATTAGATATACTAATTCAAAAAAGAAATTTACATAAGAACATTGTCTCCTAACAACCTTGTGTCATCTTTCAACACAGGGAAGAGCAGCGCAGTGATGTAAATGAAATATCAGGGGATGTCCAAGTAGATAAACAATTCTTAGGACTTTTGTCCGATCACCGCATGAATCACAAAACCCTTGTCGGAAACAAATAAAAATGAATATAAGATAGGGAAGATTCAATATTCTATCTTTTATAAAATGGGGAATTGGATAAGAAATTTGAAGAGAAATTGTGGGTGGATAAATATATATAGATTAGGTAGTTTTGGTTAAAAGTAAACGAATAAATTGGTGAAATTGAAATTGTGGAAGTCCACTGGATATTTCTCTATATTTAAAATAATATTGATTTGATGTGATTTAGCGAGATTAATTTTGCGTACCAAAAATTTGTTAGATAGTAATTTTGTAGATACTTTTAATAAATTTTAGCTTTTTCCAGTATTTGGTAATTTACATAATGTTTTATGTGAAATTGTAACTTTACAAAAGAAGTGCAAAACAACAAAAATTATATTCACAAATTGCCTAATAATTCATCTTCATGAATTAATAAAATTCATATAACTCAAATACTTGTTTTGTAAAATAGATTCATAATTTTTTTAAAATTATTTATAAAAAAGTTATACTGTAATTATACTAAATTTTCTTCAATTGCGACATTATCATTATATGGATTCATGAGATACAAAAGTTAAGTGTTTCTTTATCAGCCAAAGAAAGTCTCTACAAAATCGGAGGGACTTACTCCTGAAATTCCAAAAATAAATCTACGTATACCTCATGTACGTACATTATAAAAATAAACCAAAGGCTATGTCTAGAGAACTTAATTGAAGCAATTGTCGGGTGCGGCAGCGAACGCTCACCTGTTCGGCGCTTGTTCCGCCCCATCCACAAATGCTAAATGTCCCATCTCAATATTCGGGCGAAGGGAATTACTAGGGGTGACAAAACGAGTAAATGAATCGTGTTCGTCTCTAGACACGATAAGACAAGGCCCAAAACGTTGACCCGAGCATGATCCGTTAAGGTTTTCTTGTAATCATAATAGATAAAGAAACGAATCATTTTATAATGGGTAGACACGAAATGACCCCTTAAACACGAAAAATATTAAGTAGAAAATAGATTTAAGATTCGATCTACATATAATTCAACAAGCAAAATGTAATGAAGAAGATGGCCGGGGGAAAAGACTTTCGAGAAGGCAGATATCGATACAAAAGAACAAAGAAGATGGAGTTGGGGCACACCAACCTGCGATGGAGCCGGAAGGGAAGAGAAATCGCAAGTAAGGAAACGAACGATAAAAATGGGTCAAGTGTATAAAGGGAAGAGAAATCAATAAACATTCATAAAGGCCAAAAATCTAGCGTTTGGGGAATAATTGATGTTTTTTTATTAAAACAGGTCTTAGTGGGTGTTAAAGGGTAAGGTGAACACGACCTGAAATTAACACGTTAACATATCGTGGATAATGGATTGACACGATAACGACACGAACCCGTTAGGCCCAGACCCATACACGAAAATTACGGGTTGTGTTTATCGTGTCCAAAATTGTCACCCCTAAATATCACCATCGCATTAAAAGTCTAACTGGGAGAACAATATCCACAAAATACCACCATGGAATAAGAGCATAAATGGTCCACCGTCTTCCTCGCGATCGCACAATGCACACGTAGGAAAGGGAAAAGCTCCAAGACATTAAAGCATATCTAATGTATCTAACAACCCATGTACCATTAGACACAAAAGGAACGAGAAAGGAGACATCATACTCTTACGACCACACCCATCCAACCCAATGAACAATCTGAGACTCCCTAAATAGATATCACCATGCAAACATGATAGTTAAAACTCCATTAGCACATATTGACTAGACACCCCGATCCAGAATACTTGACAATGAATAAGAAGTTGTCAGAAGAAACTCGCGTAACCTATCAAAATATGCTCACATGTGACGGCGAATCATAAGTACCTTCCTTAATGTAACTCTGCCAACTTTGATCTGAAAATAAGTCTACCAATAAACGTCGTAGGGATCCTAAACTGTGTGATGTGCTCACGCCCCAATACCTCAACCAATGGATACAATCGGGACCACAAATAAAACGGAAATCCTACTATCATCCCTCATACACCAAGAGATAAAATGCCTCACAATGTGCCTTAATATAAGTAGTTATCGCCGGATCTCCGAACACATGTTTGATGCCTCATATACTAGAAAGACTCACCCCTCAGGAGATTCGTCCACACCCATCGAGCCCATATAACATCCTCCAAATTCGAAAAGAGATGTTAAATGTGCTTTAGCATGGATGCTTAGTTCCACTCATTAACCTGTATCAGCCCCAACCCTCATGCTCCTTTGCTTGACACAACCTCTCTTACGCTGCCTTGACCTTGTGGGGGTTCATGGATGTTCGAACGAATTAGACATGAGCTGCTCAAGCTTGGAAGATACCGACAATGAGAGTAGAAATATCGATGACTAGTACGTTTAAGTTGCAAACTACATTGATTGCACCATCTGCAATCTCCCACCATATGATAAGTGTCGACTCGTTCAATGGTCAATCCGACCGTCAATGGCATCAACCAGTGGTGTACAATCTTCCCGCGTGAGTCCCTTCGTAATAAATAGAATCTCCAAATAACGCATTAGAAACACTCCCTCGTAAACCATCAGTGAGCAAGTATCTCCTTTGACATGTCGCCAAAATAGATCTCCCTCTTCATATGTAATCCATGCTAAGGACCGAAGCATGAGAGCATATCTAAAACACAAAGCACCGAAGACAACCACCCACTAGAGAAAATTAACAAATCATTTACAAAACACAAGTGATACAAACATACCTTCTACACCAAGAGAGGAATACGAACTCTAGAGAATCCGTACCTCCTCATCATTCCAAGATGCACCTTCATGACAAAAAAGTACGACAATAATAGGCAATCTTGGCGAATACCACTTGAACTCGAAAAGAAGACTTGTAGTTCCTTATTAACACTAACGAAAATCTACTTGTCATCACCGATCTATCTACCTATGCATAAAAGAATCTAAAAATCTAAAACACACAAAATCTCATGGAGAAAGTCTCACTCCACCGAGTTATATGCCTTTCGAATATCAAACTTCAATGCACACCTTGTAGGAATCCTTTGTGTGTGGTACCCCTTGAAAAGCTCATAAGCCGCCATAGTATTGTCCACAATGTAACAATAAGATCCATCAGTATATGAGTAATGCACTTGTATATCATGTTACAACGCGAGACATGCCTGAAATCTGTCAAAGCTATAGGGTTGGCCTTCTTTAGAATAAAAAGATATAATCGTCGTGTTAATCTCCCGAAGAATTCAACCGCAGACTAAGAAATCCTGTACTCCTTTGTGATTAGCCCTCCGACAACATCACAAGATCATTTGAGGAACACAACCGTATACCAATCAAGTCCCGACGCCATTTGACGGTCCAAATGAAACACCACAGTCCTCACCTCCTCTTTGAAGTCAACATCGAGAGTCCCATCGGTATAATCTCAAATATGACACATCTCACTCGATCTAGATCAATTGGCAAAACTCTAGGAATAATAGAAAATAATGAGTCAAAGTACCTCACTGTCTCGCCCCTCATCTCTGTCTGATCAAACAACACCACTATATCCTCTCTTGTCCACGACAAAACGATATTTCTGTCATGACGTCACTTCATATAGTATGGCGTATTTCGATCCCCAAGCTGAAGCCTTCAGACACACGCCTTCTGTTGTGTCATGTTGTTTTCCACCCTAGCCAAATAGTCAAATTTGGTCACAACAACCAGTTCAAAAATCTACACCTCCCCTCATGATCCTTGAGCAAGTAACTCAAATTGCAACTCCTCAATATGCTTCCTAGCCTCCCCCATACGTGTGGACAATCCACCAAACTTGTCTCGATTCGACATCTTCAATATTTCCTTGAGTGTGCACATCAACCTATAAACAAATACATGGGTCGTACATCAAGTTTTTTTGACCAAGCCTGCCTCACCAGATGACCATAATGAGGATGTTCTGTCCAAAACTCAAAGAACTTTTCGCCGATCTTGTCTCCACTGCATATGGAATATGATCTGAGTAATTTGGCAGCAAGAAACGCACCGCCGAGTCTGAATAATCTCATAACCACCGCGAGTTTATCATCATGCTATCCAACTTCTTGAGTATGACTACGACCCTTTGGTTTGTCCAATTGAAGAACTCCTTCGTGTACTGCAAATCCTCCAACTCCACATCCGGGAACGACAAATCAAACACCTCATTTGTCTTATACCAACTCAAATCACCGCCTGCCTCTCATGTGCTGCTCGAACAATATTTATGTCATCGAGAACATAACACGACCCCCTAACATATCGACCAGAAGCCTCACATGTGATATCTATCACAATGGTCGTCGGGCTACAACCTAATTTTGGCCATATAAAACTGTAACTTGACATGTGATATCTATCTCCAAAAATAGCATGCAAACATGCACCCAATGATGAGTAACATGAACCACATGCACCTGAATACAAATAGGCTCCCAACAGACTCAAATCCCCCTTGTTCTAAAAACACCCTGTGCAAGCACATATCTCTACTATGATAGAAACATCCATTAGCTTCTCAACTACAAAATTCCACGTCATAATCTCCAAAGTAAACAAAGATAAATTATAAAGTAAACAAAAATAACCTATGAGTGAAAATGGGCATGCACCTCTCTTAAGTGTAGTAATAAGTTTGTCGTAGATTTTGTAATTAATAAATTTGTCTGATAATTTTTTTATGTAAGCAATTGTCTGATAAATTTGTCTGATAATTAATATTCGCCTTTTGGCGAAGATCAAGTGTTGTCTAACAATTTTGTCATTATATTACATGGGAAAAAAAATCCTATCCTACGAATGTGATATTGTTTTCAGATATAATGATGATATAATTGACTTTATTAATAATATTTATATTAATAATTGTCTTCTCGCAAGTGTAGTTATACTACGAAAGTTTGTATCTGTTCTAAAAGGAAGGAGGGAGGGAGGTCCGCCAACGCGTTTAACGCTTTGAATATTATATATATTTTTATTCATTTATTTTCTTAGCGTGGGGTCTTCCTCTATTCCGCGGGTTTTGTTTTGTGATGGTGCAATTTCCGAGTGATGTCCGAAACAAATGCAAACCCACCACTTTTGACTGCACTTCCGTTCCCTTCTTCCCTTTTTCCTCTGACTGCCTCTCTCCTTAAAAAGGTCGCTGCCTTTTCGTTTCCCCTCGTTATTTGTCCGACGGACACTATCCCCTGCTCCTTTCTGGATCTCTGTCCGGGGGACTGAGTGAATCTACCTGGGCTCTACTCCCTAAGTTTCTGGTAATTTCTTCGTCGTCGGTTCTCTCGCAGAGTTTCTGGATTACCCCGGTGGTGTAGGGGGGGGGGGGGGGTTTACGGGCCTGTTGTTATGAAGTCTGCATTCGTGTGGATCTTTGGTCTTGGTCTATGGATCTGGGTTTTGGTCGATTTGGTATCTGGCTTTGGGTTTTTTTTCCCAGAAGATATTGATTTGTTTTACTTCTTTTATTGTTGTTCGTCCAAAGCGTTGGTTAGATGGCTTAGATTAGGGCTCAGTTTAGTGGAAACGGCGGATTGGAGTAGAGTGATATTCAGTTCTTCAAGCTTTCTCCTGCTATTAGCTTTTGCAGTAAGTTGTTATCCATCTTATTATTGACAGAGTAATGGGAATGTGTCCCGCAGGGATGACGGAACCTAAGCTTAGCACGCCTTTGATGCTCTCCACTTCCTCCCGAAGCCTTCCCGATTTCAAGAAATCTGTGAAACTTAAGTACGTGAAGCTCGGGTATCATTACTTGATCACCCATGGGATGTACCTGTTCCTTTCCCCACTGGTAGTCTTGATTGCAGCTCAAGTTTCGACCCTTTCGGTAAAGGATCTTTGGGAGGTCTGGGTCCACCTCCAGTACAACCTCATTTTAGTCGTCCTCTGCTCGGCCCTTCTTGTTTTCTTGTCCACCGTGTACGTCCTCACCCGTCCGTGCCCTGTTTATCTTGTGAACTTCTCCTGCTACAAGCCTGAAGAATCCCAGAAGTGCACGAAACGGGGCTTTCTGGAACAATCCCGAATCGCCTATACATTTACAGAGGAGAGTCTGGATTTCCAGCGTAAGATTGTGGAGAGATCTGGACTCGGGGAGTCAACTTATCTCCCCAAGGCGGTCTTGAATAACCCTCCGAACCCCTCCATGTATATGGCTCGTAAAGAAGCTGAGACTGTGATGTTCGGCGCCCTGGATGAGCTCTTCACCAAGACGAAGGTCAAGCCAAAGGATATCGGGATCCTTATTGTCAACTGCAGCTTGTTTAACCCGACTCCTTCATTGTCCGCGATGGTCATTAACCATTACAAGCTCAGGGGGAATATAATCAGCTATAACTTAGGCGGGATGGGATGCAGCGCTGGTCTTATCTCGATCGACCTTGCAAAGGATCTTCTCCAGGTGCACCCGAACTCATACGCCGTTGTTATCAGCATGGAAAACATCACCTTGAATTGGTATTTCGGTAACGACCGCTCGAAGCTCGTGTCAAACTGCTTATTCCGAATGGGTGGAGCTGCGATCCTTCTTTCAAACAAAAGCTCTGACAGGAGGAGGTCAAAGTACTGGTTGGTTCACACGGTCCGCACTCACAAGGGAGCTGATGACAAATGCTTTGCGTGCGTTACCCAGGAGGAGGATGCTAATGGAAAAGTGGGTGTCACCCTCTCTAAGGACCTTATGGGAGTAGCTGGTGAAGCTCTGAAAACGAACATCACTACCCTGGGACCACTTGTTCTCCCGATGTCGGAGCAGTTGCTGTTCTTCGGCACGTTAGTTGGGAAGAAACTCCTCAAAATGAAGATAAAGCCATACATTCCCGACTTCAAGTTAGCATTTGAACACTTCTGCATCCACGCCGGAGGAAGGGCAGTCCTTGACGAGATAGAGAAGAACCTCCACCTCTCGGACTGGCACATGGAGCCATCGAGGATGACACTGTATCGGTTTGGCAACACCTCGAGCAGCTCCCTTTGGTACGAGCTAGCATATTCAGAGGCCAAGGGTAGGGTGAAAAAAGGGGACAGGACATGGCAGATCGCATTTGGTTCTGGTTTCAAGTGCAACAGTGCGGTGTGGAAGGCTCTGAGGACGATAAACCCTGAGAAAGAGAAGAGTCCATGGATAGACGAGATCCACGAGTTTCCAGTCGATCTTCCTAAGTTGTCTGCTATCTAGAGTTTAGTTTGTTCTTTGGAGTTAGTAAAATGTTTTTACCCAAACGCGACGGATATTCAAATCTGCTTGCATATTCATCATCTTACCAGTCGATTCTTTATGTAATTTTTTTTTTTTTGTGATTCATGATCTCTAATAGCCTACCAAATTTAGGTCTCTGTTCGCTAAAAACGCACACGCAAGTATACGGGTCGTGCAAGTAATAAAGTGATGAGAAAAGTCGTTCCCACGAGGACTGATTAGACAAAATCTACTGCCAATAGTCAATTATTGAGTTCAAATTCTAGTCAAGAAGGTTGAGTGATGAAAGGTTGGGTGCAAGAAAGTAAATCGTAATAAAAAAATATAGAAGCAAGGTTGTAAATCAAATAATAAAAGCCTAGGACTCCGAATCCCCTATCGATTCGTAGATTACCACACTCTCTCTTCCTCAATTCAATCCGTTTTACCGTTTACTAACCACAATTCCCTAACAATCGCTACACCTCTCTCGAGGCTGTAACTGTGAATTGCTAATCACCCGTAAACCTATATTTCTATAGCGAATCACGAATAATCAGAATTCCTTGAGATCCAATTGTTCTCTCGGTTACCTACGAGTGTATATCTCTATACTCCTCTTAGTTAAACCGATCTCTCGGCCTTAACCTAGGTTATGTTTCCCCTCTTCTAATCCTAAGTCTCTCTCGAGTTCACTTAAGACTAAGAGTTCATACAAACCGGCGATCAACCCGATAGGTAAGCATTAAACACAGAAGAAACACAAGTAAACGATAAATCTTCTTAAATTGATTCCGAAAAAGTGGATAACCAACTACACGAGTCAGTTCATCATCATCCTAGAAAAGATGTTTAGTTCGACATCCCAAACGAAACAAAAAGCAAAGAGAAAAGAGAAATCGTCGAAGTCTCCATCAACGCCTTCGTCTCCTTGTTCCTAGCCGTCGTCGGGTGCCAAAACCAAAGTCAGAAGGGGAAGAGATAAGGGATCCCCCGTAAACCTAAAATCCAATCCTTTTATACCTAAAGCAAATCTAAAATAAAATCTAATTTTCGGGCAATATTATGTCGTGCAGCTGCAAGATGAATTCGTTGCAGCTGCAACGACCTCTCTGAAGCTCTCCTCATCTCTGCCCTGTCGCACTCGTGCAGCTGCAGGGAACTGGCGTTGCAGCTGCAACGACCAGTCTGATGCCCTTGGTTAATTCCTCCTCTCCTCGTGCAGCTGCACGAGCTTGGAGCTGCAGCTGCACGAACCTGTCTGTCATCTTTCTGCTCCACTTGTGCAGCTGCAAGACGATTGGTTGCAGCTGCACTAAATCCTCCGCCTTCTATTCATCTTCATCCTTCACCCTTTTACTTTGTTTTCCTTCATGCCTTCATTCACTTCCTACGATCACAAAGCAAACGTGATGAATGACAATTTCCAGCTCAATTGGCAAACAATAATAATTAAAATTCTCGAAGCTAACTAGAATTAAGCCTAAATGCGATCATATAACTCTATTTTACTAGTGTTATCACACCCCCAAACCTAATCTTTGCTAGTCCTCGAGCAAAACAAAATAAAACATGCCAAGGCGAAGCAACACAACTCAACGTCACTCCTCAGAACACCTTAATCCTTTGATTGCAAATTGTCCTTAAACACCCTCAGATGAGGTCGCACACTTCATTCAGAGTCAGAGTCTATTCGCCGCTAGCGTGAGCTATTAACAGTTTGCTTTAAAACTCATCCCAGTAGGTTGCCCTTTCACAATGATTACCACACACCCTCGAATCTTTCATAGCCACCGAAGAATTTTCAGGGACTTACCTCTTGCCCCCTCCTTCCACCTACTCATGAACCTTCTACTCAATCATTCTTGTTTCATTTTTTTTTTTTCTCGATTGCACGACTCTAAATGCTAATCAATTCCCGCAAACGCCCATGTAGCGAGTTCTCAGTCAGTGTCTCCCGATCCAGTTGGACCAAGGCACTAGGTGATAAAGCACCCCTAGGACGAAAACTCGAGCCGCAAGGAAGACTCACACCACAAGCACATATCCAGGCCTTATCTTTTCATTGCTCACTATTCGTTGCTTCTTTTTCAATTTTTTTCACATTTTTTAACCTGGATAGTGGTGCTCAGAGCCTTGGCAACCGTTTTCTTTCTCTTTTTTTTCTTCTCTTTTCACAAAGGTCAGAGCTAGCTTCAAGAGTTGGTTTAAGAGCCCCTACTTATCCTAGTGGCTATACTTCCAAGGAAGGTGTAAAGCTCTCACTGTTAATCATGCTCCCTACTGAGTATTTCTCTTTTTATTTATTCAAATTCCACACGCTAACTTAGACAATCTCTTTCTCTTCCTTAGGTGTGCTCTACCTCAAGGCATCATCCTAGAGTCAGACTCTTCGCTTTCAAATTCCTAAGGCTACCTGAGGAGGTTCGACGTGAATCTAGGAACTATTTTTAATTTTTTTTTCTTTTACGAACCTAAAAATGATCGAAAACGAAAACAAACTAAACCAAATTTCTAACAAACATAAAGGAGCCTAACACGCACAAGCAGACAAACACCCCACCCCCAAACCTAAACATTGCAACGACCTCGGTGCAAACATAACTCCGTAATAGAAACTCGAAAAGAAAATGCAAAAGGGAAAGGGTGCTCCCTGATCAATCGTCTCCGGGCTGCTCATCCTCAGAGAGAGGGTCATCCGCTGCGTCTTCCGTAGGAGGGGGATAGTGAAAAGCGGGCTCCTGAAACGACGAAAAATCCACGCCATGAGAAACACCGAGATGACGAAGACAATCCATTTGATACCTCTGGTAGTCCATGGTATGTTGCTGGTAAGCTAGCGAACGCGCTTGAAAATCCAAGGAACTCTGCTGAAATGCCAAGGCGCGCTGCTGGAAGTCCATCGTGGATTGCATGAACGTCGTCATCTGAGCCCATCGGTCCTCTTCAGAGGGAAAACTCGATGCCGGAGTCGGGTCAGGTTGGGATGATTCTCCTCCAGTAGCAGCTTGAACCGGGATTACACCCCCGTCGCGTGTCTCCTTGACCGTGATCTCGTGCTGGATCCTGAGCCATGATGCATTGTTGAGCGATTTTTGAGGTTGGAGCATCCCATCCTTAGGGTCCACCCTAATCCCTGCCTGTCTACACAACTCAGTGATTATGGTGGGAAACCATAATCCAAGATTAAGTTCACGAAGACAGCGATGAATCATACCATTAATCACTACCCCTACATCAATCTGTTTCAACTGCAATATGCAGTATATCAGCGCCGCCCTTTCCTTAGTTAAACGGGAGACGTTGGTTCCCGGGATAAGTCGTGCGGAGACGAAGAGTTGCCACATCTTCGCCGTCGCATGGAGATCTGAACCCTGGAGTGCAATGGGTTCTTGTGATGTCGACAATATCCACCGTGCTCCTGCCCGGTCCCTAGTTAATGTCTCTAATATTTGTTGGGCATCAAAGGATTCGGCGAGATACGCATTCCAGCCATCAGTTTCATAACGGGGCAAGTTATAAAGCAAGGCAATTGCATCCGGGCTAAATACCACTTTCTTATTCTTGACCCGAATTGTTTCACCGTTCGGGTCATAGGTATGCGCATTCGTATAGAATTCCCTAACCAAAGGTATACTAGCCGGAGCCGGTTCCCAGCAAAACTCTACCCATCCTAGCTTATCAATTACGTACTGGAAATTTTCGAGATACCGCTCATTAGCGTTGATCCCTCGCTCCTCAATGATCGAGCGAGTCATTGCCGCTTCCCTAATCCTATCTTCCTCGGTGTGCCCCGAGGAAGACCCGGCACCGGTTTTCTGCCTTTTAGGAGCCATCTAGCCAAATCGTCACTTACGCACGTCCTAATCTAACAGAAAGACCCACTAATTGCCGGAGAAACGACGGAAAGAGAACGCACCTGAGGTCCGAGCGAGAAGATTTGGACAGGGGCGCTTGATTTCGAGACGTAGGAGACAATACTTACACCGGAGGAGGTCGTGGACGACGGGAATCAGCGCCGGAGGTCGTGGAGGCGTCTGGGATGATGACCTGCGAGTGAGGAAGAAGAAAAACAAAGATTTTAGGGTTTGGGCGGCCGGCCCTCTTCTATTTGTTTCGCAGATCTGAACCGGTGCAGCTGCACCGGTTGGGTCGTGCAGCTGCACGACCCTGTCGGATGCTATGTGTTGGACTTCTGAGGACCTCGTGCAGCTGCACGAGGGGTCGTTGCAGCTGCAACGACTGGTCTGGCCGCCCCCTGAATTGTCTCCTTAAAAGCGTGCAGCTGCACGAAGCTTGGGCTGCAGCTGCACGGATGGGTCTGATGGTCTCCCCTAGTCATGCAGCTGCAAGAAATTTGGTTGCAGCTGCACAGAGTCCTCTGCTGTCGATGCTTGTCCTTCTGGATGAGTCGTGCAGCTGCATGACCTTGACGGTGCAGCTGCACCGATGTGTCAGACGATCTTCCTTTGTCCCCCATGCAGCTGCACCATTATGTCTGACTTCTCCTTTTAGTTGCACCGGTCCCGTGATTTTATCGCTCCGTAATTTCTGCTCCCTGAAAATTTAGCCAAACTCAAAAACTAAAACAAAACAAATTACACAAGAAAAGGAAATAAAATTTGACTCGGGTTGCCTCCCGAGCAGCGCTTGATTTAACGTCGTCAGCCTGACGCTTTGGTCCTCTACGTGTCTTTCATCATTAGTGTCCCCGGATCCCGGTGGACAACACCTCCAAAGTATGGCTTGACGCGACTTGCATTCACCTTGAACCTGTCAGAAGAGTTAGTACCTACTAATTCGAGAACACCGAATGGTAGTACCTGGGTAATTTGGAAGGGCCCGGACCAACGTGACTTGAGTTTCCCTGGAAACAACCGTAGCCGTGAATTGAATAAAAGTACTAACTGACCCGGGGAGAATTTACGCTCTTTAAGTCGACGATCATGCCACGCCTTGGTCTTCTCTTTGTAAATGCGGGCACTCTCGTATGCGTCTCTCCGGAATTCCTCCATTTCATTCAGCTGCATTAATCGCTGCTCCCCTGCTGCGCTTGGGTCCAGGTTAAGCTTTTGAACCGCCCAATAAGCCTTGTGCTCTAGCTCCACCGGCAGATGACAGGCTTTTCCATATACTAGCTTGTACGGCGATGTCCCAATCGGGGTCTTGAAGGCCGTCCTGTATGCCCATAGTGCATCGTCGAGTTTGGTGGACCAATCTTTTCGATTAGTACTTACTGTTTTCTCCAGGATCCTCTTGATTTCGCGGTTGGACACTTCTACTTGGCCGCATGTCTGAGGATGGTAGGGCAACGCCACCTTATGCTTGATTCCATATTTCCGCATCAGTGTAGTGAACTTGTTGTTGCAGAAATGAGCTCCACCGTCACTGATGATGGCTCGTGGTGTTCCGAACCGCGTGAAAATCTGTCTCAGAAATTTCAAAACTCCACGAGCATCGTTAGTGGGTAAGGCGACAGCTTCTACCCATTTGGACACATAATCAACAGCCACTAAAATATACTTGTTCTTTAAAGAATCAACAAAGGGCCCCATGAAATCTATCCCCCACACATCGAACAGTTCGACTTCTAGGATATTATTTAAGGGCATTTCATCATGACGTGAAATATTTCCTACCCTTTGGCAGCGATCGCACTGTGCTACAAAAGTGTGAGCATCCTTAAATAATGAGGGCCAGTAGAAACCTGATTGTAAGACCTTTATTGCGGTTTTCTGACCACCGAAATGTCCACCGTACGGGGCAGCATGGCATTGCTCAAGGATCGGCCTGATTTCTTCCTCCGGAACGCAACGCCGAATGACCTGGTCTGCACATCTCCGAAAAAGCAAAGGTTCATCCCACATATAGAATTTAACGTCATGGACGAACCTTTTCCGCTGTTGGCTTGTCATGTCCGGAGGAAAAATATTTGCGACTATGTAGTTCACATAGTCGGCATACCAAGGCGCGGCTACCTCCACAGCGAACAGTTGCTCATCAGGAAAAGAATCGTTGATCAGAGTTGAAGGTGTGCTCGCCATTCCCTCCTCCAACCTGGATAGGTGATCGGCCACTTGGTTCTCGGAACCTTTCCTGTCTACGATGGTAAGATCGAACTCTTGCAATAATAACACCCAACGGATTAGTCGCGGTTTTGAGTCCGCCTTAGAAATCAAGTAACGTATGGCCGCATGATCAGTATGCACAATCACTGAGGATCCAATCAAATAAGGCCTAAACTTATCGAAAGCAAACACAATCGCCAACATTTCTTTCTCCGTTGTCGTGTAATTAACCTGGGCGGAGTCAAGTGTTCTACTAGCATAGTAAATAGCACGAAAGTGCTTATCTCTCTTTTGTCCTAACACCGCTCCTACAGCTAAATCACTTGCATCGCACATCAATTCGAAAGGCAGGTTCCAATCAGGGGCAACGATAATTGGAGAGGACACTAACCTCTCTTTCAATGTATGGAACGCCTCCATACACTTACCATCGAAGAGGAAAGGTGCATCTTTCTCCAGGAGGTTGCACAACGGTTTGGTGATCTTCGAAAAGTCTTTAATAAACCTCCTGTAGAAGCCAGCGTGTCCCAGAAAACTTCGAACTCCTTTCACTGATGTCGGAGGGGGTAGCTTCTCGATTGTCTCCACCTTGGCCTTGTCCACCTCAATGCCACTCCCCGAAATTCTGTGACCTAGCACAATACCTTCACGCACCATAAAGTGGCACTTTTCCCAATTCAAAATCAGGTTAGTCCGCTCACATCGTGCAAGGACAGCCGCAAGATTATCCAAGCAATTTGTAAATGACAATCCATAAACTGAGAAATCATCCATGAATACCTCAATGGTCTTCTCAATCATGTCCGAAAAAATTGCTTGCATACATCGCTGAAACGTGGCAGGCGCATTACATAATCCAAACGGCATACGGCGGAAAGCGAACGTACCGTAAGGGCAGGTGAAGGTAGTCTTTTCCTGGTCCTCAGGTGCAATCGCTATCTGGTTATAACCTGAGTAACCATCCAGAAAGCAGTAAAAACTTTTACCTGCGAGACGGTCCAACATCTGATCAATGAAGGGCAACGGGAAGTGATCCTTGCACGTGGCCGCATTGAGCTTCCGGTAGTCCATGCAGATCCTCCACCCGGTGACCGTCCTCGTCGGAATGAGCTCATTTTTGCTGTTCTCGACCACCGTGATGCCTCCCTTCTTAGGTACGCACTGGACTGGACTCACCCATGAACTATCCGAGATCGGATAGATGATTCCTGCATCAAGCCATTTAATGACTTCTTTTCTTACCACCTCTTTCATGTGCGGGTTCAGTCGCCGTTGATGCTCGACGGACGCCTTCTTCTCACTGTCCAAGACAATCTTGTGCATGCAAATTGCTGGACTAATCCCTTTGATGTCCGCAATTGTCCACCCGATGGCTGTCTGGTGCTCCCGAAGCACTCGTAGCAACATCTCTTCCTGTTCGTTAGTCAACGAAGATGAAATAATAACAGGAAGGGTGTTGTCCTTACCTAAGTAAGAGTACCGTAGGTGATCTGGTAAGGGCTTCAACTCCAACTTCGGGGGCTCTTCGATGGAAGGCTTGATGGTGGTTGCAGGTCGGTCAAGAGTTTCCACCCTTTGAAATTGTCGCACAAAGGCCACCTCTTCCTCAGACGTCCCGTCAAGGAGTGCATCTTCCGTCGGTAACTCATAGGCTTCT
Source organism: Melastoma dodecandrum (assembly GCA_029817715.1). Taxonomy (NCBI): domain Eukaryota; kingdom Viridiplantae; phylum Streptophyta; class Magnoliopsida; order Myrtales; family Melastomataceae; genus Melastoma; species Melastoma dodecandrum. Next base: position 6,955,887 of record JARUPY010000607.1, on the reverse strand, counting down.
AGAATAGTCTCGACGGTAACCTCCTCAAGTATGTCCACGTACCTGCATTCATCAACTTCATTAGGCATCTTCATGGCCTTATCCATGTTGAATGTTACCTCTTGGTCGTGGACTCTCATGGTGAGCTCTCCTTTCTGGACATCGATTAATGTCCTCCCCGTTGCTAAGAACGGTCTTCCCAGGATGATGGGAACCTCCCGGTCCTCCTCGTAATCTAGGATGACGAAATCCGCGGGGAAGATGAACCTGTCCACTTTCACCAAAACATCTTCCACAATACCCTTCGGGTAAGTATAAGACCGGTCAGCTAATTGTAAGGTCAGCGATGTTGGTCTTACCTCTCCGATGTTCAGTTTCTTGAACACCGAAAATGGCATCAAATTGATGCTCGCTCCTAAATCACATAAAGCATGACCAAAAAAATCAGTCCCAATGTGACAAGGGATGGTGAACTTACCAGGATCCTTAAGCTTTGGCGGTAGTCTCCTTTGAACAATTGCACTGCATTCCTCGGTCAACGAGATCGTTTCGTGACCACCAAGCTTCCGCTTCTTTGACAGGATATCCTTCATGAACTTCACGTAGCTTGGCATTTGCTCGAGCGCCTCCGCGAAAGGGATATTGATCTGCAGCTTTTTAAACACTTCAAGAAACTTTTTGAATTGCTGCTCGTCAGTGTGCTTCTTTAAACGCTGCGGAAACGGAACTTGAGGAATAATAGGAACTACAGGCATAGGATCAGTACGTACCGGTGTTTCAATACTCTGATGCTCAGAGTCCTTTCTAGACTCCGTCTCACGTACCTTAGCCTGACGTTTCTCCCTAGCTTGCTCTTTTTCGGCCTCTTGCCGCTCAAACTCCTCTTCCAGGTCCTTCCCGTTTCGGAGGGTAATAGCACTGCAGTTTTCCCGATTCTTGGGGTTGAGCTCTGTGTTGCTCGGAAACGTCCCCTGCGGTCTAATCACCAATGATCCTGCTATCTGCCCCATCTGCATCTCGAGCTGCTTGATCGAGGTCGCGTGGTCCTTCAGTATGAGCTCCTGCTGCTTCCTCGTCTCCTCTTGCTGTTTCCGAACCTCCTCATTGCTAGCCAGAACCTGTCTCAACAAATCTTCAACACTAGACTTAGGTTCACTTACGGGTTGTCGCATCGGTGGTGCAAATCCCGGTGGCTGGTTTGGTCGCGAAGGCCCGACATCCTGATGCTCCTGATTATTTCTCCACGAGAAATTGGGGTGGTTGCGCCATCCTGAGTTGTACGTGTTGGAGTACGGGTTATTCCTGTTGGTGCCTCCCACGTAATTCGCCTCCTCCAACTCCTGCATCTCCATAACCTGCATATTAGAGCGAAGAGCGTTAGATAATTGCGTCGACGTACGCAAAGCAGCCATCTCCTTAGTCAAAGTCTCCAATTGAGAACTAAGGGCTGTGATAGCATCAATTTGCTGGAGTCCTCCTCTTGCTGGTGCTCTCCTCTGGCCATTAGTAGCCATTGCCTCAAATAGCTCTAACGCGTCATCTGGAGTCTTATTCATAATGGTGCCTCCGGCAGCAGAGTCGATTGTGGACTGGAGTTGCTCCACTAGCCCGTCGTAGAAACTCTGAACCAACATCCACTTTGGGATGTCGTGGTGGGGGCATAACCTTTGCAGCTCCTTAAAGCGATCCCATGCTTCGTACATTGATTCACCTGCTAGTTGGCGGAACGAAGTAATGTCGTTCCTTATCTTCACGGTTCGGCTCGGTGGATAGTACTTGGACAGGAAGTGTTTTCGGAGGTCGTCCCATGAGCTGACTGACTCTCCAGGCAGCGAATATAGCCACGCTCTGGCCTTGTCTCGAAGCGAGAACGGGAACAGCCTCAACTTGATTGCTTCTGCCGATACGCCATGATACCTGAAAGTGCCACACAAATCCTCAAAACGCGTTAGGTGCCAGTGTGGATCTTCATTAATTAAACCTCCGAAATTCGAATTTTCGATCATATGAATAATTGAAGGTTTAATTTCAAACGTATCCGCCTGAATTTCAGGACGTAGAAAACCAGCATGATTTTGGGGAGTCGGCTGCGCATAGTCCCGCATCGTCCTCGGCTGTTGCTGCGCAGCAATGTCAACAACATTGTTGTTGTTGTTGTTGGCGTTCGCCATGGTATCCCTTTGACCTCTTCGTAAAATACGAAAAGTTCGTTCAATTTCTGGGTCAAAGAGTAGCTTTTTGTCACCTTTGCGATGTCGCATACACCTGCAAAAGATGAAAAGAGAATCAGTGACTAGAATAAAACTTGTAACCGAAAATTGACTGAAATAATTCTATTTCAGTCCCCGGCAGCGGCGCCAAAAACTTGTTCGTAAAAACGCACACGCAAGTATACGGGTCGCGCAAGTAATAAAGTGATGAGAAAAGTCGTTCCCACGAGGACTGATTAGACAAAATCTACTGCCAATAGTCAATTATTGAGTTCAAATTCTAGTCAAGAAGGTTGAGTGATGAAGGGTTGGGTGCAAGAAAGTAAATCGTAATAAAAAAATATAGAAGCAAGGTTGTAAATCGAATAATAAAAGCCTAGGACTCCGAATCCCCTATCGATTCGTAGATTATCACACTCTCTCTTCCTCAATTCAATCCGTTTTACCGTTTACTAACCACAATTCCCTAACAATCGCTACACCTCTCTCGAGGCTGTAACTGTGAATTACTAATCACCCGTAAACCTATATTTCTATAGCGAATCACGAATAATCAGAATTCCTTGAGATCCAATTGTTCTCTCGGTTACCTACGAGTGTATATCTCTATACTCCTCTTAGTTAAACCGATCTCTCGGCCTTAACCTAGGTTATGTTTCCCCTCTTCTAATCCTAAGTCTCTCTCGAGTTCACTTAAGACTAAGAGTTCATACAAACCGGCGATCAACCCGATAGGTAAGCATTAAACACAGAAGAAACACAAGTAAACGATAAATCTTCTTAAATTGATTCCGAAAAAGTGGATAACCAACTACACGAGTCAGTTCATCATCATCCTAGAAAAGATGTTTAGTTCGACATCGAAAACAGAACAAAAAGCAAAGAGAAAAGAGAAATCGTCGAAGTCTCCATCAACGCCTTCGTCTCCTTGTTCCTAGCCGTCGTCGGGTGCCAAAACCAAAGTCAGAAGGGGAAGAGATAAGGGATCCCCCGTAAACCTAAAATCCAATCCTTTTATACCTAAAGCAAATCTAAAATAAAATCTAATTTTCGGGCAATATTATGTCGTGCAGCTGCAAGATGAATTCGTTGCAGCTGCAACGACCTCTCTGAAGCTCTCCTCATCTCTGCCCTGTCGCACTCGTGCAGCTGCAGGGAACTGGCGTTGCAGCTGCAACGACCAGTCTGATGCCCTTGGTTAATTCCTCCTCTCCTCGTGCAGCTGCACGAGCTTGGAGCTGCAGCTGCACGAACCTGTCTGTCATCGTTCTGCTCCACTTGTGCAGCTGCAAGACGATTGGTTGCAGCTGCACTAAATCCTCCGCCTTCTATTCATCTTCATCCTTCACCCTTTTACTTTGTTTTCCTTCATGCCTTCATTCACTTCCTACGATCACAAAGCAAACATGATGAATGACAATTTACAGCTCAATTGGCAACAATAGCACTTAAAATTCTCTAAACTAACTAGAATTAAGCCTAAATGTGATAATATAACTCTATTTTACTAGAGTTATCAGTCTCCATGAAGATCATTGTCATAAGTTCCAGAAATGTAAAACAAATAGTTGCAAGGATCATATACTTATTCTTGCCCCGTAAGTTTAAACTGGTAAGGTTATTTGGACTGCGCTCAGATGGACACTATTTGGTGTGTTTGGTTTCCTTTTACATTCCTGCCAATTTTTCATTCCATTGATTCCCTTTCATAGACTAAGGAAGGGTCATTCCATTCCCGGAAACCAAACGCCCTTATGCAAACTGAGGATGCATCAATACTTGGTGAGCTTTCTGAGGCTCGCCTGGGCTGTTGAACCAATGAAGCACATGTGGGCTTATTGGAAAATGGGAGGAGTGGCAGAAAGGGTTTGAGAGAAAGAAAGGGGGAAGATGAGAGATTGCATCGTGCAATCTGATGGGAGGGAAAACGGAGTATCAGAAGAAAAAGGTGAAAACACCGAAAACTATCTTATTTTTTTCTGGGAAAAAAATAATTAACCAAATTGAAGCTTGAAACACCTTGTAGACTGTTTTCTGTATGTTCTATTTCTTATTAGAGCAAAAAGAGTACTAAAATGAGCCTCTTCATTTTAGTTTTTCCAAGTAGTTACACTTTTACAATTGAAAACAAAACATATATATATATATATATATTTTGGATAAGTAAAACAAAACATGCTTTCATGCATCATCATCACCAAAAATCAAAAATAGAAAACAAATGGACTGCATCCTTCATTCTTCTTCAGATATAACCTCCGCCACCTCTCTTTTTACTAGTTTTTTAATGGGCAAGCAAACATTCTATGGGAGTGACTTCTTGTTTCTCGTCGTGCTGGTTCATTTTTGAGTTTTTTTTTTTTTTTTGTAATCCGTCCAACTGTTTCTCGCAGACACTCAAGCAGCTTGTTCTCAAGTTGTCATTAAATGCATAGACATCGGGTCCTGATTCACTTTCCCACATCGTCTCGAGTTGCAATAAAAGTTTAGGAGTTGTTTTTTTTTTTTCTTTTATATAATATCAGTATTACATTTAAGGAATCGACCATTAATTTCCAATTCATCATGGTCTACATTTCAGCTTGCTAGCACAAAGTTTTTTGGTAATACTTAAAATGGATTTTGTTGACCGGTGCTTTAGGGTACTAAGAAGTATTAATTATTTATAGTGACTTACTTTGATCGCTCCATCTACAATGATTATTAATAGGTTGTTTTAAAATAAGACAAAGGGTACAACAATAGCAAAATAAAAAGATTGGAGATGATTAAATATAATTAAAATACATTTTTTAATTAGAAAACACAATCTTTAATATTTTAATTCACAAACTGAATTACTAAAAAAAGTTCTATCTTTATTTATGTAATGACTAAGAGCCTTATAAAATCCACGTGTTCTATCTTTGCTTTATTAATTCCCTTTCTCAGTTTAGTCTCTTCGACCTCAGACGTCCCTTTGTCTTCGAAGTAGCAGGATAACCAACAAAAATACTTTCTTGATCATTATTTGTTGAAAACTTCTCTCTAATTATCTCGCTAGGATAAACTCTATTGTCAATACCGGTCTCTTGACCCCATCGACGTCGCAAAAGCACGTTTGGAAATTCAAAGCAGTCTTGAAGTATAAGCACACTTAATAAAAGACGACAAATAATACCGCCAAATTCGAATAACTTACAACTACACCTTGGTATAATTTCATCCCTAATAACTTCATGCATTTTTACCGTTTGAAAGCTTGTAATATTGTGTGGTAAATCTCACATTATCTCTTTGAATAATAGAATACTCCGATGCATTGCTAAATTCATCTTAAAATATTTAAAATGCATAAGAAGTTAGTTGATTATAAGCTTGTATTTCCAGAGGCGATGTTTCCTTCAAATGAACATTTTGATGAGATTACGACATCATATCGTATTTTTCCTTTTTTGTGATGTCCTCGACTGCGAGCTCCACCTAAAAAAGAATTTAACGTATATTGATTAAGTGGAAGAATGTTTCAACGATATATATATATAAATTGTTTTTTCGTAATGAACTTAAACTTACCTGTTTAAATGAACTCGAACAAGTCGTGGAAGAGACATCCCGCTTGATAAATGCATTAACGCTCTCTTACCTTCCGGTAGTTGTCATTCTTTAATTTGATATAAGCTATTTATACGCTTATTATCTCCCAAGACATATTTATCGACAAAATATCATCATTAACGTTCAAAATCCTCATGCAGCTCCAACTTATATACTTTATAAAAATCTAAACATCAATCCATATATGCCTTGCGAAGGATTGCCGTGAATCAACTGCTAAATTTTGCAGTGATGTGCCATATGCAAAGTGCATGTTTAGTATTAGACATCCCCTTTTGAATCGCGATAGCCATCCACGCATCTAAATCCGTTAAGATTGTCTTGGGTGGTGCATCCATAAGATCTACAAATGTATGCCAAATAAAAAATAATAATTAAAATAACCCAACAGTTACACATACCTGACTAAATAATTTTTTAAAATGTAACAAATAAAATTTTAAGACAAGCATACATTCATTAGCCATTGAAAGGTCCTTGTGGTCTCATTACGAATCAATGCACATCCAAATAATATAGTCTTTCCATGATTATAAGTTGTGGCATATTCTAAGAATTTACTTTATAAGTTGTATCAAATACAATATCTTCATATTTTTTGTACCATTCAAAACAAGGAACGGGAGACCAAACAATATGCTCTAATTTCCCCTCTTCATCCTTTTTTGTATGCATACTTCAAATTTTTATCCCCATCCTTAGCAAAATGACAATAATTCAAAAGATCCATTTCATCATTCTTAGTATGTGTTACCTTAAATTTAACATAAAGATTATGAACATCCCTTGCTAGAAATGAAAGAGAGCCATGCTTTACATTTCTCGAGTTCAATTACCCGAATAATTTGTCGAACTGAAAGTCCAGCTTCTTAGAGGCGAAAAATACAATCGTGATCTTCCTCTGTGATAATTCAATTACAAGGAAAAAATCTCAAATCCCAAGAATTTATCAAATTATGATTATGCTCAGAAACAAATATAGTAAAATGCCATTCTTCATGAAATATTTCTGACGCTTTTGTAAGAAAAATTCTCAAATGAGCATTACATTCTAGTTTCTTTGAAATTCGATTCCATTACTCGTTAGATGGATCTAATTTTTTTATCGACTGTTTTCCTTGACTATCACAAAAAAAAAAAAAAATCACGCCTTTTTAGTCTCCATTCTTATTAATAAGTATACATTTTCTTACGGAAAATCCAAGTAGATTTTAATAATTTTTGTAAAAACAAATGCCTCCGCTTCACTTAAAAAACGTTGACCGATAAAGAAAAGGAACCACCATGGTTGTCTTCTTGGGAAGTTTGAAAACATAATCTTTCTGAAATAAATAAAACAAAATATTAATGACTGCAAACAAAATCTTTAACAAGCAAAACCAAATTTGAGAGAATTTCACATGGAGAAGAATCAGATCTAAACTAAATTTAAGAATTCATGGTGAATATATATAGAGGGTTACAAAGGTTCGTTACATTAATTAAATAATTGTAGTGTGTAGATTAAAAAAGATCCGTCTAGATTATTATTTAACAAAGATCGTTAAGATTATTAATTTAAAAGATTGTTACGTTAATTAAATGAGTTTTATATAAAAACGGTAATGCAAGGGGTAGATTAGACTATTGTTAAAAAATAACCTTTGTCTTATTTTAAAATGGAAATTCATTAATTATCATTTTAGATGGACCAAAAAAAGACAAGTCACTATGAATAGTTAATGTTTCTTAATACCGCGCCCTTTAACAAAATCCTACTTTAGTTACTTAATTAGTCTAAAAGGGCTCCTTATGGGAACATAAATTTTAACACTAATGACCTTTGCAAAAATTCTTATTTAGTTACTAAAATTATCTTTCTGTACTTGAATTCTATTAGGTGACTTTATTAGTCTATCTTCTTCAAAAAATTTTTCAAAATCTCCTTAGCAAATTCTCTTATAGTTGTTCTGATGCATTGTTGATTATTGATGGTTTTTGAAATCCCAAGCCAATACACAATGTGGTATTGCAAGAAATCCATTAACTCTTTGTCAATATGACTTCTGCTCATTCGATAAATTATTTGTCGCAACTAGAATTTAAGCATAGCCCTTACTTGAACTCAATCTTGTTTCTCTGACAGTGTCCAAAGTGCATCCCAAAAAGGCCATGGTTGTGCAACTACATTCAGCTTGTCATTAGTGCTTTAGCGATATGACCATGCTTTTGAAAAGATTGACATCCTCTAAAAAACTCCATGCCTTCATCATGGAGGGCCCAAAGAAGCTACAACATTCGATAACCCAATTACATTTTTATTCTAAAGTGGGGTATGCCCCACGACCCACAATGAATTTCCATCATGATGATCACTACCTCTCTCATGTCAATACATCTCAACATGACTTCCCCTTTGGTCTTAAAGTATGATTCTTCACATATTGTGATATATTGACATATACTCACTTCAATTTTTCGTCTTAGTAACTCTTATAGGTTATTCAAATAACTTTAGTTGGTTTCCATCAATCAACCAAAGCTTTCATTACGTCAAGAGTGTTCACTATGTCGATTTGAAACCAACTCCACCTCATTCTTGAAGATATTCCTCATCAAGTTTGAAACCAAATATTAATTGCTCTTGCTCATTGGTCTCAAAATTCTTACTATAAATAACTTTTATTTGTTCAAAATTTGAAAGACTTTGTGCAATTTCTAAATATTGTTTGAAATGATCAGTGTTGCATTTGTTAGTATCATGCATTTGTGCTATGACAAGTTGAGTCTCCTTTTATTAGAACTATCTCAGCATTGAGTTCATTTAGTATTTAGATTTATCGAATAAGAGCCTAAAATTCCATGAAATTATTAGCCAGGTCATTATCTTGAAGCCAAAGCTTAAACTCGCTTTTGTATGACACTCTCACCATTATTCCGATTCCAGATCATTTATAGTCATGGATTCATCGAAGTGAGTTAAAGTTTGGGCTTTACTTCATCTTGAAATTTTACTAAAATGAGGATGGTCATTAAACATATCACAATACTTTCCCTTTGACTACTTTTTGGTGACATACTTCGAAGTAATGGAGTTGAAAAAAGATTCAATTTATTGAATCTCCCTAACAATAAAGGGCCACTGAGAATGTATTTAACAAAGTAACTTGTGCGAATACGTAAATCATACTCAATTCTACGTAATGTATATGCTGCATAATGTAAGAATATGCATAGTTTTAAGCATCATATTCTCAATGTTTTACTGGTGATATAAACCTTGAAAGTGCATTGCTTTCTTCCCCATCTTTATATTCTTGAGTGAGTAGAGAGCTAATTGTTGTGTTTTAGCCTTATATATATAGATTAAATGGTTTTTTCGGTTAAGTGATTCCTTTATGTTTGTATAATCTGGAGATAACAAAAGGCAAGTAATGTTAATGCGCTATTTAAGTGCTTAGAGAAGCATGTCTTCAAGTGTAGAAACTGGTTTATGTTATTTGAGCGATACGGAAGGGATTATGTGGAGGACCTAAATGGATAAAGGGATATATTTTTGTATTTATATTAGAAGCTCTACAACACCCACAATTCCCAGTAGTGAGTCTTTGACATATCGCGCGTAAGAAATCCATATGTTGTAATGGGTTTGAAGTGTTCGAGAAAGACTCCAAAAAAATTATTGCGAGAGTTGGAGAAGCATGTACGGGTAAAGTAAAATATACATATAGGCCTCAAAAGTGGTGTTCTGTGGATTAGATCATCCACTCATATTCATTATCTCTATTGCAGAGAAAAACATTTGTGCTATAGGAGTTATAACTCTTCTTACTAGAATATATAACAGTTACAGAAGAGCGCTTTTTTAAATGGCGATTTCTTTGTTGGAAATCGTTTCATATGCGAGTACTTAGAGATAGTTATCCTACACGACTTAATGTTAATTCTTATTGAATTAACTTATAAATTAAGTCTAGGTTCACTCGTAGAAGTGATTTGCATGCCTAGTTCACTCCTTGATTGTTTTAGAAAGATATCATGAGATATACTTCCTTAACTATGGTGATCCTTTTATTATGGAAATTGCCACGATCAAATTAGGTTGAAATCTCTCCTTTATGGTGAGACTAATGCAGAGATGGGAATGTCCCATTCATGAAACAATCAATTCCCAAAGCCAGTTCTATATATTGAAAGTGTTGATTATGTTGAAAACACATTATATCTTATATGGAAAATACTTTATCTCTAGTCACTCATGGATATTGTTTGGTGTTGTTTTGGAAGCTATCTTGCAGATTAAATTGTGAAAAATCCATGACAAGTAATCTTCTAGCCATTGTAATTGATTGAAAAGCTTAGCTCTATGATCATGCTTAAATTCAAGAGTGAAGGCACACATCAAGCTTGTCCTTCTTATTGAGAGCGTACACGAAAGTCTTGAATCTTCACTGGTCTAAAAGCTTGAGAGCATCCTCTTTATACACTGAGTCAATCACCTCTTCCAAATAGAGTCTTATGTAAACTACAGACTGGTTGTTCCATAGTCCGGTCTCACACGAATATGTGTGCAAGGGAAATCGTAAGACATATAGGTCTTCCACAGTGGTGTGGTAGTCGCAAGAGCAAAAGCCACGGGCAAAGTGCGAAGATGTGTCGGAGTAATGTGTAAAGATGTGTGAGTAACTATGCAAGTGAAGTCACAAAGAATTGGTGCAAGTACTGTGGCAGCCGTCGGAGTGAAAGGCACGAGCGTTGTAGAGAGCTGAGTTGGAGTTAGTCACTGTTCGACCTTACAGGTTATATTATTCACAATGCAATTATGCAGGTTATGTTAGTCACAGTCCGTCCGTGGAGGTTGTTAATCACATTTCTTATAGAAGTATGCATTTATACTGTTGTACTCCCTTATTTTTAAATAGAATGATGAAACCCTAATTTGAGTGGAGTGTTGGAGAGTGGACGTGCGCTTTGCTTGCCGAGCCACAATAAATATGGTGTTTGATAAGTTCACACATACTCACAAAAACAAATTTCAGATCTTGAAATTTATGCAACAGATCCAAGATCTATAGTATAATATAAAGACACTTCTGCACTCAGGTTTCATACATAAATGTATGATATACTCAATATGATTATAAATAGTCTAGCCTTACTTGGCACAACTTATACTAATATGGAGCTAGTGAAAAGGTTCTATCTGTCTATGGCCTGAGAATATAAGAAGACTGCTGTAGAGGAAGCCAAACATCTGAAAAATCTGCGGTTGGATAAGCTCATAATCTCTATATTGTCTTATGAGGAAGACATGCGATTATCTGATGATCAGAAGCCCAACTCTGTTGCTTTTAAGGCATCTACATCTTTATTCGAGGACTCAGATGATATAGAAGCAGTTCCGAACGAGGATATCTCCTTATTTGCAAAGAGGCTAACAAAGTTACGAAGGAACAAGTCTTAATTTTTGGAACTAGAGGACAAAAAGGGAAAGGCATGCTTCAAATGCAAGAAACCGTGACACTTGAGATATGATTCTCCATTATTAAGTGGGAGTTAAAAGTCTTTCTAGAACATAAAGAGAACCTTACTGTCCTGGAGTGATGAAGAGGCCGCGACTATGAGCTCGGGGAAGAGTAAAAGGCAAACATATGCTTCATGGCTCGTTCAATGTCACGATCGGACTTGATGAAGAGGTATTCACTAAATCTTTGTCTGATTTTCCTTCTAATGAACTTGATGAATTTCTTATTGAGTTCCTTAATAGGTTTGAAAGGTTAGCCTCAAAATATCGTTTGGTGAATAAGCAGCACAAGCTTATGTAGTCTCAAGTGTCTTCACTTGTAGGAGAGAAGGCAACCTTAATAAGGGAAGCTAGAATCTCTTGCACAAAAGCACCTTGTTTGATTAGAGAATCTCTTCCTGAGGTTTGAACGAGCTACTTGTTTGTGACAATGCGATTCATTCACTTAAAGAGACCATTAAAGATTTACTACATGAATTCAAGTCTCGAGAAAGTCATAAAAACAAACCTGAATGCTCAAGTGATGTGCGCTACACTACACAGAGACAACATTCGGTTTTCGATTCCAAATTCGCATGAAAATAGAAATCTGTGTCAAGTGGTAAAATTGTAAAAAAATATGAATCTGTGTACTATTGCAGATCTGTATAGAACCATCAGAAGACCTGGATTAAGACCTTGTTGGTCCTATGGAAAGGGATAAAACCCGTCATTACTATGGTATGCTTGGACATATGATCGGACAATACCAGATCAAGAGGTTTATAAGCATATCAAATGTGATCTGTCAAGAAACCATTCATAAGCTCATGCTACCGACTTCAAATGGGTTCATGTAGTAACTTAACTTGTTATATATTGTAGATACACTTGAAAGCTAAAGTCAGGAAGAATGACCGATAGCTGGATAACAGGTGCTCGAGTCATATGACCAGCAATCCTTCTAAGTTTTCATACTAGAAGTTGACCAGCGATCGTTCTGTAACATTTAATGATGACAACAAAGGCTACATTAAAAGCATGGGGACTATAGGTAGTTCAGATATAATGCTAATAGATGATCTTCTAATTGTTGCAAGGTTAAAACATAATCTATTAAGTGTGAGCCAACTCTATAATAATGGTTATGATATAATCTTTAATGGGGAAGGATGTTATGGATCGTGAGAAGATAAAGTGTACTTTGTTACTGAACGAAGGAAGAACATACACATCACCGCACTTGATAGCTTTCTATCTACTAAGAAATGCCTTGTTTCGTATAAGGATGAAGTCACTCTTTGGCATCAGAAATTGATACATATAAATTTCCAATTATTGTCAATAATCACTAAAAGGAAGTTGATAAGAGGATTATCGAAGCTCTCTTTTGAAAAGAATGACTTATGTCAAGCATGTTAACTCAGAAAACAAACCAAAGTCTCTTCTAAAAGCAAATGTTATATTTTCATCACAAAACCTTTGGAATTTCTACATATGAATATGTTTGGTCCTACCAGAATACATAGTCTGAGAGGCAGAAGTTATGCTCTGGTAATTGTGGATGATTACTCAAAGTACTCTTGGATAAGGTTCCTGGCCAACAAGAGTCATATATTTAATGCATTCGAAAGCCTAGTCATAAAGCTGCAAAATAAGAGATGAACCTCTCTTAAAAGCTTAAGGACATATCATGACACCAAGTTTGAAAACTATGAGTTTACTTACTTCTATGACAACATTGGTATAAAATACAACTTCTCTGCATCATATACTCAACAACAGAATGGAGTAGCTGAGAGAATAAATAAGACTCTTCTGGATATGACCAGAATGATGATGTGTGAAAGCAAGGTATCACAGAACCTGTGGAACAATAAACTTAGGTCTATGGTATTCAAAGAGATCATTATTTGTTCTTGTGGGATAATCAGACACATATATTGTTGGCTGCAAAATAAACCAAAAGAGTACATTTGGCATTTGCCAGTTATTAGGAGATATGTTAATCTCCTGGTTGTTGTGCAGAATATGTTCTAAGAGCTAGTTGTTATGGAAAACTTATGTGAAGGCGTTCACAATTTGAAGAATGCATATTCAAGTTTGACAACATTCCAATTCGGTGTGATATCACTGGTGCTATAAATTGACAAAAAGCATGTCCAACATTTCATTATAAGCACAAAGGAGCAGCTTTGTGACAACATTCCAATTCGGTTTGACATCATTTCATTCGAGATCATCTTTAAAATGGTTATATAGTAGTGGAATATCTAAGCACAAAGGAGCAACTTTGTGACATTTTCACAAAGCCATTAAATTTTGAGAAATTCTCAAAATTAGGAATGGTGCTTGGGATTTGTTATCTTTTCTAGAAGATCTTATTGATCTTTATTTCATGTGACTTGAATTCGTGTGAAATTTTTAAAAATAGGTTATTTTCAAAAGTTGCGTTTATTTCCATCCCATTTGTTTAGAAATAATTTTTTTTGCAAAATATTTTTATTTATTTTGTTCAAAAATCTTCTTATTCATAACATCGTATCCTTCATTTTTCTCTCTTCGCTCTCATGCCACCACGAAAAAAAAGATCTCCAAGGCCAATAATAAAGACAAGGAAAGAGATTAGGGACCTCGTAAGACCATTGCTTTGTCCGACAACGATTCCCAGAATGACCTTTTGCGAAGCAGAAAACTCATCCGGGGGTGACGTTCAAACCTCTAGATCGGAGTATGACTCCTTAGAGGAAGTCATCCCCAGTGTGGACTCCTCACAAGAAGCTATTTCTCTAAAAAAATCTACGATTAAGACCTAACCCAGATTGAGGACGTGTCAATAGAGGTTGATCCAAAGACCTCCCAAGGTCACCCAGATGGAAGAAGAGAAGGAATCTTCTTCAACTCAGGTAGACCCGATAATCAAGTAGAGAAGTATGTCGACCTGTCACAATTCTCCAAACAGAAGGGCTTAGCCACAGGCAAGAGAAATGACATTGTTGAGCAGCATATGTCACCTAAGAAAGCTAGAGGTACTCCTTTGCTCCTTACTCCTAAAAGTAGGCCCTAACATTTTGACAGCAGACCTTGATAAGGTAATAGCAAATTCTGAGTTTCTTGACTTGGACATTATAGATACAATACTACAATCTTGTTTTGAATGTTTCTCTTTTTGTTACTATTTACTTCATAATGTGTGGTCCATTTTCTTATTATTTAATCGTTTTATTAGGTTTTTTGAGAAATAGAACATATTTTCTATAGTTTTTGGAGTATACGTAGAAATTTTTCGTTTTCGTCTAGTTTTCACTAGTAAGTTGTGAAGAAATTGAAGACACCTCCACAATTAGTTCTTAGGAGAATTCCTTCTCCGCTTGGAAACTTCCTACAAAATAATTCGTCTGGTTGAGAGTCGTTCTACATAATTACTTTCGGTGGACTATTGTGGATGAAATGGAAACATACTTTGGGACACATCTCAATGTCCTAACTGAAAGCCGATCTTGAGATTTGATTTGTTCAAACCATTAAATGTTTAAGTTAGAATCTAATTTCATCTTAGAACTAGATTATGAGTTAAGTAAAGTAATTTTCGAACAAAATTATCCCAGTTAAACTCAGTGGGAGCATTAAACTAAATTATACTTCTGCGTAGCTTCACTGCGCTTTTAAAAAATTTTGAGCTCTGATTTAATCAAATCGGTTACGTGCTCAAATCGAGTTAATTAATGAATAATATAACTAAACTTAAAATCAAAGTTCGTCTACGAACTTATCATTGATCTAAGCAACTGGAGTTTTGATACAAACCACATTAGTTATATTCAAGCGGAGTCGCTGTAGAAAGCAACTTCTAAATCTTTTGTCTCGCATCAAAGAAATTTGTAAGACAATTCAAAATGGGTTGTTGTAGATATGTTTGTTTTCGACTTCATCAAAATGGAGGAGATTGTTGGTATAATTTGGTTTTAATGATCACAAAGGGAGAATGTTGCTGACGTGCTATTTAAGTGTATAGAGAAACATGTCTTCAAGCGTGGAAGCAAGTTTTTGTTATTTGAGTAATACAGAAATGGTTATGTAGAGGATCTAAATGGATAAAGGGATCTAGGCCTTAGTAGTGGTGTTTTGTGCACTAAATCACTCACGCATATTAACTATCTCTATTATAGAGATAAGCACCTATGCTAACAGAGCTATAATTCTCCTTACTTGAGTACATATAACGGTTACCAAGAGTGCTTCTGTAGATGACGATTTCCTTGATGGAGTTTGTTTCATATGCGAGTACTTAGCGATAATTGTCCTGTTGGTCTTAATGTTAATTTTTATTGAATTAACTCATAACTGAAGTATAGGTTCACTCGTAAAAGTGATTGCCAAGTTCACTCATTTATTGTTTTAGAAATATATCATAATATACATTTCTAGCTATGGGGATCCTTTCATTATGGAAATTGACACGATCTTATCGGGTTAAAATCTATCCTTTATGATGAGAATAATCTAGAGATTGAAATTTCCCACTCGAGACAATCAATTCCCAAAGCCAATTCCATTTATGGAAAGTGTTGATTCTGTGAAAAACATATTACAAGTTACAACCTTTATGGAAAATACTTTATCCTTGACTGATTCCTTTAATTTGTTAATTCTTATCTATTCACTCATGGATATTGTTCAATATGTTTTTGGAAGCTGTCCTACAGATCAAATCGTGGAAGCAATGGCAAGTAATCTGGTTGCCCTTGTAATGGATTGAGAATCTTTGAACTTCATTCAAGCTTAAATTCAAGAGTGAAGACATACATCAAACTTCTCCTTGTTATTGAGAGCTTACATGAAAGTCTTGAGTCTTCATCGGTCTAAAAGCTTGAAAGCATCCCGTTCATACACCGAGTCATTACCTCTTCTCGAGAGAGTCTTTTGTAAATTACGGACTTGTTGTTCTGTAGTCCGATCTCGTATTGGGTGTTAGTGCTACAGGTAGGTGTGCAAGAAGTCGTAGGACAGGTGGGTCTTATGTAGGTAGTGTGGTAGCCGCGGGAGAGAAAGCAACGAGCACAGTGCGTAGCTCTGCCGGAATCAACTGCTTGAGGAAGCGTGCAGGCTAAGTAACGAAGAATACGTGTAGGTACAGTGGTAGATGCCAAAGCCACGGGCGCAACAGAGAGCTGACGCAGAACGGTGCGATCGTGCGGGTTGTGTTAGTCACATTGCAACTGTATAGGTTGTCTTAGTCTCGATGTGTCCGTGCAAGTTATTAGTCACATTTTTTATAAAAGTGTATATATGTACTCTTGTACTCTCTTATTCTTATAAATCTAGTTTTTGATAAGTTGAAACAAACTCACAGAAACACAATTCAAAAATTGGAAACAAATCTTGGATCTATAGTCTGATATAAGAAACTTCTGCGCTCATATTTGAAATGGGAAAAAGTATCAAATATCCTAAGACACTAATTCAACTCACCTTTCTTACTGCAATTATGTTTCAATGTTTTATTTATTAAAAGAACTAGTCTACTCATGATACCATTGCGGTAGCTCGTTTCTTTTAATGTTAATAGTCCCTAAATACTTGTGTTTATAATATTATGATTAAATTGTGCTGAATAATTGATAACTCCGTGACGATTTCGCTTTGATCTTGGGAAATTTATTTCCAAAATTGCTTTATCTTTATTGGGGTCGATCTTGGTCCCCTATGGTATACCGAGATCCCGCCGATCAGTCTTGAACCGATGAGGCTAACGACCCACCCATAGGGCTTCCCGTGAAGTTTGCTAAATTTTCATTTTTAGTAAAATTTTACTAAATAGTACCATTTTTTTAGTAATTTGCCTGATGAGGTTTAGTAACGGGCCTTTGGGCTTACTAAAAGCTTAGTTCCGGTGTACGAGCTTTTACTATATTCGTATAATTAACTAAGTTGAGGAACAATGTTTTACTAAAAAGAAGTGGGTGGCTATTCTTAATGTTTTACTATTCTTAATGTTTTATAATTAAGAGAAGTGACTGAAGTTTAGTAAACTTTACTAAATGTTTGAAGAATTTTTAGTAATTTACTAAAAAGTAACGTGGCTTAGTAACGGGCCGTTGGACTTAGTAAATTGTTAGAGTAATAAACAATAATGGGCTCTGTAGATTTTACTAATACGAAACAGTGGAAATTTTGTAAATTACTAAAATGTTTAGTAAACTTTACTAAATTGTCGAAGAAGTTTTAGTAATTTACTAAACAATAGTGTGGCTACAGTAAAAATTGTGTAAATTACTAAAAGGTTTAGTAAACAGTACTAAATTGTCGAAGAATTTTTAGTAATTTACTAAAAAGTAGCGTAGCTTAGTAACGGGCCGTTGGACTTGGTAAATTGTTAGAGTAATAAATAATAATGTGCTTTGAACATTTTACTAATACAAAACAGTGGAAATTTTATAAATTACTAAATATTATAGTAATTTACAAATAAGTTTGGTAAAAACACGCTATTGTTTAGGAAATTACTAAAAGTTCTTGAAACATTTAGTAAAGTTCACTAAAATTCAGTCACTTGTCTAAGTAAAATGTACAAAGCTTTTACTCGTCAGTTTAGTAAATTACATTGTTTAGTACAAAACTGTTCATATCAACTTAGTAAATTTTACAAGCCCATTATACGAATTTAGTAAAAGCTCGTACACTGTGCTAAGCTTTTACTAAGCCTAAAGGTCTGTTACTAAACCTCGTTGGGCAAGTTATTAAAAAAAGGGTACTGTTTAGTAAAATTTTACTAAAAAAATGAAAAATTAGTAAACTTCACGAGAAGTCCCGCAAGTGGGTCTATAGCCTCTTCCATCTTGAACACCTTGGGTTAAAGATTGGGATTCATCGAGCGACGTCGCTCACACTTGGGACGTTACTCATGAAGGAAACATACAGATGTCGAGGTTAAGTCCCATCGCTTCTAGAACAAACGCACCAACCGCATGGGATCACACTTGATTGTAGACATATGCACATTATTTTGGGCCTACGAGCCCTTTACAGTCCTTACCTTTGTTAACTTCATCCTCCTTTCATATTAGAGTACACGATGCTTTCTTGACTTACTTTCTAGATTTAATTAGCTGAAATTTTATTCCAGTCCACGTACTATGTGTAATGATGTATCGCTATATATTATGCATAAAAAATATGGCGTTGCTAGTTACTAATTTTATTCTTCTCCCTACACTCAATCCAGGTACCAAGCCATCAAGACTGCCCCCTTAAAGAATTGTCAAAGATACAGTGGAGTTCATCCTCGATAACACCACTATCTACCAACAACAGGTTGACGCTCGACCATCACCATATAATAATATTGCGAGGTAGTGCTTTAAGTGTCAGGGACTTGGGCATATGGCCTTCAATGCTAATACTCTTGTAGAAGAAGTCAACCAATGAGAGAGGATTTTTCAGACTCGTTGCACCGTAAAAAATGGTATGCCATGTAATCATGGACAACGGGAGTTGCATCAATATGGCGTCTACTGCCATTGTCGAAAAGTTAAAATTATCGACCAAACCACATCCTCGATCATACAACCTTCAATGATAGAGCAAGGAGAGTGATCTTAGGGTAGCTAAACAAGTTTTGATTTCATTGAGCATTAGTCAGAACTAGAAGATTACATACACTTGTGAATGTAGTGTCAATGGACGCTATTGGGAAGACCATGGCAATATGATCGACTGGATACAAGAACACATGCTCCATCACTCTAGATCAAAAGAAGATTAGACTTCTACTACTGACCACCCAAGCATAGACCAAGCCATAACAAGGAGAGCGAGAAGTCAGTCCGAAACTAATCGATCAACTTGAGCTATTCGAGAGGAGAAGTATGTATTCATGTTGATGTTGTTCGATGAAGAAACATAGCTAGCTTCGATCATGTCTCCTCAAGTTCAAGCACTTCTTTAAGAATTGAAGGACATGTTTCCCGAGGAGATGTCAGGAGGACTTCATCCTTTGAGGAACATATAACACCATACAGATATCGTTCCTGGAGTTTTGTTGCCTAATCGACTTGCTTGTCGATGCAACCCAGGCGAGGCAAGAGAGCTACCGCGCTAGGTCGAAGAGCTCATCAAACTTGTATTTGTCAAGAGAGTTTCAGCCCCTGTTCTGTCCTAGCCATTCTAGTTCCCAAGAAAGATGGCTCATGGTGGATTTGTGTTAATAATTGAGCGATCAATAAGATCCCTATCAAGTACATATTTCCCATTTCTCGAGTCAACGATATGCTTGAAGAGTTGCATGGATTAACACTATGTTTAAAATGAAGAGAAAAGGAGGGAAAAGAAAAGAAAAGCGGGAGGAGTGAGAAGGGGAGTGAAAGAAAATGACAAAATTTTCTTTTTTTTTTCTTTTATTTTCTTTTGGCTTCTTACCGTTTCAAACATAGCCTAAAAGTGTCCTGAAGGTAGATCTACGAAGTGGCTACCATCATATTTAGATCAACGAGGACGACAAGTAGAAGACGACGTTCAAGATTAAATTCGGGTTGTATGAAATGGTTATCCCCTTTGGCCTCTCAAATGCACCGAGCACATTCATACAGTTGATGAAGAACATCGTGGCTGATGCCTTGTCGAGGAAATCAACTCTTATGGCCAGGATGAAATCAAAGTTAATCGAATTTGAGATGGAAAAGAAGTTGTACTCAAATTATATAGACTTTGGAGAGGTATATTAGGAATGCAAGGAGAAGACTAGTAAGCATTATCATCAGCTTGATGGCTTAGGCGGACTTGTTGGATAATTAGAAGTCTAAAACGCTCTCAAGATGCTTCAAGAGCACTTTTACAGGCCTAAGATGGCTAAGGATGTCCACAAGTTAGTTCAACGATGCGCGACTTGTCAAGGCATATGTATTCTATTACTTGTAGCTGATCGACCATGAAAGCATGTAAGCACAGACTTCGTCCTTGGATTGTTAGGAACACAACGACAGAAGAACTCGATCATGGTTGTTGTGGATATGTTCTCGAAGATTGCTCACTTTTTTCATATAGGAAGACGGATGATGCTTCTCATATTGAAGATCTTTGTTTTCGAGAGACTATTCGCAACATTGGGTAACATGATTGATAGTGTACGATTGGGATACCAAGTTCTTGAGCCACTTCTGAAGTACACTGTGGCACAAGCTAGGAATGAAGCTCTTATTTAGCACAACTTGTCATTCTTAGATAGATGGCCAAACTGAGGTCCTAAATAAGACAATGGGAGCCTTACTTCGAGCAATGGTGTCCAAAAATAAGGAGGATTAGGACATTATGCTCACCGAAGCTGACTTTGATTACAACTGAGCTCCGCATTCGACAACTCAAGTAATACAATTTGAGGTGGTATATGGTGTTAATCTGTTAATCCCAGTCGAGTTACTACCTTTGCCTAACCAGGCTATTCTCGAGAAAGATGAGTTCGACGAGCGGAAGAGATCTTGAATCTATACAAGAGGGTTGCAACTCTTATTGAGCAAGAAAATGAGAACTATCTAGCTAAGGCTAATCGAGGTAGAAAGGAGAGAGTCTTCTCAAAAGGAGATCTTGTGTGGATCCACTTGAGAAATGAGAGGTTTCCAGCAAGTCGAAAGAATAAGCTTATGCCTAGCATTGATGGTCCTTTTCGAGTGATACAACAATGCTTAATAAATCGACTTACTAGGGGGTATGGAGTATCAATAACATTTAATGTCCAAGATGTCACATTATACGCGGAGGATGAAGAACCCCTTAATTTGAGGACAAATCTTATGCAATAAAAGGAGATTAATGCGAGATGGGTCACACAAGGCCAAATTGGGGATGACTTGAGAAAAGCAAATAAGAGGGAATTGCCTTCACGCTGTAAGAGTTGTCAAATCAAATCATCCTACTCAAGAGCTACTCTACTCGAGAAGGGTATTGTCGAAGGAAAGCCCGACTCGTCGATAAGCCAGATCCATTTTTAATCATGTAGGCTTTTACTTAGATCCAATTAGAAATTAGGGTTAGTCCTTTTCAATCTACTATAAATAGGATGTTTAAGTTTGAGCTTAAGACAACTTGAAAGAATTTTATAGACTGCAGTCAAGTTCTTTTCGAACTTTTCGCATATTCTCTTATCGTTAAGTGGATTCCAAGCGCGGCGATAATTATTTGAGCGTTCCCATAATCGGTAGTCTTTATGTATCCGATTGCGAGACATTCAACCCTCGTGACAGTCCCGGTGGTGCGTTTTCTATACCAACAATGCCGTCCCAGTTGGACCCGTTTCAGCCTACGGTGGTGGTTCTCCAGTATCCGAGGTTGTCGAGTCATTCCCTCTAGGTTGAATCGTTGTTATTGGTTATGTTCCGTTTCATCATTGTAGCATTTTTCATTTCCGTAAAATGGTCCCGCATCACTATTTCCATTCTCTTTGAAGGATAGAGCATGGGGTTGGTTGAACTCTTTGTTGGTGGGATCGATTACTACATGGGTACCGACGGAAGAAGCATTCCTGGACCAATATTTTTCGATATCAAAGATATCTCATATGTGGAATGTAGTCACTACCTTCAGACAACATGAGTTGGAGACTTTCGAGGAAGCTTAGGAACGTTTCAAAAATTTGTTAAATTAACGCCTATATCATGATTTACCAAGATGGCGACAACCGGAAGTCTTCTACAATAGGCTGACATAGTCATCTCGAACCTCAACTTAGCTTGGAATTTGTCATTCCTTAGAAAATCGAATGTGGAAGGAAGAGTGCTATTGGAGACCATGATGAGGACTTGTATACCAAATCAATCATTCGATCCAGTAAGTGGTAAGCAACTTGACATGTTTACCTCTATTCAAGCACTGATATCGGCGTTAGCCAAGAAGTTCAAGACGGTGAACATGCATTCCATTCAAGGTATATCAAGGGGTTCTGATATTTGTGGTGTTGAACACTTAATAGATCATTATTCCACAAGTATGGAAGAAGCCAACTTCTTAGGAAATCAAAAGTACAATCCCTACTCCATCATGTACAATCCAGGTGGAAGAACCACTCAAACATCTCATGGAAAGGATAACAAGCAGCGGGACACTCGAGTGACGCATCCTTTGGGATTTTAGCAAACCAAACCACCAAAATTGGAAACGAAGTCGAGTTTTGAGGAGCTAGTGGTAAAACACATGGCAAATCAAGACACTGTGATTAAGAATCGGGATTCCGTGATTAAGAATGATGCCATGTCAATTAGAAACATGGGGAATCAGTTCAATTAACTTCCTCAAGCATTGAACTTGTGACCACAAGGAGGGTTGCCGAGCAGCACTGAGATTAATCCAACAGAACATGTTATGTCCTACATTCGACATTCGGGCCCCTTTCGTTGCACAATGAGGAACCCCGCGCACAACTTTCGCAAAGATGTGCATCCCGCACGCTCCGAACCTTGGTGCTTCCGAACTTGCATTTTCCGAAGCCTAAATGATCCCCAAATGTTTCCCAAAATATTCAAAATTGAAGTACTACATTCGACATTCGGGTCCCTTTCGTTGTACAATGAGGAACCCCGGGCACAACTTATGGAAAGTTGTGCATCCCGCATGCTCCGAACCTTGGTGCTTCCCAACTTGCATTTTTCGAATCCTAAATGGTCCCCAAGTGTTTCCCAAACAATTCAAAATTGGAGTTCTACATTGGACATTTGGGTCCCTTTCGTTGCACAATGAGGAACCCCGCGCACAACTTACGCAAAGTGGTGCATCCCGCATGCTCCGAACCTTGGTGCTTCCGAACTTGCATTTTCCGAAGCCTAAATGATCCCCAAATGTTTCCCAAACTATTCAAAATTGGAGTTCTACATTGGACATTCGGGTCCCTTTCGTTGCACAATGAGGAACCCCGCGCACAACTTTTGGAAAGTTGTGCATCCCGCATGCTCCGAACCTTGGTGCTTCCGAACTTGCATTTTTCGAAGCCTAAATGATCCCCAAATGTTTCCCAAACTATTCAAAATTGGAGTTCTACATTCGACATTCGGGCCCCTTTCGTTGCACAATGAGGGACCCCGCGCACAACTTACGCAAAGTTGTGCATCCCGCATGCTCCGAACCTTGGTGCTTCCGAACTTACATTTTCCGAAGCCTAAATGATCCCCAAATGTTTCCCAAACTATTCAAAATTGGTGTTCTACATTGGACATTCGGGTCCCTTTCGTTGCACAACGAGGAACCCCGTGCACAACTTATGCAAAGTTGTGCATCCCGCATGCTCCGAACCTTGGTGCTTTAGAACTTGCATTTTTCGAAGCCTAAATGATCCCCAAATGTTTCCCAAACTATTCAAAATTAGAGTTCTACATTGGACATTCGGGTCCCATTCGTTGCACCAATGAGCAACCCTGCGCACAACTTTTGGAAAGTTGTGCATCCCGCATACTCCGAACCTTGGTGCTTCCGAACCTACATTTTCCGAATCCTAAATGATCCCCAAATGTTTCCCAAACTATTGAAAGTTGGAGTTTTACATTCGACACCCCTTTCGTTGCACAATGAGAAACCCCGTGCACAACTTACGCAAAGTTGTGCATCCCACATGCTCCGAACCTTGGTGCTTCCGAACTAGCATTTTCCGAAGCCTAAATGATCCCCAAATGTTTCCCAAACTATTAAAAATTAGAGTTCTACATTGGACATTCGGGTCCCTTTCGTTGCACCAATGAGGAACCCCGCGTACAACTTTTGGAAAGTTGTGCATCCCGCATGCTCCGAACTTTGGTGCTTCCGAATTACATTTTCCGAATCCTAAATGATCCCCAAATGTTTAACAAACTATTCAAAATTGGAGTTCTACATTCGACATTCGGGTCCCTTTCGTTGCACAACGAGGAACCCCGCGCATAACTTTTGGAAAGTTGTGCATCCCGCATTCTCCGAAACTTGGTGCTTCCGAACTTGCATTTTCCGAAGCCTAAATGATCCCCAAATGTTTTCCAAACTATTCAAAATTAGGGTTCTACATTGGACATTCGGGTCCCTTTCGTTGCACCAATGAGGAACCCCGCGGACAACTTTTGGAAAGTTGTGCATCCCGCATGTTCCGAACCTTGGTGCTTCCGAACTTGCATTTTCCGAATCCTAAATGATCCCCAAATATTTTCCAAACTATTCAAAATTGGAGGTCTACATTGGACATTCGGGTCCCTTTCGTTGCACAATGAGGAACCCCGCGCACAACTTTTGGAAAGTTGTGCATCCCGCATGCTCCGAACCTTGGTGCTTCCGAACTTGCATTTTCCGAAGCCTAAATGATCCCCAAATGTTTCCCAAACAATTCAAAATTGGAGTTCCACATTGGACATTCGGGTCCCTTTCGTTGCACAATGAGGAACCCCGCGCATGACTTACGCAAAGTTGTGCATCCCGCATGCTCCGAACTTTCGTGCTTCCGAACTTGCATTTTCCGATGCCTAAATGTTCCGCAAATGTTTCCCAAACTATTCAAAATTTGAGTTCTACATTGGACATTTGGGTCCCTTTCGTTGCACAATGAGGAACCTCGTGCACAAATTACGCAAAGTGGTGCATCCCGCATGGTCCGAACAGTGGTACTTCCGAACTTGCATTTTCCGAAGCATAAATGACCCCCAAATGTTTCCCAAACTATTCAAAATTAGAGTACTACATTCGACATTCGGGTCCCTTTCGTTGCACAATGAGGGACCCCGCGCACAACTTACGCAAAGTTGTGCATCCACCATGCTCCGAACCTTCGTGCTTCCGAACATGCATTTTCTGAATCCTAAATGATCCCCAAATGTTTCCCAAACTATTCAAAATTGGAGTTCTACATTCGACATTCGGGTCCCTTTCGTTGCACAATGAGGGACCCCGCGCATAACTTACAGAAAGTTGTGCATCCCGCAAGCTCCGAACTTTCGTGGTTCTGAACTTGCATTTTTCGAAGCCTAAATGATCCCCAAAAGTTTCCCAAACTATTCAAAATTGGAGTTCTACATTTGACATTCGGGTCCCTTTCGTTGCACAATGAGGAACCCCGTGCACACCATACGCAAAGTTGTGCATCCCGCGTGCTCCGAACGTTCGTGCTTCCGAACTTGCATTTTCCGAAGCCTAAATGATCCCCAAATTTTTCCCCAACTATACAAAATTTGTGTTCTACAATGGACATTTGGGTCCCTTTCGTTGCACAATGAGGAACCCCGCACACAACTTACGCAAAGTGGTGCATCCCGCATGCTCCGAACCTTGGTCCTTCCGAACTTGCATTTTCCGAAGCATAAATGTTCCCCAAATGTTTCCCAAACTATTCAAAATTAGAGTTCTACATTGGACATTCGGGTCCCTTTCGTTGTACAATGAGGGACCCCGCGCACAACCTACGGAAAGTTGTACCTCCCGCATGATCCGAACCTGGGTACTTCCGAACCTGCATTTTCCGAATCCTAAATGATCCCCAAATGTTTCCCAAACTATTCAAAATTGGAGTTCCACATTGGACATTTGGGTCCCTTTCGTTGCACAATGAGGGACCCCGCGCACAACTTACTGAAGTTTGTACATCCCGCATGCTCCGAACCTTGGTGCTTCCGAACTTGCATTTTCCGAAGCCTAAATGATCCCCAAATGTTTCCCAAACAATTCAAAATTAGAGTTCTACATTCGACATTCGGGTCCCTTTCGTTGCACCAATGAGGAACCCCGCACACAACTTTTGGAAAGTTGTGCATCCCGAATGCTCCGAACCTTGGTGCTTCCGAACTTGCATTTTCCGAAGCCTAAATGATCCCAAAAAGTTTGCCAAATTATTCAGAATTGGAGTTCTACATTGGCCATTCGGGTCCCTTTCGTTGCACAGTGAGGAACCCTGCGCACAACTTTTGGAAAGTTGTGCATCTCGCATATTTCGAACCTTGGTACATCCGAACTCGCATTTTCCGAAGCCTAAATGATCCCCTAATGTTTCCCAAACAATTCGAAATTAGAGTTCTACATTTGACACTCGGGTCCCTTTCGTTGCACAATGAGGAACCCCACGCACAACTTACGGAAAGTTGTACATCCCGCATGCTCCGAACCTGGGTGCTTCCGAACTTGAATTTTCCGAATCCTAAATTATCCCAAAATTTTTCCCAATCTATTCAAAATTGGAGTTCTACATTTGACATTCGTGTCCCTTTCGTTGCACAATGAGGAACCCCGTGCACAAATTACGCAAAGTGGTGCATTCCGCATGCTCCGAACCTTGGTGCTTCCGAATTTGCATTTTCTGAAGCATAAATGACCCCCAAATGTTTCCCAAACTATTTAAAATTAGAGCTCCACATTCGACCTTCGGGTCCCTTTCGTTGCACCAATGAGGGACCCCGCGCACAACCATTGGAAAGTTGTGCATCCGCATGCTCCGAACCTTGGTGCTTCCGGACTTGCATTTTCCAAAGCCTAAATGATACCCAAATGTTTCCCAAACTATTCAAAATTGGAGTTCTACGATGGACATTCGGGTCCCGTTCGTTGCACAATGAGGAACCCCGCGCATTACTTACGCAAAGTTGTGCATCCCGCATGCTCAGAACTTTCGTGGTTTCGAACTTGCATTTTCCGATGCCTAAGTGATCCGCAAATGTTTCCCAAACTATTCAAAATTTGAGTTCTTCATTGGACATTTGGGTCCCTTTCGTTGCATAATGAGGAACCCCGTGCACAAATTACGCAAAGTGGTGCATCCCGCATGCTTCGAACCTTGGTGCTTCCGAACTTGCATTTTCCGAAGCATAAATGACCCCCAAATGTTTCCCAAACTATTCAAAATTAGAGTTCTACATTCGACATTCGGGTCCCTTACGTTGCACAACGAGGGACCCCGCGCACAACTTACGCAAAGTTGTGCATCCCGCATGCTCCGAACCTTCGTGCTTCCCAACTTGCATATTCCGAAGCCTAAATGATCCCCAAATGTTTCCCAAACTATTCAAAATTGGAGTTCTACAATGGACATTCGGGTCCCATTCGTTGCACCAATGAGGAACCCTGTGCACACCATACGCGAAGTTGTGCATTCCGCATGCTCCGAACGTTCGTGCTTCCGAACTTGCATTTTTCGAAGCCTAAATGATCCCCAAATGTTTCCCAAACTATTCGAAATTGGAGTTCCACATTGGACATTTGGGTCCCTTTCGTTGCACAATGAGGGACCCCGCGCACAACTTACGGAAGGTTGTACATCCCGCATGCTCCGAACCTTGGTGCTTCCGAACTTGTATTTTTCGAAGCCTAAATGATCCCTAAATGTTTCCCAAACAATTCAAAATTAGTGTTCTACATTTGACATTCGGGTTCCTTTCGTTGCACCAATGAGGAACCCTGCGCACAACTTTTGGAAAGTGTTGTGCATCCTGAATGCTCCGAACCATGGTGCTTCCGTACTTGCATTTTCCAAAGCCTAAATGATCCCAAACTGTTTCCCAAACTATTCAAAATTGGAGTTCTACATTGGACATTCGGGTCCCTTTCGTTGCACAATGAGGAACCCCGCGCACAACTTTTGGAAAGTTGTGCATCACGCATGCTCCGAACCTTGGTGCTTCCGAACTTGCATTTTCCAAAGCCTAAATGATCCCAAAATGTTTCCCAAACTATTCAAAATTGGAGTTCTACATTGGACATTCGGGTCCCTTTCGTTGCACAATGAGGAACCCCGCGCACAACTTTTGGAAAGTTGTGCATCACGCATGCTCCGAACCTTGGTGCTTCCGAACTTGCATTTTCCGAAGCCTAAATGATCCCCAAATGTTTCCCAAACAATTCGAAATTGGAGTTCTACATTTGACATTCGGGTCCCTTTCGTTGCACAATGAGGAACCCCACGCACAACTTACGCAAAGTTGTGCATCCCGCATGCTCCGAACTTTCGTGCTTCCGAACTTGCATTTTCCGATGCCTAAATGATCCCCAAATGTTTCCCAAACAATTCAAAATTAGAGTTCTACATTCGACATTCGGGTCCCTTTCGTTGCACCAATGAGGGACCCCGCGCACAACTTTTGGAAAGTTGTGCATCCGCATGCTCCGAACCTTGGTGCTTCCGAACTTGCATTTTCCAAAGCCTAAATGATCCCCAAATGTTTCCCAAACTATTCAAAATTGGAGTTCTACAATGGACATTCGGGTCCCTTTCGTTGCACAATGAGGAACCCCGCGCATGACTTACGCAAAGTTGTGCATCCCGCAAGCTCCGAACTTTCGTGGTTCCGAACTTGCATTTTTCGAAGCCTAAATGATCCCCAAAAGTTTCCCAAACTATTCAAAATTAGAGTTCTACATTCGACATTCGGGTCCCTTTCCTTGCACAATGAGGGACCCCACGCACAACTTACGGAAGGTTGTACATCCCGCATGCTCCGAACCTTGGTGCTTCCGAACTTGCATTTTCCGAAGCCTAAATGATCCCCAAATGTTTCCCAAACTATTCAAAATTGGAGTTCTACAATGGACATTCGGGTCCCTTTCGTTGCACAATGAGGAACCCCGCGCATGACTTACGCAAAGTTGTGCATCCCGCATGCTCCGAACTTTCGTGCTTCCGAACTTGCATTTTCCGATGCCTAAATGATCCGCAAATGTTTCTCAAACTATTCAAAATTTGAGTTCTACATTGGACATTTGGGTCCCTTTCGTTGCACAATGAGGAACCCCGCGCATGACTTACGCAAAGTTGTGCATCCCGCAAGCTCCAAACTTTCGTGGTTCCGAACTTGCATTTTCCGAAGCCTAAATGATCCCCAAAAGTTTCCCAAACTATTCAAAATTGGAGTTCTACATTTGACATTCGGGTCCCTTTCGTTGCACAATGAGGAACCCCGTGCACACCATACGCAAAGTTGTGCATCCCGCGTGCTCCGAACGTTCGTGCTTCCGAACTTGCATTTTCCGAAGCCTAAATGATCCCCAAATGTTTCCCAAACTATTCAAAATTGGAGTTCTACAATGGACATTCGGGTCCCTTTCGTTGCACAATGAGGAACCCCGCGCACAACTTACGCAAAGTTGTGCATCCCGCATGCTCCGAACCATGGTGCTTCCGAAATTGCATTTTCCGAAGCCTAAATGATCCCCAAATGTTTCCCAAACTATTGAAAATTGGAATTCTACATTGGACATTCGGGTCCCTTTCGTTGCACCAATGAGGAACCCCGCGCAAACCAAACGCGAAGTTGTGCATTCCGTATGCTCCGAACGTTCGTGCTTCCGAACTTGCATTTTTCGAAGGCTAAATGATCCCCAAATGTTTCCCAAACTTTTCAAAATTGGAGTTCCACATTGGACATTTGTGTCCTTTTCGTTGCACAATGAGGGACCCCGCGCACAACTTACGGAAGGTTGTACATCCCGCATGCTCCGAAACTTGGTGCTTCCGAACTTGCATTTTCCGAAGCCTAAATGATCCCCAAACAATTCAAAATTAGAGTTCTACATTCGACATTCGGGTCCCTTTCGTTGCACCAATGAGGAACCCCGCGCACAACTTTTGGAAAGTTGTGCATCCCGCATGCTCCGAACCTTGGTGCTTCCGAACTTGCATTTTCCGAAGCCTAAATGATCCAAAAAATGTTTCCCAAACTATTCAAAGTTGGAGTTCTACATTGGACATTCGGGTCCCTTTCGTTGCACAATGAGGAACCCCGCGCACAACTTTTGGAAAGTTGTGCATCCCGCATGCTCCGAACCTTGGTGCTTCCGAACTTGCATTTTCCGAAGCCTAAATGATCCCCAAATGTTTCCCAAACTATTCAAAATTGGAGTTCTACATTCGACATTCGGGTCCCTTTCGTTGCACAATGAGGAACCCCACGAACAACTTACGCACAGTTGTGCATCCCGCATGCTCCGAACCTTGGTGCTTTCGAACTTGCATTTTCCGAAGCCTAAATGATCCCCAAATGTTTCCCAAACTATTCAAAATTGGAGTTCTACATTTGACATTCGGGTCCCTTTCGTTGCACAATGAGGAACCCCGTGCACACCATACGCAAAGTTGTGCATCCCGCGTGCTCCGAACGTTCGTGCTTCCGAACTTGCATTTTCCGAAGCCTAAATGATCCCCAAAAGTTTCCCAAACTATTCAAAATTGGTGTTCTACAATGGACATTTGGGTCCCTTTCGTTGCACAATGAGGAACCCCGCACACAACTTACGCAAAGTGGTGCATCCCGCATGCTCCGAACCTTGGTGCTTCCGAACTTGCATTTTCCGAAGCCTAAATGATCCCCAAAGGTTTCCCAAACTATTCAAAATTGGTGTTCTACATTCGACATTCGGGTCCCTTTCATTGCACAATGAGGAACCCCGCGCACAACTTACGCAAAGTTGTGCATCCCGCATGCTCCGAACCTTGGTCCTTCCGAACTTGCATTTTCCGAAGCCTAAATGATCCCCAAATGTTTCCCAAACTATTCAAAATTAGAGTTCTACATTGGACATTCGGGCCCCTTTCGTTGCACAATGAGGGACCCCGCGCACAACCAACGGAAAGTTGTACATCCCGCATGCTCCGAACCTGGGTGCTTCCGAACTTGCATTTTCCGAATCCTAAATTATCCCCAAATGTTTCCCAAACTATTCAAAAATTGGAGTTCTAGATTCGACATTCGGGTCCCTTTCGTTGCACAATGAGGAACCCCACGCACAACTTACGCAAAGTTGTGCATCCCGCATGCTCCGAACTTTCGTGCTTCCGAACTTGCATTTTCCGATGCCTAAATGATCCCCAAATGTTTCCCAAACAATTCAAAATTAGAGTTCTACATTCGACATTCGGGTCCCTTTCGTTGCACCAATGAGGGACCCCGCGCACAACTTTTGGAAAGTTGTGCATCCGCATGCTCCGAAGCTTGGTGCTTCCGAACTTGCATTTTCCAAAGCCTAAATGATCCCCAAATGTTTCCCAAACTATTCAAAATTGGAGTTCTACAATGGACATTCGGGTCCCTTTCGTTGCACAATGAGGAACCCCGCGCACAACTTACGCAAAGTTGTGCATCCCGCATGCTCCGAACCTTGGTGCTTCCGAACTTGCATTTTCCGAAGCCTAAATGATCCCCAAATGTTTCCCAAACTATTCAAAATTGGAGTTCTACATTGGACATTCGGGTCCCTTTCGTTGCACCAATGAGGAACCCCGCGCACACCATACGCGAAGTTGTGCATTCCGCATGCTCCGAACGTTCGTGCTTCCGAACTTGCATTTTTCGAAGCCTAAATGATCCCCAAATGTTTCCCAAACTATTCAAAATTGGAGTTCCACATTGGACATTCTGGTCCCTTTCGTTGCACAATGAGGGACCCCGCGCACAACTTACGGAAAGTTGTACATCCCGCATGCTCCGAACCTTGGTGCTTCCGAACTTGCATTTTCCGAAGCCTAAATGATCCCCAAATGTTACCCAAACAATTCAAAATTGGAGTTCTACATTCGACATTTGGGTTCCTTTCGTTGCACAATGTGGAACCCCGCGCACAACTTTTGGAAAGTTGTGCATCCCGCATGCTCCTAACCTTGGTGCTTCCGAACTTGCATTTTCCGAAGCCGAAATGATCCCCAAATGTTTCCCAAACTATTCAAAATTGGAGTTCTACATTGGACATTCGGGTCCCTTTCGTTGCACAATGAGGAACCCCGCGCACAACTTTTGGAAAGTTGTGCATCCCGCATGCTCCGAACCTTGGTGCTTCCGAACTTGCATTTTCCGAAGCCTAAATGATCCCCAAATGTTTCCCAAACTATTCAAAATTGGAGTTCTACATTCGACATTCGGGTCCCTTTCGTTGCACAATGAGGAACCCCGCGCACAACTTACGGAAACTTGTGCATCCCGCATGCTCCGAAACTTGGTGCTTCCGAACTTGCATTTTCCGAAGCCTAAATGATCCCCAAATGTTTCCCAAACTATTCAAAATTGGAGTTCTACATTTTACATTCGGGTCCCTTTCGTTGCACAATGAGGAACCCCGCGCACACCATACGCAAAGTGGTGCATCCCGCATGCTCCGAACGTTCGTGCTTCCGAACATGCATTTTCCGAAGCCTAAATGATCCCCAAATATTTCCCAAACTATTCAAAATTGGAGTTCTACATTCGACATTCGGGTCCCTTTCGTTGCACAATGAGGAACCCCGCGCACAACTTACGCAAAGTGGTGCATCCCGCATGCTCCGAACCTTGGTGCTTCCGAACTTGCATTTTCCGAAGCCTAAATGATCCCCAAATGTTTCCCAAACTATTCAAAATTGGAGTTCTACATTCGACATTCGGGTCCCTTTCGTTGCACAATGAGGAACCCCGCGCACAACTTACGCAAAGTTGTGCATCCCGCATGCTCCGAACCTTGGTGCTTCCGAACTTGCATTTTCCGAAGCCTAAATGATCCCCAAATGTTTCCCAAACTATTCAAAATTGGAGTTCTACATTGGACATTCGGGTCCCTTTCGTTGCACAATGAGGAACCCCGCGCACAACTTTTGGAAAGTTGTGCATCCCGCATGCTCCGAACCTGGGTGCTTCCGAACTTGCATTTTCCGAATCCTAAATGATCCCCAAATGTTTCCCAAACTATTCAAAATTGGAGTTCTACATTCGACATTCGGGTCCCTTTCGTTGCACAATGAGGAACCCCGCGCACAACTTACGCAAAGTTGTGCATCCCGCATGCTCCGAACTTTCGTGCTTCCGAACTTGCATTTTCCGAAGCCTAAATGATCCCCAAATGTTTCCCAAACAATTCAAAATTGGAGTTCTACATTTG
The DNA here is from genome assembly GCA_029817715.1 of Melastoma dodecandrum. Classification (NCBI taxonomy): domain Eukaryota; kingdom Viridiplantae; phylum Streptophyta; class Magnoliopsida; order Myrtales; family Melastomataceae; genus Melastoma; species Melastoma dodecandrum. The sequence goes on along the minus strand of JARUPY010000607.1, from coordinate 6,922,803 downwards.
ACATTCGGGTCCCTTTCGTTGCACAATGAGGAACCCCGCGCACAACTTACGCAAAGTTGTGCATCCCGCATGCTCCGAACCTTGGTGCTTCCGAACTTGCATTTTCCGAAGCCTAAATGATCCCAAAATGTTTCCCAAACTATTCAAAATTGGAGTTCTACATTGGACATTCGGGTCCCTTTCGTTGCACAATGAGGAACCCCGCGCACAACTTTTGGAAAGTTGTGCATCCCGCATGCTCCGAACCTTGGTGCTTCCGAACTTGCATTTTCCGAAGCCTAAATGATCCCAAAATGTTTCCCAAACTATTCAAAATTGGAGTTCTACATTGGACATTCGGGTCCCTTTCGTTGCACAATGAGGAACCCCGCGCACAACTTACGCAAAGTTGTGCATCCCGCATGCTCCGAACCTTGGTGCTTCCGAACTTGCATTTTCCGAAGCCTAAATGATCCCCAAATGTTTCCCAAACTATTCAAAATTGGAGTTTTACTTTCGACATTCGGGTCCGTTCCGTTGCACAATGAGGAACCCCGCGCACAACTTATGCAAAGTTGTGCATCTCGCATGCTCCGAACCTTCGTGCTTCCGAACTTGCATTTTCCGAAGCCTAAATGATCCCCAAATGTTTCCCAAACTATTCAAAATTGGAGTTCTACATTCGACATTCGGGTCCCTTTCGTTGCACAATGAGGAACCCCGCGCACAACTTTTGGAAAGTTGTGCATCCCGCATGCTCCGAACCTTGGTGCTTCCGAACTTGCATTTTCCAAAGCCTAAATGATCCCCAAATGTTTCCCAAACTATTCAAAATTGGAGTTCTACATTGGACATTCGGGTCCCTTTCGTTGCACAATGAGGAACCCCGCGCACAACTTACGCAAAGTTGTGCATCCCGCATGCTCCGAACTTTCGTGCTTCCGAACTTGCATTTTTCGAAGCCTAAATGATCCCCAAATGTTTCCCAAACTATTCAAAATTGGAGTTCTACATTCGACATTCGGGTCCCTTTCGTTGCACAATGAGGAACCCCGCGCACAACTTACGCAAGGTTGTGCATCCCGCATGCTCCGAACCTTGGTGCTTCCGAACTTGCATTTTCCGAAGCCTAAATGATCTCCAAATGTTTCCCAAACTATTCAAAATTGGAGTTCTACAATGGACATTCGGGTCCCTTTCGTTGCACAATGAGGAACCCCGCGCACAACTTACGCAAAGTTGTGCATCCCGCATGCTCCGAACTTTCGTGCTTCCGAACTTGCATTTTTCGAAGCCTAAATGATCCCCAAATGTTTCCCAAACTATTCAAAATTGGAGTTCTACATTGGACATTCGGGTCCCTTTCGTCGCACAATGAGGAACCCCGCGCACAACTTACATAAAGTTGTGCATTCCGTATGCTCCGAACCTTGGTGCTTCCGAACTTGCATTTTTCAAAGCCTAAATGATCCCCAAATGTTTCCCAAACTATTCAAAATTGGAGTTCTACATTTGACATTCGGGTCCCTTTCGTTGCACAATGAGGAACCCCGCGCACAACATACGCAAAGTTGTGCATCCCGCATGCTCCGAACCTTGGTGCTTCCGAACTTGCATTTTCCGAAGCCTAAATGATCCCCAAATGTTTCCCAAACTATTCAAAATTGGAGTTCTACATTGGACATTCGGGTCCCTTTCGTTGCACAATGAGGAACCCCGCGCACAACTTACGCAAAGTTGTGCATCCCGCATGCTCCGAACCTTGGTGCTTCCGAACTTGCATTTTTCGAAGCCTAAATGATCCCCAAATGTTTCCCAAACTATTCAAAATTGGAGTTCTACATTTGACATTCGCGTCCCTTTCGTTGCACGATGAGGAACCCCGCGCACACCATACCCGAAGTTGTGCATCCCGCATGCTCCGAACCTTGGTGCTTCCGAACTTGCATTTTTCGAAGCCTAAATGATCCCCAAATGTTTCCCAAACTATTCAAAATTGGAGTTCTACATTGGACATTTGGGTCCCTTTCGTTGCACAATGAGGAACCCCGCGCACAACTTACGCAAGGTGGTGCATCCCGCATGCTCCGAACCTTGGTGCTTCCGAACTTGCATTTTCCGAAGCCTAAATGATCCCCAGACAATTCAAAATTGGAGTTCTACATTTGACATTCGGGTCCCTTTCGTTGCACAATGAGGAGCCCGCGCACAACTTACGCAAAGTTGTGCATCCCGCATGCTCTGAACATTGAGGCTTTCGAACTTGCATTTTCCGATGCTTGAATGATCAAAAAATGTTTCCCAAACTATTCAAAATTGGAGTTCTACATTTGACATTCAGGTCCCTTTCGTTGCACAATGAGGAACCCCGCGCACAACTTTCGGAAAGTTGTGCATCCCGCATGCTCCGAACCTTGGTGCTTCCGAACTTGCATTTTCCGAAGCCTAAATGATCCCCAAATGTTTCCCAAACTATTCAAAATTGGAGTTCTACATTCGACATTCGGGTCCCTTTCGTTGCACAATGAGGAACCCCGTGCACAACTTACGCAAGGTTGTGCATCCCGCATGCTCCGAACCTTGGTGCTTCCGAACTTGCATTTTCCGAAGCCTAAATGATCCCCAAATGTTTCCCAAACTATTCAAAATTGGAGTTCTACATTTGACATTCGGGTCCCTTTCGTTGCACAATGAGGAACCCCGCGCACAACATACGCAAGGTTGTGCATCCCGCATGCTCCGAACCTTGGTGCTTCCGAACTTGCATTTTCCGAAGCCTAAATGATCCCCAAATGTTTCCCAAACTATTCAAAATTGGAGTTCTACATTGGACATTCGGGTCCCTTTCGTTGCACAATGAGGAACCCCGCGCACAACTTACGCAAAGTTGTGCATCCCGCATGCTCCGAACCTTGGTGCTTCCGAACTTGCATTTTCCGAAGCCTAAATGATCCCCAAATGTTTCCCAAACTATTCAAAATTGGAGTTCTACATTCGACATTCGGGTCCCTTTCGTTGCACAATGAGGAACCCCGCGCACAACTTACGCAAAGTTGTGCATCCCGCATGCTCCGAACCTTGGTGCTTCCGAACTTGCATTTTTCGAAGCCTAAATGATCCCCAAATGTTTCCCAAACTATTCAAAATTGGTGTTCTACATTGGACATTCGGGTCCCTTTCGTTGCACAATGAGGAACCCCGCGCACAACTTTTGGAAAGTTGTGCATCCCGCATGCTCCGATCCTTGGTGCGTCCGAACTTGCATTTTCCGAAGCCTAAATGATCCCCAAATGTTTCCCAAACTATTCAAAATTGGAGTTCTACATTCGACATTCGGGTCCCTTTCGTTGCACAATGAGGAACCCCGCGCACAACTTACGCAAAGTTGTGCATCCGGCATGCTCCGAACCTAAATGCTTCCGAACTTGCATTTTCCGAAGCCTAAATGATCCCCAATTATTTCCCAAACAATTCAAGATTGGAGTTCTACAGTCGACATTCCGGTCCCTTTCGTTGCACAAGGAGGAACCCCGCGCACAACTTACGCAAAGTTGTGCATCCCGCATGCTCCGAACCTTGGTGCTTCCGAACTTGCATTTTCCGAAGCCTAAATGATCCCCAAATGTTTCCCAAACTATTCAAAATTGGAGTTCTACATTTGACATTCGGGTCCCTTTCGTTGCACAATGAGGAACCCCGCGCACAACTTACGCAAAGTTGTGCATCCCGCATGCTCCAAACCTTCGTGCTTCCGAACTTGCATTTTCCGAAGCCTAAATGATCCCCAAAAGTTTCCCAAACTATTCAAAATTGGAGTTCTACATTTGACATTCGGGCCTTTTCGTTGCACAATGAGGAACCCCGTGCACACCTTACGCAAAGTTGTGCATCCCGCGTGCTTCCGAACTTGCATTTTCCGAAGCCTAAATGATCCCCAAATGTTTTCCAAACTATTCAAAATTGGTGTTCTACAATGGACATTTGGGTCCCTTTCGTTGCACAATGAGGAACCCCGCGCACAACTTACGCAAAGTTGTGCATCCCGCATGCTCCGAACCTTGGTGCTTCCGAACTTGCATTTTTCGAAGCCTAAATGATCCCCAAATGTTTCCCAAACTATTCAAAATTGGAGTTCTACATTGGACATTCGGGTCCCTTTCGTTGCACAATGAGGAACCCCGCGCACAACTTACGCAAAGTTGTGCATCCTGCATGTTCCGAAGCTTGGTGCTTCCGAACTTGCATTTTCCGAAGCCAAATTGATACCCAAATGTTTCCCAAACTATTCAAAATTGGAGTTCTACATTTGCCATTCGGGTCTCATTCGTTGCACAATGAGGAACCCCGCGCACAACTAACGCAAAGTTGTGCATCCCGCATGCTCTGAACCATGATGCGTCCAAACTTGCATTTTCCAAAGCCTGAATGATCCCCAAATGTTTCCCAAACTATTCCAAATTGGAGTTATACATTTGTCATTTGGGTCCCTTTCGTTGCACAATGAGGAACCCCGCGCACAACTTATGCAAAGTTGTGCATCCCGCATGCTCCGAACCTTGGTGCTTCCGAACTTGCATTTTCCGAAGCCTAAATGATCCCCAAATGTTTCCCAAACTATTCAAAATTGGAGTTCTACATTTGTCATTCGGGTCCCTTTCGTTGCACAATGAGGAACCCCGCGCACAACTTATGCAATGTTGTGCATTCCGCATGCTCCGAACCTTGGTGCTTCCGAACTTGCATTTTTCAAAGCCTAAATGATCCCCAAATGTTTCCCAAACTATTCAAAATTGGAGTTCTACATTTGTCATTCGGGTCCCTTTCGTTGCACAATGAGGAACCCCGCGCACAACTTACGCAAAGTTGTGCATCCCGCATGCTCCGAACCTTGGTGCTTCCGAACTTGCATTTTCCAAAGCCTAAATGATCCCAAACTGTTTCCCAAACTATTCAAAATTGGAGTTCTACATTGGACATTCGGGTCCCTTTCGTTGCACAATGAGGAACCCCGCGCACAACTTACGCAAAGTTGTGCATCCCGCATGCTCCGAACCTTGGTGCTTCCGAACTTGCATTTTTCGAAGCCTAAATGATCCCCAAATGTTTCCCAAACTATTCAAAATTGGAGTTCTACATTTGACATTCGGGTCCCTTTCGTTGCACAATGAGGAACCCCGCGCACAACATACGCAAAGTTGTGCATCCCGCATGCTCCGAACCTTGGTGCTTCCGAACTTGCATTTTCCGAAGCCTAAATGATCCCCAAATGTTTCCCAAACTATTCAAAATTGGAGTTCTACATTGGACATTCGGGTCCCTTTCGTTGCACAATGAGGAACCCCGCGCACAACTTACGCAAAGTTGTGCATCCCGCATGCTCCGAACCTTGGTGCTTCCGAACTTGCATTTTCCGAAGCCTAAATGATCCCCAAATGTTTCCCAAACTATTCAAAATTGGAGTTCTACATTCGACATTCGGGTCCCTTTCGTTGCACAATGAGGAACCCCGCGCACAACTTACGCAAAGTTGTGCATCCCGCATGCTCCGAACCTTGGTGCTTCCGAACTTGCATTTTCCGAAGCCTAAATGATCCCCAAATGTTTCCCAAACTATTCAAAATTGGAGTTCTACATTTGACAATCGGGTCCCTTTCGTTGCACAATGAGGAACCCCGCGCTCAACTTACGAGAGTTGTGCTTCTCGCATGCTCCGAACCTTGGTGCTACCTAACTTGCATTTTCCGAAGCCTAAATAATCCCCAAATGTTTCCCAAACTATTCAAAATTGGAGTTCTACTTTTGACATTTGGGTCCCTTTCGTTGCACAATGAGAAACCCCGCGCACAACAAACGCAAAGTTGTGCATCCCGCATGCTCCGAACCTTGGTGCTTCCGAACTTGCATTTTCCGAAGCCTAAATGATCCCCAAATGCTTCCCAAACTATTCAAAATTGGAGTTCTACATTTGACATTCGGGTCCCTTTCGTTGCACAATGAGGAATCCCGCGCACAACTTACGCAACGTTGTGCATCCCGCATGCTCCGAACCTTGGTGCTTCCGAACTTGCATTTTCCGAAGCCTAAATGATTCTGAAATGTTTCCCAAACTATTCAAAATTGGAGTTCTACATTTGACATTCGGGTCCCTTTCGTTGCACAATGAGGAACCCCGCGCACAACCTACGTAAAGTTGTACATCCCGCATGCTCCGAACCTTGGTGCTTCCGAACTTGCATTTTCCGTAGCCTAAATGATCCCGAAATGTTTCCCAAACTATTCAAAATTGGAGTTCTACATTTGACGTTTGGGTCCCTTTCGTTGCACAATGAGGAACCCCGCGCACAACTTACGCAAGGTTGTGCATCCCGCATGCTCCGAACCTTGGTGCTTCCGAACTTGCATTTTTCGAAGCCTAAATGATCCCCAAATGTTTCCCAAACTATTCAAAATTGGAGTTCTACATTGGACATTCGGGTCCCTTTCGTTGCACAATGAGGAACCCCGCGCACAACTTACGCAAAGTTGTGCATCCCGCATGCTCCGAACCTTGGTGCTTCCGAACTTGCATTTTCCGAAGTCTAAATGATCCCGAAATGTTTCCCAAGCTTTTCAAAATTGGAGTTCTACATTTGACATTGGGGTCCCCTTCGTTGCACAATGAGGAACCCCGCTCACAACTTACGCAAAGTTGTTCATCCCGCATGCTCCGAACCTTGGTGCATTCAAACTTGCATTTTTCGAAGCCTAAATGATCCCCAAATGTTTCCGAAACTATTCAAAATTGGAGTTCTACATTTGACATTCGGGTCCCTTTCGTTGCACAATGAGGAACCCCGCGCACAACATACGCAAAGTTGTGCATCCCGCATGCTCCGAACCTTGGTGCTTCCGAACTTGCATTTTCCGAAGCCTAAATGATCCCCAAATGTTTCCCAAACTATTCAAAATTGGAGTTCTACATTGGACATTCGGGTCCCTTTCGTTGCACAATGAGGAACCCCGCGCACAACTTACGCAAAGTTGTGCATCCCGCATGCTCCGAACCTTGGTGCTTCCGAACTTGCATTTTCCGAAGCCTAAATGATCCCCAAATGTTTCCCAAACTATTCAAAATTGGCGTTCTATGTTCGACATTCGGCCCCCTTTCGTTGCACAATGAGGAACCCCGCGCACAACTTACGCAAAGTTGTGCATCCCGCATGCTCCGAACCTTGGTGCTTCCGAACTTGCATTTTCCGAAGCCTAAATGATCCCCAAATGTTTCCCAAACTATTCAAAATTGGAGTTCTACATTTGACATTCGGGTCCCTTTCGTTGCACAATGAGGAACCCCGCGCACAACTTACGCAATGTTGTGCATACCGCATGCTCCGAACCTTGGTGCTTCCGAACTTTCATTTTCCGAAGCCTAAATGATCCCCAAATTTTTCCCAATCTATTCAAAATTGGTGTTCTACATTTGACATTCGGGTTGCTTTCGTTGCACAATGCGGAACCTTGCGCACAACTTACGCAAAGTTGTTCATCCCGCATGCTCCGAACCTTGGTGCATTCAAACTTGCATTTTTCGAAGCCTAAATGATCCCCAAATGTTTTCCAAACTATTCAAAATTAGAGTTCTACATTGGACATTCGGGTCCCTTTCGTTCGGCAATGAGGAATACCGCGAACAACTTAAGCAAAGTTGTGCATCCCGCATGCTCCGAACCTCGGTGCTTCCGAACATGCATTTTTCGAAAACTAAATGATCCCAAAATGTTTCCCAAACTATTCAAAATTGGAGTTCTACATTGGACATTTGGTTCCCTTTCGTTGCACAATGAGGAACCCCGCGCACAACTTACGCAAGGTTGTGCATCCCGCATGCTCCGAACCTTGGTGCTTCCGAACTTGCATTTTCCGAAGCCTAAATGATCCCCAAATGTTTCCCAAACTATTCAAAATTGGAGTTCTACATTTGACATTCGGGTCCCTTTCGTTGCACAATGAGGAACCCCGCGCACAACTTACGCAAAGTTGTGCATCCCGCATGCTCCGAACCTTGGTGCTTCCGAACTTGCATTTTTCGAAGCCTAAATGATCCCCAAATGTTTCCCAAACTATTCAAAATTGGAGTTCTACATTTGACATTCGGGTCCCTTTCGTTGCACAATGAGGAACCCCGCGCACAACTTACGCAAGGTGGTGCATCCCGCATGCTCCGAACCTTGGTGCTTCCGAACTTGCATTTTCCGAAGCCTAAATGATCCCCAAATGTTTCCCAAACTATTCAAAATTGGAGTTCTACATTCGACATTCGGGTCCCTTTCGTTGCACAATGAGGAACCCCGCACACAACTTTTGGAAAGTTGTGCATCCCGCATGCTCCGAACCTTGGTGCTTCCGAACTTGCATTTTCCGAAGCCTAAATGATCCCCAAATGTTTTCGAAACTATTCAAAATTGGAGTTCTACATTGGACAGTCGGGTCCCTTTCGTTCCACAATGAGGAATACCGCGCACAACATACGCAAAGTTGTGCATCCCTCGGGCTCCGAACATTCGTGCTTCCGGACTTGCATTTTTCGTTGCCTAAGTGATCCCCAAATGTTTCCCAAACTATTCAAAATTGGAGCTCTACATTGGACATTCGGGTCCCCTTCGTTGCACAATGAGGGCCCCCGCGCACAAGTTACGCAAGGTTGTGCATCCCGCATGCTCCGAAACTTGGTGCTTCCGAACTAGCATTTTCCGAAGCCTAAATGATCCCCGAATGTTTCCCAAACTATTCAAAGTTGGAGTTCTTCATTTGACATTCGGGTCCCTTTCGTTGCACAATGAGGGACCCCGCGCACAACTTACGGCAAGTTGTACATCCCGCATGCTCCGAACCTTGGTGCTTCCGAACTTACATTTTCCAAAGCCCAAATGATCCCCAAATGTTTCCCAAACTATTCAAAATTGGAGTTCTACATTTGACATTCGGGTCCCTTTCGTTGCACAATGAGGAACCCCGCGCACAACTTACGGAAAGTTGTGCATCCCGCATGCTCCGAACCTTGGTGCTTCCAAACTTGCATTTTTCGATGCCTAAATGATCCCCAAATGTTTCCCAAACTATTCAAAATTCAAGTTCTACATTGGACATTCGGGTCCCTTCCGTTGCACAATGTGGATCTCCGCGCACAACTTCCGCAAAGTTGTGCATCCCGCATGCCCCGAACCTTGGTGCGTCCGAACTTGTATTTTCCGAAGCCTAAATGTTCCCAAATGTTTCCCAAACTATTCAAAATTGGAGTTCTACATTTGACATTCGGGTCCCTTTGGTTGCACAGTGTGGAACCCCGCGCACAACTTACGGAAAGTTGTGCATCCCGCATGCTCCGAACCTTGGTGCTTCCGAACTTGCATTTTTCGAAGCCTAAATGATCCCCAAATGTTTCCCAAACTATTCAAAATTGGAGTTCTACATTTGACATTCGGGTCCCTTTCGCTGCACAATGAGGAACCCCGCGCACAACATACGCAAAGTTGTGCATCCCTCATGCTCCGAACCTTGGTGCTTCCGAACATGCATTTTCCGAAGCCTAAATGATCCCCAAATGTTTCCCAAACTATTCAAAATTGGAGTTCTACATTTGACATTCGGGTCCCTTTCGTTGCACAATGAGGAACCCCGCGCACAACTTACGCAAAGTTGTGCATCCCGCATGCTCCGAACCTTGGTGCTTCCGAACTTGCATTTTCCGAAGCCTAAATGATCCCCAAATGTTTCCCAAACTATTCAAAATTGGAGTTCTACATTCGACATTCGGGTCCCTTTCGTTGTACAATGAGGAACCCTGCGCACAACTTACGCAAAGCGGTGCATCCCGCATGCTCCGAACCGTGGTGTTTCCGAACCTGCATTTTCCGAAGCCTAAATGATTCCCAAATGTTTCCGAAACTATTCAAAATTGGAGTTCTACATTTGACATTCGGGTCCCTTTCGTTGCACAATGAGGAACCCCGCGCACAACTTACGCAAAGTTGTGCATCCCGCATGCTCCGAACCTTGGTGCTTCCGAACTTGCATTTTCCGAAGCCTAAATGATCCCCAAATGTTTCCCAAACTATTCAAAATTGGAGTTCTACATTTGACATTCGGGTCCCTTTCGTTGCACAATGAGGAACCCCGCGCACAACTTACGCAAAGTTGTGCATCCCGCATGCTCCGAACCTTGGTGCTTCCGAACTTGCATTTTTCGAAGCCTAAATGATCCCCAAATGTTTCCCAAACTATTCAAAATTGGAGTTCTACATTTGACATTCGGGTCCCTTTCGTTGCACAATGAGGAACCCCGCGCACAACTTACGCAAGGTTGTGCATCCCGCATGCTCCGAACCTTGGTGCTTCCGAACTTGCATTTTCCGAAGCCTAAATGATCCCCAAATGTTTCCCAAACTATTCAAAATTGGAGTTCTACATTTGACATTCGGGTCCCTTTCGTTGCACAATGAGGAACCCCGCGCACAACTTACGCAAAGTTGTGCATCCCGCATGCTCCGAACCTTGGTGCTTCCGAACTTGCATTTTTCGAAGCCTAAATGATCCCCAAATGTTTCCCAAACTATTCAAAATTGGAGTTCTACATTTGACATTCGGGTCCCTTTCGTTGCACAATGAGGAACCCCGCGCACAACTTACGCAAGGTTGTGCATCCCGCATGCTCCGAACCTTGGTGCTTCCGAACTTGCATTTTCCGAAGCCTAAATGATCCCCAAATGTTTCCCAAACTATTCAAAATTGGAGTTCTACATTTTACATTCGGGTCCCTTTCGTTGCACAATGAGGAACCCCGCGTACACCATACGCAAAGTGGTGCATCCCGCATGCTCCGAACCTTGGTGCTTCCGAACTTGCATTTTCCGAAGCCTAAATGATCCCCAAATGTTTCCCAAACTATTCCAAATTGGAGTTATCCATTTGTCATTTGGGTCCCTTTCGTTGCACAATGAGGAACCCCGCGCACAACTTATGCAAAGTTGTGCATCCCGCATGCTCCGAACCTTGGTGCTTCCGAACTTGCATTTATCGAAGCCTAAATGATCCCCAAATGTTTCCCAAACTATACAAAACTGGAGTTCTACATTTGTCATTCGGGTCCCTTTCGTCGCACAATGAGGAACCCCGCGCACAACTTACGTAAAGTTGTGCATCCCGCATGCGCCGAACCATGGTGCTTCCGAACAAGCATTTTTCGATTCCTAAATGATCCCAAAATGTTTCCCAAACTATTCAAAATTGGAGTTCTACATTGGACATTCGGGTCCCTTTCGTTGCACAATGAGGAACCCCGCGCACAACTTACGCAAAGTTGTGCATCCCGCATGCTCCGAACCTTGGTGCTTCCGAACTTGCATTTTCCGAAGCCTAAATGATCCCCAAATGTTTCCCAAACTATTCAAAATTGGAGTTCTACATTTGACATTCGGGTCCCTTTCGTTGCACAATGAGGAACCCCGGGCACAACTTACGCAAAGTTGTGCATCCCGCATGCTCCGAACCTTGGTGCGTCCGAACTTGCATTTTCCGAAGCCTAAATGACCCCCAAATGTTTCCCAAACTATTCAAAATTGGAGTTCTACATTCGACATTCGGGTCCCTTTCGTTGCACAATGAAGAACCCCGCGCACAACTTACGGAAACTTGTGCATCCCGCATGCTCCGAACCTTGGTGCTTCCGAACTTGCATTTTCCGAAGCCTAAATGATCCCCAAATGTTTCCCAAACTATTCAAAATTGGAGTTCTACATTTGACATTCGGGTCCCTTTCGTTGCACAATGAGGAACCCCGCGCACAACTTTTGGAAAGTTGTGCATCCCGCATGCTCCGAACCTTGGTGCTTCCGAACTTGCATATTCCGAAGCCTAAATGATCCCCAAATGTTTCCCAAACTATTCAAAATTGGAGTTCCTCATTGGACATTCTGGTCCCTTTCGTTGCACAATGAGGGAACCCGCGCACAACTTATGGAAAGTTGTAAATCCCGCATGCTCCGAAACTTGGTGCTTCCGATCTTGCATTTTCCGAAGCCTAAATGATCCCCAAATGTTTCCCAAACAATTCAAAATTGGAGTTCAACATTGGACATTCGGGTCCCTTTCGTTGCACAATGAGGAACCCCGCGCACAACTTACGGAAAGTTGTACATCACGCATGCTCCGAACCTTGGTGCATCCGAACTTGCATTTCCCAAAGCCTAAATGATCCCCAAATGTTTCCCAAACTATTCAAAATTGGAGTTCTACATTGGACATTCGGGTCCCTTTCGTTGCACAATGAGGAACCCCGCGCACAACTTTTGGAAAGTTGTGCATCCCGCATGCTCCGAACCTTAGTGCTTCCGAACTTGCATTTTTCGAAGCCTAAATGATCCCCAAATGTTTCCCAAACTATTCGAAATTGGAGTTCTACATTCGACATTCGGGTCCCTTTCGTTGCACAATGAGAAACCCCGCGCACAACTTACGCAAAGTTGTGCATCCCGCATGCTCCGAACCTTGGTGCTTCCGAACTTGTATTTTCCGAAGCCTAAATGATCCCCAAATGTTTCCCAAACTATTCAAAATTGGAGTTCTACATTTGACATTCGGGTCCCTTTCGTTGCACAATGAGGAACCCCGCGCACAACTTACGCAAAGTTGTGCATCCCGCATGCTCCGAACCTTGGTGCTTCCGAACTTACAATTTCCGAAGCCTAAATGATCCCCAAATGTTTCCCAAACTATTCAAAATTGGAGTTCTACATTCGACATTCGGGTCCCTTTCGTTGCACAATGAGGAACCCCGCGCACAACTTACGCAAAGTTGTGCATCCCGCATGCTCCGAACCTTGGTGCTTCCGAACTTGCATTTTCCGAATCCTAAATGATCCCAAAATATTTCCCAAACTATTCCAAATTGGAGTTCCATATTGGAAATTTGGGTCCCTTTCGTTGCACAATGAGGAACCCCGCGCACAACTTACGCAAAGTTGTGCATCCCGCATGCTCCGAACCCTGCTGCTTCCGAACTTGCATTTTCCGAAGCCTAAATGTTCCCCAAATGTTTCCCAAACTATTCAAAATTGGAGTTCTACAGTAGACATTCGGGTCCCTATCGTTGCACAATGAGGAACCCCGCGCACAACTTACGCAAAGTTGTGCATCCCGCATGCTCCGAACCTTGGTGCTTCCGAACTTGCATTTTCCGAAGCCTAAATGATCCACAAATGTTTCCCAAATTATTCAAAATTGGAGTTCTACATTCGACATTCGGGTCCCTTTCATTGCACAATAAGTAACCCCGCGCACAACTTACGCAAAGTTGTGCATCCCGCATGCTCCGAACCTTGGTGCTTCCGAACTTGCATTTTCCGAAGCCTAAATGATCCCCAAATGTTTCCCAAACTATTCAAAATTGGAGTTCTACATTCGACATTCGGGTCCCTTTCGTTGCACAATGAGGAACCCCGCGCACAACTTACGCAAAGTTGTGCATCCCGCATGCTCCGAACCTTGGTGCTTCCGAACATACATTTTCCGAAGCCTAAAAGATACCCAAATGTTTCCCAAACTATTCAAATTTGGAGTTCTACATTTGACATTCGGGTCCGTTTCGTTGCACAATGAGGAACCCCGCGCACAACTTACGCAAAGTTGTGCATCCCGCATGCTCCGAACCTTGGTGCTTCCGAACTTGCATTTTCCGAAGCCTAAATGATCCCCAAATGTTTCCCAAACTATTCAAAATTGGAGTTCTACATTCGACATTCGGGTCCCTTTCGTTGCACAATGAGGAACCCCGCGCACAACTTACGGAAAGTTGTGCATCCCGCATGCTCCGAACCTTGGTGCTTCCGAACTTGCATTTTCCGAAGCCTAAATGATCCCCAAATGTTTCCCAAACTATTCAAAATTGGAGTTCTACATTTGACATTCGGGTCCCTTTCGTTGCACAATGAGGAACCCCGCGCACAACTTACGCAAAGTTGTGCATCCCGCATGCTCCGAACCTTGGTGCTTCCGAACTTGCATTTTCCGAAGCCTAAATGATCCCCAAATGTTTCCCAAACTATTCAAAATTGGAGTTCTACATTCGACATTCGGGTCCCTTTCGTTGCACAATGAGGAACCCCGCGCACAACTTACGCAAGGTTGTGCATCCCGCATGCTCCGAACCTTGGTGCTTCCGAACTTGCATTTTCCGAAGCCTAAATGATCCCCAAATGTTTCCCAAACTATTCAAAATTGGAGTTCTACATTTGACATTGGGGTCCCTTTCGTTCCACAATAAGGAACCCCGCGCACAACCTACGCAAAGTGGTGCATCCCGCATGCTCCGAACCTTGGTGCTACCGAACTTGCATTTTCCGAAGCCTAAATGATCCCCAAATGTTTCCCAAACTATTCAAAATTGGAGTTCTACATTCGACATTCGGGTCCCTTTCGTTGCACAATGAGGAACCCCGCGCACAACTTACGCAAAGTTGTGCATCCCGCATGCTCCGAACCTTGGTGCTTCCGAACTTGCATTTTTCGAAGCCTAAATGATCCCCAAATGTTTCCCAAACTATTCAAAATTGGAGTTCTACATTTGACATTCGGGTCCCTTTCGTTGCACAATGAGGAACCCCGCGCACAACTTACGCAAAGTTGTGCATCCCGCATGCTCCGAACTTGGTGCTTCCGAACTTGCATTTTTCGAAGCCTAAATGATCCCCAAATGTTTCCCAAACTATTCAAAATTGGAGTTCTACATTTGACATTCGGGTCCCTTTCGTTGCACAATGAGGAACCCCGCGCACAACTTACGCAAAGTTGTGCATCCCGCATGCTCCGAACCTTGGTGCTTCCGAACTTGCATTTTTCGAAGCCTAAATGATCCCCAAATGTTTCCCAAACTATTCAAAATTGGAGTTCTACATTTGACATTCGGGTCCCTTTCGTTGCACAATGAGGAACCCCGCGCACAACTTACGCAAAGTTGTGCATCCCGCATGCTCCGAACCTTGGTGCTTCCGAACTTGCATATTCCGAAGCCTAAATGATCCCCAAATGTTTCCCAAACTATTCAAAATTGGAGTTCTACATTCGACATTCGGGTCCCTTTCGTTGCACAATGAGGAACCCCGCGCACAACTTACGCAAAGTTGTGCATCCCGCATGCTCCGAACCTTGGTGCTTCCGAACTTGCATTTTCCGAAGCCTAAATGATCCCCAAATGTTTCCCAAACTATTCAAAATTGGAGTTCTACATTTGACATTCGGGTCCCTTTCGTTGCACAATGAGGAACCCCGCGTACAACTTACGCAAAGTTGTGCATCCCGCATGCTCCGAACCTTGGTGCTTCCGAACTTGCATTTTCCGAAGCCTAAATGATCCCCAAATGTTTCCCAAACTATTCAAAATTGGAGTTCTACATTCGACATTTGGGTCCCTTTCGTTGCACAATGAGGAACCCCGCGCACAACTTACGAAAAGTTGTGCATCCCGCATGCTCCGATCCTTGGTGCGTCCGAACTTGCATTTTCCGAAGCCTAAATGATCCCCAAATGTTTCCCAAACTATTCAAAATTGGAGTTCTACATTCGACATTCGGGTCCCTTTCGTTGCACAATGAAGAACCCCGCGCACAACTTACGCAAGGTTGTGCATGCCGCGTGCTCCGTACATTGATGCTTCCGAACTTGCATTTTCCAAAGCCTAAATGATCCCCAAATGTTTCCCAAACTATTCCAAATTGGAGTTCTACATTTGACATTCGGGTCCCTTTCGTTGCACAATGAGGAACCCCGCGCACAACTTACGCAAAGTTGTGCATCCCGCATGCTCCGAACCTTGGTGCTTCCGAACTTGCATTTTCCGAAGCCTAAATGATCCCCAAATGTTTCCCAAACTATTCCAAAATTGTAGTCCTACATTTGACATTCGGGTCCCTTTCGTTGCACAATGCGGAACCCCGCACACAACTTACGCAAAGTTGTTCGAAGCCTAAATGATCCCCAAATGTTTCCCAAACTATTCAAAATCGGAGTTCTACATTTGACATTCGGGTCCCTTTCGTTGCACAATGAGGAACCCCGCGCACAACTTACGCAAAGTTGTGCATCCCGCATGCTCCGAACCTTGGTGCTTCCGAACTTGCATTTTCCGAAGCCTAAATGATCCCCAAATGTTTCCCAAACTATTCAAAATTGGAGTTCTACATTCGACATTCGGGTCCCTTTCGTTGCACAATGAGGAACCCCGCGCACAACTTACGCAAAGTTGTGCATCCCGCATGCTCCGAACCTTAGTGCTTCCGAACTTGCATTTTCCGAAGCCTAAATGATCCGCAAATGTTTAACAAACTATTCAAAATTGGAGTTCCATATTG
The DNA here is from genome assembly GCA_029817715.1 of Melastoma dodecandrum. Lineage (NCBI taxonomy): Eukaryota > Viridiplantae > Streptophyta > Magnoliopsida > Myrtales > Melastomataceae > Melastoma > Melastoma dodecandrum. The sequence continues at coordinate 6,906,445 of JARUPY010000607.1, read as the reverse complement.
GACATTTGGGTCCCTTTCGTTGCACAATGAGGAACCCCACGCACAACTTACGCAAAGTGGTGCATCCCGCATGCTCCGAACCTTGGTGCTTCCGAACTTGCATTTTCCGAAGCCTAAATGATCCCCAAATATTTCCCAAACTATTCAAAATTGGAGTTCTACATTCGACATTCGGGTCCCTTTCGTTGCACAATGAGGAACCCCGCGCACAACTTACGCAAAGTTGTGCATCCCGCATGCTCCGAACCTTGGTGCTTCCGAACTTGCATTTTTCGAAGCCTAAATGATCCCCAAATATTTCCCAAACAATTCAAAATTAGGGTTCTACATTTGACATTCGGGTCCCTTTCGTTGCACAATGAGGAACCCCGCGCACAACTTACACAAAGTTGTGCATTCCGCATGCTCCGATCCTTGGTGCTTCCGAACTTGCATTTTCCGAAGCCTAAATGATCTCCAAATGCTTCCCAAACTATTCAAAATTGGAGTTCTACATTCGACATTCGGGTCCCTTTCGTTGCACAATGAGGAACCCCGCGCACAACTTACGCAAGGTTGTGCATCCCGCATGCTCCGAACCTTGGTGCTTCCGAACTTGCATTTTCCGAAGCCTAAATGATCCACAAATGTTTCCCAAACTATTCAAAATTGGAGTTCTACATTTGACATTCGGGTCCCTTTCGTTGCACAATGAGGAACCCCGCGCACAACTTACGCAAAGTGGTGCATCCCGCATGCTCCGAACCTTGGTGCTTCCGAACTTGCATTTTCCGAAGCCTAAATGATCCCCAAATGTTTCCCAAACTATTCAAAATTGGAGTTCTACATTTGACATTGGGGTCCCTTTCGTTGCACAATGAGGAACCCCGCGCACAACTTACGCAAAGTTGTGCATCCCGCATGCTCCGAACCTTGGTGCTTCCGAACTTGCATTTTCCGAAGCCTAAATGATCCCCAAATGTTTCCCAAACTATTCAAAATTGGAGTTCTACATTGGACAGTCGGGTCCCTTTCGTTCCACAATGAGGAATACCGCGCACAACATACGCAAAGTTGTGCATCCCTCGTGCTCCGAACATTCGTGCTTCCGGACTTGCATTTTTCGTTGCCTAAGTGATCCCCAAATGTTTCCCAAACTATTCCATCCCCAAATGTTTCCCAAACTATTCAAAATTGGAGTTCTACATTTGACAATCGGGTCCCTTTCGTTGCACAATGAGGAACCCCGCGCACAACTTACGGAAAGTTGTGCATCCCGCATGCTCCGAACCTTGGTGCTTCCGAACTTGCATTTTCCGAAGCCTAAATGATCCCCAAATGTTTCCCAAACTATTCAAAATTGGAGTTCTACATTTGACATTCGGGTCCCTTTCGTTGCACAATGAGGAACCCCGCGCACAACTTACGGAAAGTTGTGCATCCCGCATGCTCCGAACCTTGGTGCTTCCGAACTTGCATTTTCCGAAGCCTAAATGATCCCCAAATGTTTCCCAAACTATTCAAAATTGGAGTTCTACATTCGACATTCGGGTCCCTTTCGTTGCACAATGAGGAACCCCACGCACAACTTACGCAAAGTTGGGCATCCCGCATGCTCCGAACCTTGGTGCTTTCGAACTTGCATTTTCCGAAGCCTAAATGATCCCCAAATGTTTCCCAAACTATTCAAAATTGGAGTTCTACATTTGACATTCCGGTCCCAATCGTTGCACAATGAGGAACCCCACGCACAACTTACGCAAAGTTCAGCATCCCGTATGCTTCGAACCTTGGTGCTTCCGAACTTGCATTTTCCGAAGCCTAAATGATACCCAAATGTTTAACACACTGTTCAAAATTGGAGTTCTACATTTGACATTCGGGTCCCTTTCGTTGCACAATGAGGAACCCCGCGCACAACTTACGGAAAGTTGTGCATCCCGCATGCTCCGAACCTTGGTGCTTCCGAACTTGCATTTTTCGAAGCCTAAATGATCCCCAAATGTTTCCCAAACTATTCAAAATTGGAGTTCTACATTTGACATTTGGGTCCCTTTCGTTGCACAATGAGGAACCCCGCGCACAACTTACGCAAAGTTGTGCATCCCGCATGCTCCGAACCTTGGTGCTTCCGAACTTGCATTTTCCGAAGCCTAAATGATCCCCAAATGTTTCCCAAACTATTCAAAATTGGAGTTCTACATTTGACATTCGGGTCCCTTTCGTTGCACAATGAGGAACCCCGCGCACAACACACGGAAAGTTGTGCATCCCGCATGCTCAGAACCTTGGTGCTTCCGAACTTGCCTTTTCCGAAGCCTAAATGATCCCCAAATGTTTCCCAAACTATTCAAAATTGGAGTTCTACATTTGACATTCGGGTCCCTTTCGTTGCACATTGAGGAACCCCGCGCACAACTTACGCAAGGTTGTGCATCCCGCATGCTCCGAACCTTGGTGCTTCCGAACTTGCATTTTCCGAAGCCTAAATGATCCCCAAATGTTTCCCAAACTATTCAAAATTGGAGTTCTACATTTGACATTCGGGTCCCTTTCGTTTGCACAAGGAGGAACCCCGCGCACAACTTACGCAAAGTTGTGCATCCCGCATGCTCCGAACCTTGGTGCTTCCGAACTTGCATTTTCCGAAGCCTAAATGATCCCCAAATGTTTCCCAAACTATTCAAAATTGGAGTTCTACATTTGACATTCGGGTCCCTTTCGTTGCACAATGAGGAACCCCGCGCACAACTTACGCAAAGTTGTGCATCCCGCATGCTCCGAACCTTGCTGCTTCCAAACTTGCATTTTCCGAAGCCTAAATGATCCCGAAATGCTTCCCAAACTATTCAAAATTGGAGTTTTACATTTCACATTCGGGTCACTTTCGTTGCAAAACGAGGAACCCCGCGCACAACTTACGCAAAGTTGTGCATCCCGCATGCTCCGAACCTTGGAGCTTCCGAACTTGCATTTTCCGAAGCCTAAATGATCCCCAAATGTTTCCCAAACTATTCAAAATTGGAGTTCTACATTTGACATTCGGGTCCCTTTCGTTGCACAATGAGGAACCCCGCGCACAACTTACGCAAAGTTGTGCATCCCGCATGCTCCGAACCTTGGTGCTTCCGAACTTGCATTTTTCGAAGCCTAAATGATCCCCAAATGTTTCCCAAACTATTCAAAATTGGAGTTCTACATTTGACATTCGTGTCCCTTTCGTTGCACAATGAGGAACCCCGCGCACAACTTACGCAAAGTTGTGCATCCCGCATGCTCCGAACCTTGGTGCTTCCGAACTTGCATTTTCCGAAGCCTAAATGATCCCCAAATGTTTCCCAAACTATTCAAAATTGGAGTTCTACATTTGACATTCGGGTCCCTTTCGTTGCACAATGAGGAACCCCGCGCACAACTTACGCAAAGTTGTGCATCCCGCATGCTCCGAACCTTGGTGCTTCCGAACTTGCATTTTTCGAAGCCTAAATGATCCCCAAATGTTTCCCAAACTATTCAAAATTGGAGTTCTACATTTGACATTCGGGTCCCTTTCGTTGCACAATGAGGAACCCCGCGCACAACTTACGCAAAGTTGTGCATCCCGCATGCTCCGAACCTTGGTGCTTCCGAACTTGCATTTTCCGAAGCCTAAATGATCCCCAAATGTTTCCCAAACTATTCAAAATTGGAGTTCTACATTTGACATTCGGGTCCCTTTCGTTGCACAATGAGGAACCCCGTGCACAACTTACGCAAAGTTGTGCATCCCGCATGCTCCGAACCTTGGTGCTTCCGAACGTGCATTTTCCGAAGCCTAAATGATCCCCAAATGTTTCCCAAACTATTCAAAATTGGAGTTCTACATTTGACATTCGGGTCCCTTTCGTTGCACAATGAGGAACCCCGCGCACAACTTATGCAAAGTTGTGCATCCCGCATGCTCCGAACCTTGGTGCTTCCGAACATGCATTTTCCGAAGCCTAAATGATCCCCAAATGTTTCCCAAACTATTCAAAATTGGAGTTCTACATTCGACATTCGGGTCCCTTTCGTTGCACAATGAGGAACCCCGCGCACAACTTACGCAAAGTTGTGCATCCCGCATGCTCCGAACCTTGGTGCTTCCGAACTTGCATTTTTCGAAGCCTAAATGATCCCCAAATGTTTCCCAAACTATTCAAAATTGGAGTTCTACATTTGACATTCGGGTCCCTTTCGTTGCACAATGAGGAACCCCGCGCACAACTTACGCAAAGTTGTGCATCCCGCATGCTCCGAACCTTGGTGCTTCCGAACTTGCATTTTTCGAAGCCTAAATGATCCCCAAATGTTTCCCAAACTATTCAAAATTGGAGTTCTACATTTGACATTCGGGTCCCTTTCGTTGCACAATGAGGAACCCCGCGCACAACTTACGCAAAGTTGTGCATCCCGCATGCTCCGAACCTTGGTGCTTCCGAACATGCATTTTCCGAAGCCTAAATGATCCCCAAATGTTTCCCAAACTATTCAAAATTGGAGTTCTACATTTGACATTCGGGTCCCTTTCGTTGCACAATGAGGAACCCCGCGCACAACTTACGCAAAGTTGTGCATCCCGCATGCTCCGAACCTTGGTGCTTCCGAACTTGCATTTTTCGAAGCCTAAATGATCCCCAAATGTTTCCCAAACTATTCAAAATTGGAGTTCTACATTCTACATTCGGGTCCTTTCGTTGCACAATGAGGAACCCCGCGCACAAGTTACGCAAGGTTGTGCATCCCGCATGCTCCGAAACTTGGTGCTTCCGAACTTGCATTTTCCGAAGCCTAAATGATCCCCAAATGTTTCCCAAACTATTCAAAATTGGAGTTCTAGATTTGACATTCGGGTCCCTTTCGTTGCACAATGAGGAACCCCGCGCACAACTTACGCAAAGTTGTGCATCCCGCATGCTCCGAACCTTGGTGCTTCCGAACTTGCATTTTCCGAAGCCTAAATGATCCCCAAATGTTTCCCAAACTATTCAAAATTGGAGTTCTACATTTGACATTCGGGTCCCTTTCGTTGCACAATGAGGAACCCCGCGCACAACTTACGCAAAGTTGTGCATCCCGCATGCTCCGAACCTTGGTGCTTCCGAACTTGCATTTTCCGAAGCCTAAATGATCCCCAAATGTTTCTCAAACTATTCAAAATTGGAGTTCTACATTTGACATTCGGGTCCCTTTCGTTGCACAATGAGGAACCCCGCGCACAACTTACGGCAAGTTGTGCATCCCTGAACTTCCGATCCTTGGTGCTTCCGAACATGCATTTTCCGAAGCCTAAATGATCCCCAAATGTTTCCCAAACTATTCAAAATTGGAGTTCTACATTTGACATTCGGGTCCCAATCGTTGCACAATGAGGAACCCCGCGCACAACTTACGCAAAGTTGTGCATCCCGCATGCTCCGAACCTTGGTGCTTCCGAACTTGCATTTTCCGAAGCCTAAATGATCCCCAAATGTTTCCCAAACAATTCAAAATTGGAGTTCTACATTTGACATTCGGGTCCCTCTCGTTGCACAATGAGGAACCCCGCGCACAACTTACGGCAAGTTGTACATCCCGCAAGCCCCGAAACTTCGTTCTTCCGAACTTGTATTTTCCGAAGCCTAAATGATCCCCAAATGTTTCCCAAACTATTCAAAATTGGAGTTCTACATTTGACATTCGGGTCCCTTTCGTTGCACAATGAGGAACCCCGCGCACAACTTACGCAAAGTTGTGCATCCCGCATGCTCCGAACCTTGGTGCTTCCGAACTTGCATTTTTCGAAGCCTAAATGATCCCCAAATGTTTCCCAAACTATTCAAAATTGGAGTTCTACATTTGACATTCGGGTCCCTTTCGTTGCACAATGAGGAACCCCGCGCACAACTTACGCAAAGTTGTGCATCCCGCATGCTCCGAACCTTGGTGCTTCCGAACTTGCATTTTCCGAAGCCTAAATGATCCCCAAATGTTTCCCAAACTATTCAAAATTGGAGTTCTACATTTGACATTCGGGTCCCTTTCGTTGCACAATGAGGAACCCCGCGCACAACTTACGCAAAGTTGTGCATCCCGCATGCTCCGAACCTTGGTGCTTCCGAACTTGCATTTTTCGAAGCTTAAATGATCCCCAAATGTTTCCCAAACTATTCAAAATTGGAGTTCTACATTTGACATTCGGGTCCCTTTCCTTGCACAATGCAGAACCCCGCGCACAACTTACGCAAAGTTGTGCTTCCCGCATGCTCCGAACCTTGGTGCTTCCGAACTTGCATTTTTCGAAGCCTAAATGATCCCCAAATGTTTCCCAAACTATTCAAAATTGGAGTTCCACATTTGACATTCGGGTCCCTTTGGTTGCACAATGAGGAACCCCGCGCACACCTTACGCAAAGTTGTGCATCCCGCATGCTCCGAACCTTGGTGCTTCCGAACTTGCATTTTCCGAAGCCTAAATGATCCCCAAATGTTTCCCAAACTATTCAAAATTGGAGTTCTACATTTGACATTCGGGTCCCTTTCGTTGCACAATGAGGAACCCCGCGTACAACTTACGCAAAGTTGTGCATCCCGCATGCTCCGAACCTTGGTGCTTCCGAACTTGCATTTTCCGAAGCCTAAATGAACCCCAAATGTTTCCCAAACTATTCTAAATTGGAGTTCTACATTTGACATTGGGGTCCCTTTCGTTGCACACTGAGGAACCCCGCGCACAACTTACGGAAAGTTGTGCATCCCGCATGCCCCGAACCTTGGTGCTTCCGAACTTGCATTTTCCGAAGCCTAAATGATCCCCAAATGCTTCCCAAACTATTCAAAATTGGAGTTCTACATTTGACATTCGGGTCCCTTTCGTTGGACAATGAGGAACCCCGCGCACAACTTACGCAAGGTTGTGCATCCCGCATGCTCCGAACCTTGGTGCTTCCGAACTTGCATTTTCCGAAGCCTAAATGATCCCCAAATGTTTCCCAAACTATTCAAAATTGGAGTTCTACATTTGACATTCGGGTCCCTTTCGTTGCACAATGAGGAACCCCGCGCACAACTTACGCAAAGTTGTGCATCCCGCATGCTCCGAACCTTGGTGCTTCCGAACTTGCATTTTCCGGAGCCTAAATGATCCCCAAATGTTTCCCATACTATTCAAAATTGGCGTTCGATATTTGACATTCGGGACACTTTCATTGCACAATGATGAACCCCGCGCACAACTTACGCAAAGTTGTGCATCCCGCATGCTCCGAACCTTGGTGCTTCCGAACTTGCATTTTCCGAAGCCTAAATGATCCCCAAATGCTTCCCAAACTATTCAAAATTGGAGTTCTACATTTGACATTCGGGTCCCTTTCGTTGCACAATGAGGAACCCCGCGCACTACTTACGCAAAGTTGTGCATCCCGCATGCTCCGAACCTTGGTGCTTCCGAACTTGCATTTTCCGAAGCCTAAATGATCCCCAAATGCTTCCCAAGCTATTCAAAATTGGAGTTCTACATTTGACATTCGGGTCCCTTTCGTTGCACAATGAGGAACCCCGCGCACAACTAACGCAAGGTTGTGCATCCCGCATGCTCCGAACCTTGGTGCTTCCGAACTTGCATTTTCCGAAGCCTAAATGATCCCCAACTGCTTCCCAAACAATTCAAAATTGGAGTTCTACATTTGACATTCGGGTCCCTTTCGTTGCACAATGAGGAACCCCGCGCACTACTTACGCAAAGTTGTGCATCCCGCATGCTCCGAACCTTGGTGCTTCCGAACTTGCATTTTCCGAAGCCTAAATGATTCCCAAATGCTTCCCAAACTATTCAAAATTGGAGTTCTACATTTGACATTCGGGTCCCTTTCGTTGCACAATGAGGAACCCCGCGCACAACTTACGCAAGGTTGTGCATCCCGCATGCTCCGAACCTTGGTGCTTCCGAACTTGCATTTTCCGAAGCCTAAATGATCCCCAAATGCTTCCCAAACTATTCAAAATTGGAGTTCTACATTTGACATTCGGGTCCCTTTCGTTGCACAATGAGGAACCCCGCGCACAACTTACGCAAAGTTGTGCATCCCGCATGCTCCGAACCTTGGTGCTTCCGAACTTGCATTTTCCGAAGCCTAAATGATCCCCAAATGTTTCCCAAACTATTCAAAATTGGAGTTCTACATTTGACATTCGGGTCCCTTTCGTTGCACAATGAGGAACCCCGCGCAAAACTTACGGAAAGTTGTGCATCCCGCATGCTCCGACCTTGGCGCTTCCGGACTTGCATTTTCCGAAGCCTAAATGCTCCCCAAATGTTTCCCAAACTATTCAAAATTGGAGTTCTACATTTGACATTCGGGTTCCTTTCGTTGCACAATGAGGAACCCCGCGCACAACTTACGCAAGGTTGTGCATCCCGCATGCTCCGAACCTTGGTGCTTCCGAACTTGCATTTTTCGAAGCCTAAATGATCCCCAAATGTTTCCCAAACTATTCAAAATTGCAGTTCTACATTTGACATTCGGGTCCCTTTCGCTGCACAATGAGGAACCCCGCGCACAACATACGCAAAGTTGTGCATCGCTCATGCTTCGAAACTTGGTGCTTCCGAACATGCATTTTACGAAGCCTAAATGATCCCTAAATGTTTCCCAAACTATTCAAAATTGGAGTTCTACATTTGACAATCGGGTCGCCTTCGTTGCACAATGAGGAACCCGCGCACAACTTACGCAAAGTTGTGCATCCCGCATGCTCCGAACCTTGGTGCTTCCGAACTTGGATTTTCCGAAGCCTAAATGATCCTCAAATATTTCCCGAACTATTCAAAATTGGAGTTCTACATTTGGCATTCGGGTCCCCTCCGTTGCACAATGAGGAAACCCCGCGCACAACTTACGCAAAGTTGTGCATCCCGCATGCTCCGAACCTTGGTGCTTCCGAACTTGCATTTTCCGAAGCCTAAATGATCCCCAAATGTTTCCCAAACTATTCAAAATTGGAGTTCTACATTTTTCATTCGGTTCCCTTTCGTCGCACAATGAGGAACCCGCGCACAACTTACGCAAAGTTGTTCATCCCGCATGCTCCGAACCATGGTACTTCCGAACTTGTATTTTCCGAAGCCTAAATGTTCCCCAAATGTTTCCCAAACTATTCAAAATTGGAGTTCTACATTTGACATTCGGGTCCCTTTCGTTGCACAATGAGGAACCCCGCGCACAACTTACGCAAGGTTGTGCATCCCGCATGCTCCGAACCTTGGTGCTTCCGAACTTGCATTTTCCGAAGCCTAAATGATCCCCAAATGTTTCCCAAACTATTCAAAATTGGAGTTCTACATTTGACATTCGGGTCCCTTTCGTTGCACAATGAGGAACCCCGCGCACAACTTACGGAAAGTTGTGCATCCCGCATGCTCCGAACCTTGGTGCTTCCGAACTTGCATTTTCCGAAGCCTAAATGATCCCCAAATGTTTCCCAAACTATTCAAAATTGGAGTTCTACATTTGACAATCGGGTCCCTTTCGTTGCACAATGAGGAACCCGCGCACAACTTACGCAAAGTTGTGCATCCCGCATGCTCCGAACCTTGGTGCTTCCGAACTTGCATTTTCCGAAGCCTAAATGATCCCCAAATGTTTCCCAAACTATTCAAAATTGGAGTTCTACATTTGACATTCGGGTCCCTTTCGTTGCACAATGAGGAACCCCGCGCACAACTTACGCAAAGTTGTGCATCCCGCATGCTCCGAACCTTGGTGCTTCCGAACTTGCATTTTTCGAAGCCTAAATGATCCCCAAATATTTCCCAAACTATTCAAAATTGGAGTTCTACATTTGACATTCGGGTCCCTTTCGTTGCACAATGAGGAACCCGCGCACAACTTACGCAAGGTTGTGCATCCCGCATGCTCCGAACCTTGGTGCTTCCGAACTTGCATTTTTCGAAGCCTAAATGATCCCCAAATGTTTCCCAAACTATTCAAAATTGGAGTTCTACATTCGACATTCGGGTCCCTTTCGTTGCACAATGAGGAACCCCGCGCACAACTTACGCAAAGTTGTGCATCCCGCATGCTCCGAACCTTGGTGCTTCCGAACTTGCATTTTCCGAAGCCTAAATGATCCCCAAATGTTTCCCAAACTATTCAAAATTGGAGTTCTACATTGGACATTTGGGTCCCTTTCGTTGCACAATGAGGAACCCCGCGCACAACTTACGCAAAGTTGTGCATCCCGCATGCTCCGAACTTGGTGCTTCCGAACTTGCATTTTTCGAAGCCTAAATGATCCCCAAATATTTCCCAAACTATTCAAAATTGGAGTTCTACATTGGACATTCGGGTCCCTTTCGTTGCACAATGAGGAACCCCGCGCACAACTTACGCAAAGTTCTGCATCCCGCATGCTCCGAACCTTGGTGCTTCCGAACTTGCATTTTCCGAAGCCTAAATGATCCCCAAATGTTTCCAAAACAATTCAAAATTGGAGTTCTACATTCGACATTCGGGTCGCTTTCGTTGCACAATGTGGAATCCCGCGTACAACTTTTGGAAAGTTGTGCATCCCGCATGCTCCGAACCTTGGTGCTTCCGAACTTGCATTTTTCGAAGCCTAAATGATCCCCAAAGGTTTCCCAAACTATTCAAAATTGGAGTTCTACATTCAACATTCGGGTCCCTTTCGTTGCAGAATGACGAACCCCGCGCACAACTTACGCAAAGTTGTGCATCCCGCATGCTCCGAACTGTTGGTGCTTCCGAACTTGCATTTTTCGAAACCTAAATGTTCCCCAAATGTTTCCCAAACTATTCAAAATTGGAGTTCTACAATGGACATTCGGTTCCCTTCGTTGCACAATGAGGAACCCCGCGCACATCTTACGCAAAGTTGTGCATCCCGCATGCTCCGAACCTTGGTGCTTCCGAACTTGCATTTTCCGATGCCTAAATGGTCCCCAAATGTTTCCCAAACTATTCAAAATTGGGGTTCTACATTGGACATTTGGGTATCTTTCGTTGTACAATGAGGAACCCCGCGTCCAACTTGAGCAAAGTGTTGCATCCCGCATGCTCCGAACCTTAGTGCTTCCGAACTTGCATTTTTCGAAGCCTAAATGATCCCCAAATGTTTCCCAAACTATTCAAAATTGGAGTTCTACATTCGACACTCGGGCCCCTTTCGTTGCTCAATGACGGACCCCGCGCAGAACTTATGCAAAGTTGTGCATCCCGCATGCTCCGAACCTTGGTGCTTCCGAACTTACAATTTCCGAAGCCTAAATGATCCCCAAATGTTTCCCAAACAATTCAAAATTGGAGTTCTACATTCGACATTCGGGTCCCTTTCGTTGCACAATGAGGAACCCCGCGCACAACTTACGCAAAGTTGTGCATCCCGCATGCTCCGAACCTTGGTGCTTCCGAACTTGCATTTTTCGAAGCCTAAATGATCCCCAAATGTTTCCCAAACTATTCAAAATTGGAGTTCTACATTTGACATTCGGGTCCCTTTCGTTGCACAATGAGGAACCCCGCGCACAACTTACGCAAAGTTGTGCATCCCGCATGCTCCGAACCTTGGTGCTTCCGAACTTGCATTTTTCGAAGCCTAAATGATCCCCAAATGTTTCCCAAACTATTCAAAATTGGAGTTCTACATTTGACATTCGGGTCCCTTTCGTTGCACAATGAGGAACCCCGCGCACAACTTACGCAAAGTTGTGCATCCCGCATGCTCCGAACCTTGGTGCTTCCGAACTTGCATTTTCCGAAGCCTAAATGATCCCCAAATGTTTCCCAAACTATTCAAAATTGGAGTTCTACATTTGACATTCGGGTCCCTTTCGTTGCACAATGAGGAACCCCGCGCACAACTTACGCAAAGTTGTGCATCCCGCATGCTCCGAACCTTGGTGCTTCCGAACTTGCATTTTCCGAAGCCTAAATGATCCCCAAATGTTTCCCAAACTATTCAAAATTGGAGTTCTACATTTGACATTCGGGTCCCTTTCGTTGCACAATGAGGAACCCCGCGCACAACATACGCAAAGTTTTGCATCTTGCACTCTCCGAGCCTTGGTGCTTCCGAAGCCTAAATGATCCCCAAATATTTCCCAAACTATTCAAAATTGGAGTTCTACAATCGACATTCGGGTCCTTTTCTTTAAACAATGAGGAACCCCGCGCACAACTTACGCAAAGTTGTACACCCCGCACGCTCCGAACCTTGGGGCTTCCGAACTTGCATTTTCCGAATCCTAAATGATCCCCAAGTGTTTCCCAAACTATTCAAAATTGGAGTTCTACATTTGACATTCGGGTCCCTTTCGTTGCACAATGAGGAACCCCGCGCACAACTTACGCAAGGTTGTGCATCCCGCATGCTCCGAACCTTGGTGCTTCCAAACTTGCATTTTTCGAAGCCTAAATGATCCCCAAATGTTTCCCAAACTATTCAAAATTGGAGTTCTACATTGGACATTTGGGTCCCTTTCGTTGCACAATGAGGGACCCCGCGCACAACTTACGCAAAGTTGTGCATCCCGCATGCTCCGAACCTTGGTGCTTCCGAACTTGCATTTTCCGAAGCCTAAATGATCCCCAAATGTTTCCCAAACTATTCAAAATTGGAGTTCTACATTTGACATTCGGGTCCCTTTCGTTGCACAATGAGGAACCCCGCGCACAACTTACGCAAAGTTGTGCATCCCGCATGCTCCGAACCTTGGTGCTTCCGAACTTGCATTTTCCGAAGCCTAAATGATCCCCAAATGTTTCCCAAACTATTCAAAATTGGAGTTCTACATTCGACATTCGGGTTCCTTTTGTTGCACAATGAGGAACCCCACGCACAACTTACAGAAAGTTGTGCTTCCTGCATGCTCTGAACCTTGGTCCTTCAGAACTTGCATTTTCCCCAAATGTTTCCCAAACTATTGAAAATTGGAGTTCTACATTGAACATTTGGGTCCCTTTCTTTGCACAATGAGGAACCCCGCGCACAACTTACGCAAAGTTGTGCATCCCGCATGATCCGAAGCTTGGTGCTTCCGAACATGCATTTTCTGAAGCCTAAATGATCCCCAAATGTTTCCCAAACTATTCAAAATTAGAGTTCTACATTCGACATTCGGGTCCCTTTCGTTGCACAATGAGGAACCCCGCGCACAACTTACGCAAAGTTGTGCATCCCGCATGCTCCGAACCTTGGCACTTCCGAACTTGCATTTTCCGAAGCCTAAATGTTCCCCAAAAGTTTCCCAAACTATTCAAAATTGGAGTTCTACATTCGACATTCGGGTCCCTTTTGTTGCACAATGAGGAACCCCGCGCACAACTTACGCAAAGTTGTGCATCCCGCATGCTCCGAACCTTGGTCCTTCCGAACTTGCATTTTCCGAAGCTTAAATGATCCCCAAATGTTTCCCAAACTATTCAAAATTGGAGTTCTACATTCGACATTCGGGTCCCTTTTGTTGCACAATGAGGAACCCCGCGCACAACATACGCAAAGTTGTGCATCCCGCATGCTCCGAACCTTGGTGCTTCCGAACTTGCATTTTTCGAAGCCTAAATGATGCCTAAATGTTTCCCAAACTATTCAAAATTGGAGTTCTACATTCGACATTCGGGTCCCTTTCGTTGCACAATGAGGAACCCCGCGCACAACTTTCGCAAAGTTGTGCATCCCGCATGCTCCGAACCTTGGTGCTTCCGAACTTGCATTTTCCGAAGCCTAAATGATCCCCAAATGTTTCCCAAACTATTCAAAATTGGAGTTCTACATTGGACATTTGGGTCCCTTTCTTTGCACAATGAGGAACCCCGCGCACAACTTACGCAAAGTTGTGCATCCCGCATGCTCCGAACGTTCGTGCTTCCGAACATGCATTTTCCGAAGACTAAATGATCCCCAAATATTTTCCAAACAATTCAAGATTGGAGTTCTACAGTCGACATTCCGGTCCCTTTCGTTGCACAATGAGGAACCCCGCGCACAACTTACGCAAAGTTGTGCATCCCGCATGCTCCGAACCTTGGTGCTTCCGAACTTGCATTTTTCGAAGCCTAAATGATCCCCAAATGTTTCCCAAACTATTCAAAATTGGAGTTCTACATTTGACATTCGGGTCCCATTCGTTGCACAATGAGGAACCCCGCGCACAACTTACGCAAAGTTGTGCATCCCGCATGCTCCGAACCTTGGTGCTTCCGAACTTGCATTTTCCGAAGCCTAAATGATCCCCAAATGTTTCCCAAACTTTTCAAAATTGGAGTTCTACATTTGACATTCGGGTCCCTTTCGTTGCACAATGAGGAACCCCGCGCACAACTTACGCAAAGTTGTGCATCCCGCATGCTCCGAACCTTGGTGCTTCCGAACTTGCATTTTCCGAAGCCTAAATGATCCCCAAATGTTTCCCAAACTATTCAAAATTGGAGTTCTACATTGGACATTCGGGTCCCTTTCGTTGCACAATGAGGAACCCCGCGCACAACTTACGCAAAGTTGTGCATCCCGCATGCTCCGAACCTTGGTGCTTCCGAACTTGCATTTTCCGAAGCCTAAATGATCCCCAAATGTTTCCCAAACTATTCAAAATTGGAGTTCTACATTGGACATTCGGGTCCCTTTCGTTGCACAAACAGGAACCCCGCGCACAGCTTACGCAAGGTTGTGCATCCCGCATGCTCCGAACCTTGCTGCTTCCGAACTTGCATTTTCGGTAGCCTAAATGTTCCCCAAATGTTTCCCAAACTATTCAAAATTGGAGTTCTACAGTGGACATTCGGGTCCCTTTCGTTGCACAATGAGGAAACCCCGCGCACAACTTACGCAAAGTTGTGCATCCCGCATGCTCCGAACTTTCGTGCTTCCGAACTTGCATTTTCCGAAGCCTAAATGATCCCCAAATGTTTCCCAAACTATTCAAAATTGGAGTTCTACATTTGACATTCGGGTCCCTTTCGTTGCACAATGAGGAACCCCGCGCACAACTTACGCAAAGTGGTGCATCCCGCATGCTCCGAACGTGCATTTCCCGCAGCCTAAATGATCCCCAAATGTTTCCCAAACTATTGAAAATTGGAGTTCTGCGTTGGACATTTGGGTCCGTCCCTTTCTTTGTACATTGAGGAACCCCGCGCACAACTTACGCAAAGTTGTGCATCCCGCATGCTCCGAAGCATGGTGCTTCCGATCTTGCATTTTCCGAAGCCTAAATGATCCCCAAATATTTCCCAAACTATTCAAAATTGGAGTTCTACATTCGACATTCGGGTCCCTTTCGTTGCACAATGAGGAACCCCGCGCACAACTTACGCAAAGTTGTGCATCCCGCATGCTCCGAACCTTGGTGCTTCCGAACTTGCATTTTCCGAAGCCTAAATGATTCCCAAATGTTTCCCAAACTATTCAAAATTGGAGTTCTACATTTGACATTCGGGTCCCTTTCGTTGCACAATGAGGAACCCCGCGCACAACTTACGCAAAGTTGTGCATCCCGCATGCTCCGAACCTTGGTGCTTCCGAACTTGCATTTTCCGAAGCCTAAATGATCCCCAAATGTTTCCCAAACTATTCAAAATTGGAGTTCTACATTTGACATTCGGGTCCCTTTCGTTGCACAATGAGGAACCCCGCGCACAACTTACGCAAAGTTGTGCATCCCGCATGCTCCGAACCTTGGTGCTTCCGAACTTGCATTTTCCGAAGCCTAAATGATCCCCAAATGTTTCCCAAACTATTCAAAATTGGAGTTCTACATTTTATAATCGGGTCCCTTTCGTTGCACAATGAGGAACCCTGCGCACACCATACCCAAAGTAGTGTATCCCGCATGCTCCGAACCTTGGTGCTTCCGAACTTGCATTTTCCGAAGCCTAAATGATCCCCAAATGTTTCCCAAACTATTCAAAATTGGAGTTCTACATTCGACATTCGGGTCCCTTTCGTTGCACAATGAGGAACCCCGCGCACAACTTACGCAAAGTTGTGCATCCCGCATGCTCCGAACCTTGGTGCTTCCGAACTTGCATTTTCCGAAGCCTAAATGATCCCCAAATGTTTCCCAAACTATTCAAAATTGGAGTTCTACATTTGACATTCGGGTCCCTTTCGTTGCACAATGAGGAACCCCGCGCACAACTTACGCAAAGTTGTGCATCCCGCATGCTCCGAACCTTGGTGCTTCCGAACTTGCATTTTCCGAAGCCTAAATGATCCCCAAATGTTTCCCAAACTATTCAAAATTGGAGTTCTACATTGGACATTCGGGTCCCTTTCGTTGCACAATGAGGAACCCCGCGCACAACTTACGCAAAGTTGTGCATCCCGCATGCTCCGAACCTTGGTGCTTCCGAACTTGCATTTTCCGAAGCCTAAATGATCCCCAAATGTTTCCCAAACTATTCAAAATTGGAGTTCTACATGTGACATTCAGGTCCCTTTCGTTGCGCAATAAGGAACCCCGCGCACAACTTACGCAAAGTTGTGCATCCCGCATGCTCCGAACCTTGGTGCTTCCGAACTTGCATTTTCCGAAGCCTAAATGATCCCCAAATGTTTCCCAAACTATTCAAAATTGGAGTTCTACATTTGACATTCGGGTCCCTTTCGTTGCACAATGAGGAACCCCGCGCACAACTTACGCAAAGTTGTGCATCCCGCATGCTCCGAACCTTGGTGCTTCCGAACTTGCATTTTCCGAAGCCTAAATGATCCCCAAATGTTTCCCAAACTATTCAAAATTGGAGTTCTGCATTCGACATTCGGGTCCCTTTCGTTGCACAATGACGGACGCCGCGCACAACTTATGCAAAGTTGTGCATCCCGCATGCTCCGACCTTGGTGCTTCCGAAGTTGCACTTTCCGAAGCCTAAATGACCCCCAAATGTTTCCCAAACTATTGAAAATTGGAGTTCTACATTGGACATTCGGGTCCCCTTCGTTGGACAATGAGGATCCCCGCGCACAACTTACGCAAAGTTTTGCATCCCGCATGCTCCGAACCTTGGTGCTTCCAAACTTGCATTTTTCGAAGCCTAAATGATCCCCAAATGTTTCCCAAACTATTCAAAATTGGAGTTCTACATTGGACATTCGGGTCCCTTTCGTTGCACAATGAGGAACCCCGCGCACAACTTACGCAAAGTTGTGCATCCCGCATGCTCCGAACCTTGGTGCTTCCGAACTTGCATTTTCCGAAGCCTAAATGATCCCCAAATGTTTCCCAAACTATTCAAAATTGGAGTTCTACATTTGACATTCGGGTCCCTTTCGTTGCACAATGAGGAACCCCGCGCACAACTTACGCAAAGTTGTGCATCCCGCATGCTCCGAACCTTGGTGCTTCCGAACTTGCATTTTCCGAAGCCTAAATGATCCCCAAATGTTTCCCAAACTATTCAAAATTGGAGTTCTACATTTGACATTCGGGTCCCTTTCGTTGCACAATGAGGAAACCAGCGCACAACTTACGCAAAGTTGTGCATCCCGCATGCTCCGAACCTTGGTGCTTCCGAACTTGCATTTTCCGAAGCCTAAATCATCCCCAAATGTTTCCCAAACTATTCAAAATTGGAGTTCTACATTTGACATTCGGGTCCCTTTCTTTGCACAATGAGGAACCCCGCGCACAACTTACGCAAAGTTGTGCATCCCGCATGCTCCGAACCTTGGTGCTTCCGAACTTGCATTTTTCAAAGCCTAAATGATCCCCAAATATTTCCCAAACTTTTCAAAATTGGAGTTCTACATTCGACATTCGGGTCCCTTTCGTTGCACAATGAGGAACCCCGCGCACAACTTACGCAAAGTTGTGCATCCCGCATGCTCCGAACCTTGGTGCTTCCGAACTTGCATTTTTCGAAGCCTAAATGATCCCCAAATGTTTCCCAAACTATTCAAAATTGGAGTTCTACATTCGACATTCGGGTCCCTTTCGTTGCACAATGAGGAACCCCGCGCACAACTTACGCAAAGTTGTGCATCCCGCATGCTCCGAACCTTGGTGCTTCCGAACTTGCACTTTCCGAAGCCTAAATGATCCCCAAATGTTTCCCAAACTATTCAAAATTGGAGTTCTACATTGGACATTCGGGTCCCTTTCGTTGCACAATGAGGAACCCCGCGCACAACTTTTGGAAAGTTGTGCATCCCGCATGCTCCGAACCTTGGTGCTTCCGAACTTGCATTTTCCGAAGCCTAAATGATCCCCAAATGTTTCCCAAACTATTCAAAATTGGAGTTCTACAATGGACATTCGGGTCCCTTTCGTTGCACAATGAGGAACCCCGCGCACAACTTACGCAAAGTTGTGCATCCCGCATGCTCCGAACTTTCGTGCTTCCGAACTTGCATTTTCCGATGCCTAAATGATCCCCAAATGTTTCCCAAACTATTCAAAATTGGAGTTCTACATTGGACATTTGGGTGCCTTTCGTTGCACAATGAGGAACCCCGCGCACAACCTGCGCAAAGTGGTGCATCCCTCATGCTCCGAACCTTGGTGCTTTCGAACTTGCATTTACCGAAGCCTAAATGACCCCCAAATGTTTCCCAAACAATTCAAAATTGGAGTTCTACATTCAACATTCGTGTCCCTTTTGTTGCACAATGAGGGACCCCGCGCACAACTTACGGAAAGTTGTGCATCCCGGATGCTCCGAACCTTGGTGCTTCCGAACTTGCATTTTCCGAAGCCTAAATGATCCCCAAATGTTTCCCAAACAATTCAAAATTGGAGTTCTATATTCGACATTCGGGTCCCTTTCGTTGCACAATGAGGAACCCCGCGCACAACTTTTGGAAAGTTGTGCATCCCGCATGCTCCGACCTTGGTGCTTCCGAACTTGCACTTTCCGAAGCCTAAATGATCCCCAAATGTTTCCCAAACTATTCAAAATTGGAGTTCCACATTGGACATTTGGGTCCCCTTCGTTGCACAATGAGGAACCCCGCGCACACCATACGCAAAGTTGTGCATCCCGCATGCTCCGAACGTTCGTGCTTCCGAACTTGCATTTTTCGAAGCCTAAATGATCCCTAAATGTTTCCCAAACTATTCAAAATTGGAGTTCCACATTGGACATTTGGGTCCTCTTCGTTGCACAATGTGGGACCCCGCGCACAACTTACGCAAAGTTGTGCATCCCGCATGCTCCGAACCTTGGTGCTTCCGAACTTGCATTTTCCGAAGCCTAAATGATCCCCAAATGTTTCCCAAACTATTCAAAATTGGAGTTCTACATTGGACATTCGGGTCCCTTTCGTTGCACAATGAGGAACCCCGCGCACAACTTTTGGAAAGTTGTGCATCCCGCATGCTCCGAACCTTGGTGCTTCCGAACTTGCATTTTCCGAAGCCTAAATGATCCCCAAATGTTTCCCAAACTATTCAAAATTGGAGTTCTACATTGGACATTCGGGTCCCTTTCGTTGCACAATGAGGAAACCCCGCGCACAACTTACGCAAAGTTGTGCATCCCGCATGCTCCGAACCTTGGTGCTTCCGAACTTGCATTTTCCGAAGCCTAAATGATCCCCAAATGTTTCCCAAACTATTCAAAATTGGAGTTCTACATTGGACATTTGGGTCCCTTTCGTTGCACAAAGAGGAACCCCGCGCACAACTTACGCAAAGTGGTGCATCCCGCATGCTTCGAACCTTGGTGCTTCCAAACTTGCATTTTTCAAAGCCTAAATGATCCCCAAATATTTCCCAAACTTTTCAAAATTGGAGTTCTACATTCGACATTCGGGTCCCTTTCGTTGCACAATTAGGAACCCCGCGGACAACTTACGCAAAGTTGTGCATCCGGCATGCTCCGAACCTAAGTGCTTCCGAACTTGCATTTTCCGAAGCCTAAATGATCCCCAAATGTTTCCCAAACTATTCAAAATTGGAGTTCTACATTGGACATTCGGGTCCCTTTCGTTGCACAATGAGGAACCCCGCGCACAACTTACGCAAAGTTGTGCATCCCGCATGCTCCGAACCTTGGTACTTCAGAACTTGCATTTTCCGAACCCTAAATGATCCCCAAATGTTTCCGAAACTTTTCAAAATTGGAGTTCTACATTGGACATTCGGGTCCCTTTCGTTGCACAATGAGGAACCCCGCGCACAACTTTTGGAAAGTTGTGCATCCCGCATGCTCCGAACCTTGGTGCTTCCGAACTTGCATTTTCCGAAGCCTAAATGATCCCCAAATGTTTCCCAAACTATTCAAAATTGGAGTTCTACATTGGACATTCGGGTCCCTTTCGTTGCACAATGAGGAACCCCGCGCACAACTTACGCAAAGTTGTGCATCCCGCATGCTCCGAACTTTCGTGCTTCCGAACTTGCATTTTCCGAAGCCTAAATGATCCCCAAATGTTTCCCAAACTATTCAAAATTGGAGTTCTACATTGGACATTTGGGTCCCTTTCGTTGCACAATGAGGAACCCCGCGCACAACTTACGCAAAGTGGTGCATCCCGCATGCTCCGAACCTTGGTGCTTCCGAACTTGCATTTTCCGAAGCCTAAATGATCCCCAAATGTTTCCCAAACTATTCAAAATTGGAGTTCTACATTTGACATTCGGGTCCCTTTCGTTGCACAATGAGGAACCCCGCGCACAACTTACGGAAAGTTGTGCATCCCGCATGCTCCGAACCTTGGTGCTTCCGAACTTGCATTTTCCGAAGCCTAAATGATCCCCAAATGTTTCCCAAACTATTCAAAATTGGAGTTCTACATTCGACATTCGGGTCCCTTTCGTTGCACAATGAGGAACCCCGCGCACAACTTTCGCAAAGTTGTGCATCCCGCATGCTCCGACCTTAGTGCTTCCGAACTTGCACTTTCCGAAGACTAAATGATCCCCAAATGTTTCCCAAACTATTCAAAATTGGAGTTCTACATTGGACATTCGGGTCCCTTTCGTTGCACAATGAGGAACCCCGCGCACAACTTACGCAAAGTTGTGCATCCCGCATGCTCCGAACCTTGGTGCTTCCGATCTTGCATTTTCCGAAGCCTAAATGATCCCCAAATGTTTCCCAAACAATTCAAAATTGGAGTTCCACATTGGACATTCGGGTCCTTTTCGTTGCACAATGAGGGACCCCGCGCACAACTTACGGAAAGTTGTACATCCCGCATGCTCCGAACCTTGGTGCTTCCGAACTTGCATTTTCCAAAGCCTAAATGATCCCCAAATGTTTCCCAAACTATTCAAAATTGGAGTTCTACATTGGACATTCGGGTCCCTTTCGTTGCACAATGAGGAACCCCGCGCACAACTTTTGGAAAGTTGTGCATCCCGCATGCTCCGAACCTTGGTGCTTCCGAACTTGCATTTTTCGAAGCCTAAATGATCCCCAAATGTTTCCCAAACTATTCAAAATTGGAGTTCTACATTTGACATTCGGGTCCCTTTCGTTGCACAATGAGGAAACCCCGCGCACAACTTACGCAATGTTGTGCATCCCGCATGCTCCGAACTTTCGTGCTTCCGAACGTGCATTTCCCGAAGCCTAAATGATCCCCAAATGTTTCCCAAACTATTGAAAATTGGAGTTCTACATTGGAAATTTTGGTCCCTTTCTTTGCACAATGAGGAACCCCACGCACAACTTAAGCAAAGTTGTGCATCCCGCATGCTCCGAACCTTGGTGCTTCCGATCTTGCATTTTCCGAAGGGTAAATGATCCCCAAATATTTCCCGAACTATTCAAAATTAGAGTTCTACATTCGACATTCGGGTCCCTTTCGTTGCACCAATGAGGAACCCCACGCACAACTTACGCAAAGTTCTGCATCCCACATGCTCCGAACCTTGGTGCTTCCGAACTTGCATTTTCCGAAGCCTAAATGATCCCCAAATGTTTCCCAAACAATTCAAAATTGGAGTTCTACATTCGTCATTCGGGTCCCTTTCGTTGCACAATGAGGAACCCCGCGCACAACTTACGCAAAGTTGTGCATCCCGCATGCTCCGAACCTTGGCGCTTCCGAACTTGCATTTTCCAAAGCCTAAATGATCCCCAAATGTTTCAGAAACTATTCAAAATTAGAGTTCTACAATTGACATTCGGCTCCCTTTCGTTGCACCAACGAGGAACCCCCCGCACAACTTTTGAAAAGTTGTGCATCCCGCAAGCTCCGAACCTTGGTGCTTCCGAACTTGCATTTTCCGAAGCCTAAATTATCCCCAAATGTTTCCCAAACTATTCAAAACTGGAGTTCCACATTGGACATTTGGGTCCCTTTCGTTGCACAATGAGGAACCCCGCGCACACCATACGCAAAGTTGTGCATCCCGCATGCTCCGAACGTTCGTGCTTCCGAACTTGCATTTTCCGAAGCCTAAATGATCCCCAAATGTTTCCCAAACTATTCAAAATTGGAGTTCCACATTGGACATTCGGGTCCTTTTCGTTGCACAATGAGGGACCCCGCGCACAACTTATGGAAAGTTGTACATCCCGCATGCTCCGAACCTTGGTGCTTCCGATCTTGCATTTTCCGAAGCCTAAATGATCCCCAAATGTTTCCCAAACAATTCAAAATTGGAGTTCCACATTGGACATTCGGGTCCCTTTCGTTGCACAATGAGGAACCCCGCGCACAACTTTTGGAAAGTTGTGCATCCCGCATGCTCCGAACCTTGGTGCTTCCGAACTTGCATTTTCCGAAGCCTAAATGTTCCCCAAAAGTTTCCCAAACTATTCAAAATTGGAGTTCTACATTCGACATTCGGGTCCCTTTTGTTGCAGAATGAGGAACCCCGTGCACAACTTACGCAAAGTTGTGCATCCCGCATGCTCCGAACTTTCGTGCTTCCGAACTTGCATTTTTTGATGCCTAAATGATCCCCAAATGTTTCCCAAACTATTGAAAATTGGAGTTCTACATTGGACATTTGGGTCCCTTTCGTTGCACAATGAGGAACCCCGCGCACAACTTGCGCAAAGTGGTGCATCCCGCATGCTCAGAACCTTGGTGCTTCCGAACTTGCATTTTCCGAAGCCTAAATGATCCCCAAATGTTTCCCAAACAAATCAAAAATGGAGTTCTACAATGGACATTCGGGTCCCTTTCGTTGCACAATGAGGAACCCCGCGCACAACTTACGCAAAGTTGTGCATCCCGCATGCTCCGAACCTTGGTGCTTCCGAACTTGCATTTTTCGAAGCCTAAATGATCCCCAAATGTTTCCCAAACAAGTCAAAATTAGAGTTCTACATTCGAAATTCGGGTCCCTTTCGTTGCACCAATGAGGAACCCCGCACACAACTTTTGGAAAGTTGTGCATCCCGCATGCTCCGTACCTTGGTGCTTCCGAACTTGCATTTTCCGAAGCCTAAATGATCCCCAAATGTTTCCCAAACTATTCAAAATTAGAGTTCTACATTGGACATTCGGGTCCCTTTCGTTGCACCAAAGAGGAACCCCGCGCACAACTTTTGGAAAGTTGTGCGTCGCGCATGCTCCGAACCAGGGTGCTTCCGAACTTACATTTTCCGAATCATAAATGACCCCCGAATGTTTCCCAAAATATTTATTACGATCGAGCGTCAGAAATGCAATCAACTATTGATTCAGGTTTAACATACCTCTTATCCAAGAGAAATAGTGACCCCGAAATGGCTTTAGTGGCTCACGTCGAAGCCAACACTATCCAACGGATTGATTGGACATATAGTATGTCGAGGACAGAATACCATGCGCTTAGGGACACAGTCGCATTTGATTCCACATTCAAGACCAATGCCTTAGGGATGAAAATGATGGTCATCGTTGGTGTGAATCATCACCATTAGACAGTGGTGTTCAGATCGGCCTTGCTTGCTGTAGAGAAATCGAAGGATTACATATGGTTTCTGCGGGCACTTGCAGTTGTAATGGGAATAAGCATTCGATCAACATGGTAACCAATGTCAACAAGGTGATGGTAACTGTTGTTCGAAAGATATGGATAGGTTCTCGACATCGATTATGCCTCTCGCATTTTAGTCGAAACATTGCTTGTCACGTGCAAGATTCAGATTGAGGCAAATGGTATCGACTTTCATATATATCAGAAGCTCCTCTGATGTAGTCGAGGAAATGTGGCAGGATTTTTTAGAATTGAAAATGCTGATTAAGTCTCGGTGGCTAGAACAAATACATGCTTACCGACATATGTGGTGGCAAACATATCTCCAGGGACATTTCTGGATGGTATTAAGAAGCACACAGAGATGTGAATGAATTCATGCTTATATGAAAGGGTATGCTAAGGGCAAGCGCAAGTAGCACGAGTTCCTCCACCATTTTGGCCGTGCGATGGCCGACTTACGTCACAATGAATGCATGGCCGGTTACGAATCCACTCATAAGGGGTATTAGATGTAACAATGTGGATGAAAGTGGAGGAGGACTCTAGTAGGATATACAAGCTGAGTTCTTTTCGCAAAGTTCAAGTTGAAATCAAAGAGGGAGCTTTATATTACGTGATTGGGCGTCAACGTAGCGAAGCTTCTCCTCTTTACAAATTCTCCGATATTGAGTCAAAGAAGAAATGATTACCGTATATTGAGCATCAAACACTTTGGAGATGAGGTATTCATGTTTAGACTAGCTTGTTGCCACATATTCGATGTTGCTAAGATTGAAGAACTTCATTCAATACCGACCAATCTTGTTCTTTGTAGGAGGACGAAGAATGCAAAGTCACATGATAATATTTCAGCTGAAAATGGTCATCACGGATTAACCCTTGACGACATATGGCAAGGTGTTTTGATGAGGGCCTGCCGGTGCTTATGCTACCTTGGAGGGAAATCAGATGATGAATTTCGAGAGGTATACAAGACTATAAATGAAGTGACATAATGTTTGGTGCAATTATGTAATGAGGAAATCAGTACCGGTGAATGCGACAACGGGAACGGCGGCCCACAGAATTTATCCAAGAAGAAGGGAAAGTCCGCAATCAAGTCAGTATCTAATTGTCGAGATCAATGAATTTCGTCATGAACTGCCACTATACTGACATGTTCCAGTTGGCTACGTCACTGAATCAAGTCTACACGAATTCGACACAGGTCGCGAGGATATCTCATATAGCTCTATCTTTGGTCAGTGTGTAATGCAAGAAGATGATGAAATATAATGATGGTGCTTTCAACAAGTAACATTAACGGTTCCCGACAAAGGTGCATTCATGTAAACTGTATTTACATGATTGATTTAAGAAAATATTGAATTATAATGCTGCTGCTTGCAACCAGTGACAATCATGGTTCCCCAAAAGATGGTCACCATATCTGAAACTATACGAAACATGGTTACTGCATGCAGCGTAAGGATTAGGCAATATAAAAGTTAAGGCCGTTCCAGTTACTTATCAACGACCGACATCCTCGGCATTGTCGCTGCCAAATTAGTCTTCCCCTTCACCTTTGGTTGTTGCGTCATCTTCCCCTGTCCATCCCTGATATTTGCGAGGACTTTCATTCACATAATGTTACCAGGCCATTGTATCAGGGCGATGACCGGCTGTAACCGGTCAATCACTCCGACATGCTGCGGAATATCGGATGCAATGTGAAAGTGTTAGCACAGTACAAAATAGGAGCATATTCATATGAGGATGCATGAAACTGTACCATGTTGTTAGCGCCTAACGGAGGAAACATGAGAGACATAAACATGATCAGGAACGTTCCACATTCGGCGCTGAAAATCATAAAAAACATGTGAGTACAAAGTCAATGTACGTAATTACATTTGCGAAAAAAACAAGACAGATACATACTCATTCCCTTAATCAAACTGTCTTAGGACGTTTAAGTTTGATATTTTAGCTAGTTGTCGATGTCGGGTAGAGGTCATGTTGTACGTGTTGATGTGTACCTGTTTTTTTTCTAATATCACGCTAATGAGCAACACCACACGGCTATGCATATTTGAATTCCCATGTAGGTTTGTCACTCTAATTGACACAACATTGTGGAGAATCCATACTTCGACAGTTGTAAACTTTATAACTTGTAGGATCCAGTGGGAATTGTTCATGCATACTGGTACAAGAATCTTTGCCAGGGTTTAGGAGTGTTCAGATACCTTAAACACTTCCTAAATAAGAAGGATGTCGTAATGACTTACCATTTCGACATCCTCATTATTTCCTATGTGTGCCGGTACCGACTAGTACAAGTTCAATCTACATTCCTCCGTGACAATCGGCATATTTTTGGGGAGGATAGTTCGTCTTTACCCCTCGAAAACAAAAAAATTTGTCCTTTAGGTAGGTAAGTTTTAAAACTCCCCTTTTACCACACCTTTATTTTAGGTCTTTTTCTAATAAAAAATTTAGCCCAAAAATTTGAAAAGTTTTCAATTAAGTCCTTGAAATGTCTGGAGAAAGAAAATCTGCGGGAACTCCTTCTGGAACTCCATCACAACTGGAGTTCGTCTCAGAGCCTAGGATATCTTCTTTTGGAATTAGCAAGAGTATAAATGATATTTTAACTCAGCTAACGATTCAAGGGAGCACCGAAAGTCTTGAGAATCGAAACCATCTTGCTCGGGAAGTAGGTTCTATAGTAAATAAGATGTTAGATTCTTTAGAGCATGAAAGAAGTTTAAAAAGGCCTGAAGTAGAGGCGACTTCTGGACTGGAAAGTACTACGGGAAAACCAGTCGAAAAGTTGAAACTGGGAGGAAGAAATTCCAAACAGGATCAAGGCAAAAGTGTGGAAGAAATGTACAAGGAGTCAGTAGCTCCTTACATTTTGGACTCACAAAAGCGAAATGCAAATTTGAACTCTCAAAGTGGAGAGTTGGCAAAGGACCTAAGGAAAGCCTTAGGACTGGCATAGGAAATTCCAGTTCATTTAGACAATCGTACGTTTAATGAATTGGTAACTGCGAAAAGGGAAATTTGCAGGCCCGATTATCCCCATAGAACTAAACAAGAGTTTATTCCAAGGGATAACGTTTTAAAGCCAATAATCACCCCTGGTGCTTTTCTAGATATCGATTGTGAGAAGCACGTATCTGAAAAGATAGATGAGTGGTTATCACTAATTCGAATGACTGCGTCTGCTGGGATATTATCCCCTGGATCAGTTTACGAGTTATGTGTAGCAGCCCTCATGGGAACGGCGCCAAAATATTGGAAATCTTTGGTGGCTCATACAGACATCAAAGAAAAGATAGATCAAGCGTTGACCGTTGATGGTGTATTAGCAATCATCGCTGATGCATTAAAACGGGAGTTCTGTGGTTTTTCTTTATCCACTGAGACTGTAGAAAAGGAGCATTCGTTGACTACTCTGGTTAAACTACAGATCTGTGATATGTGTCTGTTTGATAGCTACGTATGTGAATTCCAGAAGTATTATTACAATCTGGACGCATTCTCTCAACCTTTTTTGCGAAACTTCCAGAACCTTGGTCGAAGGTTGCTCAAAAGGCCTATGAATTACTCCTGAGAGAAGAAAAGATTGTTTAGGACTCGGAGGAAAAATTCAGGTGGTTAAGTACGCGATGAGGAAAGCGTGTACTGAGCTCCAAGTAAAGGAGGCAGCTAAAAAGCTGCCTTACCTAAACAAGAGCTGTTGTTCTCAGATTGAATATGTACTTGGGAGGTATGGATGTGATACTCCAGGAGAATCTATGAGAACAAGAAACTTTCCGAAGAAGAGATAGGATCAATGCCTTTAAGCGAAAGCATGGCAGAGAACCTAAGTGTACGAAAGGGAAACCGTTGAGTAACTGCAATTGTTGCTGGTTTGGTGGATCAAAAACCCACAAGGCGGATACTTGTCCTCAGAAGAACCAAATGAGCAAAAGACTCCAAATGGTATTTCTGGACGACAAGAGTCATGAGGAGGACGAAGTCCTGGCTTATGAACCAATAGATGAGCAGGATATTTCTGACTTAAACTCGGAAGTAGAATCTATCTATGAAGTTGTGTCAAATTACGATACAGATTCAGAAGAGGATTCTGATCTCTGAAAAATGCATCTATTTATGATGAGAGCAGATCAAAGTGGAGATGGTGATGAGTTGGTTCCATTGGAAACAGCGAATCAGGTACTGGAAGAATCTCACCAGTACGAAGATCCATCACAGTCAATTCTGGAATGGAGGTTGCCAAATGTGAATGTGAGAGAAGTCTATAGTGTATCTAGATTTAATTTTTTATCTATAATAGACATTTCACAGTCAGAAGTCACGGCTCAAGTTACAAGTACGAAACTTGAGACGTTGGATATCCCATTATTAAACGTACAACGCAATAAGGAAACCATGCAACGTACGAGAGGTGTATATAACTATATACACATTGGGTTGATCCAAGTAGGACTAATTCCGCTATTTCATCTTCCAGCGGATAGTCCTATGGTAGCAGCTGTAATCGATAAAAAATGGCGAGAATTTAAAGATCAGCTGATATCAAGTACACAGGCCAATCTTGCACACGGCCCTGTATGGTTCCAAGTCCATCCAAACTTCATGATGGCCCTGAACGATCGTTGTTTGGGGAATTCATTGACATTAAGGATTAAATCAATGAATATGGATAGAATGAATCCCCAGGCCAAGTTTTTGGCGTATCACACTGGGGTAATTTATCGATTGGTAAATACCACTAGTCCTGGTGTGAGAAACATCTCAAGACTTACTGAGTTGTTTGAGGAAGGTCATAATAACTACCAACAATTTCATAGGCACGAGGTAAACCCATTGGAATTAACCTGGCCAAGAAATTAGGTTATGACGAGCCTGGTAGTAGCTCTAGACCGATTAGTGCGGCTAATATCCGAGAGAGAGGTAATGAGATTACTTTAATGTTAGGAGAGCCATTTAGAGGTAATGATAGAGCTGACAGGCATCTGCCTGTGAGGATACCAATCCTGAGTGAGCCAAGAACTCATACGCTCTCTAAAGTTTCTTCTAGAGCTAGTGATATGGGAGATGACATAATCATGTCTAGACCAGCAGAGGCTTCTGCACCACCACTAGTTGAGGAAATGTCTCGACGATCTCTTGATTCGAGAAGCCCGTCTCAACATACGGGTAGAATCGTAGGATATAGACAGGTATCGTTATTAGTCTATGAAGATCCGGTAGATCAATCGAGAGAGGAATCAATACGGATGATGAGAGTTACCTATCTCGATAACTCTTTATCCAATATTCCTGAAGTCTGTAAGGTTATTGAACAAATAGCCGAACAGAGGTCTATATCAGTAGACGAAATCTGGAGGATGATAGAACCATCCCAAGAAGTACCCAAAAATATTGGATTTAGTGTCAGGAAGGAAGATTTGAGCACATATATAGCTCTAAGTTTCAAATTTCCTGAATACTATGAGTATTCTCTGGATAATTTGATAGACACTGGGTGTAGCATAAGTTGTGCTAGACTCAATGCGCTACCAGATGAGGTGGAAACCACTACAAAAACCCATCCATATGGTTAATGTAGATGGAATGGCGACATTTGTTAGCCATCAGGCCAATAATTCATCATTAAAGAGATCCTGACCCATCCTTTATTAGAGGCAGATATCGTCATTGGTAATGCTTTTTTAAAGGGACAAAAGGAAAATTTACCTTTTGTGCAGGATGTCCATCATGTGTCCATAGGTGGTGTAAAGATCAGTATTCTACAAGAACCTAAATTAAGGTTAAAGTTTGGGTTCTATCCGATAAAATGGACGGAATATTGTGGTACTTCACCGTGTGAAAGAGCGTTCAGAGTGCGAGCTCAGCGTGGTGATATACGGTTGGAAGAAAACGACTTATGGGTGCAAACCCTGTTTTCTCCAGCGGATACCAGGAGTTCTAACTGGTATGATGACTTGTTTTCTAAACAAGAAGTGTGTAGGGCAGTAAAGTTAACAGAGACAAAATGGGATAAGTTCCTTGTAAAACTTGCCGACAATTTTAGTGAAGATCCATTAAAATTGTGGAGTCAGAATAGCCTAAAGGCTATATTCGAGTTGAAAGATCCCGGAACCATTATAAGAGCCAGAAATATTACATATACGGCTGAAATGGTTGAGGAGTTTGACAAACAAATTCCTGAGTTACTTGGAAAAGGCTTGATTAGGGACAGCTACAGTCCGCATTCTAGTCCTACCTTTATGGTAATAAATCATGCCGAGCAGGTGCGAGGAAATGCACTAATGGTTATAGACTATCGTCAGCTTAATAAAGCTACCAAAGATGATGGCTGTAAGATTCCTACTGCGGGAGATCTAATTGATAGAGTTAGTTTGAGCCAACCAAAATTCTTTTCCAAATTTGACTTGAAAAGTTGTTACTGGCAAGTCAAGATGGAAGAATATTCGGTTCCTCTAACTGCCTTCAATGCTCCGCAGGGAATGTTTGAATGGATGGTGATGCCATTCGGCCTGAAGAATGCTCCAGGCGTGTTTCAGCGCAAAATGGATAATGCTTTCAAGCAGGTCCGTATGTTTTGTGCGGTCTACATAGACGATGTGTTAGTCTACAGTCAGACTGAAAACGATCACATGAGACGCCTTGATAAGGTGACTGATGTTTTCTGACAGGAGGGCATGATTCTATCAGAAAGAAAGATAGAATGGTTTAAGGAATCCGTTAATTTTCTAGGCATGGAGATTGAACAAGAAAAAATTAAATTACAAAGCCATATTGCCGAGAAAATTATTGATTTTCCTGACAGACTTGAGGATAGAAAACAAGTCCAATGATTTTGTGGATTTGTTAACTATGCAAAAAAGTTTGTGAAAGATCTTTCCCAAGATTTAGGGAGGATTTCAAAGAAGACATCTTCTGTGAATCATTGGTCATGGGAAGATGAGGATACTCATGTTATTCAGAGGATTAAGAGAAAGGTTAAAAATTTACCGCAACTCTCTTTACCATCTAATAAAGATGAGTTAGTCCTAGAAATTGATGCTTCTAATAAGTTTTGGGGGCTGTCCTAAAAATTAAAGGAAGAAAGCCTGAACCCGTTTGTAAGTATTGGTCGAGTAGTTTTAAGGGGTACGAACTCCGATACCCGATACACGAAAAAGAAGTATTGGTTTTAAAAAATGGAATAAAAGCCTTTTACATCTTTTTGGCACCAAAGAAATTCTTAGTGCGCTCTGACTCGACCTATTTAAAAAGGTTTATGAGTCTGAACCTCAATGAGGCCAGGCAAACTAGACTTTTGAGGTTGCATGAATGGTTTAGCTATTATAAATTCGATATCGAATACATTTCTTCAGACAAGAACATAATAGCTGACTCTCTCTATAGAGAACTTACAGATGGATCCAGCCGCAAAGAGGAAGATTTCCTGGGGATGCAAGCAAGAGGGACACTCCAAGAATGTATGTCCTAATAAGAAAGAGGGTGAGCATAGTTATGCTGGTTCCAATTTAGGAACGAAATCAACTCTTTGCTGGCAGTGCAAGTGACCTGGACATAGATCATTCGAATGTCCAAGTAAGCTAAAGACTGCGAATTCCCAAAAGGGAGAGGCTAATCTCAAGGAGGAGGTAGTTACCAACTCTAAGAGAAAGGCAAAAACAGATCTCCAGAAGGAGATGGTTGATCCAAAGGAGGAAGCTTCAACTAAATCTAAAGGAGAAACGAAGGTTGATTCCCAAAAGGGAATGGCCAAACCCAAGGAAAAGTTTCTAACCAATTCTAAGGGGAAGGTAGAGAAAGATTCCCAAAAGGGAATGATGGATCCTAAGGAGAAAGATAATATCAACTCCAAAAGAAACCTGAAAGACTCTCAAGAAAGGGTGGCTGATCCTGAAGAGGTAAGCTCTAAAGGAAAGGCGAAGATGGTAGATCTGAAGGAAGAAGCTCAGGCGGATTCCCAAGAAAAAACCAAAAAGAAGAGAAAAGTGAAGCAGCTTAAGTCTTCTGGTCCTGAGAAGGATGGAAAGGTTGAAGAACCTTGGTGGTACCCGTTAACCACGGAACAGTTTGATTACTGTCGTAATCACCGGGCTAAAGAATAGAAAATCTCTATAAACCAAGCTGTCAAATCCTATAAGATTTTATTATAGAGTCGAAAAAGGAGAAAGAGTAGATGGAGACTGAGTATGATGAGGAAGAGGTAAAATTCAAAGCCTTCATCGGCGAGCCAGTTCAGAAAGAAGAACCTGATGATGCGGCAGAAATGGAGTATGACGAGTATTTCAACTACGAAATACCAAGGACACTCGAAGAAGGTAATCCTAAAATTCAGGAGAACCTTGAGGAAGTAATTCCTGAAGTAGGTTCGATTAGAGAACTTGGTGAGCAAGCTCACGATTATGAAAATCATGAAGATCTAGATGGATCTTGGTTTTTTGATTTAGACTCTTTCGAAGATGGATCCCTATCTTGGGATGCAACTGTTGTCTGTGGAGGACTCATGGGTGGTATAAAAAACAATTATCAACGCCAGATTGAGTTTTTTGCAGCAAAGCGATAGAGTATATCAAAGATTTGGAGTTAAAGCTGATGTATAAGGCTTTAGATGGAGAAGAACTGTCTAATACCGTAAGGGAATGACAGCAGATTCTCACCACAACTACGTCCATAATACCATATGAGGTAAAAGATTTTGAGACCCAAAGGAAGTACTGGATATGAGAGAATTCTCACTCAATGAGAACTCTGTACTTCGTCCCTATCTACATTGGATATCGGAGAAGTGGCCGTCCCTGAGAATTAATTCAGGTATAGTGGGAATAGCTTTACCATATTTGTATGCAGGTTTTGTCGACATTCTAGAAATTGATAGATCAGAACCAGAACAGATAGAACATCTACCTCATTTGGTAAAGTTTATACTCGAATGCCTTGATTACGGACCAAAGTATGCCACGGCATTGATTACTATTACTATGATGGAGGAAGAAGAACATGAAAAGTTTGGGAAAGTAATCCTTCCCAACAAGCAAATCTGGGACATCTATCCTAGTGAAAGTAGACATCTGATAGAGCCTCAACGACAGGACCTTGACCAGAAAGGTTTATGGCGAAAGTATTACAAAGACAAAACTGTGAGAAAAGCCATAAAAGTTAAGTTCTTGAAGGATGTGCTGGAGCATGTATTCGCCCGTAAGGAATTGTATTACGTGCTCATTGACGGTATGACAACCGTTACGATCCTCCGTTCATATCTCAGTTATGCAGATGAACAAGCAGGGGAGCGAGGATGGGATAGAGTTTTGGATTTTCTAGATAGCTTCTGAAAGAGAGAAAACTCTAAATTGTGCCTCCGGACATACACATTTGAAGTCTGGAGAAAAATTGCTGACTACACCGACAAATCATTAGCCCAGCGATTTGAACAAGACAAAGAAAGAGCCCAACAAAGTTTTGAAGAATATCAACAACGAGGACTCTCTAAGGGAATTGGCGAGACATCACACGCCAAAGAAGAAGGAATCTCCCAGGGCAGAGCAATAATGTAGACGGGAGAAGAAAGTTGTATAAAGATAGATTAGACAATTTTGTTCCTTAGCTAGCTTTGTATACTTTTGATAAAGTAGATTCTTTTTACTTTTGAGCTGGCAAACAGTGCAAAGACACCAGCTTCTTTATGTATATATTTCACGACCCTCTACCATATTTGGGGAGGCGATCTGAATAGAGAATTTTCTCTCACATCTCTCTGAGTCAAAAATTCTTTGATCGTTCTCCAAGGATACCTTAAGGAATCAAGAGTAGTTAGAATTAATCAAAATTGATTAATACTAACCTAAGGTTAGATTTACGAATTGAAACCTTGAAGGATAAGTCTTTGTGACTAAACCTTGTTTAGGATGAGGAGTTTCTATATAAGACCCTCAAAGCAAGGGCATTCGGAATGACACAGAAGAGCCTCTCCATCTCACAGGATTCTCAACTTTGAGAAGTGAGTAACTCTTGAATTTCCAGAAGTTGCGGAAGCTTGGTGAACCCTCAAAGCTATCCACTTGAGTAAGGTATGATAATCATCTTGGTTTAAGGTTGTTTATGTTGATCTTTCTATCTTGAAAGTCAGGTGCAATTGCACGAGTCATTCGTATGACTGATTGTCCAAACCCCGACTTATTCCATTTGGACCACGGAGTGGGCAAGGATTCTACTACTGGTATTCTCAATACTATAGTATATCGTATAGAAATTCTATCGGCACAAATAACGGAGATATCCAAGCTGGTAGAAAGTTATTCTAAGAAATTAGAAGAACTGACTCTAGTACAAAGTGAATTTGAGGAATATTTCCTTGAAGGTAAGTCCAATCTCGGATTTATGGCAAGTTCAAAATACTCCAACGAGTATTTGAGGTTGGTGGAACGCCGACGACAAAGACAATTAGGAAAATCTTCTTAAGTTCGATTCCTGGCATTTCTGAAGAATATCTAGCATGCTGATATTTAACTCTTCAGGGAGTTAATTTGCTAAACTAGCCTTCAGTTTTTATAATTGGTATCAGAGCCGGTTAAGAAAAATTTTGCTAATTTTGTCTTGAAGGATTAAATTACAAAAACTAGAAAAATTCGGGTTAATATTAGAAACTGCCGTAAAACGGTAATTTTGAAACTCACAACCGTAAAAGGCAAAATAGTTTTGGGGATCACTATAAAAGGGAACATTTTTCTATTTTTGGGTACCATATTTACGGGTGACCAACAACTATATTTGTGGTCTTGTGTCATTGCCAATAGACAAATAGCGGTACAAAGTAATTTCTATATTAAGCCAATAAACCAGTGTGCATCATGCATTAACCCCTAACCAAGTTGTTGCCGGGGACGACTTCATGTTACTTTTCAACATCAAAGTATGTGTTGTAGGTCAACTTTATGCAATGTGAGATACCTCACTAGAAATGTAGGTCAACTTAATGCAATGTGAGATACCTCACTAGAAATCTTACATCGTTTTGAATTCATCCATGTGGCCTGAATGTCATCATAGCGTGCCTTGAAATGCTAATAGAATCGACAAAGCAAAGGATTTCACTACAACATCAGAAGTCATGCAACATATAAGGAAACAATATCGGGGAAGGGGGAATCCATTACAAATGTCCATTCTAGGAAACCAAGTGCCCAAATCGAGGATTGAGCCAATCGTTCCATGTATAGCTCAGGATGTTCCAGTCGGCCTTTGAGAAGGATGTCATGATGGCCATCGATATATCCCTCCGGAGTAGTTTTTGGAGGTCCTATTAAAGTTGAGGATGTCATGAAAAAAGGACATCACACTAGTTGAGGAGTCTCCACAAAATCGTATGTCGATGTCCGTCAAATCCTTGTGTATACCTCTAGGATGTTACAAACTTGGCATTTAGAACGGCGCAAGTTCTAATTCCCAGGGACAATGGGTGAAAGAGTGACCGTAGTAGGTTTCCACTCCGAAGTTCTGCTTGACTGCACCTGCTTATCCTTCTTCTGCACTTGGTTCATTGACAACACGCTCTCCTGTACAAATGGCTTTTTGTATAGAAATGTATTAGATGACTCAGGTACAAGAAACAAACACTACTATAAGCAATTCCACATGGCAAACGCATACCTTTATTGGTTGTTGATCATGTGCAACCTTTTGTCCATTGTCATCAACTCTGGGTAATGATACCGCTAGTGGGCACTGCATTGCCTCGGGCTCGACGAATTCATTTTCAAGTCACCTGTTTGGGGGATTCCCTAGTCCCCCATCTGTAACTTCTACCGACTAAAAAAGATCTATCACCTGTGCTTGTCCAGCGGATTCTGCATCCCCTTCTACAACTTCAAACGTCAATTTGATGATACCCAATACTTACACCAATGCAAGAACATCTTTCGCCAGCCGCTTTATATGAGGCGATGATATATCTGCGGGTGTACTCTTCACTAATCCTGGTTGGTGCTCGAGAATTTGATCATTGTCCATACCATCCGAGTTCAACAAGGAATCCACATTAGCAGACACAAGGTAGGGGCGGACCGTGGATGTGTCGACGTGCATGTTCACTGGATCCTGCTCCGCATCAACATTCTCGCCCTCTCTGTTAGCCTATTTGCACCCATCTAGTGCAATATCCCTTGTCCCTACACGTGTGTCGCTCTTACCCTCTTCGCCCTAAATCAGCCTCTCTCTACCATTAAGTAATTCCCTTACAAGGCTCTTCATCTGCCTAAGCTCTTTTAGCACAGTGGAAAACTTCATGACTAGGTCATCGATTTTACCCTCTTGGTTCTGGACGTGTTTGCCTACATACTGTAGCAGAACATATAGTTCATACCCAAAAGTCAACGACTTTCTCCTCATATAACCACAACACTTGGAAAGTTACATGCTTTTGGATGCATACCTTCAAAAGATGCATGTTACAATCAAGTTGTCCATCGTCTAACTGTACATGTCCCCCATCGTCCTGGCATGCATCTATAACCGCACGGCCCTGCAACACAACATATTGAATGACGTTTGTCAATTTATAGATGTCCCCGAAGTAATTATATTACCCAACGAAACACAAACATTACAAATTAATTGTACATCACACATATTCACATATTTTGTCTACTTCACCCATAATTGTACCACTGAAAATGGAATGTAAGCTCATGTCATTCCATTCAGCAGAAAAGGGCATCGCTCTGTTTGCTCCACAAAGATCAACCACACCGTCTATCATCTTACAAGCATATAAGAACTGCGTCGAATACATTGTACCTACTCAGCTTCCTCATCAAATTACATATTAGTCATACAAGGACAAGACATTTACCCTCCCGAACTACTTACCAATATACCTATGCCTCTGCCCTTGGAAGTTCTTCACAACTTCACAAAGATGATCCAGGATGCGCCTCGCACAATCGAAGTTGCGTATTGCGTATACATCACACATTGCAAGCAGATAATCTTTACTGATGTTAATATGGTGCCAGGGTATACATAGAATCTAATAAAGAATAGTAAAGGATCCACTCTAAATGTGTCATCAACAATATCGTGAGCCCGCAAATGCCTCTCCACCGAGGACATTGACACCCTTCCATTGCCCAAGTGGATGAGAGTCTTCAATTGAACTGTGTACAATGATCCAGAGAATTGAACACCAACTCTCGTGTTCCCTATCCCAAGTATCGCCTCCACGTCACTGAGCCTGAAAGGGTGCTCACACCTGTTGATAACCATAGCCCTTTTCATTGGATTGAAACAACTTAGACACATGCGCATTGAGCTATGATTCACGTTCTTGCTTGCAATGTGGATCAGACTATCAAATCCTACATCCCTCATTGCAGATATCTTTGGCTCGTCGAATGAGTTGAGCAGCACGATCATCTTCCTCAGACTGCATCTCATCTTTATTTAATCAAATGGAATCATACTTTCCCCTCTCTTCCTCTTACTACCTCAACGTTCACATGGATGTCTTTATCTAGTTTTAAATCCTTCCTATCCATCTGGGGAAAACAACCCATTACTGTCTTCATCTACTTTCTGACGAACCCAGTTTTACAATGCTAACATACGGACAACCCACTACTGCCATCGTCACAGAAATAAAATTAATCAAAGCGAATAGATTAACACATAACACATTCCAACCTACAGAAATACTTCTAAAATTCACATTTTCGTACATTGTTAAACAGACCAATAACCTACAAACCCTTATCCTTTTCGCTTGACAATATTAGTCGGGACATGTAAGGAAAAACAAATGACTCACCTGGAAAATGCCTCTACACTACACAGTAGACCAACTAGGTACTAGTGACTCGCCCTCCGATTTTCCAACAAACAAACAAACCCCAACAATGGCTCTATACTACACTGCCCTGTAACTCTATCGTGCAAAATGTAAACCCTAATCTTACGAAATCCGATAACGAAATCTCGCTTGGAAAGAAGTGGTGGAGTTACCAAGGCGAGGCGGGTCCTTTTCTTCGCGTCACGCTTGATAGAATTGTCACCGCTTCCTGTCGTCGCAG
Source organism: Melastoma dodecandrum (assembly GCA_029817715.1). Lineage (NCBI taxonomy): Eukaryota > Viridiplantae > Streptophyta > Magnoliopsida > Myrtales > Melastomataceae > Melastoma > Melastoma dodecandrum. Next base: position 6,868,510 of record JARUPY010000607.1, on the reverse strand, counting down.
TGGGTAAAGGAAATGTGTGGGTACTAGGGGTTTGGCTTTAGTTTTGGGGATCAGAGGTTGCTTTCATAAGGAAAAGAGGGTAAGATGGTAATTGCATTACATTCGAAGTTGGGCCCGTGTTCTGATCCCCCAATTTGTACATTAATAGTACATTAGAGGTACATAGTACCAAATAAGTATAAGGCCGAAACATATACATTTTCTCCAATTTCGTACGTATTTATTACTTTTATACGGGTTCATCATGAATTGTTTATGTAAATTCATACAAATGTACAAAATACGCACAATCCATGTACGAAAGGCACATCGCTACTTTCATTAAATATATGGAAAACACCTCACGTTTCGTACATATTTACGGAAAAAATGACGTCACTTATGTACAGGTGACGTCCCATCGACGATACTTTAGCCCCTTCCTAGTCTAACCATTTAAACGACTTAAGTGCCCTGAAGCCCACTCCCACTTCCCATGCCCTACTATTTGTTTTCATTCTCCCCCAAAAGTAATTTAGCTTTTTTACACTAAATTATTCCTCATGCTCGCTCCTAATTCCACTCATCTCACTTTTTTCTTTTCTAGTTCCAAATCAATCAAGGGTTTTATATCCTAAATCAACGTGTAACATCATCCTCCCAAATTAACACCCTCGCTATTCTCAACACATAACATAAGCATTCCCGCCCTCTCATCGAAGGGTGGGCTGTCTTTTTTCAGGAGGTTTTCATCGACCGGAGAAATTCTTTAATTTGTTATGTTTGTTTGTCCAACTCAACAATCAATTAGACATAACTTTACGTTAGAGAGTCATTCTCATTGAAAATGCTCTTTTCTGTGTTCATCCTTATATTGGGATGCCTTAGGAGAGATAAATCAGTCATGGATCAAGCCTTTGCCAATTTCGAAACTTAGTATATGAATAGTCACAGATGAGAGTGAAGGAAAACCATCGAGTCGATTATATTTAATACCGTTCCTGACGTTGATCATCCCTGATGCCATAAGAATTTCTCGAAATAAAGAGATTGAGGCAGAAAGATTCTACTCACTTGTCAAAATTTTATGAACATTAAAATCTCATGGTCCAAATCTAAGATAAAAAATGATGTACAAATTGTCGTATATATAGGGTTATTCTCTAATCACGGAGACACATGTGTGTCATCGGATATAATTTTTTAAGAATGATGTTTACTCGAGGTGATCATGAGCTCTTATAAAAGTACGATAGAACTTCGGGATCAATCGGCTAAATTAGAAATGGGGAGAAAAGAAAGAGAAAAAGAGGTTTTTATTGAAGAGGCTTTGCTTTAAGATCCTTTCAATGCCTACACACCTAACCCAGATGTGTAAAGTGGCTACTAATGAATATGCTGACCTTCTTCTTGCATAAGAGCAATTTTCCAAGGACAAGTCTAGAGTTTAGTGGTTGAAAGCCGGTGGTAGGAAGACTTTTTTTTTCATAGAAAATGTTAAGGTGGTTAAAAATCTAAAATCTGTTACACGATAATAGAATATATATTTGAAGAAGTAGACTTAAAGGTCGTTGAAGTCATCGGGCCTTATGAGACTGATTTGAAAACACTTTAGAAGTTTGGTAGAGTCGTTAGGATTGTGTACTTAATCCAGCTGTACATTGGGGATTTAGTAAAGTCATTGGGGCTTCAACAATGATTAGAAAAAACTTCACGGTGGCATTTACAGATGAGCACCGAACCAATGGACACGCGTAGAACTTTGGTGAGCCAGAAGCCGAGGATCCTCGAGAGCTTCCTTCGAAGCCTTCTCTTTGTCATCCATGAGATGAGTGTGTTGTTTAAATGGCCCGTGGAGGCCTCTGTTTATAAGTCTCTTGTTCTTATCTATATATTAGATGACTACATCAAATTAGGCAACGTCGTATTTATCGGAGTTTGCTTAGCTCGACTCGAATGTCTTATGTTTGGATTGGGCTTATGGCACATTCATGACCCAATATGACTTTCTCTTTTTCGTTGAGTTTGTACCTTTGATGGGCCTGAGTTTATAACCCACCATCATATTAGGCTTAATACATAGCATATATGTCCTGATTTTTGGGTAAAATAAGATTATATAAATTTTAATATCTACGATGTCACTAGTATACCCGAGGTGACAAGATATTAAGGGTGACAATTCGTATTTTTTGTGTAGTGAATGTGTGTATAGTTTAGTTGATTCGTGTTTCGTAACTTTCATGACATGATTCATGTGCTTAATCTCATTAAAAACTTAAATCCAAAAACTAACTTGTTTAATAAATGTGTTATATGTGTTAATTATGTTTAAAATTATAAAAAATAAAACTGTTATATTAATTTGAAAGACTAAATATGCATATATTATAAAATAATTCCACTATAAATTAAAATTATAATATATAATTCAATTAATATAATAATAACAAATCAAAAAATTATAACATACCAGTATTTCAAATAGAAAAAATAAAATTAAAAAATATTATAAAATAAAAAAATAACTATGACTAGTAAACTTCTACTCCATAAATTGAATTCCTTCTTCTTAATTTATCAATTAAATTAAAAATTTATCATAATAAATATGTTATGTATATCTTGTTTGGCCTATTTATGCAAAACACGCATTTAGTTAAACTCGAAATCATTTTAAATCTTGTATTAGATATTCGAATCTCAAATTATCGGCCATAATACATAGGTCGACCACTAAATAATCATTATATCATAATCCTAACCAATCCAGCATGGGCCTTGGATAACATTTTGTAAGTCCGGCAAGTTCAGGTCGAACGGACCTTGTCCTTGGTTGAACTCATGGTATGTTGTTTTTGGGAGGATGGAAAAGCAATGGAAGCACACATTCTAAAAACAAATCCTCCCTCTTAATGTTAAAATTTTCTCTTTCATTTTCTTAGACTTTCAAATGCAACTTTTTAAGTTTGAGAATTGTCACGGGGCTAGTGAATTAACCAAATAAGTAATGACGGGCATGGGTGGAGTACCGTTCATATCGCTTGTCCCCACCCTATTTCGTATAAATTTATCTCCTACCACAACCCCGCTTCATATATGGTTTAAAGGTTTTATCCATCCATTATAACATTGACTTCGCGTTTTAACACTATTCTAAGAGGATAATATACAACAAAAATTTTTATAATTAAAAAACACAAGTTTAGTAATATCATCCAAAGCAAAAGACAAACTTAGTTCACTCAAATACCTACTAAGAGATCCAATAAACGGTAAATTACAAAAAAAATTTAACCAGGTAATTCTTACATATTTACTTATGTAGTTTGAATAAAAAAAATATTTTATATATCTATTAAATCGGAATGGAGAAATTGGAGTGGAGATTATTTTAACCCTATTCCATCCCCATCCCGTTTGATAGGAAAGGTACGTGGAACTACTGCGACACAACGATATGTTTCTGGAAATAGGGAATAAGGAATTTTGGAGCGGAAAATTTGGGCTAACTGTAGAGCATTCTTTCCTTTCTTACGACCAGAATGCTTGCTTGGCCTTTTTCCCCTCATTGGAGATTACTTCTCCTTTTATAGAGTCCTAGGAAAGATATAGAGCAACCATTTACTCAACTTTAGTTCCTAGGCTATTTAATTCCAATAACTTCCTAAACCACTAACAAAACCAACTTCCTAGCCACCTAATTCACTTAATGCATATTACAAATTATCATAATATTTAACCATACATCTTAATTTGTAATCTTCAGAAATTTCTTGAACAACTCGAGCTTCTTGAAATTTACGGCCTTTGTTAGAATATCAACAAGCTGGTCATGGACATGAATAAACTCTGTAGCGATCTCCTTCTTCATCATCATTTCTTTGATATAATGGTTGCGTAATTTGATGTGCTTTGACCTTGCTTGGAGCACGGGGTTTTTCGTCATAGCAGTGGTTGACTACTTATTATAGAATACTGTTGTTGGATGAGCAACCTTCTACTATAAGTCCAACAATAACCTTCTTAACCACACTTCTTCATGAATTGTTTAATTTGTTGCAACGTACTCTACTTCAACTGACGGTAACTTTAACAGATGAGTTTGTTCCAGGATAAAAAAGGTATCCTGACGTGTTTGTTAAATCAACAATACTTCCTGCCCAATCACTATTACTATATCCTACCAGGTTATTGTTTTCTTCTTTTGTGTACTTCAAACTAGCATTCTTTTTTCATTGAAGATAGTGTAAGACACGTTTTGCTTTTGCAAAATGAGTCTTGGTGGAATTGGTTATGAATCTTGACATACTTACACTTTGAACGATATGTAGCCTTGTGTGGGTTAGGTAGATCAATGAACCAATCGGGCTTCTATAAATATTCGAGTTAAACTTCTTAGCACCATCATCTTGTGGTCTTTTCCATGCGAAACTTCTTCAACATGTCAGCAACGTACTTCTCCTAAGAAATAATGATCTCTTCACTGCTCTACTTCACCTGAAAACCTAAAAAATACTTCAGTAATCCAAGATCCGTTATCTTGAATTCATCCATTGTTGCGTTTGTGAACTTCTCCAATAACGCATTGCTAGTGCTAGTGTAGATGAGATCATTCACGTAGAGACAAGCTGTTAGAAAATCAGCATTGCACTTTTGTACATAGAGAGACGGTTCTATCAAACTTCTTTCAAATCTATTCTTCTGTAGCTAGGAATCAATCCTGAAATTCCATGCTCTAGGTGCTTGTTTTAGTTCATAAAGAGCTTTATGAAGCCGATATACTTTCTCTTTTTGTCCTTTAAAGGTGAACCCTTGCGGTTTAGCATGCATTTCCTCTTCTCGTACTCCATTGAGAAAGGCTGACTTCACATCAAGCTAGAACACTTCAAGCTCCATTTGTGCTGCAAGTGTTTGTACACTTCGAATAGTCTTCATTCTGGCTACAGGAGCGAATGTTTTAGTGAAATCAACACCAGGTTGTTGACCCTTTTGCTACAAGACGAACCTTGTACTTTTGCACATTTCCATCCTCATTGAACTTCGTTTTGAATACTCATTGCAAGCCAATTGCTTTTTTTCCTTTGGAAATGTCTACGAGGGACCAAGGATCATTTTTCTTAATACTAAACATCTCTTCTTTCATTGTATTTATCAATTTTTCTTCTTTTGGCCTCTTTGAAATTCTGTGACTTAAATGTAGCAAGTGCAAAATTAATGAGCGATACCTCCTTGGTTGCATATCATCTTTAGAGCCTTCATTTTTTCAATTTACTCCTGAGGAAGGCACTATTGTAGGTGCTTCTGGATAAAAAAATGTTGTTTGAGTCTGAGAAGACTCGTTCTCTCACTTTCACATTGCATTCACATCGAAAATAACATCTCTTAAATTCACAAGATTATTAGTCTTTGGGTCAAACAAACAATAACATGTAACTGAACTTCATCAACAACTTAAATTCAAGAACGAATTCATCTTCAGTAGAAATAAGTTATTCGCAGTCATCTTCACTACAACGATCTTCTTCTTATTTTTGTCAATGATCTCACATTGACCATCAACAAAGGTAACCAAAATAACCTCTGTTAATCATTTATCCCACACTTAAATGATTCTGAGCAATACTTGGAGAATAAAACACATCACTAATTCACTTTTCTTCACCATTTGCTGCTATCGCAATAACGATTCCCTTTCCTTCAATCTTTATCTTTTTGTTGTCTCCAACCTCTAACAGCGAGTTATAACTGTTGACGATCTCCACAAACTTTTCCTTACTTCTTGTCACATTTTTGCTACAACAACTATTCAAAAACCACACTTGATTCATATCTTGCATTGCATTGAAACAAAAATAAAATACTTGCTTCGATTTTTCTTCTTTTGAAAACTTTACCGAATTTTGAGAGATAAGTTGTTGCGACTTCTACTGCTTGTCTTTAAAATACAATCTCATTCAGAATGATTTGGATATCGGCATCTTTTGCACCTGAAATAACAATCCATTGACTCATAGCCAACTTTTCTACAAATATAACAACTACCTTCTAACTTTCAGATCTACTCCATGAATGATCTTCTCTACTACGGAACCGCCTTGTTGTACGTCATCTACCACTTCCTTGAGAACGACTTCCACGTCCATGACCAAAAAACTCTTTTAATGTTGTTCACCATATGTTCCTTCTGCTCCGACTTCATTTCTGAAATTTTTAACTTCATTTGAAAAGCTTGCTTAACGGGATTTGAGTACTTACTTACTCTTCTTTCGTGGGCTTCAAGAGAACCCATTAGCTCAAACACAAAAACTTCTCCCACATTATTCATTTGCAACAATGTGTTCAAACTTCTACGGCCTTCTTCTCAACACTTTCCCCACAACTTTCTGGTCGGGAGCTTCACACCAGAACACTTGATTTGATTAATGATTTACACAACTCTCGAGAAAAAATCTTTCATTGTTCCGGACTCTTTCACGGCCAAGTTGTCGAAATCCCTCCACAAGCTTTGAAGCTTGATGGAAATCAGTTTCTCTGAGCCTTGAAACTCTTTCTTTAACACGCCTCATATTTCTTTCGCCTTCTTGAGACCATAAAGCCTTGGATAAATCGTCTTACTTATAGATTGTTGGAAGATCCACAACGCCATCGCATTCTTCATCACGTATTCTTTTGCCTTCTTTTCTTGTGCTCCGGGATCTTCTTCCTCACTTGACAAAGCCTTCATCAAAGATTCTCCACAAATCTTGTGAGAGAAAGATAGTATCCACTTGAGAACTCCAATAATCATAGTGCTCTCCATCAAAGATCGAGATTTGGCTGGGTGAGTAGGAAAGGAACATGCTGATGGAAGACGTAGCCATGATTTGTTGCGCTATGATATTAAAATTTGTTGTGGCTGTTACGAAAGTGGTGCTTTCCTTTATCATAGAAAGGGTTTGTGGAACTACTACGATACAACAAAGTATTTTTTAAAATAATGAATAAATAATTTTGGAGAGGAAAATTTTGGCTAACTTCGGAGCCTTCTTTCTTTGCATACGTCCAGAATGCTTTCTTGGAATTTTTCCCCACTTACATCATTTGGAGATTACTTCTCCTTTTATAGAGTCCTAGGAAAGAACTAGAGCAACAATTTACTCAACTTTAGTTTTTAGGCCATTTAATTCTAACTACTTCCTAAACCACTAACATTAGCAACTTCCTAGGCCACCTAAATCTTTTAATGCATATTACAAATTACCATATGACCGGGTGGTTGAAATTGAGGTTTCATCGCCTTGTGCCCATCTATATAAATAATTTTTATAACCATTTCTATAATTTTTTGATTTTGTAATAAGATGTGAGGCGTTACCTTGATCCTCAAGGTAAGTGTTCGCTCCGTATGTGACCGTTGGACAAGCTGGATCCAAACACGTCTGAAATCTTTGGCACTATGAGCGACTGGTACTCGGAGGTTTGTTGTGTGGTCGCCGTATGAATGAAGAAAGAGATGAGAAGGCAGCAGACAGACATGCTTAAGCGGAAGCACTTACGGATGTTTTCGACGATGCCTTCAGAAGAGCAAGAATGCTAAGCATGGGATTCTTGAATGTTGGAGTGCTTGAAGATAAAAAGACTATATGTCCGTCTGTAGAGTGGTGTCCATATAATGTCTAAGAATAAGTATTTATACTAGGGTAGACTTGTGTATGTAGGTAATGAAATATTATACATATATTACGCGTGCTTGTTGCAAGTCTTCATGGAATATCTCCTTTCCATTTGAGCAATCTTGGCAACAATTTCCTTCCATGTGTTGAGATCGTCCGAGATCTTCCCATAACAGCTACTGATCGAACCGGATTGCTCACTAGCCTTTGCCGCAGAGTTTCCCCGCTCGTCTAGTTGATTGTCGCTTGATCACCTCGTTGACCCTCGTCGCCTGGTAACCCCGTCGCTTGGTAACTGCTTCGCCCGCAAGCCTTCGCCTGATGTGTTTTCACAGCCACCTCCTTATTGGGCTTCTCGTGCTTCAGATCTACATTCTAAACCGTTAATCCACATATGGCGTCGAGTCTTATGGACCAGAATTTTTGTTGCTAAATAGTAAGAATGCATGGAAATAATTCTTTTCGTTCACTCTTAATTAGTAACATAATTTTCTTCAGAATCCCATAAACTTTACCGGGTCTAATTCTTTTTGCTATGATAGTGATGGTCGACTACTGAAAAGGTATGATTTTACAGTACAAATTAAAATTGCAGACTAAACTTAGTTTGTTAACGAATTCTACAACATAACCAAAATCACCAAATACCACCAGCCATATCCGAGGACACTCTCCACCACACCGCCAAACCGGGCAATAGATTGGCCGCAGGCGATCATAACAGGGAAGAGGCAACTTCCGTCGGATGGATCAACCTCTGTCACAATCGCAAGCCCGGAAAAGTCGCAGTCCCACGAGTTCTGATTATAGATCTGGTAATACATGTTGAATGCATACGAAGCATTCCCTTGAAGCGATAAGTGATTGCACGATGAACCGAACCCGAGAGCAGTACAATCAGACATTCGGCATGCATAGTCGATGTTGTCCGCCAGGTCATCTGCGTAAGTCAGCCCGGGATTCACTACACACCATCTCTTGGGCAGATACTCCACCTCCTTAACAGGCACCGGCCGCTTATCATCATCCCCAGACCCAGATAAATCGAGATTGTACTTGGGTTTCCCATCATACTCGAAGATGCCCCAGTGCCTCTCAAAACTCCCGGGCTCGACGCTCTTGGCGTTCTCATTCACAAGGCTGAACATGTAGAAATCAATTTGCCCTTTTCTTGCAGGAGTTCCGTTTCCGTTTAATAAATGTTTCAACAGCCCCTGATTGAACTTCTGCGCATTGTCCGTGTTTGCGATTTTGTTGCCATCAGTCGGCCATCCGATTTCCCCCACTATTATGTCCATGTCGGCGTACCCTGCCCTAGACAGGGCAGCGACGAGTGTATCGAAGTTCGCGTCAAAAACGTTTGTGTAAACAAGCATGCCGTCATTGACGGGCTTGTTTGTCCCGTCGAAGAATGCAAAATCGACTGGGAAGTAATCATTGCTACTCAGGCTGAGGAACGGGTAGATGTTAACCGTGAAAGGCGAGTCGTTAATGTAGAGGAAGTGGATTATCTCGATCACAGCGTCCCTTACCTCTGGTCTGAAGTCCCCGGCCGAGGGAACAGGATTTGTGGTCGGGGAGTTGTAAACATCTGCATTGAAAGGTACCGTGACCTTGATCCTGGAGTTCAGTCCAGCCCAGCAAAGTGCTGCATAAACGTTCCGTACTGCAGGCAAGACAAGCTGAGAATATGTGCTATTATAGCTCTGGAGGAAAGGCTCATTCTCGACTGCGATGTACCTGCAAGAACCCCCCCCATCATAATCGTTTCAAGATTTTATAATTGAAGATGTCTATACAGCACAAAACGGTGAAATCTTCAGGCAAATGCTTTACTTTATATTGACTCCACCATCATATATATAACTCGTGACGTTGGCGTCAACCCAGGCAGCGGCATAACTTGGGTCCCTGCTCATCTTCCTTAACATGTAGTTGGGTATAGCAAGCATGACCTCGATCCTACTCCCCAGAAGGGCTCCGAGGATACTCTCATCGTACTCGAACAGCTTCAACTTCTTGAAACCATTCCGTTCGAGCATCTTGACAACCTTATCAGGGGGAAGCTGGTTCGTTGTCATCGTGCCCCAGTTGACGCCGATGCCGATGCCGATGCACCCGGATATCGCCATTACCATGACGATGGAGAAGATAAATAGAGAAAACTTGGGTTTCGACATTTCAAGGAAGAAATTCCCAAAAAATCGTTGTTGGGTTCGGGGAGGGGAAGAAGGGGGAATTATTCCTTGGTTGTCTTGACAGATTTATAGTTGAAGAGAATCTTAATTGAGAAGGCAAAAAACAAAAAGAATTGTGTTTCGTGTTCGTGAAGTGAATGGTGAGGGATTAAAGAAGGTGGAAAAAGGTATTAAGGAACGGGGAAGAAGTGATGAAGATTCGGACAATGGGGAGGTGTGTCTCTCATTCATGTGTGATCTGCTTGAGGGTGAAATGGGCATGAGTTTGTTTATGGTTGAAAGCATCCCCAGCTTGAAGCACATGACTAATGTGATGATCGGAATTTACTGGTCAGAGTCAAAATGATACCATACCATCTTTAAATCACGGTGGCTAGAACTTGGCTCTAAATTGTAAGAATCGAAAACAAGATCCGGAGGGTCCTGTATGTTCCTTTTTAAAGTAAGAGTAACCAATCCTATATCATGGCCTACAAATTGGAAGTTGATGAGGACACACTCATGCACCTCACCCTTAAGATGGGATCATTTCTTTAAAACAAAACAAACACCAACATATCCAAAAGCATTCATCTCTGACCCGCCTTTATTACCAAAAGCATACCAAAAAGGAACCCACACACAAAAGTTAAAGCGATACGAGGACAAGGACACTTCTCATTTGCTGTAAAAGCTTGAAAGGATATTGACCAAAAAAAAAAAAAGATTGAAAGGATAAGAAAATCGACCCCTTCTTGTTTGCATGTGATATATTATTATTTACATCAATCAATTTTGATTTATGTCACATTCAGTTATTAAAATTCGTTGGTGGTGAAATTATTACCACGTCTTTACGGTGGGTTTAGTGTTTCCAAAGAAGCTTACGAAAAGAAAACTTTTATGCAAATAATTAAAATAGGCAGTTCACTGTTTTTTTATTTAAATTTAGTACACATGGATAAGAAATTTATTTTGCTACGACCATACGGAAAAAATATTTCGCTATAGACAAAATTTTTTACTTCTACTTAGGTCAAGATGAGTTTATCTATGCCAATATTATGAATAATCACATTTTTATAGGAATTAATCTGTGATAAAAAAATATAATGTACACAGCACCACACTATCAAAGTTACCTTAAAACGAGTTATACAGTCTAGAATATTGTACTGATTTAAACCGTGATAAACATCCATCTTCGTAAACCTTTTAGCGTTTTCCATTAATCTCCTACTCACAATATCCAACAAGCCTTTATTCCATCTGCCGATATCAATTGCACGAACTATTTCTCTCGATTAAGCTTGTTTTTTTCTTATGGTGAGTAAAGTTTCCATTCAAGTTGGATATCTTACGGGGAAGAGATGGGCTTCGTCTGAACGACGACTTTACAGCATGATTTTGCGTGTACAAATCACTTTCAACCCTTTTATTTGGAGATCTCCTGATTCTTTTTCGCATTTATTTCTGAAGTGGTCAACTTTTTCTTCAACAAGTTGCGCTTCTTTCCAAATATTCAAGAATAAAAAGAGCAGCGACAGCTTTCTTATTTTTTTGTGGATACGTTTGAAAATTTTAAAATAAAATTTAACGTGAAAATAATCATATTAGAAAATGTTTTTCTTGTATAAATAGATCAATTATTTCCGAATAAGTAAGTTGGTTTTAAGTCTGTCATGTTTTATGTGGGGGACTTGCTCGCCAAGGGACTATGAGTCCTGGCATTACGTAAGCAGTCAATGTGCCGTGGCCACCATATAAATCACAAAGGAAGGAATCAGCGAGATAATGTCGTCAATGGCTGAATATTATTATTCAACGATTCATCTAACAGTCAATTTTAATTTTTTATATTCATATTGGTACTCGGCAAGAAGAAGTTATTTATCGAACTATACGAATCAATGGTACCTGAAAAATATCAGTCTCTCCCTACATAGATTTCATGCTTTATTGTAAAGGGTGAATAGCAAGTGGCCCGTATTTTGTAATTTGTAATCTCATTAAGGATGTTAGTGGTCTGGAAAGTTGGATGATGTTAATGGCCTAGGAACTAGAAGGAAGTTAATGATCTAGGAACTAGGGTAGAGTAAATACTTGCTCAAGATCTTTCATAGGATTTAGGGTTTAGGGTTTAGGGCACAACAGATCTGCCGATCATGCACAGATCAAAGCGCAACAGATCATGGCTACGTCTTTTAGCAACATATTCTTTTCCTACTCACCCAGCCAAATCCCGATATTTCATGAAGAACACTATGATTATTGGAGTTCACAAATGGAGACTATCTATCTCTCATAAGAATTGCAGTGAATCGTTGATGAAGGCCTTGAAGAAAATGACAACTCGTCAAGTGAGAAAAAGGTGCTGGAGAACAAGAAAGAAGGCCTTGATGAAGAATGAAATGGCGTTGCGGATCTTGCAACAATCTGTAAGTACGACAATTTATCTAAGGCTTTACGGTCTCAAGAAGGTGAAAAAAACATGGAGTGTATTAAAGAAAGAGTTTCAAGGATCGGAGAAAACGATTTCCATCAAGCTTCAAGGCTTGTGGAGGGATTTCGATAACATGGCCATGAAGGAGTCTGAAACGGTGAAAGATTTCTTCTCGATAGTTGTAGAAATCATGAAACAAATCAAGTGTTGCGGTGATGAAGTTCCAGACATGAAGGTTGTGGAGAAAGTGTTTAGAAGTCTGCCGTAAAAGTTTGAGCACGTTGCTGTTGTGATTGATAAAACATAGAATCCGAGAGAAATTTCTATATATGTGCTAATGGGTTCTCTTGAAGCACACGAAAGAAGAGTAATTAAGTACTCAACTCCCGCTGAACAAGCTTTTCAAATGAAGTTAAATGTTTCACAAAAGAAGTCGGAGCAGAAGGAGTGTATTGTGAACATTAGCAGAGAATCTTATGGTCGTGGACGTGGAGGCTGTTCCCGAGGAAGAGGTAGAGGAGGAATAACAAGCCAGTTCCGCAGTAGAGAAGACCATTCATGGAGTAGATCTGGAAGTTCAGAAGGTAGTTGCTATAGCTGTAGAAAAGCTAGACGGGAGTCAAATGATTGTTATTTCAGGTGCAAGAGATGCCAATTTCCAAATCACTCAGAACGAGATTCTTATTTTAAAGACAAGCAGCAACAGCCGTAGTAACATGTTTATCAAAATTCGATAAATTTTTCAAAAGAACAAGAATCGAAACAAGCATTCTATTCTTATTTCAAGGCAATTCAAGATATGAATGAAGTGTGGTTTTTGGATAGTGGCCGTAGCAATCATGTGACAAAAAATAAGGAAAATTTTGTGGAGATCGACAACAGGTACCACTCGCTGTTAGAGCTTGGAGATGGCAAAAAGATAAAGATTGAAGGAAAGGGAACCGTTACTGTAAGAGCATCAAATGATGAAGAAAAGTAGATTAATAATGTATTATATTCTCCAGGCATTGCTCAGAATCTTTTGAGCGTAGGACAAATGATGAAGAGAGGTTATAAGGTTACATTTGCTGATGGTCAATGTCAGATCGGTGATAAAAATGAGAAGAGGATCGCAGTAGTGAAGATGACGGCAATAACTTATTTCCGCCGAAAATAAATTCATTCTTGAATGTTGCATTGAAGAGTGAAGTTGTTGATGGAGCTCAGTTATGACACCTGCGATGGGGACATTTGAATCAAACAGGCCTAACATTGTTGAGAGAGAGGAATATGGTTATAAGTCTTCCAAAAATCCAGCCAGCAGCACACGCTTCTGTGAAGGATGTGTGCATGGGAAGCAACATTGTCTTCCTTTTCCCAATACCTATTGGAGAGCTAAAACCCCTCTTGAGTTGGTGCATGCTGACATCTGTGGTCCAACCCAAACTCCAACGATCGGTAACATGAGATACTTTGTCTTATTTGTTGACGATTACTCGTATGATATGAGTATACTTTCTTGAAAAGAAATCGGAGGCTTTCACTACCTTTTTTAGTTTCAAAGCCAATGTAGAGAAGTAAAGTAGATAACAAATAAAGACTTTGAGCACAGATCGTGAAGGATAATTCATTTACAAGCCGTTTCTAGTTTATTGCAAGCAGCAAGGTATATAGTGACAGTTTACTGTGAAGTACTCACCTCAGAAGAATGTTGTTGCTAAGAGGTAGAACATGACTATTGTTGAGATGGCTCGAAGTATGCTCAAAGGCAAGGGTCTTCCGAATTCATTGTGGGCCGAAGTTGTGAATACAACGGCTTACATTCTCAATCGATCACTAACGAATGCCGTTTAGAATAAGTCGCCTTACGAAGCATGTCATAAGAGGAAACCCGTGGTTGATCACTTGAAGGTATTTGGATGTGTAGCATATGCTCTTTTGACGAAAAAGAAGGAGAAATTTGATGAGAAGAGAGAGAAGCTAATCTTTATTGGTTATAGTGAAAAATCTAAAAGTTATAGTTTGTTTGACCCAGAGACTAACAGTCTTGTTATTTCAAGTGATGTTATTTTCGATGAGAATGCATCGTGGAAGTGGGAGAACGAGTCTTCTCAGACTCAGCCAACATTTTCTTATCTAGAAGCACCAGCAGTGGTGCCGTCCTCAAAAGTAAATTCAGATAATGAAGATTATAATGATGATATGCAACCAATGAGGTATCGCTCATTAATTGAAGTTTACGAGCAAGCTAACTTTGCACTTGCTACGTTTGAGCTGCATAATTTCGAAGAGGCTGCAAAAGAAGAAAAATGGAGAAATGTAATGAAAGAAGAGATGATTAGTATCGAGAAGAATGATACTTGGTCCCTATTAGATCTTCCTAAAGAAAAGGAAGCAATTGGCTCGAAATGGGTATTCAAAACAAAGTTCAATGAGGATGGAAGTGTATGATCGCTAAATTCGCACACCGCAAGTATACGAATCGCAACAAGTAATATAAGATGAGTAGAGTTATCGTTCCCACGAGGATAGCAAGTAAAACCTTTTAGCATACAAAATCGCAATATTTATGTAGCCGAGCCAATAAGAAAAACGGGTTTAAATCTGAGAAAACTAATCTAATGAAAAGCAAAAATCAAAGCAAAGAAATCAGAATTCAATTAGTTGGAAAAGCCTAGGATCACGTATCCCCTCTTGTTTCGTTAAATCCCTTCACTCGCTTATCCCAAATTCATACTAATTTTGTTTACTAATCGAATTCACATGTCCCAAATTGCCTCTCCCGAGTTTACAAAGAACTATTCCAAACCATCATAAAACCTATATCCCCGATAGTTAATTACAAAGGTAAGAAACGCATTAAGAATCAATCCTTTAATGGTTGCCTAGAAGTATATCTCCCGATACTACTTACTAGCTAATTCGCTCCCGCGATATTAACCAAGATTATTTCGTTCTTGTTCTCTTCTAAAATTCATCTCAAGAGTTTTAATTAGGATAATAAATCAATACAATTTGTTGGCTCGACAAATTGCATATCTTAAGATCAAACGAAATAAATAAACATCCAAAGCACGAATTTGTTCTAAAACGAGTTCAGGAAATGCAACTACACAATTCGGTTCAACATAATCGTATCAAAGAAAACTTTAGCCAAGCATCGTTTTCCGAACACAAATCAGAAAAAAGAAAACCATCCCAAACGATAGTCTAACTCCCTTGCTCTCCTTGATAAAATTCGTCCACCTCATCAAGAGGTGAATAAAGTCTTTTAATTGTCTTGAAAATAAACCTAGATAATTTAAGAAAAGCTGGAAATAAAATCTTTTTTCTCGTTCGTCCTCCTTCATGTCGTCTGCGGCACCAAAATCCTCTTTAGTTGCACATAATCTTTGTAGATACGCCAATATATTCTTGTTTCCGCTTTTATCCTGAAATAAACGAAAAATTCGACACTATCCAAACTTCTTGGGAATAATGCGACATAACAAGAAATATTATGCAATAAACGTAATATTTCATAAATCTAACATAATTTAGGTATGAAATTGACATAGATAACTCTACTGTCATAGAGTTATCAGTGTACAAAAGCACAAAGCTCGTCTCATAGCAAAGGGTTACTCACAACAGCCCGGAGTTGATTTCACTAAGACGTTCGCCCATGTTGCCACAATGGAGACTATTCAAAATGTGCTAGCACTTGCCACACAAATGGAGCTATGTGAAGTCGGCCTTTCTCAATGGAGTACTAGAAGAGGAAGTGTATGCTCAACAACCGCAAGGGTTCGCTGTTAAAGGACAAGAAGCAAAACGTATTGACTTCACAAAGCTCTCTTTGGACTGAAACAAGCACCGAGAGCATGGAATTTCAGGATAAATTCCTACTTGAGGAAGAATGGATTTAAAAGATATTTGGTAGAACCGTCTCTCTATGTACAGAAGCGCGATGTTGATTTTCTAGTAGATTGTCTCTATGAGGATGATCTCATCTACACCAGCACCAGCAAGGTGCAACTAGAGAATTTCAAAAAGGAAATGATGGATGAATTCGATATGATGGATCTTGTATTAATGAAGTATTTTCTAGGTTTACAGGTGAAGCAGAGAATATGAGAGATCATTATTTCTCAAGAGAAGTATGTTGCTGACATGTTGAAGAAATTTCGCATGGAGAACGCCAAAGTTGTAGCAACTCCAATGGCTCTTAATGAGAAGTTACAACACGATGATGATGCTGAAAAGTTTGTCTCGAAGATTTATAGAAGCCTGGTTTGTTCGTTGATCTACCTAACCCACACAAGGGTGGATATCGTTCAAAGTGTAACTATGCTGTCAAGGTTCATGAACAATCCCACCAAGACTCATTTTGCAGCAACGAAGCGTATCTTATGGTATCTTCAAGGAAGAAAGAATGTTGGTTTGAAGTACACAAAAGATGAAGACAACAACCTTGTGGGATATGTCGATAGTGATTGCGCAGGAAGTGTTGATGATCGAAGAAGTATGTCAAAAAATCTTTTATGTCTTGGAACAACTCCCATCTCTTGAAGCTCAAAGAAGCAAGCTACTGTGGCGTTATCATCAGTTGAAGCAGAATACATTGCAACAAATGTAGTAATTCGTTAAGCAGTATGGTTAAGAAAGTTATTTATAGAGTTACAGCAGAATGTTGCTCATCCAACAATAGTATTATGTGATAATCAGTCAGCGATTGCTATGACGAAGAACACCGTGTTTCATGCAAGGTCAAAGCACATTGAATTACAGCACCTTTTTATCAGAGAAATGGTGATGAAAAAGGAGATAGTTATGGAGTTTATTCATATCTAGGACTAGCCCACTGACGTTCTAAGAAAGGCTGTGAATTTCGAGAAGCTCGAGTTGTTCAAGAAGTTTCTGAAGATTACAAATTAAGAGGGGGTGTTAAATATAATTTTATAATTTGTAATCTTGTTAAGGATATTAGTGGACTTGGAAGTTGGATGGTGTTAATGGCCTGGGAACTAGAAGAAAGTTAATGATCTAGGAACTAGGGTAGAGTAATTGCTTGATCTAAATCTTTCCTAGGACTCTTTATAAGGAGTAGCAATCTCTAAATGATCTAATGAGTAAGAGAAAGACCAAGAAGGCATTCTGGTCATGAGAAAATAAAGAAGGCTCCGCAGTTAGCCAAAATATCCTCTATAAATTTACTTGTTCCTTATTTCCAGAAACACTTTGTTATGTCGCAGTAGTTCCGCAAACCCTTTCTATGATACAGCAAAGCACCGCTTTCCAAATAACCCCGAGTTCGGTCAAGTCAAGTTGCTTTTCCCTTTCAATTAAATTGAGACCTACAAGCATGTAAAGCATGACTTCCACAAAAACTTTACTCCCTCGACTTCATCCACATTTGATAACCGGTGGGTGTCTGGTTGGAGGAATGGGAAGGGAGTGAAATGAAACTATGAATATTATCAAATATATTTTAAAAAAGAATATTTTAAAGTAGAACGACATTCATTCCATCTTGCCCATTTCATTCCTCTTTCCATACGTTTAATCAAATGTATCATAAGTGAATGTAACAAATAACTCATGGATGCCAATGAAACTTATATATACTATTCATGGAGCGGTCCTTTCACATCTTTTCTTTTAGTTTATTTTCTTCGTATTATTGTATATATACTAGTAATGCCCTCAAATACTTGGTTGTGCTAGCTATTTCTACAATTATGTATGATATTTATTTGGTTCATGAAATAGTGTCGGCCACAACCAGGGGAATGACAAGGTCACATCAGTAACTGAGCAGAAGGCCTGACGATCGCAAAAGTGGAGGAATAGCGCTAACTGGCGGAGAGTCGAAGAAGATTGATGACTTACTATCATTCGATTTTGAAAGAACTTGTTAGTATGGTTTTGACGATGCCATACAAAAGGTAAACTTCTACTATGTAGAAGGTAAACTTTTACCACTTTGCAGAAGGTTAACCTACAGGGACAGCCTGGTGCATACATTTTGTCACTTAATTACTACCACGAATTATTTAATTACTCATCTATTTAATTAAATATATTCCTATGATATATTATGTGAATCAAACTGGTTTAAAATCATTTAGATTAAGATTTATTTTCAACTAGATTGATCTATTCTCTTTAAAGGGAACAAATCACTCCAGATTAATCTATTATGTAATATTGATGCAAGGTTCTGTAGATTGACTTGAAAATATCCAAAAGTCAATAAACCTTTTTTCTTGCATCCAAACATGTCCAGATTAATTACGAATCATGGGAAAGGGCAAGTCATCTCAATATGGATGCATATCACATATGTCTCTATACAGAAGGCTTGCCAACTACTTATGGAAACCAAGATTACCTGATTCCCATCTAGAGAAGCCTGACAAAGCATATTGGTCTGAATCTTCTACAAGCCCTATCTCTTCGGATCATGAACATTACCATGACCATTTAGCATAATTGATCCTTAAGTGATACAAAACATCTCTAACAATGAGAAAACAATTTATTTAGTTGACAATTTTTTCTATACTTCAAAGAGTCTTTCGTCAGAAGTTGTATCTTCTGTAAATATCTTGTTGTTTTGTATAAGAAAGGGTTACTTGTAAGTTAGTAAATGAGGAGAAGGGGATTGTATCATATAGTCCATACGACATTGTAGCCTGAGAGACTTTTGAGCGTTCATTCTCTTTAAGGTTAAGCGTTCGGTTGTAGAAAGCTGGAGCCCAGGGTACACGCTGGACCGGACATGAGTAAGGTTGTGAAGGATCTGGCTGTACTATGGCGTGGCGGACTTGCATCAGTCTTAGGGAGAAGTCGGTATGTATACGTGCCAAGGCAGTGAATAGAAGAAGGGTCGCGTCTGGAAGAATTTGTGAGATACTGTTATCGGTTGTTTTGTAACTAGTTTGTTCGTGTGTGTATAAAGCTGGTGTCTAGGGTGTAAGCTGTATCGGGCGTGAGTGAGGTCGCGAAAGATCTGGTTGCAATGTGGCATGGCGGACATGCCTCAGGCTTAGGGAGAAGTCGAAGTGTATACATGCCAGGGCAGTGAGCATAAGAAGGGTTGCGTCTGGAAGAATCACGATGAGGCACTCACGTTGGTGTTTCTGTAGAAATGAAGTGCCCGCTACAGGCTTGGGAGAAGTCCTACGGGTGTTGTCTGCTTCTGGAAGTCTTCATGAGGGCCAAGCATCATGGAAGTCTTCGTGAGGAGCGAAGTGGGTTGTAGAACCTCTGAAGGAAAATTCACCCTTGAACATAGGGTCTGTCTGCCGACGTAAGTTGCTACGACTTGCGTGGAGCTGCGACATTCTAGAGAACCCAACCATATGCTTGTGGAATTAGTAGTTGTCTTCAGTGTAGAACCTCAACCACAGTTTTTTTGGTGCTAGTTACATGTCTCTGTGCATGACCAGAAGGTTACTAATCACAGCGCATTGGGTTACTCTGAGTAGAAAAGCCGAATGACTATCGATATCATCTTTTACACTACAGAAGCGTCCTAGTACCTTTTGCTATTATATCCGATGTGGAGAACTTAAAGGGCTATCTACAATATCTTTTACAAGAGTGTGTTATTCCTTCTGTCAGTCTTGAATTCACTATATGTGTTCGATAATGAATTCTACCCTATAAGGGTGAAAAGTGGATGTAGGTTATTACCGAACCACGATAAACCTTCTGTGTATTATTTACCTTCTGCGTTAACGGTTATCTCACTAAGCATTCGAGAAAAGTCTAACAGAAAAGAAAATAAACAAACACCACGCAAACGTATGAGAAGAGACTCCAAAGTTCCTGTATCAAACCTCTAGTGCTACAACAACCTCTCAGGTTCTGGAGTTGTTTTCATCGATGTAGTTCTCACATATCATCTTTCCATAGTGCTGAAGAAGTGTACATGGTTATGCAACAACCTCATGTTATTACAAATATCTTTCAGATCTTGTAGTTGACACTACTAATTACGCTTAGGCTGGTAAGATCTACAGAACCATGATAACAGAAGCATCAACCTTCAACTACTACAGAAACTTTCTCAGAGCTACATAGTCATATTCTAGGTCAGACTTCGGCGGGTCGCTCGCTCCTTAAGAAGTTCACTTCGGGATCTACTGTGTAAAGGGTTCTATAACCTTGTGAAACCCAACATTTCGCTGTTGAGTTTTATTAGTTGTAAAAGGTATAAAAGACTATTACACTTATTCACTCCCCCTCTTAGTGCTATTGCTATACCAACATAACTAAAATTTCTTTTCATAACTATCTCAAATGTTATTAGGGATGAATTGGGATAATGTACCGATGTTATCGTAATGTTAGTTCATTCGATGGACAATGGACCATGTCAAAGCCCAAAGGGATAACATTCTGATGTCGTTAGTATAAGTACTAAGTTGTTTTAGTTAGCAAAATGTATCCTTACACAGCCCATTGTATATCGTCGATAGTCCTTTTTTTCTTTCTCGTATTCCTTCATGTTGCTAACTTCAAAATAGTCTCAGTTTAGTATGATTATTTTGGCATTGTTCTCTTTTAGACGAAGGTCACACTCTTAACTCCCGGTTAACATTTATAGACTTAAGTGCCATGTCATCTTCTTGACCTCCTTCCCAAGTTCCACTTCTCACTGCCCAACATCACCATCATTCATCCCGTGTGCCTGAAACTCTCCTTGCAAAATCCTTGTAATCCATCCAAATATATAAACATGTAACATGAAAATCTATAATCAGTCGTTAGTTATGGAACATGTGTAGGATCAAGTAACTTTAAAATAATTTCTTAGAGTAATTTCATTGTTAAAATAATTATTTGAACGGCTAACTGCGATGATACAATCCAAAAATTATTATTACTTATTTATAATAGAAACCTTATCATTTTGAACGATCTCTTATTTTTGGAAGTATTTTTAATTCAAACTCAGAATATTAAATTTATGAACTGAATAATATTTATATGAGTTCTTGAAAACAATTTCAATAGTGTGCGCCCCTTCTGTGACCTCGCAGCACATGACGGCGTTTCATACGACATGAGGATCCTCAGGTCAACGTCAAGACTTGAGCGTCAAGGCACTATCGGTCCTACTCGGGCTCTCGCTCGGTCGTCCGAAGGCGACGAGTAAGAAGCGAAGCATAATCCCAAAAAGGAATCTTCGGGAAGATCGGGAGCGGTTCGCGTTGCCTTCCCCCATCCATGGTTTCGTAAAAATGGTTGATGTTGCTTAACCTAGGTAAGCTATTACGGAGTCGGAACTGATCTATTTATAAAACGGTTTAACTCGGAAAAACCATTGGTTCGGGGATCCGTATTTACTAACTTTGTTTACGAGTATTGGACCCGATTCAGGCTTTTAGGCCAGAACTCGTGTTCGATTTAAAATATCACATGCGACATAAAAAACTATTGGCCTAAAGGATGCAAACACCAACAGATAAATTATTTAGATCGGGGAAGGATGGTCACCGTGGGCCTATGCACTTGGGCCCACGATCCGTTACAAGTGGATAAAAGAAGTTCGGGAGGCCCGCACCTCCCTCATATACCTGAGGCGGCCGGGATAACACCTCGTTAACTGAAAATTGTTGGTCGGGGCCGCTCTAGTGAAGTCTCCCTCTTATCTTGTGCTCCGCCTCCTCCGGCTTCTAGGATTTGTCATGTCAAATGCTTCGAAGTTCTCGTTCATCATGCAAATGCATGGTTGTGTAAGTAACATACTACAATAACTTTGAATCGATAAAAATAATAACATTTGGTTAGAAAAATAACTCAAATAATTATTGTTTATTCTTTTGAAAAAATAACTTGTTTGAATATATATATTTTATTTTTATAATCGATATAAATAAAACTAGCGAAAGGATTATAGTCGCCTGATTAAAATAATTCAAAAGTGGCCACGATTAAAATAATATCGAACTTTAACTAAGACCACACGAACTATATCAATATTTTATCAAACCTCTCGCAAGGATGCGTGGATAAAATTGAAATTTCTCTTAAAATTGATTTTTGTTATTAAAATATTCATAAGAACCAAATCGATTGGGATTGCACCAGAGAGAAAAGGGAAAGGGTGTATTACCAGATCCGGTCCCGGTCAGCGAAGTTCACTGCAGTAGGCAAGGCTACGAGGCACTTGGCAGTTACAGTGATAGGAAGGACCCGCGAAACGAAGCAGCTAGCGTTGGAAGAAGAGGAGCCGCCATCGAGAAGTAAGTTGTCCGGGGAATCATTGGCTCGTAGAGAGCAACCTGGTTTCGAGGCATGCGGAGGGTTTGACCACCGGAGATTGTGGGGGAAAGGCGTCTGAAAGCGGCTACCAGGGAGACAGATCTATCTCATGTCAGAGAGTGTGTGAGCGTTGGCGCTGGGAACCCTGCTGACGGTGTGGGATTCACGGAGATTGGCTGGAATTGAAAGGTTCGTATGAGGCTGGATGCGAGAATGATATCTGCTGATGCCGAGAGAGCATTCATATGGCCAGGCACGCCATAGGAATTGGTCAACGTCCAAAGTCCCTGATTTACAATCCTACACGTGTAAAGAAAAACGTCAAAACAACAAGAAGGCGTCCCACGGGTCTGACCGTGAGAAGCTTAAACAAAGCATCCGATAGAAGGAAATGGGGTCAGCTGTGTTTAGGTTCCAGGGACGACGAGGTGCAGGCGGCTAAAGGAACGTCTGCAGGTGAAAGCTTTGTATGTGTGTATCACTATATGTGTCTGTGTATCACTATAGTGTCTCCTTTTTTTCGATGAGTGTGTGGGGAGGGGTATTTATAGGTGGGGTTTTTCCTGATTTTTCGAGATTTTGTTTTCTAGGATTAAGGCTTTAGGAACAAAGATTTTTCTCTCCTCCTAAGATTTTTTTTTAAGATTTTGTAAATTCGGCGAATTTCAAGGTTCAATAAAAAATATAATTATTTATTGAAAGTAATTTTTAATTCTAAGTAAACAAAACATTAAATTTAATATAACTGAATTTGAATTGAATGAACATTAAATAGGCTCATAAATCTAAGTCATTCAATATGATCATATGGTAATTTATCCTAGAGCAGTTTGAATTTCCATCTCATCCGTTTAAATAGTGGAGTATGTAACATTTCAAATTTCCTGAAAAGGAGAAGAATCATTTCCTCCACCTAAAACACTCCAAATATCTAACTCTTGTAGGAGTAGTAGCTCTGTAGAAGGTTTCAACTATCCCTCAAAAGATTATCTTCAATACATAACCTTACGTTCTGCTTACGCCTTCTCTTAATATACCTATTCCTCTATCAAATTACCCCCGACAAGTTTGGTGTCATAGCACAGAAGGTCATGTAGCTGGTAACATGTTCATTAATTTTTCTCCCAACCAAATTCCCATATTCAACAGTGAGCACTTTGATTATTGAAGTTATCAAATGGAGACTTTTTTCTTTTCGTAAAATTTACTGAAACTTGTGAATGAAGGCTATGAAGAAGTTTTAGAAGATATACTCTCTTCTAGATGGTGGCAACGCTCCCCTAAGTACAAGGAGAACGTCATGAATAATGTCACGACTTTCGAAATTCTACAACAATCCGAGAGCAAAAACATCTACCTTAGGATATTCGGCCTGAAGAAGGTGAATGAAGCGCGAGAGGCCATAAAGAAGGAGTTCAAAAGATCAGAAAAGTTGATTGCGTTAAATCTACAAAACCTTTAGATAGACTTCGACAATCTGGCTTTGAAAGACGTAGAAACCGTTAAACAAATACTATTTCTCAAGGATCATGGATATCCTCAATCAATTGAAGAGTTGCATAGAAGTTTTCATAGATTGAAAAGTCCTAGAAATAATTCCTCAAAAGCTTGCCAAAAATGTTTGAGCATGTAGTAAATGTAATTAAAGAGATGAATGATCTCGCCGAAGTATCCTATAAAAGCTCATGAGAAGTGGGCCAGCAAATTCACAGCCTTGGTGGAGCAAACATTTCAAGCAACGCTAAAAGTTTCTGAACAGAAGAAGGAACATTGTGGAAACAAAAGAATGTCCTATAGTAGAGGACGTGGAAGACTAGAAGTTCAGCACAAAAGCAACCTTGGAGAAGTAGAAGCTGGATGCCGCATTTGGTGAAAGAATAATTATGAAACAAAAGATTGTCGTCTTCAATAAAGGAGATGCAAGTTCCCTGCTCATTCAGATCGTGATTGTTCGTACAAACATAAATAGCATAAACATGAACAAACGTACGATGATAAAAGGTCGACAAATTTCTCTAAGGATGGCGAACCTTCTAAAGTTTTATATTCATCCTGTTACATCATGCAAGATATGAATGGGATATAATTCCTCGATAGTGGTTGTAGCAACTATGTCAGAGAGATCAAGATGAACTTTGTGGAGCTTGATGACAAATACAACTTTATCTTGGAACTTGGAGATACCAAGAAGTTGAAGATAAACGGTAAAATTTGTTGTTTCGGTTTCGCGTACGGAAGCTCAACAAAAGAGGATGCATGACTGCTTGTACGCTCCAAGAATCGCACACAACCTACTAAGAGTGCGACTAATAATGAAAAATGGATATAAGTTGGCTTTTTTAAGAAGGACAAAAGGTCACGATCGTGAGGATGACGCCGAATAATCTCATCCCATTAAGGATGAATGCATGCAACATTGTTTCTCAAAAGTAAAGTTGCATATGATTCTCATCTTTTTTGCATCTCAGTATGGGCATTTGAATATGAAATGTCTAACTTTGCTGAAGCAAAATGATATGGTGGTAAGAATATTCTATACAAGTTGTAGAAGGTGACGTATGTAAAGGATGCGTCTTCGAAAAGCATCACGTCTCTTCCATTCCCTTACACATCATAGAGAGCTTAAGCCACCCTTGAGTTGGTTCATGCAGACATTTGTGGACTAGCTCAAACTCCTTCTATCGGCAACAGAAGATATTTTCTATTATTCGTAGATGACTTTATCAGGATAATATGGCTTTATTTTCTTGAGATGAAGCTGGAAGCTTTCACCACCTTTATGAAGTTCAAAGTACTTGTAGAAAATCAAAGTGCGTACATGATTAAGACCTTGAGGATAGATCATATAGGAGAGTTTTCGTCAAGACCTTTCTTAGACTATTGCTAACAAAAGAGGATACATAGGCAGTTGACCGTGCAATATTCTTCATAATAGAATGGAGTTGCAGAAATAAAGAACAAAACTATCATCGAGATAGCCAAAAGCATGTTGATAGTCTACCGGACAAGTTAAGGATAGAAGTTGCTAACACATATGCCTACCTTCTGAACAAATCACCGACAAAGGTTGATAGGAACAATACAATATATGAAGCATGACATAAAAGGAAGCTCGTGGTGAATCATTTGGAAGTAGTTTATTCAATCCGAATACTGACAAATTAGTTCTGTCGAGAGATTATATCTTTGATGAACTTGCATCTTGGAAGTAGGAGAAAAGCCTTATATGGATGAAATATTTCCAGTTTATAGAAGTAGCTGGAAATGGTACAGTACAGAACCCTATCGGAACAACAAAAGTATCAACATAAGTTATAGTATAGAATCTTATCAAGACAATTGAGGCTAGTTCATCCATCACCATTCTTATAGCAAAAGGTTCTATTGGAGAAATACTGCCAAGGAGTTATTGATCCTTAACTAAAACTCATGAGCAAGTTAAATTTGTGCTCACTGCTCTCGAGCCACAAAACTTTAAGGACCAAAGAAGAAAAATGGAGAAATTCCATGAAAGAGGAGATGACTTCTACAAAGAAGAATTACACGTGGTCATTGCTCAATCTCCCAGAAAGAAAAGAAGCTATATGCTTAAAGTAGGACTACAAGATGAAATATAATGAAGATGGAAGTGTGTAAAAGTATAAACCTCGCATAGTTGCAAAAGGTTACTCACATAAGCCTGGTGTCAATTTTATAGAAACTTTTCATCCTATAACAAGTATTGACACAATCCGTATTGTTCTAGCCATTAATGTATAGAAGAAGCTTAATGTATTTCAGTTTGTTGACAAGTCAACATTTTCGAATGGAGTACTAGAATAAGAAGTCTGTATATAGAACCACAAGAATTTGTGATGAAAGACACAAAAGATAAACTCTACGGACTTCATAAGGCTCTATATTGTAAATGAAATGAGAGATTTTCATCTCACAAGAAAGGTACATTGTAGATTTGTTGAAGAAGTTACACATGGAGAAGGCGAAGCAAATTTCTACTTTAATGGCAATCAATGAAGAGGTATAGAAGAAAGACTCTATAAAAAAGAGACGGTTACGATATGACGGTTCAGGACTGACAACTTGCACCCCAAGAGTCGCGCCTGCTCTACTCTACTACTCTACTCCACTATCTTTTTAGATCTTGTCGGGCGCGTGAGGGGGGGATTAAATATTTCCCTTCCTTATCTTATGATTTTATTTCCATATTTTTTATTTCGTTTCCCTTATTGTCTTTTCTATGGACGGCCTATATAAGCCCTTGTTTTGTAAGAGTTGAGAACTTAGATTATTCACACTTTTAAAACCCAGATTAGACTTTTGTCTTTCTACCCGACTGAGTGGATTCTCTTTCAACCCCGTTATTCATTTGGTGGATTTTCAAGTGCAGACTGAGTAGAGTGTATCAACCGGTGGTGGTGAATTTGTATCATCCCTGTTGTTCCTTGCCCTCGTTCTTGATCACGGTGGTGTGTCATTATCTATGTGACAGGCAAGTTCTATCCGAGTCTTCTTTCATGGTGGTGTATCTGTATTCGTGGAGGTTGATCTCAACATATCCGTTCATACCCATCCATTCAGTCTTCCCGCTTTATCATCTACCCTTCCGACCATTCCCACGTCATTCCACTCCGCATCTTAGTGACGTCCCGCTTCATCTTGGTATTGGAATCATTTATTCCTATCATCTTTGTATAAGAGCACGAGGTTGTTGTTGTCAATGGCTCGAAGATTTCGAGTGTGACTCTTGACGAAGCACACACTGCTCGGCTTGAGCAGCAAATCGCTAATCTCTAGCAACCACTTCAATCGTTGCGTGCCTATAATGGATCGCCTTCCCACAATCGATTAGACAGCGAAGAAGACAATCCATAGCAGCAGCAGCAGCACCGCTGAGAACACCAAGTAGCGGCACCGCTGAGAAGGACTTGATAAGATCTGGACGTGGTAAGAGGTTTTTGCCGGAGCACTATCGACGAGATGTATATCTCAAGTTGTAGTCGCTTCAGCAAGTCTCAACGACTATGACTAAGAGGTTTTTGCCGGAGCACTATCGACAAGATGTATATCTCAAGTTGTAATCGCTTCAGCAAGTCTCAACTGTGTCGGGTTACACAATGGTCTTTGACAGACTCTTGTTGCTATTCGATGTCCAAGAAGCCCCCGAGCAAACCATTGCTAGGTACTTCGAGGACTTAAGCCAGAAATTGCGGATGCGGTAGAACTTCACCAGTATTGGACTTTTGACGACGTTCGAGCGCTTGCCCACAAGGAAGTCTAGTACCTGCCCATTTGTGAAGGCTCCGCCTTTCAAAGAGGAGTAGCTCTCAGGCGAAGCCCCCGTCGACTACGCTAAGAAGAACCCCCTCGTCGACTACTAGACCTGAAGTTAAGACTAACGAGCGTGATCTTGTCCGTCGTTGTTTCAAATGCATAGGGATAGGACACATGGCATCGGAGTGTCCCTCAAGGAGAAATGTTGTCATAAAAAAATGTCTGATGGAGGAGAGGAGTTTGAAGAGAGTGTAGATCATATTTGGTATCAAGAGGAAACCGAGGAGCATTCGGACGAAGGAGAGTTGCTAGTCGTCTGCAAGGCTTTGAATGCAATACCGTATCACGAGGAGAACCAACGTGAGTGCATCCTTCATACCAGGTGCTCTGTTAAGAATAAAGTTTATTTGGTAATTGTAGACAGTGGAAGTTGCACAAACACGTTCTCTAGAACAATGATGGAGAAGATCAAGTTGCCCGAAGCACCACATCCTCATCCTTATCGCCTACAATGGTTTAGCAAGGACAGTGATGTTCGTGTGACACAACAAGTGTGAGTTCCTTTCTCGGTTGGGAAAAGCTACAAGGATGAAGTCATTTGCGATGTGATTCCGATAGATGCATGCCATTTGTAACTAGGAAGGTCGTGGCAGTTCGATCGACGCGCAGAGCATGATGGGTATCGTAATACATATTCCATCAACGTCGACGAAAGGAAGATCACCCTGGTGCCTTTAACCACCCAGCCAGGCGAAGCACCCATCCACCACCACTCCGCTCAAGTTATCAAGCGAATGAAGTTGATTCGGGCGATGCACATAAGTGAGGATGTTTACTTTTTGGTTCTGGTCGAAGAAGCCCAGGATTAATCGATGGATCATCCACGTGCGAGTGCTTTAATAAAGGAGTTTCAGGATGTGTTTCCGGAGGAGTTACCAGTCGAACTACCACCCTGAGAAGTATTCAACACCAAATCGACTTGGCTCCACAAGCTTCCTTACCCAAGCAACTAGCTTATCGATGCATTCCCGAGGAGGCGAAAGAACTTCAAAGGCAGGTCAATGACCTACTAGAGAAAAACTTGGTACGAGAGAGCTTGAACCCTTGCTCAGTTCCAGCCATATTGGTACTGAAGAAAGATGACACATGGAAAATGTGCATGGATAGTCGAGCGATCAACAACGTCACGGTGAAGTATCGTTTTTCTTATTCCTCGACTAGACGACATGTTGGATGAATTGCATGTAGCACAGGTGTTTTCAAAAGTGGACTTGCGAAATGGCTACCACCAGATCCGACTGAAGGAAGGTGATGAGTGGAAAATATCCTTCAAGACCAAGTACGGGTCGTACGATGTTTGTGGTGCCCTTTGGTTTGTTAAACGCGCTCAGCAAATTTATGTGACCAATGACCCATGCCATGCGACTATTCATGCGAAATTTTTTCGCTGTCTACTTCGACGACATTCTCATTTATAGCAACAGTCCCGACAAGCATGATGAGCACCTTCAAACAGTGTCTCACAGACTTCGCGACGAGAAGCTGTATGGGAATCTCAAGAGGTGTGAGTTCTTCCAACCTAGTGTAGTATTCCTTGGTCTTGTAGTTTCAACCGAAGGAATCAAAGTTGATGAGAGCAAAATCAAAGCAATCAAGGAATAGCCAGTGCCAAAGAGTTTCCACGTCGTTCTACAGGAGGTTCAGCTCGATCGCAACCCCACTCACTGAATATTTGAAGGGAGACAAATTCGAGTGGACTTCAGCCACACAAGCTAGTTCGAACGACTTACGGAGTGTCTAAGCAAAGCACCTATTCTCGTCTTACATGAATTTGCGAAGATGCTGTCGAATGCGACGCATTCGGAGTTGGAATATGAGGAGTATTGATACAGGAAGGGAGACCCCTCGCTTATTTCAGTGAGAAGCTCAATAGTGCGAAACTCAACTACTCGATGTACGACAAGGAGTTTCTAGCTATCGTTCGAGTTTTGGAGACGTAGAGCCACTGCTTGCCGCCTAGAGAGTTCGTGCTACGCACCGACCATGAAGCTCTCAAATACATCAATGGTCAGCAAAAGCACAATCGCCGACATGCGAAATAGGTAGAGTTCCTTCAATCTTTCACTTTCATGCTCTAGCACAAACCAGGAGCGAAGAATGTAGTCATGGACGCCCTTTCAAGGAAGTTGACCTTGTTGTCCGTAATGGAGACCAAACTCATCGGTTCGAGTATCTGAAGGATCTATATATGGGCGACGAAGATTTTGGAAGGACCTTTGCCCAATGGACCACCTAGGCAATCGATCGATTCCACCAGATCAATGGATTTCTCTTTCGCGACTCTAAGTTGTACATTCCCAGGAGTTCGACGTGAGAGCTACTCATTCGAGAAGTCCATGGAAGAGGAATTGCCAGACATTTTGGAGTCGACAAGACATTGTCGATGCTTCAGGAGAATTTCTATTAGCCTCAAATGGAGAAGAAAGTGAGGAGTCTGATCTCGAGATGTGTTATCTGCCACTAGGCGAAGAGCCGAGTCCAACCAAAGGATTGTATACTCCACTTCCAGTTCCTGAGCGACTATGGGAACATGTGAGTATGGATTTTGTGTTGGGACGACCCAGGACGTAGAGGAACAAGGATTCGATCATGGTTGTGGTCGATCGATTTTAGAAGATTGCACAATTCATTCCATGCGTGAAGACAAACGATACAACCAATGCAGCGGATTTATATTTTCGAGAAGTGCTGAGGTTGCATGGCGTACCATCCGCAGACAAACAGACAAACAAAGGTCGTTAATCGAACCATGGCTGCAATTCTTCGAACCTTGGTCTCGAAGAACCAGAAGGATTGGGACGTGAAGCTTGCCCATGCTGAGTTTGCCTACAACAGTGTACCGAGTTCGACAACCAAGTCCTCTCCTTTTGAGGTAGTCTGTGGACTTAATCCTATAATTCCTGTCGATCTAATGCCTTTCCTAAGTGTGAAAACAGTCAGTCGAGATGCCGAAGAGCGCGCTAAGCAGATGAGATTGCTCCATGAGATGATTCGTGCTCAAATCGAGAAGGTAAATCTTCGATATCAGGAAAGGGCAAATCGCGGGAGGAGAGTGAAGGTATTTCAGCCAGGAGACTTAGTGTAGATTCGTCTAAGGAAAGAATGATTCCCCGCAATGAGAAAGAACAAGCTAATGCCTCGAGCAAAAGATCCCTTCAAGATCATCGAGCGCATCATCGACAACGCTTACAAGTGAATCTTCCAAGAGAATATGGAGTTTCCGTCACTTTCAATGTCAGGGATCTCATTCCTTTTGTGGAGGATGACGACGATGTAAGTTTGAGGACATACTCTCTTCTACAAGGGGAAGATGATACAAGAATGGTCGTCATTTCGCCCACACCTCAGCCGCAATTGCCTACTAGAGGTATCAGCTTGCTTGTCATCGAGTAAGCGAGACGACGAGGAGCACCGAGCGATGCGTCTCTCAGGCGACGAAAGGCAACCAAGCAACAACCATCTCAAGAGACGGTTACGATATGACGGATCAGGTCTGACAACTTGCACCCCAAAAGTCGCGCCTGCTCCACTATCTTTTCAGATCTTGTCAGGGGCAATTAAATATTTCCCTTCCTTAACTTCTGATTTTATTTCCATATTTCTTATTTTGTTTCCTTTGTTGTCTTTTCTATATAAGCCCTTGCTTTAAGGATTGAATACAACTTTGATTCAGACTTTTAAAACCCACATTAGACTTTTGTCGTTCTATCCGAAGGAGTAAATTCTCTTTCAACCTCGTTCTTAATTTGGTGGATATCCAAGTGCAGATTGAGTGGATTGTATCAACTGGTGGTGGTGAATCTGTATCCTCCGTGCTGTTCTCGCCCTCATTCTTAATCACAGTGGTGTGTCTGTATCCGTGTGGCAGGCAAGTTTTATCCGAATCTTCTTCTGCGGTGGTGTATTAGCAATGGAATCATCTCTTTCTTGCCGGCCTCATATCAGAAGTTGTCTTGCTCATAAGGTTACTCCTTGACTTCGCATCGGTAGTGTAGAAGTTGTTTCCGATCCACTTGAGGATGAACACTTGAGTAGAATCCTATATGTCACCCATGGGAGGAATTAATAGGGACATCTACATCATGAGGGCCTCCATGTTGACGTGCCCCTACAAAGTGAACAGCAACGAGAGCAAGCTCGGATGATACAAAAGCTCGAACAAGAAACGATACTCATAGGTGGGCGAGAGCTTGAGTGTATTAAAGTGGAATGCGTACGTCACCATGCTCCAGAGCATCACCAGGTTCTTGAGAAGGGCCTACTTGAGCTGCAAATCCTTCAAGTGCATTCTTAGCTTCAACCGAATGAAGTCATGGTCAGCATGTTGAAGGCCCTTGAATTAGTCTTGAAGAATCTGCTGTACCGGAACGTTCTTGCAAAGATCGATCGACTCCATGTCATTAACCTGCACGCATGGATTCATCAACCCAGAGCGAGCGATGTGCACTAATATAATAGAGGAGTAAAGCAGTGAAGCAGTACTACAAGTGCAATTGTGCAATTGCAGTAGAGGTGGCCATTTGCTTGGTTGGGTTAGGTCAAAGGTCTGAAATGGCGAGTACTTGTAAAAATTATGGAACCTTTAGTCAGCCCGTAAAGGTTTATGTAGGTGGGTTAACTCCCCTATAGGCTCCAAGTTCAACCCGCCAGGTCAACGGGTTGTAACTTGTTGGGTAATCAAACGGGTCAACATGTAGGTCAAATTTCTTACACCATTATGTGCATTATATTTTATTGCACAAATAAAAACTTTAAATCAATAATTCAAATGCAATTGTGTAACTGCTGTCTCAGATGTGGTAAAGCAATTATGAAATAACAGTGAGGTAGTGATGCATAACTAGTAAGTAAAAGGAATAGGTTAAGGTTTACGAAACTTTCAAATAATCAATAAAAACCATTGGAAAATAAGTTGAGTTAGTCCCAATTAATATAACATGCAACACGTACCTCCTAATCTTGGATGAGAAGCAGTTACTTAGCTAACGTATAAATACATATGTGGTGTCTGAGATTCCTTGGAGGCAGTGAGGTCCCGCACCATAATGTAGGAATGACATAAAACCGCCACACCGTGGCTACTAGTTACACTCCTAAATCCTAGCCCTAGGTGTAGAGTTTCACCTACACATGTCGAGTAGAGACAAAACATGAGACATGTCGGTCTTAGAGGTAACTTAACACCGCTTTTGAAAATTATCCCTAACCAAGTCACCATTTGGGATGTACGAGTGTGGAATCACAACGATGTTCTAGTCATCCTTCGGTCGACCATTCAATTTGAGCACCTATGAGCTATAGAAAAAGGAAGAGTTGATCATTACTTTCTTCCTAATTAGGCTTAATCAGATCCTCGCTTGTCATCTACAATTTCTTAGAGGAGTACAAGGCTATAATAAGCATAAAAGAATCACAAAGAAAGAAGAAGCGAGAAAGATCATACGAGGCCCATCCGATTATTATAAAAAAAAAAAAAACGACATCCGTATCGAAAACATGTTCATTTTACTTTTGAAAAGTTTATTAAATAACCTCCAATGTAATTTTTAAAAATTACTTTAAGGTAAAAACCATGCTAGGTTCGAGGATTTCAATTCAATAAGTTTTGTGGCGACAATTCACATTCCGACAGTATAACCAAAATTGTAGCAAACCAACCGCGGGCTAATTGTATTATGCCACGTGATTTAATATTTTTAAGAGTAGGTTCGATGTGGAAAGCACACACTTCCCAATGTATTAGCAACCCGTTGGGATGGCTTAACCTCGATTAGCTCCGTTAGTTGGGTTTGCTTGAAGGATGCCTTCGTGTCTCAGCCCATCTGGTGCACCATTGGCCATCGACTTGAGAGACGAATATTTAGGTGTGGTGACGCTAGTCCCGATGAAGAGTTTAGTCGTTTATCCGTCGCGTCGCATACTAGAACTCCCATGAACAATCGACATATACCATCGACACTGAAACGTGGTTGAAAGTGTTAATTATGCACAACCAAAATAATGAAATCAAAGAAGTGAGGAAATTAAACTTACAGGGATTGTACAATTGTTGAAGTGTGCGCCTGGCGCGAGCTCACAATGGGAGACTCTAACATGCCACATACCTCCCAAGCATGTGCACTACGATGGGTAACTTGTACATGTGTGGGACGAATACCCCCGCTGATGTGCTCATAGTGGGAACCACACCCAGTATTCCCAGGGCTTGCTTGCAAGTCTTCCAATCTTCGTGCAGTTCTTGTCCCCGTCTACGTCAATTCCTCCACATAAGTACAAGCGAGTGTACAAGCTCAGGAACGTTTGGTTACCCTTTATCCTCTTTCTCATGCTCGAATGTTCATATAGCAATCACATACCTAAAGATATGCACATTGACATTGTTCATTAAGTCGAGAATACACTAAGAAAAATCGGGAGTAAGCTCACAGTACAAGGAGGCAACTGTCTCATCCGAGATAGCTTCTTTCACGCTTGAGCGATGCGTGGCTGCCAACACCAGGTTGGGGAAGCATGTCGAAGTTGCATCTTCTTTAACTCTCTCTACAAAATGTGGATCTCTGATTGGTAGACCCTTGACAACATTCCATAACCATTACCAAGTTAGGGCATCCCTTCAAGCTCTAGGAGCGAACCCCAAACGAAAATTAAAGACATGGATACAGGTTATGCCTTGGAATGAAGGACAATTTTTCTTCGGTGAAAGAGGGGCAAAGGTGCGCATGTAAAGGCAATCATCCTAAGACACGCGCATGTGTCGGGGAGCTGTACATGTACTCGAGCAAGGTTGAACGATCATTTTTCACCCAAACCAACACAACAACATACGTATAATTACATCATGAAAGATTAGCTATGAGAAATACGAAGTAAACTAAGAAAATGATCCTACTGTGATTGGTGACTGTAACTTGTAAAATTATGTTGGAAAGTGCCTGCCATCTGAGGCTCCTTGTGTACCGGGAAAGCTCTATATGTGCTCTCGAGATGTGAATGAGACTATGGTTATCATGGGCACCTCCGCAATACAAATGTGGGGTGCTGCAATGAACATGGCATACTTTGAGAACCTTTCAACGATAACCAATATTGATGATAAGTCTCTAATTTTAAGAAATCCATTGAAACTGACACCCAAGGTTTCTCCGATCGGTAACGGTGGGAGTAAACCTGCCTCATTCTGTCTGTCTGGCTTGTCTTCTAACACATCAAGCACATCCGCACATAAGCGTCACAATCATCATCCATGCACGGCCAGACATAAGTTCTTTTCACCAACGCTATCATCCACTCCTTTCCCGGGTGACCAGCCCAGGGGGAGTCTTGCGATGTTGCCTTAGTTCCCCACCGATAGGAACGTATAATCTATTACCCTCACAATATAACGGATCATCATCAAGCCAATATCTCCACACCGTCCTTCCCTGACCGGTTCCACCAACCTCATGTAATCGGGATCAACCTTTGCTAAGTTACGCACCCTATCCAAGATGTCCGGCTGGAAGGTGGAGATATTAGCCACTGTCATCATTGTTTTCCAACTCAACGCATCTGCCACCAAATTGTTCCGTCTAGGCCTATGATGCCACCACTCAAAGCCATACTCGACCAGGAACACTTGCCATCACGCTTGTCTCGCAGAAAGCTTTTTCTGCATCATATAATGTGTTAGCCACGTTATCAGTCTTAATCACAAACAGATTCCCCAAAAGATACAATTGCCAAACATCTCTTTCTCATGGGTCGAATACCTCTGTTCTGCTTCCTTAAGGTTCCAACTTTCGAAAGCTATCGGGTGGCCGTTCTGTACTATCACACCACCTACCGCATGGTCCAAGGCGTCGATATGGACCTCAAATGGTTTATCAAACACTGGCAACTGTAGAATAGGTTCCGAGGAAATTGCCTCCTTCAAACCATCGAATGCATCCTGATATTTCTCATCACAACATCAGGCCCTATCCTTTCTCAATAAATCCGTTAACGGGACAACTCTCCTCGAGTAACCCTTCACAAACCCATGATAATAATTTGCTAACCCAAAGAAACTTCGTACCTCCGAAACATTCTTTGCTGTAAGCCAATCCCAATGTCTTGCACCTTTCTCATATCCGTTCTCACGCTCCCACATCCGACCACGTGTCCCAAGAAGCATATCTCCTTCGCACAAAACTCACACTTCTCTTTCTTTACGTAGAGAGAGTGTTCCCTTAGTTTCTCAAACACAAGCCGAAGGTGTCTTAGATGGTCCTCTAATGTTTTTGAATATACTACAATGTCATCCATGTAAACCACCAAAACTAGTCTATATATTTATTGAAAACATCATTCATCAGACTACAGAAAGTGGCTGGGGCGCTGGTTAAGCCAAACGGCATTACAAGGAACTTATACGACCCATGACCCATATCTCATAACCATAGTGGTTTCAGTCTCATCATCCTCCGTAATGCGAACCTGCCAGTATGCGGAACGCAAATCCAACTTCGAAAGTATGAGGCCTTAAACAGTCTATTGAAAAATCAGCAACAAGGGGAACCGAGTACTTGTTTTTCACTGTGACCTTATTCAAACCACGATAGTCGACGCAAAGCCGCAAACTGCTATCTTGCTTGCTCTGAGACAAAACCCTCCACTGGGTGCTTTCGAAGGCTGAATCTTTCCTGCATCAATCAATTCACCCAACTGTTTTCTCAACTCACCGAGTTCCTTAGGGGCCATTCGATAAGGTGCTCTGGCAAAAGGTACTATCCCCGGAAGGAGGTCAATGCGATGGTCCACCGCCCTTCAAGGCGGCAAACCCTTTGGAAAGTTCAGCGGGCATCATATCCTCACTGGTAACATCTCCCTAGGCACTACATTTGACTCACTCTCGTCCATACAAAAAGTGGACGCCTCTTGTTTCTTCCAACATTTCGCAAGCCTCATTGCAGAGACAAGTTCTGAACCAATGCCATCACGTTCCTTTTCAATGTATTGCCCTTTCACAAAACACGGTTGAGAAAAGTCTCCAATAAACAACCCGCCCAAATGGGGTATTACTGCTACATAAGCCTCCATAAAGAAGTTGTTTCCCAGAATTATATCCAAATCATCAAGCGGAACAACCATGAAATTAACCGTACCATTCCACAAGTCGAGGGTAATCTTAACATTTCTTGCCATCCCTTTGATAGGCTGACTCTCCAAATTCACAGCCTTGATCCGACACAACTGCTCATCGGTCCTCAGTCCTAATCGTGACATCACATGATCAGCCACAAAGTTGTGAGTCACCCCCATATCTATCATTACCAACATATTGTGCTCATTTATGGTTAGAAGAACATACATCAATCCCTTACTTACGCCTTCCTTTCTCGCTCTCAAGGCGTTGAGAAGTTGAAGGGGTTACACGGGTCGGAGTCGTCTCTTCCTCCAACACTATTGCGTTCAATTTTTCACTCCGCGGACAGTCCCTCGTTCTATGAATTTCTTCACAAATGAACAACCAGCAACGATTTCGGATCCTTCCAAGTATCGTTATATACATTACTCGACGACCCTTGCGACAAGCCACGGGGTCCGCCCCATTTCGACTTCGTCTGCCCTTTCTTTTCACCTTTCACTGTTCTTTGGGCATCGGTCCTTCCCTTATGACCCTGATCATCCTTTGTAGGGTCATTTGCACCTGCCCAACGAAAATCTACAAGAGCATCTGCAGTCGCTATGGCAGTAGGGAGATCCTTCACCCCTTGAGGTCTCGACTCGACTTGGGCCCATGGTTGTAGCCCATACATGAAATTGAAAAGCTTATCTGCATCCAACATGTCTGTGATATCCAACATCAAAGAGGTAAACTGTTTCACATAATCCCTCATTGTACCAACATCAAATAGGTAAACTGTTTCACTTCAAAGCCTCCCTCGCAACCCAACTCGTATTGCCAGGTAAGAACGGATTTGCCAATTCCATCTTAGGGGACTCCCATGTATCTATCTGAGGACGCCCCGCATTGAGGTCCTCTTTTACTCTGGTCAGGTACATCACGGTAATGAACACCTTCTCATTCTCGGGCACTCTTGCCGCTAGGAAGTATTGCTCAACGTCCCACAAGAAATTCTAAAACACCTTTGCGTCACGAGAACTATTAAAGAATTGGGGTTCGGGCACCCTCACCTTAGAACACGAATCAACACCAACCAGCGAAGCAGCAGTTGCCCTCTTTAGGACTATTCAATGGTTTGAGTCCCACAAGTGCACAGGTCGCACAAGTAATAGAGTAGTGAGTCAAAGTCATTCCCACGGAGAATTATTTTAGAAATATCCTAGCGATCAACGTTAAACAATCATGATGTAGTCAAATTAAGTAAAACAAGGATTTAGGAAAATAAACTAACTAGAAACTAAACAGTAGAAAATACGAGATTAATCAAATGAGGAAAAAACTAGGATCACGATTTTTCCCGATATTTCACCAGATCACTCAACCCTCTCTTTATCATTAAAATGTCCAAAACCTGTTTAATAACATAAAATTCTCAGTCAGTCTTATGCATCTTCCGACCTACATAAGAGAAATACCTAACCCAGCCAAACCCCTATATTCCTATGGGAAATAATAGTTGAATCAAATTCATTAAGTTCCAATTTTAATCTGGTCCGCCTCCTCTTCTTTATTCACTTTGAAGATCTTTATATAGTTAGGGTAAATCTGGAAAGTTTAGGAAATATTTTACAAATATTCTAGAAAATCTTCTAGCCTCGTGTGGCCATACCAACCTTTCTGTGGTACCTTGCTTCGCTCGTGTGGCCACATCACATCCTCGTGTGGCCACACTGATCATTCTGTCCAGGTTTGTGCCTCTCGTGTGGCCGCACCAAATCTTTGTGTGGCATACCAATGTTCCTGTCCAATGCTTCCCTCGGCAACTTCTCATCCCGATCTTCTTTGCCTTCATCTATCAAGCTATCTTCTTAAACATGATTTCCACTTCGTGTCTACCCCTTCTCCAGCATTGAAAATCACAAAATCCGAAAGTGCCCATGCAACATGACTAAATCGAAAGTAACATGCAAACTAACTATAAATGCAAATAAGTATTGAATATCTAACACGTTTCAGGCTGGTAAATAAGGCATATAACAAATTTCTTAGAGTTAACACACCCCCAAACCTAACTTTTGCTAGTCCCGAGCAACACAAAAAAAATACTTCTAAACCAAACTAAGCCAAGGTCGTCAGAGTTGTTTACGAAACTCATTGTTCTCATATATCGGCTACACACAACCAGCGTAGTTAGACTCACGCCCTTTTTCCAACTCGTGTTTCGGCAACCTCATGTTCCTATCATCCACCACATTTTCGATAAACATTCATTCAGGTTAACCATAATAAGTTCATCACTCAAATAACACACTTCAGAAAGCAAATTTGTAAAACCACCATAGCACCTCGGTTTGCTTAGCCCATGTTCAAAGCATTCCACAAATTGATCAACTCATATATTTTTTTTTCTCTTGCTCGACTCTAAATGTTTATCAATAATAGTAGGGAAGCGGCTAACGGTACGTGCACGTGGGACTTACGTAGTTTACTACTTAATACTAAAATTAAGTAGTAAATTTTACTAAAAGTTGACCGTTACTACTCTAGTCAACGCAAAAGTAGTAAAAAAAGTAGTAAATTTTACTACTTATTGGTCTTCTTTTAGTAAAGTCAACGCAAATGTAGTATAAAATGTCGTAAATTTTACTACTTCTGGACTGTTCACCGCAGTGCAATTTTACTACTTTTACGCTGACTTTACTAAAACCTCATTTTTAGTAAAGTCAACGTAGAAGTAGTAAAAAAAGTAGTAAAATTTACTACTTTTTTTACTACATTTGCGTTGACTTTACTAAGAAAACCACACTTTTAGTAAAGTCAACGTAAAAGTAGTATAAAAAGTAGTAAAATTTACTACTTTTAACTGTACAATTATGTCGATAAGTAGTAATTGTTTACTACTTTCGTTGTGATTTTTAGTAAAATTATGTTTGAGTTGGTAAAATTGGTAGTAAACAGGTAGGGTTTGTCGTAAATGTTTACTACTTTAAGCATGTTTTTACTAAAATAAGTAGTAAACTATTACTACTTTATCGGCGTTGACTAAGAAATTTTACTACTTTGAACAGTGTTTCCGAACCTAACTCCGAACCTAATTATTCTAAATTTTGATGTGAAATGACTATTTTGCCCCGGTTACTATGATCGTGGACAGTGACACAAACCTATGACCGTGGTAACCGGGGCAAAATAGTCATTTCACATCAAAATTTAGAATAATTAGGTTCGGAGTTAGGTTCGGAAACACTGGTCAAAGTAGTAAAATTTCTTAGTCAACGCCGATAAAGTAGTAACAGTTTACTACTTATTTTAGTAAAAACATGCTTAAAGTAGTAAACATTTACGACAAACCCTACCTGTTTACTACCAATTTTACCAACTCAAACATAATTTTACTAAAAATCACAACGAAAGTAGTAAACAATTACTACTTATCGACATAATTGTACAGTTAAAAGTAGTAAATTTTACTACTTTTTATACTACTTTTACGTTGACTTTACTAAAAGTGTGGTTTTCTTAGTAAAGTCAACGCAAATGTAGTAAAAAAAGTAGTAAATTTTACTACTTTTTTTACTACTTCTATGTTGACTTTACTAAAAATGAGGTTTTAGTAAAGTCAGCGTAAAAGTAGTAAAATTGCACTGCGGTGAACAGTCCAGAAGTAGTAAAATTTACGACATTTTATACTACATTTGCGTTGACTTTACTAAAAGAAGACCAATAAGTAGTAAAATTTACTACTTTTTTTACTACTTTTGCGTTGACTAGAGTAGTAACGGTCAACTTTTAGTAAAATTTACTACTTAATTTTTGTATTAAGTAGTAAACTACGTAAGTCCCACGTGCACGTACCGTTAGCCGCTTCCTAATAGTAGAGACCCATGTAACGAGCTTTCGACCAATGATTCCCGAACGAGTTGATCCAAGACATTGGGTGATAAAGCATCCCTCGGATCTAATAACTCGAGCCGCCACCCTCATTGACTCACACCACAAGTACATATTCAGGCATTTTAATAATTTTTTAATACTTTCTTTTTCTTTATTTTTGTCCTTCTTATTCAGCTTGAACATTGGTACTCAGAGCCTTGGCAAAATATATATTTTTTCTTTCATCTCTTCCTTTTTTATACATTCCAACTGAAAGTTCACTTCACAAGGATAGCAAGGTAGCTCTACTCCGAGTCCACCTCCATGTGCTCTAAGAGTTCTGGACTCGTTTAAGCTATAAAACAACTTCACACCTAGTTTCAGATAGGAAGACAATTTCACACCCGATTCAGACTCTCATCTTTCCACAACTAGATGAGTAACTAATTAATCACATCATTGAACTAAAAAAAATTGACATTTTACACAATATGACGTCAACTAAACTAACTAAAATAATAAAAAAAATGCAAATGCAAATGGGCTCCCCCAAACCTAGTTTAAGCATCGTCCCGATGAAAGAAACAAACGAAATAAAGGAAAAAGGGAAATGATACGCGGCTTAATCTTCGTTCTTTAGCTTGGGCGATATGTCTCGTTTGCTCGGTTGATCTCGAGGATAAGGGTGAGTGTGATCTGAATTAGAGCCTAAAAGGACAAGAAAGAAGAGGCTTCAAACATAAGAAAAAGGAAAAAATATGCGTGATATGTTTTTTTCTTAAGTAAATGCGCTGTGGCCACACGAAAGTGTGGTGTGGCCGCAAGAAACATTCTTGGATGGGTCTTCTAGTCGGTGCGACCACACGAAAGTGTGACGTGGCCACACGAAACTTTCTGTGATTAGAGTTTCCATCAGTGTGGCCACATACAACCTTCCGTCCCCCACCTACTAAAGCTGCATGACACCCATGTTAAACTTAAAGAACAAGCCAAATGAAAAGTATATAAATTTAGCGTCGTCGGCTTGATGATCTTAATCTCTTACGCTTCGCCGACCGTAATTGTCGACTGTTGACGATCAACTTTTCCGCCCTAGTAATGCTTCAACCGACTGCCATTTACCTTAAATGTTCGTTGAGCATCTATATCTTCCACTTCAATCGCTCCATGAGGATAGACTTGGGTAACTTTGTATGGCCCGGACCACCTAGACTTTAATTTACTAGGAAATAACTTGAGTCAATAATTATACAATAAAACTAACTGACCTGGTTCGAAGTGGCGATTCTTGATCTTTTGATCGTGCCAGTGCTTCGTTTTTTCTTTGTATATCCTTGAGTTCTCATATGCTTCAAGACGAAACTCTTCCATCTCATTGAGCTAATAAAGAAGCTTTTCGCCTGCGGCCTTCAAATCAAAATTATGTTTTTACACAGCCCAATGCTTTGTGCTTGAGTTCTACCGGGAGATGACAAGCTTTCCCATAGATTAATTTATATGGAGATGTCTCGATGGGTGTCATGTTTGTTTTTCGATATGCCTAAAGTGCATCATCTAACTTGCTTGGCCAATCCTTATGATTTGGGCTTACCGTTTTCTCAAGAATCCTTTTTATTACTCGATTAGAGACTTCAACTTGACCACTTGTCTGTGGATGGTATGCCAATGGGACTTTATGCTTTACTCCATACTCTTTCATCAGTGTGTTGAATTTCGAGTTGCAAATGTGGGAGCCCCCATCACCGATGATTGCGCTTGGTGTTCCAAATCGAGTGAAAATCTGCTTTAAAAATCTAACATCTCTGCATCATTAATAGGTAGTGCAATTGCTTCTACCTATTTAGAAACATAATTAATGGCAACTAGCATATAACGACTTCGTGCAGACTTGATAAAAGGTCCCATGAAGTCAATGCCCCATAAATTAAATATTTCTATTTCTAGGATATTTTTCAAAGGCATCTCATTTCTTCGAGAAATATTGCCGACTCAATGACAACTATCACATCTAGCGACAAAGTAATGTGCATCTTTAAAAAGTGTTGGCCCGAAAAAACCTGATTGAAGCACTTTTGCGGCTGTTTTCTTATCACCGAAATGTCCACCATAAGGAGAAGCATGACAATGTTGAAGTATAGGTGTTACTTCTTCCTCGGGTACACATCTTCGTATGATTTGATCTGCACATTTCTTAAACAAAAGAGGTTCATCCCACATATAAAATTTTATATCATGTAAGGTGCTTTTTCTTTGTTGGCTTGTCAAATATGGAGGCAACACATTAGCAACAATATGATTCACGTAATCGGCATACCTTGGTAAATTCGAATAAACCATAAATAATTGTTCATCAGGAAACGAATCATTTATATGAGTTGGATCAAGGGATGAACTTTCACTTTCTAACCTTGAGAGATGATCTGCAGCTTGATTTTCCGCTCCTTTCCTGTCAACAATTTCCAAATCGAATTCTTGCAACAAGAGAATCCATCTTATTAACCGCGGTTTTGCATCCTTCTTTGAAATCAAATATTTAATCGCAGAATGGTCAATACGAACAATCACTTTCGACCCAATTAAATATGATCTAAACTTATCAAACGAAAAAAGCAATGCTAGCATTTCGTTCTCCGTAGTGGTGTAAATCACCTGTGCATCATCCAATGTTTTACTCGTGTAATCTATTGCACGAAAAACTTTATTTC
The DNA here is from genome assembly GCA_029817715.1 of Melastoma dodecandrum. Classification (NCBI taxonomy): domain Eukaryota; kingdom Viridiplantae; phylum Streptophyta; class Magnoliopsida; order Myrtales; family Melastomataceae; genus Melastoma; species Melastoma dodecandrum. The sequence continues at coordinate 6,825,026 of JARUPY010000607.1, read as the reverse complement.
CCCTTTGTCCTAAAACTGCTCCAACAGCAAAATCACTAGCATCACAGATCAGTTCAAAAGGAATGGACCAATCCGGAGAAAGGTTTCCAAACACTTACCATCAAAGATGAAGGCTGCGTCTTTCTTCAAGAGATTGCACAACGGTTTTGTGATTCCTTGATAAAACGCCTATAGAATCCTACGTGTCCAGGGAAACTTCGAACTCCTTTAACTGATGTTGGAGGTGGTAGTTTTTCAATTGTTTCCACCTTGGCCCTATCCACCTCAATTCCATTTCTAGAGATCCTGTGACCTAATACAATACCCTCTCTAACCATAAAATGGCACTTCGCCCAATTTAAAACAAGGTTAGTCTACTCACCACGATTAAGCACAACTGATAAATTCTCAAGGCAATTATCAAAAGAAAGTCCCAATTGAAAAGTCATCCATAAATACCTCTATGCATTGCTCAATCATGTCTGAGAAGATTGCCATCATACATCTTTCAAATGTGGCTGTGACATGACATAAACCAAAAGGCATACGCCGAAACGCAAATGTACCATATGGACATGCGAAAGTGGTCTTCTCCTGATCCTCTAGTAAAATAGCTATATGATTGTAACATGAATATCCATCAAGAAAGCAATAAAAATCCTTACCTGCTAGCCTATCGAGCATCTGATCAATGAAAGGTAAAGGGAAATTATCTTTGCATCTGGCGGTGTTGACCTTGCGATAGTCCATGCAAACTCGCCATCCCGTGATTGTCCGTGTCGATATAAGTTTGCTCTTTTCATTCTCGATCACTATCATTCCACCTTTCTTTTGTACACATTGGATTGGGCTTACCCACGAGCTATCGGAGATCGGGTAAATAATTCCTGCATCAAGCCATTTGATGATTTCTTTCCTCTTTACCTCTTTCATGTTCAGGTTCAATCTTCTTTGCTGCTCCATTTATGCATGCATATCGATGGGTTGATTCCTCGAATGTCGGCGATTGTCCACCCATTAGCTCTCTTGTGCTTGTTTAACACTTGAAGTAGCATCTCCTCCTGTTCGTTAGTCAATGATGCAGAAATAATTACTGAAAGGGTACTTGACGTACAAGAAACGAGTACCTCAAATGTCCAGGTAATGGCTTCAAGTCCAATTTGGGTAGCTCTTCGATTGATGGTTTAGCTGAGGAGATGGGCCGCTCTAAAGGTTTAATCTTTGGCATGTCGCATGTATGATACTTCATCTGCACTCTTATCTTCATCTTTTGTCATGTCGAATGTCGATGCTTCTTCCAGTGAGATACTTGAATACAAATCCAGAAAATCCTCATATGTAATTTCATCAATTACATCAACAAAATTATACTCATCAGGATCATCGGGCATATTCAAATCATTATAAATGTTAAACTTTACCTCCTAATTGTGAATCCTCATAGTCAACTCACCTTTCTGCACGTCGATAAGAGTTCTCCCTATAGCAAGAAATGGTCTAACAAGAATGATGGGATCTTGCGATCCGCCTCATAATCCAATATCACAAAGTCAGTAGGAAAAATGAATTTATCAACTTAACTAGCACATCTTCTATGACACCCCTAGGATATGTGTATGATCTAATAGCAAGTTGCAATGTCACAAAAGTTGGCTTTACCTCTCTAATATTGAGCTTTTCATAGACTGAATATGGCATAAGGTTAATGCTTGCGCCTAAATCATAAAGAGCATGTCTAGAAAATTATGTTCCAATGTTACACGGGAAAGTGAACTTATCGGGATCCTTCAACTTTTGAGGTAGCTTCCTTTGCAATATTGCATTGCACTCCTCAGTCAAAGAGATGGTCTCGTGATCACCAATCCGCCTCTTCCTTGATATAACATCCTTCATGAATTTCACATAACTCGCCATCTGTTCCAGCGCTTCCACAAACGGAATGTTTATATGCAACTTTTTAAACACATCTAGAAATTTATGAAACTGTTGCTCATCATTTTTCTTTCTAAAACGTTGAGGAAAAGGTATAAGAGGAATTATCAGAGATGAAGTAGTACTTACCTTTGGTAATTCAACAGGATCACTTCGATGATGCTCACTATGTTTCTTACATACCTCACTTACCTGTTGTTTCGACGTTGTTCTCAAGCCTACTCTGTCTCCTGTTCCATCCTTTCAAAGGCATCCTCGAAGTTACGTCCATTGCGCAAGGTAACAACATTGCATTGTTCTCTCTTTGGAATTATCTCAGTGTCGCTTGGTAGTGCTCCATGTGGTATGTTGTTCAACGAACATGCGATTTGACCAATTTGAACCTCTAACTGCATAATTCAGGTGGCATTATCTTTCAATATCACATATTGTTGTTTTCGCACCTCCTTTTGATTTGCAATGAGCTGCTTTAAGAGATCCTCCACATTTGACTTGTTTTCTCCAATGTTTGAACGTGATGGCATTACGGTTCCTTGAGGTTGGTTTAATCTCGGTGGTTGTGCCGGTGCTGGTGCTCCTTGACTATTACTCCACGAAAAGTTTGGATGATTCCTTCATCCGGGATTGTACGAGTTGGAATAGGGGTTGTTCCGAGAATTGATCTCCATATAGTTAACTTCATAGGGCTCCACATATTGATCTATCCCCTGAAGTTCAAAATTTAGAGGATAAGGCTTATTAGTAAATTGATACGAAGTTCGGACCGCAGCTACTTTCTTGGTTAATGTTTCCATCTAGGCTCTCAAGGATGACAATTGGTCGATCGAATGCATCCCAGCTACCCCTCGGGTTGACGTTCTTCTTTGACCGTTGTTGGCAATCTGCTCAAATAATTCAAGTGCTTCCTGCGGAGTCTTGTTCATCAATGTCCCTCCTGCGGCAGAATCGATCTTCGATTGAAGTGGTTCCGCTAAGCCATCATAGAAACTTTGAATTAACATACTCGCCGGAATCTCATGATGAGGGCATAATCTTTGTAATTCCTTGAACCTTTCCCATGTCTCATACATAAACTCGGTGCTTTGTTCACGGAAAGAGATGATCTCGTTCCTCAGCCTTACAGTCTTGCTTGGTAGATAATACTTGGCTAAAAATTGCCTTGACAGCTCATCCCACGTATTGATGGAATCTCCTGGCAATGAGTAAAGCCATGCCCTCGCCTTGTCCCTTAAAGAGAAAGGGAACCTCCTTAATCGTACAGCTTCGGGCGACACTCCGTTGTACCTGAAAGTATAACATAAATCCTCAAAATGGGATAGATGCCAATGTGGATCCTCTTTCGTTAGCCCGCCAAAACTTGAAATTTCAACCATGTTGAGTATAGCTGACTTGATCTCAAAGTTGTTCGCCTGGATAGCTGGCCGAAGAAATTTTGTCAGCACTTATGGTGTTGGTTGAGCAAAATCTCGCGTTGTCCTCCGTTCAGATGGATTTGCGATTTGATTATTGTTTCAATTGTTCATAATGTCGTCTGCCATCGCTCGTCGCTGCTCTCTTAATCCGGCACGAACAGTTCGGTCGATTTCTAGAACAAATTCGAATGCTTCTTCGTTGCGCGATCGATGCATACACCTGGAAAGACACGAATAAAAAAACTAAAATTAAAAGGACTTGATCTACAAAAATTGCTTCGCTGAAAGTAAAGTAATTCGGAAAATAATTCCCGGCAGCGGCGCCAAAAACTTGTTCGATGGTTTGAGTCTTGCAAGAGCACGGGTCGCACAAGTAATAGAGTAGTGAGTAAAAGTCGTTACGACAGAGAATTATTTTAAATATATCCTAGCAATCAACGGTAAACAATCATGGTGTAGTCAATTCAAGTAAAACATGAATTTAGGAATATAAACTAACGAGAAACTAAACAGTAGAAAATACGAAAATTAATCAAATCAGAAAACCTAGATCACGACTTCGCCCGATATTTCACCAGATCATTCAAACCCCTTTTTATCATTAAATTATCCAAAACCTATTTGCTAACCTAAGATTCTCAGCCACTCTTATGCATCTTCCGACCTACACAAGAGAAATACCTAACCCAGTCAAACCCCCTCTATTCCTATGGGAATTAATGGTTGAATCAAATTCACTCCAATCTTAATCTGGCTACCTAAGACAAGCACATATATTCCTGTAGTATTCATTAAATTAACTCGATTTCTCGACGTTAACCTAGGCTATTTTATTCTCCTTCTAAACCTAGATTTTCCCTCTTGAGTTCAAATAGGTTAAGAACTCAATATGGATGTTGATCAGGCAACCGCAAGCATTAAGCACATTATAAAATAAATAAACAAAGTCTTGAACGCATTAAATCAAAGAGAGTAAAAAGTAATCCGGCTACATATCGGGTTCTGTCATAACCCTAGAACAAAAACTTAGTTCATCACAAGATTGACGAAAAGACAGAAAATAAAAGTAAAACTCATCCTAAACAAAAACTAAGAAAATTAGAACTCTAGTCCGCCTCCTCTTCTTTATTCACTTTGAAGCTCTTTATATAGTTATGGTAAATCTCGAAAGATTAGGAAATATTCTAGAATTATTCCAGAAAATTGTCTCGCCTCATGTGGCCACACCAACCTTTCTTTGGTAGGCTGCTTTGCTTGTGTGGCCACATCACATCCTCGTGTGGCCACACTGATCGTTATGTCCAAGTTTTCGCCTCTCATGTGGCCGCATCAAATCTTTGTGTGGACACACGAATGTTTATGTCCAATGCTTCCCTTAGCAACTTCTCATCCCGGTCTTCTTTGCCTTCCTCCATCAAACTACCTTCTTAAACACGATTTTCACTTCATGTCCACCCCTTCACCTGCATTGAAAACCACAATATTCGGAAATACCCATGCAACACGACTAAATCGAATGTAACATGCAAACTAACTATAAATGTAAATAAGTATCGGATATCTAACACTAATCAAGCTCGTAAATGAGACATATAACTCTAATTTCTTAGAGTTAACAAGGACCACCGACTCGCCCTCGATATCACCTTGTTGATTGCAGAACCTACCAACCGCCCCATTCACTGAAATGAGAAAGGATTCTAGGTGAGACATCCCTACTTGAAATTCCTCCAATATGTTGAATATCGGAACAAGATCCTCGGAAGGGGGTTCACCCACCAACCTTTCTAAGCGGCCAAACCTCTCGATGATTGGCATCGCCATCTCCACACAAAACCTGTGCTCTGATGTCAACTGTCATATGGGTAATTTCTTCATCATGTATATTCCTTCTGTGGATGTCCCACCTTCGAGCACGACCAACTATGCACAACGGAAGCTCACAAGTGTTTTAGATGAACGACACCCTTTTGTGTTTGAATAAGGATCCCCAAATACAAGTTATCTGCCTATGCCTCCTTACAAGCTCTCTTATAAGGGTCGTGGCTCTACACAAAACATTACAACATTTCACTAAGAGGCATATGGGTTCATGGGGTGCCCAACGCCACCACCCTTAACCGCCCCTGGGATCTCCCCTTTCGGAAGGGCCCCCCCTTCACAATAGACATGATCCTTCAACGCATCAATGATCTTCAAACAGCCCGTGCCTCCTCACGGATCACCCTTACACGAACCATGCCTTCACCGTCCTATGCCCTCAGGCATGTGACAATAGGTATGATCCCTCAAAAGCATATAGAAAGATGGGGTGAAGTATATAAAACAACGAAAAGATGATTTGGTGGGTTACGTTGACAATGATTAGGAGGGAAGCATGGATGATTATAGAAGCACATCATACTACATGTTTTTCATTTGAACAAAGCACATTTCATGGATTTTAAAGAAGCAAAAAATCATTGATCTCTCATATGAATAAGTGAAGTATATCACAGTAAATGAGGCAACAAGAGAAGTTGTTCGGTTCAGAAGTCTATTCCTCAAGCTACAATAGAAGGTGGTCTAGCGAGTAACAATATTATATAACAATCAATCTGCAATTGTTATGACTAAGAATCCATCGTTACATGCAAGCTCAAAGCATGAAGGGCTTCATTACATTTCATCCAAGAGAAGCTTTATTTGAAGGCGATTCTTCTAGCTAATATTGTTACCAAAGAGGTGTCTCCGAAGAAGTTCGACACTTTCAAAGACTTGTTGACGATTTCAAATTAAGAGAGGTGCTAAAAATGTAATTCGTGATCCCAAGAACATAAAAGAAGGTTAACTATTCAGGAAGTGGGGATCTCCTTGAAAACGGATGCATTAAACATCTTTGATATGAAGACATTTAATAATGTGATAGGTTAAATGTGCTAGGACACCTTATGTAGTTGAGTATAGATTGTTCTTCCTCTCTACAAATATAGAAGCGTATAACCAATGAAAAAGATTATTGAGCAATCCACAACATATAAATTTCACTCAAATATCCAACCCTTATAGGTACATTTTCAAAATTTCACTCAAATATCCAACCCTTGTAGGTGCACTTTCCCTATAGAATGTTCCATTATATAGCAAAAGTTTGTCGGTAATAGAAAACTTATGTTGTGTTTCTATCTTTCCTTTACTATCCAATTCTATTGCATATAACTTCTACGAGTGTTATTGATACCCATTATTCACCACTAGGAAAATTATTTTTCTTAACAAAATACATAACAAGAAAAGGCTAGTTACCGAATAACTAATATTGTTCAAACTACTACATTTGTGATGTCTAAAAGAAAGCAAAATACTTAACCCAAAATAGTGGGCTCGGTCGAGAGAGTGGTCGAAGAAAGTGTTGTTGCAGCTTTAGAGTAGTCCTCGAATATGAGGTACAAGAGATGAGCGAAGGTTCGAACTCATAACAAAGCTTAACTTTAAAACACATAACTCATGTTTGATGAATTAATTCCAACTTTGCTCGCATGTCTTCGAACGGGTACTTTGGAAGTGGCTTCGTAATGATATCAGCAAAATTATATTCACATCGTATTGCAACCGTGTTCATAATTCCGTCTAGCACCGTTTCACAGAAAAAGTGATGCTCGAGATTAATAGACTTCATCCTCGTGTTTATGATAGAATTGGTCATTAGTTTGATCGCTCTCAGATAATCTGCCTTAATAAGAATTGACTGATTAATTATCTCAAAAAGATCCTCCAAGGTCTTCCAAATGAAATGTATTCTTGAACGGCTTGAGCTGATGCTTTGTACTTTTGATTGCTAACAATTACACCAAGCCTTGCTTTTTGCCGCACCACGACATTGATTTTTTTTGCAGTAGAATATGTTTATATTATAACACACTTAAAATCGTTAGTGTATATATATATATATTCTCCTCGGTTCATGTCTGTATGGAAAGAATTAACAAATATATCATAATAATTTACAAAAATGTCACTCGTAGTTCTACACAAATGGTAGAAACACCCGCCACAAACGGTGATTCTTATCTGAACTTGGTAGCACCGTCAACCTTGATGGTGGTGTCCCACGTACTGGGCAACAAAAAGCCCAGAATCTTGTGCCGCCCTTCCTACCTTTGGAGAACACACGTCAAATTCCTTCGAATTATGCAGACGCCGACCATGATGAATTCCTGCCGATCAATTATGCCACTGGCTATCTGAGGGACCCCCATATAGGGCCCAGTCGAATGAGGCCTACTAAAAGTGCACGAGGCCCATATGTTACACCTGTTCGAAGAAATCCATTGTTCGATGCAAATTATGCCGATTTGGATGATGACAAATTATGCAAACTCATGTTTCGTCTCATCGTCGACAGGGCAGTTAGGTCGTCAACATAAGCTTTGTCAGGGGTCAGAATGGTGTAACGACTGATGATCCCCAACAGACATATTCTTGGACTGAAAGTGGCCAAGACGAAGCCTTTGAAATGAAAGGCTATGATCAAATAAGCCTAGACATCCCTATTTATTGGAAGTGTTCTCCTTTATCTCATGGACGTATGTTTACACCAGATTATTTTGTGCCGTCGATTGTGATTTGAGTAGAGCACAATAGACGAATATAATAAGTACTGTAAAAATCACATCAACAGCAACCTGATTTAGTCGATGATTGACTGAGAAAATCTAACTCTATCAATTTTCCTGTCAATGGAGAGAATCTAATAAGTGAAAATATGATGCAATCTCAATGGAGATTCTCCCCGTCGATGGAGGATTTCCCAGTCGAGGGAGAGAATCTAATCAATCGATGGAGGATTCCCCGATCGATAGAGAAAATTCGATTCAATCTCAATGGAAATTCTCCCCATCGATGGAGGATTCCCTGATGGAGAAAATCTGATTTAGTCGATTCAGACAAATCAGTCGATTAGGAGAATCTGATTTTATACCCTATAGATCAGATTTTACAGGATCGACGAACACCAACATCTACCTTTGAAAGGGGCAGGAAATCTTCTTGTCTTTGGTGTGAACACAATCATCGACATCCCACGTGGGAAAAAACAAATAATTGTTTCCTCTTATCATTTGGCAGTTTGCCAGGTTGATTGGCATGTGTTTGTGGAGGCGGCGGCTACAAGACAACTTTCACATGTTTAGTTATTCTAGGATTAGTATAAATAGGCTCATAGATGTTGTAATAACACACAGACAATCACTTGCACCCACAAAGGGCATTTCAGTTGTCTCTCCATTTTCTCATCTTCTACCTGTGTTCTAGTATGACGTTGTTCTCTGTACTGTAATAATGACGATGAAGTACGATCTCATTCTCCTTTTTGTTTCTCTTTTTCGTTTTCGTTAAACCCGAATGGGTTCGCCAAGATTTGATCGCGATGTGTTGCAGTTTCCACCGGAAACAACGTCCACCAAAGTTTGTAAGTTAATATGATACCACTATCGAGTGCCGATCTCATTGAATGACGGTGAAGTACGATCTCATTCTCCTTTTTGTTTCTCTTTTTCGTTTTCGTTGAACCCGAATGGGTTCGCCACGATTTGATCGCGACGTGTTGCGGTTTCCATCGGAAACAACGTCCACCAAAGTTTGTAAGTTCAAATGAGACCTCTACCGAGTGTCGATCTCATTGATAAAACAGCTAGGGAGGTCTCCGCTTTGTTCATTCAACAAGCGTTGTTAGCTTTCTCTTCGATAATTCAATCAGCTTCCTCATTATTCCTGGCATGTTGCTACTTTAACTTGGCAATTTTTTCTTCTAATTGAGCAAGTTCTCGTCGTCTATCCAAGACCTACTGGCACAAGCTCGAAACTAAACTACACTTTAGCACCACTTGTCACCGTCAGACGAATGGCTAAACGAAGGTAGTTAATCGAATAATGGGAGTCATTCTTAGGATTATGGTGGCCCAAAATCATAAGGATTTGGACATCAAGCTTGCCCACGCAGAATTTCCTACAACAGAGCTTCTCAGAACAATGCAAAAGCATCTCCCTTTGATGTAGTTTATGGTATTAATCTCCAGGTGCCTACTGAACTTTTACCGATGCCGAGCAAGGACATCATGAACAAGGATGATGTCAAACAAGCCGAGGCAATGCTGAAATTCCACAAGCAGAATCGAGCAAATATTTAGAAGCAAAATGAAAGATACATGAAGAAGGGAAACCAGGGCGTAAGGAACGGATCTTCCACCCCGGTGATCTGGTGTTGATTCATCTTCATAAGGAAAGGTTTTCTGCTCGGCGAAAGAATAAGCTCATGCCTCGAGCAGATGTACCTTTCTGCGTGGTGGAACGGGTCAATAGTAATGTCAACAAGATCGACCTCCCAGGGGACTACGGGGTTACTGCAACTTTCAATGTTTAAGATCTGGCACCATTATGCCCCTTGGATTTTAGGACAAATCTTTTCCAATAAAGGGGGAATGATGCGCACAACAACTAGATCGATGAAGTTATAATCGAGGAGGAAATTGTGGCCTATAATGTGCTGGAGTGGATTGGACCAAGTAATGCTTCATTTGGGCAAGTCTAAAGCATTTTGGAGAAATAAAGCCCCCTACATAACACCCATCCCATGGAAGCACAAATTTCAAGTCTTGGAGTGTTAAATTGAGTCATTTATGAAGTTAATGGGATGGTGGTAGTGGGAAATTGAATAAGAGATTAGCTATGAGTGCATTTAGTGCAGTTAGTCTGTCATTCTCTTAGATGTCTTTTTAAGGGGGTTATATGCAAAAGGAGAAGGACGGGACCTTTTGGGAGTTTCAAAATTAAGTTGTTCTATCTATTCTCTGTATCACTTAGCTTAGAATTCAAGTGTGGTAAGTGAGAGTGTTCGCAACTTTTCGTTCACGGTGTGTTGTCACTGTATCCGGGTTCGAGTTTATTCAATCCAAACCTTGTTCGGGTTCATTTCCTAATTTGTTCAAGTTCAAGTTTACTTTATTGGTTGTTTCTGCATCACTAATAACGCCCGTTTCTGTGGCACGTATTTAGATTGCCAGGACAAGGACATTCTTGTAAGGTTTTGGGTATGGATGCAGAAGGCAAAGCTTCAAGTTATCAAAGGTTGAGAAGGAGGAAGATGAGGTGGCAGGACTCCTTGCGAGATCCATGGACATGGTTTGTGTGCTACAGTAACTGGATGCGACCCTTGTTATACGGAAGAGGGGAGATGGATAAGTTAGCGGGTAATTTTAAATGTTCAAATTAGAAAATAAATTTACATGCGGCGCGTTATTAATCACATGTGTCGTTTGTTTCCTTGCTAGTGAAGCAACTATAAAAAGTGTCATCCTTGAGTACAGATTTTTTAAATTATATACAAAGCGTCTTTTGTTATGATACAATCGTTTCTTAATAGGGTTTTAAGTAGTGACTTTTACTGCCATCTCACTAGCACTCTATGCATGTACAAAAATTTAATACAAGCCAACCCTCGATACGCTGGATTGGACGGTCTCCAAGCACATAAAATATGCCTATGATTGTGGAAGTCACGCATTTGCATATGACTACATCTTGTCCTATTTCATATACTTAACCATGGTTGTCTACCAACTTCTTTGAATTGTTCGTCAACCACGCATGTCCTCCAACAGACCTCCAAACTTACACAAATGGAAATAATTAATTCGAATTTTAGTGACCATTCGGTGGAATCCATGTCCTTAACCAAGCCTTTGTCTTCGATTGTCAGCCATAAAGGGTACGAATCCTCACCATGTCTGCCGAAGATTACAAAACAAAGGCTATAAATTATTACAGTTGATAAGGTCGGCCTTTTAAGGTACTAAATATGGACTATGTTTTTTGGATTATGGGCATTTCAATCCAATTCGGTTTAATGAAACTAATTTTCCTAACTAGAGTCATCCTAACGGACACGCCATATGTTCAATTCAGGACATACAAACAGGGAATTTGGACCCTGTATGCAATTTAGGAATAAGTGCCACTCGAGAAGCATGTAATGAACTATATTCGAAGAAGTGTGCAAAATATGCAAGCCTTTGTTGACTAAACTGGCAGGATTACTTCTGCCTCTTCCGATTCCACAGCCTCTGGCAAAACCACCTGTATTTCTGATACAGACAAGCTTTCTGAGTTTTTCAGGAAGTAGCCGTTCAGATTGCATCAAATACTTTCATCTTAAAAGAGCTCGCAAGGTTATAAAGTGTGCATAGAACAATAGTTGGATTTGGTCTAACATAAGATGAAAGTTGAACCGACTACTATTTTTTATAGAAAATTGGACCAAAAGGGAAATCGAGTGGTGTTAAATGTTTTAATATAATGTATAAATCGAGATGCGCATGTCGCAACAAGTGAGAAATATTTGAGCATGGTGCATCAATTTCCTGATTTTGATTTGATGACAAGCATTGTATAGAAGGAGTGGTGGATATTTGATGCGTTGAGGAATATCTACAAGGTCACAAGCGAGTGGCAGAGGGAGATTGTTGAGAAGGAGTCGTCAATACAAACAAGGTAGATCAATAAGCTTGAGGTGAATCTTAAATTTAGGAGGATGAAACATCATGGTTAAGAAATAATGATGTGCATAACGAGAAGAAAACTGGGAGGAAGCTTCAAGAAGAAGGACACAAGAATGGTATAGATAAGTGAAGCATTGTATTTTCCATAATATAAATAAGGGTGTGATGTAAACTGGTTCATTTAGTTAGTTTTGTTACATTTCTTTTACTGCCTATTCTTGTATTATGGCGATCTTGAAGCTTATGATGAATAAGAAGCTCCATTGATTTCTTCTATTCTCAATACTGCGATAGTTCGTAGGATGCCATCGATCTGTCATCGATCCTGGTGCTTCCATCGCACAATCATACGAGGCCATCAACAACGAATTTGGGTTACATCGGCAAAACTTTTAGTGGACAACATTCACATAGTAGTAAATATCACGTAATTGGGTCACGTGTCAGGGAATGCTCGGAATCCTCGTTATTCTCCACGTGAACAGGTGCATTAGATACGTAAACGAACATATACCTTCCATAGTTTAAAATTTTTGTCTTGTTTTCTAAACAATCGTGGTAAGGAATTCATCGGAACAATGATTTGCGAGGAGGGTGAAAAACAAACACTACCGTGTAGCTAAAATATTTAATGCACAACTATGTTGGGAAAGCATGCCTATGCCAGGTTGTCCCTTCACCTCTCTGCTGTCTACTTTACGCTTATGACATTAACTATTAATCTTAAAAAGCTTGCCCAAAGACGGTTATTGTTCGCACTGACGTTGCTCGCCTGTCTTGCTCGATCTTCCCACCAGGCCCCTGCGCCGCGAAACCAAATGCAACGACAACATGGAACGCCTGTTATGTTAAGAATTGTCATGATATTTTATAATGGACAGGATGTAGTGTTCTGTATTTAATTTTAAACAAGACGTGACCCTTACCTGCGTATGGGAAAACAATTGTCTTAATAAAGGAGGTGTTTACGTGGTAAACGTCGTTTTAGGCCTCACGCGGTGGGCATCGATGGAGATTAAGATTAACCCAACCTAGAAGACGTTTGGTCGCTGATGCAGTGTCGAAGATGGACGTCAATGCGAAGGCTGATGCGGATTTCAAGAGCTGGTCGATGATGTGAGGTTCGACGGTGTTCATCGGTCGATGGCATGGTCTCGGTAGTTGATCGATAGTTAGTTTTAGACAATTAGCACGTGTTTAATGTGCATATGTTGACAGTTATTTAGGTTAGGTCTATAAATAAGTCAGTCTTTGTCAATTGTAAACACACTGACAATCATTCTATGACCCCGAAGGGCTGTTTGATTGTCAACCTGACTACCCGTAATTGTTTTAAGTGTTGTGCAATGGCTGTAAGCTCCTTTCTTTACACTTAGTGAAATTTTGAATGTTCTTTTATTCGTTTACTTTATTGGCAAATACTTTTTCATTTAACACTTGAGTCCCCGATATACCGCGACGTGTTTCGCACGCAAACCGGAAGGCACCAGTGCATAACAGTAGAAATCGATTATAATTATACAATATGACATAGTAATGTTAGCGGACGAAATCTTCCATCGGAAAACTAAAATATCGTGTCAGTGTCAAAACAATTCAACACAAACATTTCTAAATAGAATCCTCCTGTGGTCCTATATAACAGTACCTCCGCCCTTACAAATTGAAAAACAAAATCTGGTTTCGTTCCCTAACCCTAATCGACCCCCAATTCTTCCCAATGCAGAAAGACTTCGGCTTGTGCTTAGAAGTCTGGCTCTGTACTTGGCATCAAAAGCTTTGCACATCATGGCTGACGAGAACACCAACAATCAGGATTCTATTTGGGTACTTCCGGTTCCGTTATCGTATGACCGCTGTTTGAACGGGCGGTCGTCCGTCATCGTCATAAACATCCATGCAAGTGCATGTGAATATTCGCTGTAGTCCCAACAAGGTCATCACGTTGGTAAGGTCGTTTGACGAGGAGCGTGCATATGCATTGAGGTAACTAGGTTTCTCCGGATTTCTTCATATGTGCTGCAAGATGACGAAACACTACCATCTACGACATGTCGTATCAGCATTCCACCATAGGCTAGAATGATGTGTATCCAACGCATTGAGTATGAGTTGACTTCACAGGAAGTGCAAACCTTATTCAGAATTCCCTATGTTGAATCGCAAGTGTCACTTATAGGTTCTTTGGCTGACATAGATGCCCGACTGATGTCTCACCTGAAGGGTGGTAGAACTAATTTGACTTCGGTGGAAAAGAGTATGTATGCAGACAAGCCAGTGGAAGGTGTGTTCAAATTCGAGATATTGTTGTTCATTCGAGGATATTTTTTGTGTCCTGGAACAACGCCAAATTTGGGGAAAGAATACTTGTTTGCTGCAACCCAACCCAGGAACACGTCATTGTGGGATTGAGCATCCCATGTGCTCCGTCACTTGTGTGATGTTGTGCATGCATTCAGGAAGAAGAACAGTACGAAGATGTGTCGTGTTGCTGTTGGTATGTCGTCATTCTTTAGTCGAATATGCAGTTTAGGCGAATTGGCGGAATTAATGTAAGATCCTACTTTAGCTATGGTTCGTGCTCGTCTTAAGTCAGTCCAATCTAAAAGATGGGAAAGACTTGTTAGATTCTCTTGGAAGTCCCTATATCATTATCAAAATCATTGATTTCTGATAACGGGACCCTTGAGAGAGGAGGAGTTGGAAAAGAGACAATGGGATTCTGCCTGTTACTCCTTTTGATGGAGAATTACCTATGCCAGCCGTCCAGAGTGCGCAAATTGGAGTGACAGAAAACTTATTGACGTATTTGAAAAGGAATATGCAGTTGAGTGTGGTTTACTTTCTGTGTTGTTTTGATGAATCGTGCCTTTAATAAATGTGACCTTGTTTTAATTCATTGTGTGTCATACGTAGGATGAAGCAGTAGGTTTTGCTACAAATAAACGGTGAAAATAGAAGAGGGATCTACTAGACACAACCGCTGCCTTCAGTAGAATAGAGGTTGAGTGCTATATATAACTCAGTCACACTGCTAATGGTGATTCGACCGTGTTTTATTGAACTATGTATTTGTATGTTTCACCAGGTCGTCCTTGCATTGGGCGGGCGGGTTGAACATACATTACGTAGGTGCTGACAGCAGTTTTGAAGGTTTTTAAAATGCTTCGTTTCTAGAACCACACGGTAGAGTAGAAAACAACAGAGGATGTCCTTGTCCCTGCTCTTGTGGACCGTGAATTGACTCCTTCAAAGGTAGTTTGTATCGAAGGGGTTCATCGTGGCAGCAACAATTCCCGGCCAGATTCTCATCCCTTTAAGAGTGGATTGCCGACAAAGGTGGACGTTGACCACATTCCCACAAACAGCTCTCGTCCAGACCTCATGCAAGAAGATGTATATGACGAGAAAGAGCCAAACACACAACAGGGCGTACAGGAGAACGAGGCTCATGAAGAGGCTCTGCTGGCCAACAATGGTGAAGAAAGAGAACAAGACGTTAAATGTCCAGATGTCATCATCAGCAATAAGTTCGGTATGTTACGTGTATCAATGTTGCATTGACAATTGTTTGTTGTGGTTATTAATCATGGTAGGAGAACACATCTATGACCAACAATATAGTACCAGCAATTTCCCGACCATTGACCAGACGTACAATTGAGCGGACGCCAGCGCACAGTACAACCAGTGCAGAGGAGGAAGAGAGACATTAATTTGAATGAGGTGGGTGTTTCCATTGAAAATTCGTACGGTTGAAAGAATCGCCTTGTCAACATCGGTTACAACGGTCTGTGGATGTTTCCCCGTCATGACTGTGTCGTTTGTGCTCAAGAACCAGACATAATCATCGATGGACTCAGATTTCATAAGCGCCGATAATAGACCAATCGTCTGATGATGATGATTTACCCTAACCATTATTACTAACAGCATCCATAAGCATTTGTCTTAAACGTCGAATCAAATGCGACTACACCCCCGAATAAGCGAAAATTCATGCGATTGCTGTTGTCCATCCTGTAAAAAGGAGTTCCCACACCGTCTTTGATGTCGGTAACAAGAGCAATTCCAGCATCCTCACGCTTCTTACACTATAAGTACGATATTGCCACCTCCATATCAGATTACAATTGCTTGTCAAATCCCCTGCCACGGAACACCATAATGTTAAGGTCCTTCTCAGTGCAACCGACGTTCCTCCTGCCACCAGATATATCTGCAAATAAACGAAAAATGTCGCATTGTCTAATACCAACGTTCAGCATACTTCTCACGGCGTAATTGTAACCGTCAGAGATGTTCCTATTTTGTTTGAGGAAGCATATGAGTGTATTTGGAACCAAATCGTGATTGTGCCCAAGGTAGACAATATCGATGCACCAACGATCACGGGTTAAAGTCAGCTTAAAAGATGCGGGATAACCACATTTGTCGGTGCTTCAATAATGCAACACATCTCCGTGATCTGCATACTGGCGCACGGTTCCTTCGCGACTACGAACCCACTTGTGCATTACGTACTATCTGTTACACAAAGAGGGGGGGTGAATTAGTGTTAATCACCAAAATTGGATTTTAACCCTTTTTTGTTTTACCCCGCAGTGGAATGAAAAGCTTCTGTTAAACAGAGCCTGATTGTGTAAGTTTCTGTAAGACAGAACGTTTGATTGTGTACGCAAATTTGTTTCGTGGACACAAGGATTTTTATAGTGGTTCAGCAAATTGCTTACATCCACTCTTCACCCAGATATCTGGATGGTTTCCACTCAAATGTATCTCAGTACAAATTACACAAGTGATCGCAACCAAAAGCAAACCCGTAGGGTTCTGTACAATAGAGACTTGAGTGGCAGAACACAGACCAGAAGGTTCTGTGCCGTAGAGGCTCGTTATATAGCACAAACCCGAAGGTTCTGTACTATAGTAACTTAGGCTCAATACAGACCAGAAGGTTCTGTATCGTAGAGGGTAAGGCACAACACAGACCAGAGGGTTCTGTGTCGAAAAGATTTAGGCACAATACAGACCAGAGGGTTCTGTGTCGAAGAAGGTAGGCACAACACAGAGGGTTCTGTGTCGAAGAAGGTAGGCACAGCACAGAGGGTTCTGTGTCGAATGTGTTAACCTTCTATAGCACAGATCAAGTGATTCTGTACTAGAGACGTCAACCTTCTATAGAACAGATCCAAGGATTCTGTATCACAGAAGGTATAGCACAGACCGTAAGGTTCTGTACCGAGTATGTCAATCCACAACAGAAGGTTCTGTATAGGAAAATGACTTAGATGAAAAAGCACAGATCTGAAAGATTCTGTACCAAGGGTAGTCGACCTTCTACTGAACAGACCGTGAGGTTCTGTAGTAAAAGTGACAAGGAAAATGTATGCACAGACCCGTAGGGTTCTGTACTACAGGAGGTTATACAGATCCGAAGATTCTGTACAACAGAAGGTTGCACGCGTTAACGTGACTAACTAGGTAGCAAATGCGCAATCCTCTTAAGGAAAACGACTTCGTGGCGTACCCCACGCGAGCACGTAGCGGACCCTACGCAAGCGAACAGCAACCCCTGTTCAAGGATGGATTTTCCCTCCGGCGGCTCCACACGACCTGCACGATCTCCTCGAGATAGCGACTATGTGGCGTACCCCACACAAGCACGTAGCATACCCTACGCAAGCACGCAGCAGACCCTGCGCAAGCACGTGGCAAACCCCACGCAAGCAGACGGCAGCCTCCGTCCTAGGTTCCTGCACACAGAGTTCTACACAACAGAAGCTGGTCAGTCCCTCACCTTCTGTGCTCCCGAGGTTCAGCCCTTCTCTCCGGCCCGCTGCACGTTGTCCACGTACACACGCTTCCAACAACGTATCCTACAGCTTCCAGCCGAGTCCCTCGAGCCCCCGAGTCACTCTCCCAGAAGATTTCACCAACGATGCAGCCGTCCGTCGGTAGTGCTCCTCGTGTGACTAACTTCGAACGAATGAAAGAACTAAAGCAAGCTCAAGCACACGCTCTCTCTGGACAGAATGGGATGGGAGAAAAGAATTGTCTTATTTTTTTTGTGAATGGGAGAGAGCATGACCTTTTATACACAAAGCCTAAGAAGAAAATATAAATGGGAAAAGATAAAAACATAATCTGTAAAATAAGAAAATAAAAGTTAGTTTACAAAATAAACAGAATGGAATATACGTGTATGCATTCAGCAAGGAAGATAATCATATCAAAATAGAATAAAGATATGATAGTTTCCCTAAATAATGCAATACAGAAGGTATCACAAAAAGTTCTGCACGATAACCTTCTCCAGATGGAAATAATCGAAGATTTATTTCCATTGGGGTAATAGTTTGTTCCATCCTGATAAAGACACATGTGAGAATGTATCTGGACAGGTGGTGGTGATAGGTTTGCAAATAACGGTCGTATAGTGGTCAATTAAGCTTACATAAGCCTGTAGACCGTCTAGTAGAACCTTTCCATAAATAGAGATCTTATTTCCTTCTATAAGAAATATTATCTCCAATATGATTGTTTGAAAACCAAATCGTGGTAATTTGATCAGATAAATATCTTAATCAAATTAAGCATATTTCGTAATTAAATAATTGAAAACTAATCATTTAATTACAAAAATAATTCTTACAAGAAGTCCTTAATAATAGAAGCTTCTGTAGAATAGAATGTTCGACCTTCTGTAGTACAGAGGGTCAGGCTCATCATCAAAGCCAAGAATGTTCGACCTTCTGTGGTACAGAGGTCTGGCTCATCATCAAAACCTTTTCCAACAATCTCCCCCTTTTTGATGATGACAAAACATTCATCGTTGAGGGAAATATGTTTGCAAGAACTCCCCCTAAATAGATGAGAGTAAGAGTCTCGCGTTTGTACAGAACCATAAACCTTTTCCAACAATCTCCCCCTTTTTGATGATGACAAAACATTCATCATTGAGGGAAATATGTTTGCAAGAACTCCCCCTAAATAGATGAGAGTAAGAGTCTCGCGTTTGTACAGAACCATAAGGTTTCTGTGAAACAGAGCATAGAAGCTTCTGTTATGAAGAAGGTTGTACAGAGCACAAAGGCTTCTGTGATTAATACAGAGCGTGGAGCTTCTGTATGTAGCCCGACAAAAATGATGGTATTTCATTTCTGCACTCCCAGCAATAGTGACTTTAAAAAGATCACGAATCGCATTCCCAGCAGAAGGTTGCGATTATGAGCTGTATCAGTCTCATAGGCTTCTATACCATAGATGGTATAGCCTTCTACGACCCATTAAGTTATAGAAAATCAAGGATTTTTCTATAACCAATACAGAGCTGCTAGGTACTCCCCCTCAACACAATTTTCTCCCCCTTTTTGTCACATCAAAAAGAAGATGAATGTAGGTTGAAAAAGAAGAGTAAGCTTCTTGCAGAAGGTATGACATAAAATTCATGACCAACATGCAGAGGGTAGTTTTAATTCTTGCAGAGGGTAGAACAGAGGGTTCAAAAACCATCATGCAGAATGTGGTGCAGAAGGTATGACAGAAACTTCAAATACCATTCATGCAAAGGAGTTGTGTCCAACAAATTGGCACTTATTACAATCTAGAAGACCACAGAAATCAGTTTTTGGTCTAGCTAGAAATGCATAAAAGAGAGAACATCAAGAGAGTTCATTTTTCCTCTTCCTCCTCAGAAGGGACTGCATCAAGATTATCATGGATAACCTTTGCTTGGCGTTCCAGCTCGCGAGTCAGGTTCACTACCATTTCGCGTAGGATGCGCATATCTTCCTCATTGGCCACAGCCTTCTGCTGGAGGTCCTTGAGGAGAGCAGTTTGTTCCAGGAGGATGGTCATCTCAGCAGAGGACTTGGGCTGTCTCTGTGCTGAAGGAGCCTTAGCTGCAGAGGCAGAAGCAGAAGGTGCAGTAGCAGCCTTTCTGGACATTCTGGCAGACAGGGGCTTATCCTCATCATCCTCAGTGGTGTCCTGTGACTTCAATTTGAGAGTCCAGGAGGAGCCCTTCCTTACCTAATGCATGCCAGGTATGATCGGGTGCCCAAAGGTACCAACCTTCCATTTCTCTTGGAAAGTAGATGCATCAGTAGAAACACGGGCAAGCTTAAGAAGGCCGGCAATTACCTGGCCATAAGGCAGAGCCTTTCCTGTGGTATTGCAGCAACGTTTCATGTGCGAGAACACCAGCAAGCCAAGGTTGAAAGGGATTCCCTTCATGATGTGAGCCATCAGTGACGCATCAATTGAGGTGATGGTGTCGATGCTCCCGGTCCTTGGTAAGAGGCAGAATAGCACAACTCGATGCAATACACGAGTCTTGAGTTCCAGCTTTGTGGACTCCAGGTATTTGTCCGACTAGACTCTTTCTCCCATGATGATGCTGTAGGATTCCTCCTTTCCAAGATCTGACAGTGGGTCATATTCCTCACGGCCAAACAATTGGTTAACATCATGTGCAGAGAAGACAAGCGGAACCCCTTCAATCACTGTTTTGATGAACTTGACATGAGGTCCTTGTTCATGGAACGTAATGTTACCATAGAACTCTCTCAGGCGAGAAACGGCCACCTCTGCATATGTCTCACAGAAGTTTTTCAAACCAACTTTCTCAAGCAATGGAGCAATGTCAAGATCATTTGCCTTAAACCAATTAAAATCAATGCGCTTGAAGGCAGCGAACTGTCGACCAGCAGCATCACATTTGGGCAATTTGGTATCGGCAAGCACAGTTTCTATCTCCTTTCTAGAGACTAGTGGGTTTACCGGAAATATGAAGGTATCCAGCCCCTCAGTGAAGGTGTCCACAGATTTCTCCGGGGACTTGGTTTTCTTTGCAGCCGTTTTGACAAGAGAGGTGCTGACAGTCTCGGACTCTTTCCATTTCAGCCTAGTCCGTGAGGATACACCTCCTGACTTGATGGCATCATGGAGAAGCTTTGTTCCAGAGGGTGCTGTAGGCTTCTGGGTAGCCTTCTGTGCAGCAGAGACAACGCCTTTCTGCTTGAGGTCAGGGGAGACAGAGATGACAGGAGCAGGAGCTTCCTCATCTGGTTCCTCTGGTGCGTCATCGACAAGGGGCACTTCCACCTCCTTATCAGACTCAGCATTCTCCTCAGGAGTGGCGACCTTTGATGCATCAATGTCATCAGCCGCAGTAGAACCCTTGGCAGAGGGTTCAGGGTCAGGGAGTTCCTTTGTCGCAGCGACCAGGGATCCCTCATGTGCTTTCTCTTCCACTTGGATTTGGGCTTTTTCAAGTCCCTTGTCCTTGGAGAGTGGTTGCATGCCATCGTGGATCTCGACAACAGCAGGAATGGTCTGTTCCTTCGCAGGAGAAATGGGTTTCTCCGGCGAGGAAGGGGATGGAGTCCTGCTCGCAGATGGTGCAGGCTTCTCCGATCCAGAGGCGCGAGCCTTCTTTCTTCCGGCCTTAGCCTTTTTCCTCAAAGATTTTGCCTTGGGTGCCATGGATGATGAAGAACGAAGGTCTGGGAGTTTTAGGGCAAAAAGAAAGGGGATGCGATGATCTAAAGGTGGTGAAGAAGAAGGGTGACGGTTGTGGGTTTTTAAGTTGACACAAAAAGGCAGTTTATGGGAATAAAATAATTTTCCCGCTCAAGTGATCTATTTGAGATGTCATGTCAAACTGTCATGCATCAGAACACGGGGAAAGGAAATTTTATTTCCTTGATTCGATTGTGTGAGGCGAATGGCTTTTCAAGGCAAGAAAGGCATCGCCACCTTCTGTTAAAGTTTCTTCCACACCGAAGAGCTAAATATAATGGATATTTGTATCCAAGTATAATTTATTAGGATTTTAATATTCCTAATAAAGAAAATTTCGATCAGAATAAATATTTTATTCATCAAAATCTTTTATTGGATGATATATTATATCTCCAGATTTAGTTTGAAAGTTACCTAAATTAAAGTTTAGGTAAGCATTTCGTAAGACCTTCTATAAGGTAGAAAGTGTAATCAACTCTCTGTAATGAAGTGTACAAACAATTGTACCTTCTGTTTAATAGAGGGTGGATAATTCTACCTTCTATAAAGATGAAACGAAGGATTATACCTTCGGTTGTTTGAAGTGTACAAAGGTGTACCTTCTATATGATAGATGGTGGAATTTAACCTTCTATTGTGTAGAAAGCTAAATATACGACCTTCTATAGTGAAGTGTACGACGTTGTACCTTCTACAGTATAGAAACAGAGGATTATTCCTTCTGTATGAAGTGTACAAGTATGTACCTTCTTTTTGATAGAGAATGAAATTCAACCTTCTATTATATAGAAAGTTTAATATTCTTCCTTCTATAGTGAGGTGTACGAATGTGTACCCTCTGTAGTGTAGAAACAGAGGTTTGCACCTTCTGTTATAGAGTGTACACTTATGTACCTTCTGTAGTAAGTTTCTGAAGTACTTACTTAACTTTTTCGTCGTCTTATGAAAGACATTATATAGGATGGCATATTCCTAACTCGCTTCTGAAAAAAAAAACTTTTCTTTATCCAGAGGCTTAATGGAGATATTAGCCAATTGATCTTTAGTGTTACTGTATTCAACGCTAACTGAACCCTATTGTACATTGTCCCCAGAAAATGATGTTTGAGTTCAATGTACTTCTATCTAGAGTGATATAATAGATTCTTAGCTACTCTTATTGCACTAGTAATATCACAATTGATCGGGTATATTTGTAAATGAGTGACCATAGTCCTCAAGTTGTTGTTTCATTCAAAGGAGTTGAGCACAGCAGCTTGCGGCTGCTATATACTCCGCTTCTGTAGTGGAGAGGGCAACAAAATTCTCCTTTTTGGAGAACCATGAAGTCAACATGTTTCCCATAAGCTGATATGTACCACTTGTACTTTTTCTGTCAACCGTTCATCCTGCGAAGTCCGCATCAGAGTATCCAATGAGATCAAAATTTGATTTCTTTAAATACCAGATGCCAAGGTTTACAGAACCCTGTAGATATCTAAAGATTCTCTTGACTGCAGTCAGGTGAGACTCTTTAGGTACTGATTGAAATCTAGCACAGAGGCACACACAAAATAGTATGTCTGGTTTGGAAGATGTAAGGTACAGAAGAGAACCTATCGTGCTTCGGTAGAGCTTACTATCCAATTCTTCACCATTTTCATCCTTGTCTATTTAAGTATTAGAACCCATTGGTGAAGATAAAGGTTTCGTGACTTCTAGGCCGAATTTTTTTAGAAACTACTTAGTGTACTTCTCTTAATGTAAGAATGTACCTTCTACAGATTGCTGAATTTGTAAACCAAGGAAGAACGTAAGTTCTCCCATCATGCTCATCTCAAACTCACTTGTCATGAGCTTGGAGAATTCATCACAGAGCGCTTCATCAGTTGATCCAAAGATAATGTCATCGACATAGATCTGAACAACAATGAGATGATTGCTTCTGTGTTTGAGAAAGAGAGTAGTATCTACTCTTCCTCTATTGTAGCCCTTTTCGACAAGGAAGGAGCTAAGTTTCTCATACCATGCTCTAGGAGCCTGTTTAAGACCATATAGAGCTTTGGAGAGTTTATAGACGTAGTCTCTGTGTTGCAGATCCTCGAAACTAGGAGGTTGACTTACGTAGACCTCTTCCTTGATTTCTCCATTGAGGAATGCACTTTTTACGTCCATTTGATACAACTTAAAGTTGTTAAAGCAAGCATAGGCTAATAACATTCGCATTGCCTCTAGACGAGCTACAGGAACAACCGTCTCATCAAAGTCGATACCCTCTTGTTGAGAGTACCATTTTGCAACGAGCCGAGCCTTGTTCCTCACAACAATGCCTGACTCATTTAGTTTGTTCCTGAAAACCCATTTAGTCCCAATGATGGAACGGTTACCAGGTTTAGGAACAAGTGACCACACTTTGCTTCGTTCAAATTGTTCAAGCTCCTCTTGCATAGCAAGTATCCAATCTGGATCATTGAGAGTTTCATTAATATTCTCTGGCTCTTTCTGTGATAGAAAAGCCGAGTGTTCATAGAAGGCATTTACAGAACTTCTAGTCTGTATGCCTCTGTTAAGATCTCCTATGACTTGGTCTATAGGATGACGTCTTTGATAAAGAGCAGGTGCTCTAATATCACTTTGTTGATCATTATGAGAATGTTCTTCATAATTATCATTTGTTTGTTCAAGATCATTTTTAGATTCATGAACAGAAGGTTCACCCTTCTCTTTCGTAGAGGGTAGAGGTTCTACAGCATCTTCTGTAGGTTCTTGATATATAACATCTCTTGTAATAATAGTAGGAATGTCATTAATTTTTACATTAATAGACTCCTCTATAGTAGAAGTTCTTTTGTTTAGAACTCTATAAGCTTTGCTAGACAAGGAGTATCCGAGAAAGATGCCCTCATCTGTCTTAGCTTCGAACTTTCCTAAATTGTCCTTAGAAGGTCTCAAGATAAAACAAGGACTTCCAAAGGAGTAGAAATAGGAGATGTTCGGTTTTCTCCCCCTGTATAGTTGATAGGGAGTTTTCTCAAGTATGGGTCTAAGTAGAACCATGTTTGATATGTAGCAAGCTGTATTAACAGCTTCTGCCCATAGGTTCTGTGGAGCAGAGCTCTCACACATCATGGTTCTAGCCATGTCTATTAGAGTTCTATTTTTCCGTTCTGCTACTCCATTCTGTTGAGGAGTATAAGGAGCAGAAAAATTGTGATCGATACCTTGTTCGTCACAGAAAGTAGCGAAGTCATGGTTTTCAAACTCAGTACCATGATCCGTTCTTATAGCCTTTACAGAAGATCCAGTTTCATTCTGTAATTTCTTAGCTAGCTTAATGAAAGTTTCAAAAGCATCGCTTTTGTGAGTTAGAAATTTAACCCACGTGTATCTAGAGTAGTCATCGACCACAACTAGACAGTACCTCCTACTGCGGACACTCTGAACTCTAGTAGGTCCGAATAGATCCATATGTAGAAGTTCAAGAGGTTGAGAAGTAGAAACTTCATTCTTAGATTTGAATGAAGACTTAGTTTGTTTTCCAAGAGAACATGTTTCACAGAAGCTGTCATTCTCAAAATGGATATTGGGTAATCCCTTAACCAAATCCTTTTTCACAAGCTTGGATAACAATTTGAAGTTGGAGTGTCCCAACCTTCTATGCCATAGTAGGCTTTCATCTTTGACTGACAGAAGGCAACTTTCTGTAGTACAGAAGCTATTCTGAGTCAAGGTGTAGATGTTCCCTTTACGGTTCCCAATGAAGCGAACTTCATTGTTTAGGACTCCGGAACACTTATCTTGATCAAAAGTTATTTTATAACCTTTGTCACAAAGCTGGCTAATGCTTAACAAATTATGTTTGAGTTCTGTAACCAACAGAACCTCATCGATGACCATGGAGTCAGAACTTCCAATGGTACCTTTGCCGATGACAGAGCCTTTGCTATTGTCACCGAATTTAACCGACCCTCCACATTGTAGAGTCAGTTGGGAAGATTTGGATGGGTCTCCGGTCATATGCCTGGAGCATCCACTATCCAGATACCATTCGCTTTCAACAGTTTCTGTTTGAAAGCAGGTATGAAGTTCATTTTGAGTTTCTGTGTGAGTTGTGAGGCACACTTGTGCTTCCTCATCGTCAGAATCATCAAGTTCTGCCCAAGAAGCTATTGCTTTCTTGAACTTGTATTTAGGAGAAGGTTTCTCCTTTTCTTTAAGTAAAGGACATTCTGTTTTGTAGTGTCCTTTCTTTTTGCATTCAAAGCATGTGACCAACTTTGGATCCATGTGTTTTTGGCTTCTCTTATTGAAGCGCTTTTTGGAGGCGAACCGCAAAAGTCGTTTAGCTATCATTGCGAGTTCATCATCCGAATCAACTTCTGCTTCATCATCCGAACCTTCTGTAGGTTCTTCTGATGCTCTGAAAGCAACAGGTGCTCTCTTTATATCTGGTTGAGAGGATCTTTCCATCTCATACGAGATTAAGGAGCTCATCAACTGATCTAGTCGAAGAATAGAGAGGTCTTTAGCTTCCTCTATAGCCGTTTTCTTGGCTTCCCAAGATTTGGGTAGAGTACGCAGAACCTTTCGAACTAGCTCAGAGTTTTGATAGGTTTTGCCCAAATGAGTTAGGGCATCGACTAGGAGGTTGAGTCTCTGGAACATTTGTTCTACAGATTCATCAGCCTTCATAGTAAAATTTTCATATTGGTGAATTAAGAAATTCACCTTAGTTTCTCTTATCTGGTCTGTCCCAATATACATGGTGACAAGTTTGTCCCAGATTTCCTTGCCCGAAGTGCAAGTTGAAACTTTGACGAATTCACCTTCTGACATAGCATTGAACATCAAATACTTTGCCGTTTTAGTGAGTCGTCTCATCTTAAGGTATTCCCTTGTAGGATGACCTTCTCGATCAAATTGTTGGTTCTCAGGTATAGAAGGTGGACCATCTTCTATATAAGACCATAAGTCTTCGTCGATAGCATTAACGAATGCGCTCATTCGAATTTTCCAATAGGCAAAATTCTTACCATCGAAAATGGGAGGATTCCCAACATGTGGTTTAGGCACATTATAGTTTTCAGCCATTTGTTCAATTCGTATAGAGTATAAAACTTCTATAGAACAGAACGTTGACGAATAGAACCTCAACAAAGAAGCAAGCTTCTGTTGGATAGAAATCAACTGTCAAGCTGTAGTTGTTGGATTCGCAGAGCGATAGGCTTCTGCAGAAAATGCCAACCGTGATGTTTACAGATCGTATGCTTCTGCAAAGTAGAGCAACAAAACGTTTCTCACAGAACAAGGCGCTTCTGTGGAACAGAGGTTAAATTCTGATAGAGCGTAAGCTTCTACAGAATAGAACCAAGTAGATTTTCACAGAGCTTAAAGCTTCTGTGCAGTAGCGGGTTGATTCTGATAGAGCGTAGGCTTCTACAGAATAGAACCAAGTAGATTTTCACAGAGCTTAAAGCTTCTGTGCAGTAGCGGGTTGATTCTGATAGAGCGTAGGCTTCTACAGAATAGCAACAGTCACAGAGCTAAGAGCTTCTGTGGAGAAGAGTGTGTAGCTGGAAAGAGCTTTTCAAGGATCTACAACAAGCTGTTAAGCCTCTGTTGAACCCGCTCTGATACCAATTGTTACACTAAGTGGGATTTTAACCCTTTTTCGTTTTACCCCGCAGCGGAATAAAAAGCTTCTGTTAAACATAGCCTGTAAGTTTCTGTAAGACAGAACGTTTGATTGTGTACGCAAATTTGTTTAATGGACACAAGGATTTTTATAGTGGTTCAGCAAATTGCTTACGTCCACTCTTCACCCAGATATTTGGATGGTTTCCACTCAAATGTATCTCAGTACAAATTACACAAGTGATAGCAACCAAAAGCAAACCCGTAGGGTTCTGTACAATAGAGACTTGAGTGGCAGAACACAGACCAGAAGGTTCTGTGCCGTAGAGGCTCGTTATGTAGCACAAACCCGAAGGTTCTGTACTATAGTAACTTAGGCTCAATACAGACCAGAAGGTTCTGTATCGTAGAGGGTAAGGCACAACACAGACCAGAGGGTTCTGTGTCGAAGAGACTTAGGCACAACACAGACCAGAGGGTTCTGTGTCGAAGAAGGTAGGCACAACACAGAGGGTTCTGTGTCGAAGAAGGTAGGCACAACACAGAGGGTTCTGTGTCGAAGAAGGTAGGCACAGCACAGAGGGTTCTGTGTCGAATGTGTTAACCTTCTATAGCACAGATCAAGTGATTCTGTACTAGAGACGTCAACCTTCTATAGAACAGATCCAAGGATTCTGTATCACAGAAGGTATAGCACAGACCGTAAGGTTCTGTACCGAGTATGTCAATCCACAACAGAAGGTTCTGTATAGGAAAATGACTTAGATGAAAAAGCACAGATCTGAAAGATTCTGTACCAAGGGTAGTCGACCTTCTACTGAACAGACCGTGAGGTTCTGTAGTAAAAGTGACAAGGAAAATGTATGCACAGACCCGTAGGGTTCTGTACTACAGGAGGTTATACAGATCCGAAGATTCTGTACAACAGAAGGTTGCACGCGTTAACGTGACTAACTAGGTAGCAAATGCGCATTCCTCTTAAGGAAAACGACTTCGTGGCGTACCCCACGCGAGCACGTAGCGGACCCTATGCAAGCGAACCGCAACCCCTGTTCAAGGATGGATTTTCCCTCCGGTTGCTCCACACGACCTGCACGATCTCCTCGAGATAGCGACTATGTGGCGTACCCCACACAAGCACGTAGCATACTCTACGCAAGCACGCAGCAGACCCTGCGCAAGCACGTGGCAAACCCCACGCAAGCAGACGGCAGCCTCCGTCCTAGGTTCCTGCACACAGAGTTCTACACAACGGAAGCTGGTCAGTCCCTCACCTTCTGTGCTCCCGAGGTTCAGCCCTTCTCTCCGGCCCGCTGCACGTTGCCCACGTACACACGCTTCCAACAACGTCTCCTGCAGCTTCCAGCCGAGTCCCTCGAGCCCCCGAGTCACTCTCCCAGAAGGCTTCACCGATGATGCAGCCGTCTGTCGCTAGTGCTCCTCGTGTGACTAACTCGAACGAATGAAAGAACTAAAGCAAGCTCAAGCACACGCTCTCTCTGGACAGAATAGAATGGGAGAAAATAATTGTCTGTATATTTTGTGAATGGGAGAGAGCATGGCCTTTTATACACAAAGCCTAAGAAGAAAATATAAATGGGAAAAGATAAAAACGAAATCTGCAAAACAAGAAATTAAAAGTTAGTTTACAAAATAGATAAAATGATATACACGTGCATACATTCAGCAAGGAAGATAATCATATCAAAATAAAATAAGAATATGATAGTTTCCCTAAATAATGCAGCACAGAAGGTATCGCAGAAGGTTCTGCTCGATAACCTTCTACAGATGGAAATAATCGAAGATTTATTTCCATTAGGGTAATAATTCGTTCCATCCTGTTAAAGATACATAGGAGGACGCATTTAGACAGGTGGTAGTGATAGGTTTGCAAATAACGGTCGTATAGTGGTCAATTAAGCTTACAGAAGCCTGTAGACCGTCTAGTAGAACCTTTCCATAAATAGAGATCTTATTTCCTTCTATAAGAAATATTATCTCCAATATGATTGTTTGGAAACCAAATCGTGGTAATTTGATCAGATAAATATCTTAATCAAATTAAACATATTTCGTAATTAAATAATTGAAAACTAATCATTTAATTACAAAAATAATTCTTACAAGAAGTCCTTAATAATAGAAGCTTCTGTAGAATAGAATGTTCGACCTTCTGTAGTACAGAGGGTCAGGCTCATCATCAAAGCCAAGAATGTTCGACCTTCTGTGGTACAGAGGTCTGGCTCATCATCAAAACCTTTTCCAACACTATCCACTTACCCGTCTCCAACAATCTT
The DNA here is from genome assembly GCA_029817715.1 of Melastoma dodecandrum. NCBI lineage: Eukaryota > Viridiplantae > Streptophyta > Magnoliopsida > Myrtales > Melastomataceae > Melastoma > Melastoma dodecandrum. The sequence goes on along the minus strand of JARUPY010000607.1, from coordinate 6,795,731 downwards.
GTTTATGCAAAGGGAACCCTTTGACCGTTGCGAAGATGTTGAAGAACATACCGGCATCCCCTAAGGTGTCAAATACGAACTCTATCATTTTGTTCTCCGTCATACCTCCGACGGTCTTCCAATGGGAAAGCAGCCACTACGGTGCAGACGGTGCCACTTCCATTACCTGATTTTTGTTTTTAAGAGGGGAACTCCTCAGGAACTTTCATTTCCTTGCTATGTAGGAAAGGAACGAAAAAATTGGTTTTGCGCTGCCAATTTAAGATGTTAATTTTCACTATTTTGTTGTTCTTTCATTTGACATACGAGTGCGACGTGTTCAGTGTTCCTTTCCTTTCACATCCGAGACGCCGGACATGGTTGAAGAGGGAATAAACCATGAATAGGGACAAAATTATACATGTGGAATACCATTCCACGCAAACCTTCGGAGGGAGAGAGTACATTTGCTTATAAAGGGACATATGTTTTGCCTCACCAACCACGTTTCCATTTCAACCGCTTCCAAAAAATTGACAGATCAATGGATGTTCAGTGTTCATCGATCCACCATACCTACACATCAAACTCGCGGAGGCGTATCCGGCGGAGTGTAAAAGCGCGGTGCACCTAACCGTGGCTGTTCCGATGCATGGCTATTCCCTCCAAAATGCCACGGCGCAGGAGGTAACCGTACGCGTCAAGATGCCCGTTGACTTTCCATACATCGCCTAGGATGTCTCCTTGGTCCGGACGTCTGATACAAGGACGGTCGTCGTTTCACCGACACCTCAGCCATCGTCACCTACTAGAGTTATCTACTAAACGAGGCGACGAAAGGCAGAGTGAGACGTATCAGTTAGGTGACGCGCATCTCAGGCGTCAAAGGGCGTTCATGCGAAGCGATCAACTTCATTATGGGATGACATTCAAAGCACTCCACAATGAAGGCAATTCAAGATCACGAGTCTTCTTTCATGGTGGTGTATCTGTATCCCTGGTGGTTGATATCAACCAATCGTTTTATCCCCCCATCATACCCGTTCAGCTCAGCAGTCCCTCCTTATCTACCTTCTGGCCATACACGTCTCTCCATTCCACAACCTCTTTAGTGACATCCCCATTCACTTTTGGTAACGGAATCATCCATTCCGGTGCTGTTCCCGTATCAACTTCTCAGGGAAGTCCTCAAGGCAAGACTCGAAAAAATCGGTGTGGTGGACAAAGAAGTTGTCGGAGGGGCTACTTAGTGCCCTGTGCGATGTCGAGGTCCCCACGGTTACGAAGCTGGATGTCGGACAGGCACACATATAATATGTCGATTGACACTCCAGAGCTTCACTTGATAACCACGGTTGCAACGGGAAAACTGATACAGTTCAGAGCGGGGTTGGAGATCGCCGAATCCGCGGACCGCTGGATGTTCTGCACCAATCCAGTTGGGGACCTTGACACGTCGATGTGTGCGACAGACATACATGAGGAAGGAAGGGAGGAATTGAACATCCTCTTATATAGTGCCGCAGAGTCCATGACCGACATTAATGGACCTCCGAACGTGGTTGGGGCAGTGCGGGACATAGGCCATTGACAACCGACCAGGTTGTCACATTAGAAGCCCCTCCGGAGCATGCGATGAACTGGATATGTTCAACGATTTCTTTCTATACGGCGGCTCGCATGGAAGACTTTGGTTCTTATGAAAATCGGATGACATAAGCCTCAACATCTTCAAGGAGCATGACGTGAAGGTCCATGGTCTCAAGGAGGAAGACGAATAGTACATGAAGCCGCGACTGCAAGTTTTGTTTTTTCCAAGTGTTGCAGCAAACAAATATTTAACATCGGGAAGGTGGTCATCAAGTTTTTAAGCCCTTTTATTAATAACAAGTCATGGAAATAGAGATCTCCTTTTTCTTCATGTGTTCTTTTCACCGAAAGTAAGAAACGTTTGGCGGTACCTCAATTAAGTTGAATGCCTGAGGTTGAATCATCATCATGATAGTAAAATAAGTGGATTGGATCCTTAATTTACCTCCTACTGACATGAATTCCGATTTTGTCCAAAACCCCGCTTCACGGACTCATCGGTTAGATTAGAGCTTGCCAGGGACGAAAATGAAGAACAGTAAACGTGTTATGCGTTCTCACAGGTCATCCCTATTTATACCAATGGAGAGGGGATTCTCATCCTAACACTGTGTTTGGGAGTGTTCCGCACCCAAACTAAACGACGGAAGACTCCCTTCACACCTCAAAACTATTTAAAAATTTTACGCTCTATTTTCCTTCTATTTCCCTCCCTTTTCGCGGGCCCACATAACTCTCTCTACTTTTTTAACTTTTTCCCATTCATTTTCTTACCCGTTGGAAAACATCCAAAAGGAGCGTAAAAATATCGGTAGAAAATACAAAATACATCTAGCAAAATCTTTCACGATTTGAAAAATAACATTGAAAGATTTTTCAGAAGATGTACCGTAATAGAGGGAAGCGGCTAACGGTACGTGCACGTAATCATTACGTTGTTTACTAAAATCGATTTTTTTTAGTAAAGTTTACTAAAAATCGATGTTTTTTAGTAAAATCGTTAGTAAATTACTAAAAAGCATTAGTAATCCGTTACTAATTTTTCACTGTTTGACCATTAGAAAAGTTACTAAACTAGGTTTAGTAAATCTGCGGAAAATTTTACTAAACTTTTTAGTAACCGATTACTAAAAATAACGGTGATTTGGCAGTTTTTTTTAGTAATCGTTACTAAAATTTCACTGTTCAACTTTAGTAATCGATTAGTAAAAAGTTTAGTAATTTTTTCCGCCGATTTACTAAACCTAGTTTAGTAACTTTTCGAATGGTCAAACAGTGAAAAATTTGTAACTGTTACTAATTTTTTGTAGTAAAATTTGTAATACTAGTAATTTTCCAGGTAGGCCATTCGGAGATTTTAGTAATGATTTACTAATTTTGTAAGAGAAATTAGTAAATTACTGTACAACATAGTAAAGTTTTTAGTAAATTACTAAAGCTGTCCTTTTTTTTTTGTAATTGTTTACTATTTTTTGAACGAAATTTAGTAATCGATTACTAAACTTTTTAGTAATTTACTAAATAGGACAGTACATTCCGAACCTAAAACTGAACATGTTTTCAGTGTGAAATTACCATTTTACACCTACGGTAAAATTATAAATAGGGTCGGTTTTAGGTTCGGGATTGAAAATTCGTAAACGATTTTGTAATTTATCGCAGCGGTAAAATAGTAATTTCACATTGAAAACAGGTTCAGTTTTAGGTTCGGAATGTACTGTTCAGTTTAGTAAATTACTAAAAAGTTTAGTAATTGATTACTGAATTTTGTTCAAAAGATAGTAAACGATTACGAAAAAAAAATTAAAAATTTAATAATTTACTAACGACTTTACTATGTTAAACAGTAATTTACTAATTTCGGTTACAAAATTAGTAAATCATTACTAAAATCTCCGGATGGCCTACCTGAAAAGTTACTAGTATTACAAATTTTACTACAAAAAATTAGTAACTGTTACTAATTTTTCACTATTTGACCATTCGAAAAATTGCTAAACTAGGTTTAGTAAATCGACGGAAAAAATTACTAAACTTTTTAGTAACTTATTACTAAAGTTGAACAGTGAAATTTTAGTAACGATTACTAAAAAAAACTGTCAAATCAACGGTATTTTTAGTAATCGGTTACTAAAAAGTTTAGTAAATTTTTCGGCCGATTTACTAAGCGTAGTTTAGTAACTTTCCGAATGGTCAAATAGTGAAAAATTAGTGATTACTAACTTTTTTTAGTAATTTACTTATCATTTTACTAAAAAAAGTCGATTTTAGTAATGATTAATAAAATTTTGGTCGAATTTAGTAAAGCACGTAACGGTTACGTGCACGTACCGTTAGCCGCTTCCGTAATAGAGTCATATCTTTTCTCCATACAATCTCAACCTTGAAGGCAATGTGACGCATCGGGAGAAGTGTGTGGTCACTGCTCAGTTGTTTCTGCTTCCGAGAGTGTAATAGGGTATTATGTAGGATTCATCTGTGAAAGAGATTGTTGACATCCTGGAAACCCTTTTCACACTATTTACCTTCTATTTCCCTCCCTTTTTGCGGAACCATCTCAAGTATCTCCACTTATTACCATTTTCCCGTTCATTTTCTTACCCGTCGGAAAACATTCAAAAGGAGCGTAAGAGCATTGGTAGAATACCAAATGTGTCCGGCAAAATCTTTCCCGTGCCTTGCTTGAAAAATTAACCTCTATACTATCTCAACCTCGAATGCAATGTGACGAATCGGGAGAAATGTGAGGTCCCTCCTTAGTCTTTGCTACTTTAGGGAGTATAATAGGGCTATTACGTGTGGTTGATGTGAAAGAGATTTCTGACATTCCGAAACCCCTTTCCACTCTATTTTCCTTCTATTTTCATCCCTTTTCATAACTCTCTGTACCTTTTACCATTTTCCCATTCATTTTCATACCCGTCGAAAACCATCCAAAAGGAGCGTAAAAGTATCGAAAGAATACCAAATGCGTCTGGCAAAATCGTTCCCGATAAAAGCCTTGCTTGAAAAATTAACTTCCATGCTATCTTAACTTCGAAGGCAATGTGACGCATCTAGAGTAGTGTCATGTCACTACTCATTTTTTGCTACTTCCCTACGTAGGATTGATGTACATCTGTCAAGGAGATTTTTGACATCCTAAAACCCCTCACATTGCCGCCTGCAAAGTTTGGGGTTTTTGCCACCTACTAAAACGTAAATGTCGACTCATGCCTTACTGAAGGGTCACATATCGTCACCTAAATCCTATTCAATTGGGAGAATATATACTCGTCCAATTCGTAGTCCATAGGTCCGAGGGCACCTTTGTCAGGCTGTGTTTATACAGACTGTAAGAGTTTGACGGTAAACATTAAATGCGCGATTTGCAATTCCATAGGTGCATACATTATCTAATACATACGCGCACAATATTGAGATGTATTGACAATGACCTCACATGTGAAAGTACTCGCCCTCACATTAATTAACATAATTGAAATAATATGTACAAGTAATGGAACCACATATTCTAACAACGAAATGGCATGCACAAAAATTAGAAGAAAAATTATGAAGAAATGGTCGATATGTCTACCCCTTCCTGTCTTTTAAATTATGGTCCTATAGGTATCCTCTCAAGCGTGATTGTCCATGTTCTTGTACTCGAGGGGAAATAATTGATTAGTATTTCTTTTATAGGCATTATTTTTTTATTAATAAAAAGTGGTGTTCCTCTTAAATGGCTGGTGAAGGGGTTGCTTGGCAGCATGAAAGATCCGATCGACATCAGCGTCCTAGAGACTCTCTCAGACTCTTGAGAATCCTTCGCCTGTCTTATTGCACCAAGTCAAAATGCAAGGCAAGTTAGCAATCAATCTCCTATCCGGCTATGATGTTCAGAGAGCGTCCATAGTCGAAGGGAAGCATAAGGTTGGCGTCGATACATTCCCAATATCATCACAGGTTTCAAAGAGGTTGCACATGTCATTCTCCACTCGTGACTAACGAGGGGAGAAAGGCTAAAAGGCAAGAATATCGGGTTGTATATGAACCCCCTCCTTCTGTAGGGAAGAGAGTTTTTACAAACCGGTGGAGGCTAATGGCCCACGTCCCTTTGAGGATGACCGTCGTCCTAAATTTGTCCCAAAACCTTCGCACAAAGGACGAGTGATGGCACAGGTGGCGAGGGCTCCAGCTGGCCTTATTCCTGAGGTAAGGGACGATGTTGGAAGGCTGGTCGAATAGACAATCCCAAGGATAAATTACCCAAACGAGGTCGAGCTCTATGGAGCTCCCTACCCTGAAAACATCAATCAGGATCCCCCTTTCCCAAGATGATATCGGGTGCCTGAATTCACCCATTTATCAGGCGAAGAAGGCATATCCCCTGCAGAACATATCACTCGCTTCACACACCAAACTGGAGGGGCTACCACAAATGGATACTAGAAACTTCATTTGTTTTCTAATTCACTCACCAGAGCCGCCTTCACGTAGTATGTCAATGTACTACCAAATTTGGTTCGAAATTGAGAGGTGATGTAGGTCCAATTCACACTGGCGTTCGCGTAGACAGACCCGACGGTGACTTTGCAGAACCTCAATCACATGAAATAACAACCTGGGGAACCTGTGGCAGTCTTCTTAAACAGGCTGGGAAAGGTGAGGTTGAGACGTAAGACTTCTGCGTCTAAAGCCGATCTCATAGCCATCGCTCATGATTCTATCCTTCTTCAACATAGAAAGAAGCTAGAAGGGAATGTCTTTAAGAACGGGAACGAGCTGACCAAAATACCCGTTATGATGGGGCAACGACAATGAATAGATGATTCCTATATCGAAACGATGGGGGATGTCACTATGGGTGCAAAATGGAGTGACGTGGGAATGGTTGAAAGGGTAGATAATGAAACAGGATGGCTGAATGACTGAGTATCAAAGGATAGGTTGAGATCAACCTCCAAGGATACAAATAAACCACCGTAAAAGAAGACTCGGATAGAACTCGTCTGCCACACGGATACAAACACGTCACCGTGAACAAGAACAAGGGCGAGGAACAACATGGAGGATACAGGCACACTACCACCGGTTGATACATTCTACTCAATATTCACTTGGAAATCCACCAATGAAAAACTGGGTTGAAAGAGAATCCACTCCTTCGGATAGAAAGAAAAAGTCTAATATGGGTTTAAAAGTTTGAATCAAAGTTATGTTCAATCCTTCCAAGGCAAGGGCTTATATAGGTTGCCCATAGAAAAGACAATAAAGGAAATGAAATAAAAGATAAGGGAAATAAAATAAAATATAAAATTGTATCAGAAGATAAGGAAGAGAAATATTTAGTTTTCCTGACCAGATCTGAAAAGCTGGTGGAGCCGGGTAGTGGAACACGCGTGACCCTTGGGCTGCAAGTTGTCAGATGAACCATCAGATCGTAGCGTCTCTTGGGTTGCTCGTCGCCTGAGAATCGTGTCGCTCGGTCCTTCTCGTCGCCTCTCTTACTCGATGATCAGCAAGTTGAGACCTCCAGTAGGCCACGTTGCTAAAGGTATAGGCAAAGCGACGACCATCCTTGTATCATCCTCTCGTTGTTGAAAAGAGATTGCCCACAAACTCGCATTGTCGTCATCCTCAATAAACAGAATGAGATCCTTGACATTGAAAGTGGCAGAATTTCCATAGTCTCCTGGAAGATCCACCTTGTAGGCATTGTCATTGATGCCCTTGATGATCTTGAAAGGGCCTTCAGCTCTAGGCATCAGCTTGTTCATCCTCTTTGTGGGGAATCGTTCCTTCCTCAGATGAATCCATGCTAGTCTCCTTGCTGATAGACCTTCACTATCCTCCTGTGATTTTCTCTTTCCTAATATCGAAGGTTAGCCTTCTCAGTTTGAGCACGAATCTTCTCATGGAGCAATCTTATCTCCTTAGCGCATTCTTCGGCATCTTGGCTGACTGTCTTCACACTTGGTAAAGGCATTGGATCAACAGAAATTATAGGATTGAGGCCATAGACTACCTCAAAGGGTGAGGACATGGTTGTTGAATTTGGGTCTGTTGTATGCGAACTCAGCATAAGCAAGCTTCACATCTCAATCCTTCGGGCTCTTTGAATCCAAGGTTCGAAGAATTGAAGCCATGGTTCGATTAACAACCTCTATCAGTCAGTCGGTCTGCGGATGGTGCACCGTGCTGAAGACGAGCTTAATTCCCAGCTTGTGCCTGAACATCTTCTAAAAGTAGCTTAGAAACTTCATGTCGAAATCTGATACGATCGACTTAGGTACTCCATACAACCTTAATACTTCTCAAAAATATAAATCCGCTGCATTGGTTGTATCGTTTGTCTTCTGGAATGGAATGAAGTGTGTCATGTTCGAGAATTTGTTGACCACAACCATGATCGAATCATTTCTCCTCTACGTCCTGGGTAGTCCCAACACAAAATGCATACTCACATGTTCCCATGGGCGCAAAGGAACTGGAAGAGGAGTATATAATCCTTGGGGTTGGACTTGGCTCTTCGCCTTGTGGCATATGGCACATCTCAAGATAAGACTCCTCACTTGCTTCTCCATTTGAGGTCAATAGAAATTCTCCTGAAGCATCGACAATATCTTGTCGACTAAAAAATATCCGGCGATTCCTCCTCCATGGACTTCTCAAATGAGTAGCTCTCGCGTCGAACTCCTGGGAATGCACAACTTAGAATCGCAAAAGAGAAATTCATTCACCTGGTGGAATCGATCATTCGCTTAGGTGGTGCATTGGGCAAAGACTGCTCCAAAATCTTCGTCGCCCTTATATTGATCTTTCAGGTACTTGAAACCAATGAGCTTGGTCTCCATTGCGGACAGCAAAATCATCTTCCTCAAAAGGGCATCCGCAACTACGTTATTTGCTTCAGGTGAGCACGAAGGTGCAGGATTGAAGAAATTCGACCCACTTCGCATGTCGTCGACTAAGCTTGTACTGACCATTGATGAATTTGAGAGCTTCATGGTCGGTGTGTAGCATGATCTCTTTAGGGAGCAGGTAGTGGCTCCACATCTCCAATACTCGAACGATAGCTAGGAACTGATTCCCATATGTCGAGGAGTTGAGTTTGCACCATTGAGTTCCTTGTTGAAGTAAGCGATGGGTCTCCCTTCCTGCATCAACACTCCTCCTATTCCAACTTCGGATGCATCACATTCGACTTCGAACATCCTCACAAAGTCAGGTAAGGCAAGAATGGGTGCTTCGCTTAGACACTCTTTCAGTTGCTCGAAACTAGCTTGTGTGGCTGAAGTCCACTCAAAGTTCTTTCCTTTTAAACACTCAGTGAGAGTGGCTGCGATCTAGCTGAAATCTCGAATGGATCTCCTGTAGAACGACGCTACGCCATTGAAGCTACGAACGTCGTGGAAAGACCTTGGCACTAGCCAGTCCTTGATCGCTGCGATCTTGCTTTCATCAACCTTGATTCCTTCGCTTGACACTACAAAACCAAGGAATACTACACTGGGTTGGAAGAATTCACACTTCTTGAGATTCTCGTACAGCTTCTCGTTGCGAACTGTGCGAAACACTACACGAAGGTGCTCAACATACTCGTCGAGACTGCTATTGTAGATAAGAATGTCACCGAAGTAGACAACCACGAACTTCCCCATGATTGGGTCATTAGTCGCATGAACGTGATGGGCGCGTTCGACAAACCAAAGGGCATCGCCCACCATTCGTACTATCCGTACTTGGTTTTGAAGGCCATCTTCCACTCATCACCTTCCTTCCTTCGGATCTGGTGGTAGCCACTTAGGAAGTCTAGTTTTAAAAATACCCATGCTCCATGCAGTTTATCTAACATGTCAACTAGACGAAGAATAGAAAAACGATACTTCACCGTTATCTTGTTGATCGCTCGACTATCCATACACATTCTCCATGTGCCATCCTTCTTCGGTATCAATATAGCTGGAACAGAGCAAGGACTCAAGCTCTCTCGTACCAAACATTTCTCCAGTAGCTCATCGACCTACCTTTGAAGTTCTTTCGCTTCCTCGGGATTTCATCGATAAGCTGGTCGGTTGGGTAAGGAAGCTCTTGGAACCAAATCAATCTGGTGTTGGTTACTTCGCAATGGTGATAGTTAAACCGGTAACTCCTCTAGAAACACATCCTTGAACTCCTTAGCTTTTGCACGTGGATGTTCCAACAATTGATCCTGGGTTGCTTCAACCACAACCAAAAAGTAAACATCCTCACTTTCGCACATCACCCGAATCAACTCCATTCGCTTGATCACTTGAGCGTGCGACTAGTTGATATGTGCTTCGCCTGGCTGGACGGTTATTGGTATCAAGGTGATCTTCTTTTCATCGACGCTAATGGAATAGGTATTACGATACCCATCATGTTGTACGCGTCGATCGAATTGCCACGGTCTTCCTAGGATAAAATGGCACGCATCCATTGGAATCACATCGCAAACGACTTCATCTCTGTAGCATTTTCCAATCGAGAAAGGGACTCGCGCTTCTTGCGTCACACGAACATCAATGTCCTTGCTGAGTCATTGTAGGCGATAAGGATGAGGATGTGGTGCTACGGGCAACTTGAGCTTTTCTATCACGGCTCAAGAGACCAAACAAACTTTATCCTTAATGGTACACCTGGTATGAAAGATGCACCCATGTTGGTTCTCCTCGCGAACTGGTGTTGCGTTCAAGGTTTTGCGGACGATTAGCAATTCTCCTTCCTCCGGATACTCATCAGCGTCCTCTTGATCCCAAATCAAATATGCATTCTCTTCGAACTTCTCTTCTCCATCAGCAATTCCTTGATGACTACATTTCTCTTTGAGGGACATTCTGATGCCATATGTCTTGTCGCTTGGCATTTGAAACAACGACGAACAAGATCTCGCTCGTTCGTCTTAGCTTCAGGCCTAGTAAACGACGATGGGGTTCTTCTTGGCATAGTCGATGGAGGCTTCGCCCGGAAGCTAGTCCCCTTGTTGAAAGGCGGAGCCTTCACAAATGGGCGGGTACTAGACATCTTTGCGTGCTGCTGCTCAACCTTGTGGGCAAGTGCTCGAACATCGTCAAAAGTCTAATACTGCTGAAGCTCTACGGCATCCGCAATTTGTGGCTTAAGTCCTTGAAGATACCTAGCAATAGTTTGCTCGGGGGCTTCTTAGACATCGCACTGCAGCAAAGGTCTTTCAAACTCCATCCTGTATTCCGACACCGTTCAGGGTTGTTGAAGAGACTTCCACTTGAGATAGAGATATCGCCGATAGTGCTTAGGCAAAAATCTCTTAGTCATAGCCCTTTTCATTTTTTACCACATCTGGATCTTATCACGTCCTTCGCTGCGGCGTTGATGATTGGTGTTCTCCCACCATAGGCTAGTTTACTTTTTCAACCGTAACGCTGTCATCTTAACTTTTCGATCCTCGAGCACCTCCTCATAATCGAAGTTGTGTTCAGCCGTATGCGTCAAATCAATGAACTCCTCAGCGTCAAGATTTCCCTCAAACTCCGGAATCTGGACACAGATCGTTTGGGCTCTCCTTTCGGGGTCGGTTTTTCTGGTGACGATCCTCGTTGAGAAACATCACGCCATGGATTCTCTTCTTCATCGTTATCGAATCGACTGCGGGAAGGCGATCCATTATGGGTTCATAACAACTGAAGTTGTTGCTGAAGATCAGCGATTTGCTGCTCAAGCCGAGCAACGTGTGCTTCGTCAAGAGCATAATGCGTCTGAATCTTCCGGCCATTGACAACCATGCGCACTATAACAACCTTGCACTCGGATACCAAGATGATACGGGGATTCCTAGATGATACGCTCTGATACCAAGACAACAGGGGGGACAACAAGGACCAGATTATTCAAATACTGAAACGATGGGGGACATCCTTGTGAGTGCGGAATGGAGTGACGTGGGAATGGTCGGAAGAGTAGATAATGAAACGGGATAGCTGAATGGCTAGGTATGAAAGGATAGGTTGAAATCAACCTCCACGGATACAGATACACCACCGTGAAAGAAGACTCGAGTAGAACTCGCCTGTCACACAGACACACCACCGTGAACAAGAACAAGGACGAGGAACAACATGGAGGATACAGGCACACCACCCCCGGTTGATACACTCTACTCAATCTACACTTGGAAATCCACCAAATGAAGAACGAGGTTAAAAGAGAATCCACTCCTTCGGATAGAAAGACAAAGTCTAATATGGGTTTAAAAGTCTGAATCAAAGTTGTGTTTAATTCTTACAAGGCAAGGGCTTATATAAGTTGCCCATAGAAAAGACAATAAAAGGAACGAAGTAAAAGATAAGGGAAATAAAATAAAATAAAAGATAGGATCAGAAGATAAGAAAGTAAAATATTTAATTTCCCTAACAAGATTTGAAAAGCTGGTGGAGCCGGGCAGTGAAGCCGGCACGACCCTTGAGCTGCAAGTTGTCAGACGAACCATCAGATCGTAGCGTCTCTTGGGTTGCTCGTTGCCTGAGAATCGTGTCGCTCGGTGCTCCTCTCGTCGCCTCGCTTACTCGATGATCAGCAGGTTGATACCTCCAATAGGGGACGTTGGTTGAGGTGTACGCAAAGCGACGACCGTCCTTGTATCACGTTCATTATGAAAACTTTCTTAACAAAAAGACTGAGGCGAAAGGGAACCTAATTACAGGAACCTTGGTGACCTATCAAGTTAAACCTGTAGTTGACGTCGACGTCGCCGAGTATGCGTAAAGGAACATCCCATGACCTGCGACGAGGTAATTTAAGAAAAATTTCATGGCCAAGGCTTCTCAAAAGACACAGTAATAGAGAAAATACTCTTTCGATGAAAAGAAGGCCGATTAGATCTTTGAATTCATGCTCCAAAACAGGCAGATTATTTTGAAAACAGGTCACCGACTCCCTCCCACCGATAGAGAGAAGTCATGGAACTATAAGTGGCATGGGTCCTACACGCATGCCACTAAAACTACATTACATTTAGGAACTTGGTGTAGGACCTGATAGAACCAAAGAGCTGCAGTTTCACGATTAGGGATATCAGACTTGACTTAATTACAACCCTTTGGCCATCAAGTTAAGATTAACGTCTTTGACGTTAATTGTGCGACTCTTGCTTCTTCTTTGATGTACAAGGCTCAAAACAATTCAACCGAATCTGGCGAAACAATTATCGCCAACATGTTGTTCAAGCGACTGGTGAGGAAAGGGATATTGCAATGCCCTGTTAATCTCAAAACCATGTGGCATGATCGTTGTCGCTGGCACATGGATGCGTCACACACCACGGATCAATGCCACACCTTCAGGAGGTGCTTGCTCAATGAAAGGGGCGCGGAGTGGTACGATCTCAACCACCTCGAAGAGACGGCTGTGGGAATCATTAACGATCCATCCAAATACCGCCGGCGAACGTCACAACTCCCTTTACAACACTAAGAGCAGAAAGACACTCCACCTCTTCCAGCGAAAGACATCCATACTCACGGAGAACTTCCGAGCCGAGGTATGGCAAGTGGAGGCGAAAACACCCAAAAGGAGCATCGTGGCTAGAAGCATCCCACGCGACGAGCTATTGATCGCCTGGGACCTCAGTAGGTGAAGAGAAGTTCAAAGGGATAGGCGAATTCACCAGAATGCCCCCGAAACGACATGGATGTCGTAAGAAGCGGGACTTCACTAGAGCAATTCCTAACAACGAACATGCTTTGTTATATGTGCAAACCCATAGCGGCACACAGGATCCTCATCACCTAAATGTGCCAACCGTGTTGCAACCAATACTTCCAGTTAACTGCTAAGATATCCACCGAAGGGAGGATCATGGTGGAAACCGTCCAACCCCCAATAGGTAACATGTCAGACTTTGTCCTTGAATACTTCTCGGAGGCTGCTCAAAGGGTGGAACATCGAAGGGGGTATGACCCACATAAATGGGATTTTTTTCTGGTAAATACCTGCATACAATCTCTAAAGCACTCACGTTTCGTCTATGGCGGAAAGTTGGCGTGAAGCGTACCTCCTACAGGCCACTGAACGGACAAAAAATCAAAAATAGATAAGGGCATGACATGGCATCGAGAAACGTGCTAGAGAATTGTCCTCTAACATCTAGAGAACTAAGACATCGAGCAAAAATGACCTCGGGTACATCACGCTGAGCGACTATAATCCCGTTCAATACGGGACTCCACCTGAAGGGAATGGAACGTCTTGCAACGTCCGGAGCTGAGTTCGCAAGAAGGGAAGAAAGCAATGCGGAAGATAATCCTCCATTTCCCTTTCATCAAAGTAGCGCCATTAATGTGTCACAAAATTTCTTAGGCAAATGACTGAAAGATCCTCCAGCGTCGTTCCAAAGACAAATGTTTCCATTCCATATTTGGGCGACGTTTAATAACATGGCAATACGTCATGTCCTTATTGATAACGGTCCTACCATCAATGTACTGCCTCTTGAAGACTTTAAGGATTTGGGAAAGGATGTATCTAACTTGGAAAAGACTGACGTAAGCGTCAGCGACTTCACCGGAACACCTCTTCATGGCCGGTGGTAGTATATGTCGGATTTCGTGTCGGCACTAATGATTTGTCAGTTTTCTTTTTCATCAGCATAAAGCCATCCTTCGACGCCCTTCAGGGAGAGAGATTTGTTGCACAAAGCCTCGCCATCCCTTCCACTATCCACCAAGAGTTTTTGTTATGGGGAAAACACGGCCTAGAAGTCGTTACGGGGTAAAAATCTAACATGTCCTATGTATGTGCAGGGGTAGTAAAGCAAGTCAAGGACATTACACTAAAGCAAAGGTACGCGCTTGGAGACCCGAATCTCGAACCTCTTGGTGAAGTAGGCTATGAATTCCTGGTGTCGTATAATGGACTACCCTCGACAGCATCGCATCAGCCGATCATTCCAACTAGATGGGGCGATGAACTGCGACGTGAAGAAGACGAATGTCTGACCCCATTGGAGAAGGATGCGAATGAAGCAGGCCTAGAAGGCGACAACACTAGCCAGCGGATAAACACGGATTTGGAGCTCGATAGACACCTGGAACTTCCATCATCTAATGGGTATTGAGATGCCAGATCGAATATCAGACATCCTAGAATGCCTAGGTAGATATATGGCGTCTAAAATAAATAGGGGACATTGTAGCTCACTCCCTAGGCATGACAAGGCATGCCAACCATTTATATAATCAAATAAGAAGTCCCCAATACTTCTATTATCCCGTGCGATCCATTGAATGAAATCAACTTGGGGACCACCGAAGAACCATGTATTACTTACCTTAGCTCGCTTCTGAATGAAATGGAATCAGAGGCCATTAAACGTGCTTACAAGAACTACATCGCCCGGGATTACACTCAGATGCCCGACCTTGATTGAAATTTGGTCGATCAAAGACTCCCAATGAACAATAACTCCAAACCGGTAAAACAAACCCCAAGGAAGATGTCACGGGAAGTGGCCCAGATGGTTTAAGATGAGTCAAGAAGCTGTTCAAAGCTAGTTACATAAGAACAACGAATTATGTAGACTGCATATCTAGCAAAGTCCAGATCATGAAGAAGAACGGCAAAATCAGGGTATGCACACATTTCCGTGGCATGAACAAAGCTACACCCAAAGACAAGTACCATATGCCAGTCGTTGACGACTTAATTGACAAGGTGACGAGACATGACCTAATGTATTTTATGGAGGAAACTCTGGGTACGACCAAATCTGCATCGCGGAAGAAAATGTACACAAAACGGCGTTCGGATATCCCTTAGGGATCTTCGAATGGGTTGCCATGCCATTCGGATTGAAGAATGTCGGTGCTACCTATCAAAGGGCAATGAACCTATCTTCGACCCCTTGATAGGGAAGGTAGTGGAGGTGTACATTAACAATGTGGTAGTAAAATCAAGGCAAAGCCAGGACCACCACATCCACCTGAGTGAAGCCTTTGAAGAAATGCAAACGCACAACCTAAAGCTAAACCCGTAGAAGTGCTCGCTTGGAGTCCGAAAGGGACAATTTCTCGAGTTCCTAGTATATCGACGAGGAATTGAAGTCTACCCCCTTAAATCACACCTTTTCCGGAACCTACCTGCTCCCCAGGCTAAGAAAGAGCTCTAGGCCTTTCTTCGGAGAGTTAACTATATACACCACTTCATAGGAAACGTAGCCTCCAATACTAGCTCTTTCTCAACGATACTGAGAGGCAGAGGGAACGGACAGGTAACTTGGACGCCGCAACACGAGCGAGCTCTCCAGGAGATAAAAGATTACCTGACAAATCCTCGCGTGCTAACACCACCAGATACTAGAGTTCCTTATATCCTATACGTGGCTACATCATAGTCCATTATCGGATCGATGCAGGCACAAGTGCCAAATGCGGTGGAAACGGTTGTTTACTACTTGTCTCAACTCCTTATAGAAACAGAGCAACGGTACACCCCCACCGAAAAGATATGCTTTGTGGTATACTATGCGGTGATTAAGCTTAAACACTACATCACATCCAATGATGTAAATGTTGTATCTAAGACGCCTATAACCAAGGTATTCTTTGACAACCCCCTACTTACGGATAGAATTGGCAGGTGGAGCCTAGTCCTCTCTCCATTTCATCTCTACCACAAGCGGCAACCCTTAGTTTAGGGATATGACCTGGCTGAATTCCTCAGACATTATGGCGAGGGCATTGTCAACTCCATGTTTGAGGAGGAAAACTTGCCCAAATGATGGTCTATTTGGTTTGATAGATCATGCAATAAGTTTGGAGTTGGTGTAGGAGTTCTCATCAAATCACCATGGGGAACCAAAATCCGGATAACTTGTCGCCTCGATAGTGAAGTTACTAACAACATCGTTGAGTATGAGGCCCTGATCTTGGCATTACAACTTGCTGTTTACTAGAAGCTAGAACGAGTAGGCATACATGACGATTCTCAGCTGATCGTCCAACACTCCAAGGCCAGACCAAATGCTTCTACCCTAATCCTATATATGGGCAAGGTGAGAGAACTCTTGGCGAAGTTAGGACCTGCAGAAGTAATTCATGTGAAAAGAGAAGAGAACCAAAAAGCCAAGCAGTTAGTACAAATGGCCTTTTTGGTTTGTGGAACGACACATGACTGTTTAGAGATGATGATATGGTGTCATAAGCAAGTGTTCGGGAGTACATGCAAAATCGGAGGAACATCCCAAATGGGCATGGCGAAGTACAAGACAAACAAGTCTGCACAGCAGACTTGCTCGAGCAACAAAAAGATTTGCGTGACCCGAGTGACTGCTAGGCATTATGTCCCCCTAGATAAGGTCCTGTATAGAAAGACTAAAGAAAATGTTCTCTTGAGATGCATCGATCTGGACGAAGCCATTCCTGTCGTGATGGAAACAATGATGGGCTATGCGTGCTCATCAAGCTGGAATCAAAAGGAGTTGGTCGATTAGGCGACACGGGTTCTACTGGCCATCAATGGTCAAGACTTGCATTGAAATGACCCTAGCATACCAAGCTTGCCAATGATTCGGACTCGGGAAACAAACCTCCGTTGTAGATGTGAAACCATGGCCTCCGTTGTAGTGAAACCATGGCCTCTTAAGACATGTGCGCTAGACATAATGGGGGAGATCCACCCACATTCAAGCAGGGGAGATGCTTACATACACGTTGCCACACACTACTTTACCAAACGTGTAAGCGACATATTATAAGGCGATCCATCAGAAAGACGTAATTGAATTCATAAAGTTTCTACAGATACAGGATTCACCGAAGTATCATAGTCGACACCGGAAAAGTGTTCAATGGAGAACTCATGAGTGAGTTCGTAGAGGACATTGGGTTCGGAGTACTTAATTCATCCCTATACTACGCTCAGTCTAATGGTAAGTGAAAGTTCCCAACAAGCTCGTAAAACGAGTTGTATAGAGAATGATTGGAAACAATCCACGTACATGGCAAACTCTGCTTTAGGAGACGCTATGGGTACTCAGGATAACGAAAAGGGAAAGTATAGGCATCGCTCCATTCAGTTTGGTGTACAGCGACGGCGTTATGCTCCCGATAGATGTACGGTATCGATCGCTCAAGTTCCCCAAACACCTCGGAGAACATGATGGATATGAAGAGGACATGTACACTGAACTGGAAGAATTAGAAACTGCCAAGATCAGCGTGCTGAACCATTTGAAAGCTCACAAAAGAAACCTCGCTCGCTACTAAAACAAGAAAGTGGTTTCCTTGCCATTCAATAAGGTGGACCTAGTCTAGAAGCTAAGGCTACGAGAGGGCGCACGTAACTACTTCTATGGGAAATGGACCCCGAACTAGGAAGGTCCCTTTTAGGTAATCGAGACCAGTCTTGGGAAATCATATCGCCTAACGGGACTTCAGGGTCCATGCACGATATCAAGATCAACGACAATTATCTCAAAAAGTAAAATCATCGATCTGGGCGGCGCACAAAAATATTATTGCCAAAAGGTTTCCTGAAATATCAAAAAAGTTACAACCGTGACAGTATTGGTCAATTGGTAAGGAGGACAACAAGCCCTTCGCCTGACTCAACACATAGGCTTAAACAACCTCTTTCGCCTCTATATCTATAACCTTGTCGCATTCCCCCTGACACTGCTCTTGCTCTCGACTGATGGTCGCACGCTCAGTTGCCTCCACCAATCTAGCGGCATCAAGGGTCTGTTTCTTCGTAGCAATTTGTACGACCACGGCATCCTGCTCCTTTGGAGGTGGCTGATAGTGGCGGCTAACCCCTCATGTTTTCTGCGGAATGGGACATCTGCGAGAAGCAGCTCCTCCACTCGAACAGCAAATGGAGGAGCAGGGACCACGCAAGCCCCTTCCCTTCCAATCTCGTCCTGATCTCAAAGACATCGTGCCTCTCATCCCATGAGCGCTAGAAGGACTTCCGAAAAACCGAGAGCATGGCGCGTACCTCGCACACATTGGAACCCAGTCGCTCCAGCTCATCTAGGGTTAACATCAGGGGGAAAAAGTCGTCCCCAGCACTCACATTATGTTCATGGACGGTTACAAATGAAGCGAGGAAAGAGCGCAAAGACTGTCATGATCACACTTTGGTTAACCATCGATTAAGGCAGGAAACACAATGACTCACAAAGCGAAATTGTTTTCTTACCGAGGCCGCATGGACTTGGGAGCACTGAGGGGCTTCGCTGACGTCGCTAGAATAATCCCGGACTATAGGGACAATATCACTGGGAGGCGATGGATTCGCTGCCTCATCTCTTGGGACCGAAACAGGGGCATCAGCCCCAATTTCACAGGGGTCTCCTCCGTTCCCACATCACCCTTGCCTTTGGCTGCGACATTTGGATTGCCATGGCTACCCAACCAAGATAAGATGGGGACGTTGTTTGGAGATTCCTCTCTGTCAACAACCTCAATCGTGGAGGAAGGGCCAACAATGCCTACACCAAACCAAAGGGCATCATGTATCCAAGTCCTTCATCACGAGAACAGGGCATAAAGAATAACTCAATACTTGGCATGTCGACAAGGGGTAGCGGCCACATGGGACAATCTACAAGACACTCTTGTTTTTAGAAGACCTCCCTGTGAGGCCATGCCAACAGGGGAACCCTTAGCTTCGGCAAGCTTCACTTTCACCATCTTGGCCCTTATCGGAGGAGGAAAACAATCTGTTACAGCTACAAACTATGGATAAGGAATTATGTTCCTAGTAAACTACTACGTACCCGAAAAGGATGACTCGTCGCCTGAAGGTCGGTTTTTCCTGTGTAACCGTCAGCGAACTTCCCCAATTGGGATGAGGGTTGCAGCATTTCCCAGACATTAAACCACATCCAGGAAAATATAACTGAACGACCACCAAAGACTCTCGCTTGGATGTTGTACCTAGGGAGGTCTGGCGACCAAAGCTGTTCGGCCAACCCAGGGTCGATAGGAAATGCAACGACACACTACTCCAATAGGTAGTTCATAGATTCAAAGAATGGAACTGCCAAATACTAGGTGAAGCATAATTGATGGGCACAAAGCTGGGGGTTGTAAGCCTTAAAGATAGAGCCAGTCGAATTTGTTATGACCAAATCCCGAGTGCCGAAAGCGATCCACGTTCTCCAAACGGATTGTTTCCCATTTTGAAGGGAAAGACCGCCAGCTGGAGACTACCCCTGTGCGGCTCTCTGTGCATTCGTCCATCAGTGCCCGGATGCAGCAAGTGATGCTAAAGGTGGACTAGTATTGAGAAGACCTGGCCAAGATCACGTCGATTGGCTCGAGCATCGAACAAGAAAAATCGGTGAATCTCGAAAAATATAGGATAATCCAGAGGTAGATGGTCCACAAAGGACCGTTTGTCGAACACCCAGGGATGTTAGTCGGCTCAGTCGTGAGTTGGTAGAGGCTGCAGTGAACCAGATTCAGGAGCAGTGGGCCAAAAGCCAGAGATTCTTTTGTGTTCGCATTGGCAGTGAAGCCTTTTAGAATCTTCTAAAATATTATGAAATCTTTTATATGGATATTATATATTTCTTAGGTTTACCCTAGAGAAGGGGTGAGAAGTTAGGTCATGTTCCATTTTTTTTTATTCTTTATTTGAAGAGAAGGAGGAGATGCCGATTAGGATTCAAGTGAAGATTCGGACGAGGTGACTACCAACCGGATCGGGATATCGGGTGGACGTTCCTTATCTATTTTTCTTGATTTCTATGTCGTCGTTATTTTCTCCTTAACTTTGGATGTTTTTTTATTTTAGAACGAACTAATTTTCTTATCTAGGGTGCTATATGTACGAGACTTGTCGAACTGATTTTGTACGTGATTTATTTTATTAAAAGTTTGGTGTTCTTTGATGTGCTTGCGTGGTTATTTTTTCTGAAATACGATTGGAGTCGGTTTCTGAAACTTGGATTACCTTGGCATCCGGAGGTGTAAGATTGATTCGAGAGGAAAATCAGAGAACAGGTTAATAGAAACTATAGATAGGGATATCACAGCTAATATTAGTTGGAGTGACTTTTGGGAGTAGATAGATAGGGATATCACGATTAATGTTAATTGAATTGAATGCTAAGAGTTAATTGAATAAATATCGTAGGCATACGTCTAATTATATGAGAGCACGATTTAAATCCTTAGACAGCTTTATCTAAACGTTCAAGTGATCAACGACAAGTTAAGTTAATTTACTTGCCCTAGACTTTCTTAATTGCTATATTTCTCCACTATTCTTGCTTATTTATTTTTGTTATTTCGTTTTCATTCTTCGTTTACTCGATTAGTCTTTATAACATTTCGAGGTTTGATTTGATAATCAGGAACAATTATTAATCATGGAACTTACGTATTATAATCGATACGTGTGTATACTTGTTAACAACACATTTTTAGCAGGACATAATCATAATCCCTCAAATTAAACGTGTTATATTCTAAATCATATAGCAATAACGGATTATCTCAATTTTTTATTTTGTATTCTTTTTTGAATGATGGCACCATATTACATTCTTTCTGAAATGACCTTTTGATACGAGTGAGAGGATTAATTAACTATGACCCTTTATCGATACCTCTCCTTATCTTACTTCATTCAATATTTACTGTACAATTAATTCTTGTAAATGTGGTAGTGGTCCACTTTATTTTTATAGCCCCCGAAATCATCAAACCCCTAGAATATACATCAACCCGAGTATCGAACCACCTCATTATGTATATTTTCCTTCTTCTTACAACACCTCGTCGGGATGTTGTTGTGTCTTGGCGGCCTGGCTCCCAACAAGGGAAAATCTGAAGTAGTCCAATGCGTCCTGGATGGATATGAAGAAGCACTCCTTCCCTGCCTTGTCCACGAAATTCGACAGCGTCATCTTCTCCAAGACATCAACCCTCGGGTTCACGATCCCCATCTAAAAAGGACAAGGAAAAAAAATGGTATAAGCAATGTGCATATTAAACTATTTGATCCTGATCCGAGATCGAGCTGGTAGTTTTACCCTGATTCCTTTGATATCCAAGGTTTTCTTTATCTCCACCAGGGTTTCTATGCCTGTCATGTCTATCGTCGTCACTCCTAATTATAGAGGAAGAAGATTGTCAGACCCATAAATTATATTAGATTAAATATGAAATAAAATGAATCAAGATTATAAATGAATACAATAATTTACCTCCCATGTCAAGCAATACATTTTCAACTACCGACCCCTTGGAGTTAGCCATGTCATTTTCATCCCTGATCCACCTGGTTATCCTATTATTGATGACGTCACATCAAAAATTTTATTAGCAAACACAGAAATGTCAATCGGGGCAAATTCTATTTTAACGTGGGGACTTTTTTACCTTTCCTTCAAGTATGAGCAGTTTGCGAAGTAGATGGGAGAGCCCAACTGCAAGACCATTGTCCCGGGAGTCTCCGTCACAGTCGGATACTGCTCAATGTCACGGTATAGCGTTGAATCTGGCAACGCTCCCAACTTACACGAGGAAGGCCTTGCAATGTATAGCAGTGCCCTTAGTATGGACAACCCAACCTGCGATACGTTTTAGGATGCCATGGTATCGAAAGCCGGTCAAGGATAAGTGCAGCAACGTGATAGTGATTAGTTTTACTTACTGAAATGAAGAGGCCAACGTCCATGCTGACAAAGGTGACGCCAAAGAATCCGCCCATGCAGATGACAAAATCGAACTTGTCGACCTTGTAAAGCCGGTAGGCCTCCTCATACTCAATGAGCCCAAACATGGCGGCCATTATGATAGCTGAGAGTGCGACTATCGGGGTGTAACTGAAGAGTGGCGCAAGGAACAGGAGCACGAGCATCATGCATAATGCCATCACAACGTTCGACATTGCTGTCCGTGCCCCAGCATTGAAGTTAACGGCGGATTTCGAGAACGGGCCTGTGGTAAGGTAGCAAGAAGTGAAGGAACCGACGATGTTCATAAGTCCGAAAGCGATCATCTCCTTGTTGCCATCGGTCTGGTAATTATTCGCCAATGCATAGCTTCGTCCTATGGCGATTCCCTCCTGCAGCCATTACCATTCCATATAGGGTCATATAAAGAATGATTATAGCTTCAAATTCCAAATCAGGAATCATGAACGTACTGCGGTGGCCAAAGTGCCAGAGAGGAGCCCGGCTTTTAAGGCGGCGGCAAAATATTTGGACTGGAAGTTCAGGAAATGTATGGATGGTGGATTCAGTCCTTTTTGCAGATTGCCAACCTTAACAACAAAAATGAATAGTCTTCATTAGTATTCGGACAATAGACTGAATGAAATTTTAGCACACCATTCACGACATACAATTTGTATTCCGTGTTTATCTCCATGAACGAGGTACGCGAAAAAGCCCCCGACCACGACAACCACCATTGGGGATATCGCAGACACCCAGAACAGCTTGGGCTTCTTTTTCGCCTGTCATTAGCAATAAGAAATCAAATGCATGAACGGGAGAGCTTCGTCATCCGGCGATCGACTTTAAGGTGAGATGGAAGACGGGAGGGGTTTACGAGGGCACGAGTGGCGAGAAGGAAAGTGAGGAAGCAAATTCCGACGATGGCCGACTCCCATCTCCACTGCAAGTTGAACAAAAACACGCCCATCAATAAAACAACTAGATTAAAAAACTTTACCAAACATAATATTGTAATAAATTATGATATTATCCTCATCATGGATATTATCAATTAATTCGATATGAGTGTTCCGGGAGCACATGGAATTATTATTATTATCATTGTCATTATCATTATTATTAGTATTAATTTTTTATTTTTTTGGGGGGTTTCGGTCGGTAACTAGAATAAAATTGCAACACGTACTTCTATTTTTAGGCACCAGCTGGCATTTTATGAGGCAATTTCGCCAAAGAAAGAAATTGAAAAACAAACATTATTTCTCACGATATTTTGCATGTGCACACCTTATTTATGTTGTGTTAGTTATTCTATAAAAATGATGTTAAAAAATATAGTGGAAAAAGCGTCTCTCTTCTTTTTTGAATTAGTTGGATAAACTATTAAGGCTAGTCATGGAAAAACGAAACTTCCTACGTGCTCTGTCGCGTCACACCTTCATTCCCCACATGCCATGATGCAATATTGGTTTTCTTTTCTCTAGAAAATCTTTATCACTTATTAAAACTTCTATTACATAATAATCCTAATTAGTATATGGATGATATCATTATATCCAAAAATTTATAACAAAATCAACTTATATTGATATTTATGGTAATTCTACATACTCTTCTTAGCTTGATTTTTATTGCCCAACAGTCTACAACGGCGACAGGATTCTATATTATTTGAGAAAGGAGTGAATCACGATCACCGCGCTGGGTTGGTCAGATCACAATCGGGACGGACTACTGCGAATTTAATAAGAAAACTGACCTCTTTCCTGTTGCTGATGATCGCATGGAGGACAGACACGACGTCGGTCTTGGTCGTGAAATGCATCAGGCCGAACACCCCCTTCAGTTGCTGCAAGCAGACGATGATGGCCGTGCCGCTCATGAACCCTGTTATCGTCGAGTGTGACAAGAAGTCCACGAAAATTCCCAGTCTGCGGCGGGAAATACGTTTTCGATTCGTGACTCCATTGTAAATGGTAACATAAAGGGCCTCTTTTTGCCAAATAAAACGTTCCATACCTCAGGAATCCCAGGATTAACTGGAACACTCCCGTGACGAAAGCGGCCGTGAAGACCAGATGAAGGTACAACTGGGGGTCGTCTTTTGCTGATACTACCTCTTCAATGGTCTCAGCGATGAGCAACGATGATGCAGCGACCGTGCCAATCGCGATGTGCCTAGAGCTCCCAAACAAGGCATACACGAGTGGCGGGATGAAGCTCGAATCTGCACGACCAATTTTGATGAGAGAGAAAACCAGATCCGGAAAACCATTTTATCATGTTCATCTTTCATTCCAAAACTCACATAGGCCGATGATCGGTGGGATGTTCCCGAGCTTGGCATAGCTGATCCCCTGAGGGATGGCGAGGCTGGCGATGGTGACCCCGGCGAGCAAATCGAAACGGAAGAGCTTGAGGTTATACCTAGGGAGCCACTCGAAAACAGGGATGAAGTATTCAATGGCCTTCCTAAAGGTGGAATGATCCTCTCCCCTGAATTGGCGGATGGGGTCGTCGGGGAGGAAGGTCTCCTTCGCGTGAGATGCGAATTTCGTCACGAAGTTCCGGGGCCTGGCGAAGTTAACCCCGTTCCTGGGAGGGATCGGAGGAGGGGCATCTGAACCCATCGTAGAGTCGGCCATCGGGATGGGAATAGGAATTCTTTCTGTTTTCCTGGTTTTGGGACAGGGGGAGAATTTATGTGAAAAGTGGAGGAGTTTTGAGCTGTGTAATCCTCTTTTGGCTCTCTCCGCGTGTGGGTGTGTGTGTGTGTTTGTGTTTGCGTTTGCTTGTTGTGTTTGTGATTTCCAGAGTGTTGGTGCGTGTTTTTATAGACAAACATAGGGGAGTGGGTAAGAACCACAGTTTTGTTGGAAGAGACAGCGAAAACAAAAAAACATATACTGTTTTTGGATAGATAGGAATTTAGTGAACTATAATCCGTTAAAAATTATTTATCTTTAAATTAATTTCGCCACTTTATAATAAAAAAATAGTGGGAAATAGTCGAAATGACGCGGATAGTGCTAATCGGATCAGCCAAAAGGGGTTTTTGTTTTCCTTTTTTGACCTTTTACTTTCCTCTAAATTGTGTTGAAGCATTTGGCTGTACAAGGTAAGAACTTTAACTAAAAAACCAACCACAAAATTTTTCTAATATCTCGTTGGTTAAAATAAAACAACAACCAAAACGGAGAAGAAATAACAAGAGTTGTAGAATCCTATTTTGTTTTTCTTATCTATTCCTTGAAAGAAGGGGAAGAAAACGGGAATGTTGTCGTTCTTTTTTTTAACCGACCGTTCCAATGATGTGGTTTCAATGTTACCACATTTAAATTGGATTCCTTCTCCCAATTCTGCCCACTACATCATGAAAATTACGTTGGCAAAGTGGAAGTAAATTACCAGTGAACCAATGGCTGTGGTGGCACACGGGTGGGAAAATGTAGGGCCGCGTGTTTCTTGTTAGTGGATTTGAGGATCGGGTAAAGTCAATCAAATTGAATAAGAATGTTTAATTTTTTTTTTTAAAAAAAAAAAACCACGTTCTTTTTTAAGCTTGTGGTTTTTTAAAAGTTTTCAAGGCATTTTCATTGATGGCAAAATGTTCCATTTTGAATTTTTCTATTGTCCGCCCAGTACGAGGAAACTGGCTGCTACAACAGGGTGACTAGATTTCAAACTCGGACCTATTTAAGGAAATTTAAGCTTCTTACCAGGTTGGTCTTTCTTTGAATTTTTTGTAAGACTTATTTATCTCTAGATGTTATATTTGTTCCCGGCAAAACGTTCTCCAATCAAATAATTATTTGTGATAGTCATAATAACTCTGTCCTAATAACTCGATGGGTCAAAATATTAACAACACGCTTGATTCATGGAATTACTTCGGAACATATTTCTTAGTAAATGGAAAGAACAAGCTATTCATATCAATGTGTTTTTTTTTTTAATTCAAAGAAGAGTTACTTAAAAATATATTTCAAATTAAAGAAAAAATATACTTAAAATTAATATTAACATTCTTAAAAATAATGACAATCATTTAACTTGGAATTAATGTTAGGATTTGTGGCCGGTCAGGAGGGTTCGGAGAATACTACCGTTTACTCGTAAAATATATGAAAATTGGAGCTGGAAATTTATCTTCTGAGAAGATATTAATGGTTAATATTATACTATATCACTAAATATTTTTTCGCCATTATAAGAGATAATATTACCTAGTTATGCTTTTATCTTTGGTCATGAAATTATATTACAAATATGTGTCCCCATAGGCAAGGTGTGCAACTCCGGGAGCATAAATGGGTTGATACAAATGTCGGTAGTGTGACTTAGAGTGTGTCACAACATGTTACTTGTACTCTATGATAGTAATCCTTCGTCTCCATCCGTAAATGTATGTCCGAACCACATAAATTAGACGTCTTTATATTTTTCTTTAATTTCCTATCAATGACCAAAAATTTGTTCAAATGCTTCTGAGGGTTCTCCGACAAGTAATTTATGAAATAGGTTCGTAAATAAGGAAATGAATAAGTTAGTTAAAGTTCAAAAAAAGAAGAGAAATAAAAGGTATTGAATTCATTTTAAGGTATTCAATTAAATTTGAGTAACAAGAATTCAACGCAATAGACATTCTATTTTTGTATGTGTTACCACGAATAATTATAATTATTGATGAATATGGGGATTCGTCCATCACATCCAACCAATCACGAGTTACGTTCTCGATGGATTTGATTCCATGAATATAGTATTTGATCTGCCATAAAGGGAGTATTTTCTTAGTAGAATAGCACCTTACATACTATTTTTTTGGGGATTTTCATAACATCATTTTAATTTAATCAATAGATGCCTAGATCACAGAGCACAACATAAGGTAACAATGAACGTTGTGTTCGAACTTTTCTTTTCAGAAGGCCCAGGGGCCACGCGCGCGTCATTGGATGGATTAGTGTGCGGCTAGTTTATCGCGAGTCCGGCATTATTCTGTGTCCGAGTTTGCCACTTCTTCCATCCTAATTCAGTTCGAGAGAGTCTATCCATTACATGATAAAACTCTCGTTACAGTAATCGAGTGTATTCACGTATATCCTTGTGAAATAAATGTAACATTAATTCAGTGTATCCATGTACGGCCATGGGAATTAAATGGAAAAAAAAGTAACAAATAATAAAGAGTTTTCTTATATGGTGCCTTTATGGCACTCTTTAAGGGATTATAACACATTTCCTAAGTCATTGGATACATTTATTTAATAAAAAAAAAAAAGAAAATTGATAAAGCAAATAAAACGCGTTGCACCTAAAGCAAGCACTAGATTTCAATGATCCGTTCCCCACCCCCGCCGAAGAAAAAGGGAAGAGGATGTTGTTCTTGGGCGCAGGCAAAGGTCAAAAACCTCTTTCTGGTATTGGGGGATGACGACGTATCCTAATTGGGCAGAAAATCTGAACCTTCGCCCCGGACATTTTTTTATTGAACTTTTTTTTTTATTTGATGAAAAGTTAGTGGTACACAAACTTTTTTGATTCAGCATGCTCGGGAGGATCCACCAATTAAATATATTGAGTGACCAGGAACATGTCACAAAGTTACAGAGATAAAAGTGAAGTTGGTGAGTTACACTCGATGCGGTACGGCTCTATCAAAATAATTGTAAATATCTGGCGAAGAAATACAATCTTATCATCCTTTGAATTTTATTTTTGAGATCATCTTTGAAATTAATCACTTCACCAGGTCGCCTTACACTTTTTGAAGGTTTCCGGACATTAATTTGACAAAAAGTTTGTATTACCATTGGATAAGCAGATTTTACTCTACAATGGAACAGTAAAATAAAGTCAAGAAAGTATTTATAATTATTCATTTTTCAGAATTAATTTTACTTTTCGCTTCTCTAAATTACTTTTCACTTATTTTTAATCCACAAACGAGGAAAGATGAATATATATGTTCAAAAATAAACATTTTTGTAATATGCATTTTCAATTTTTTTATAAGACAATTTCTTATTCTACTACGGCATTTTCTTTTTCATGAAAGCTTCTTCAAAACGTAAATAAGACTCAATTATCTTAATCGGACAAGAATAAAATAAGCAATATTAAAAATGTGCTTTTGTTCTCAAATGACTCAACTCGACTTTGAGGTGCACACATTGTTAAAGGTCATATTATAA
This sequence comes from Melastoma dodecandrum, assembly GCA_029817715.1. NCBI lineage: Eukaryota > Viridiplantae > Streptophyta > Magnoliopsida > Myrtales > Melastomataceae > Melastoma > Melastoma dodecandrum. The sequence goes on along the minus strand of JARUPY010000607.1, from coordinate 6,767,291 downwards.
TTTGTAACCTACATTAAGTGTCTTAGGGGATCTAAGTGGCCTGTGAAGTTGATAGAAGTTACTGGCCTATGATGTTGATAGAAGTTCATGACCTGAGAAGTAGAGTAGAGTAAATGGGAACTCTCTCTATATAAGCAGAAACAATCTTCGAATGATATAAGGCAAGTCGTAAGAAAAGAAGAGAAGGTTACGCAGTTAGCCAAAATTATTCTTTCAAAAATTCATGTTTCTTTTTTCAAGAAACACTTTGTTGTGTCGTCCTAGTTCCGCAAATCATTCATGTAATACAATAAAGCACCACTTTCGAAATTACCCCAATAAATTTTGGTATCAGAGCGCAACGGATCGTGGACTCTTCTAACAACATGTTATTTTCCTATTCGTCTAGCCAAATCTCGATCATTAATGGAGAGCAATATGATTATTGGAGTTCACAAATGAAGATGATCTTTCTCTTGCTAGATTGTGAATAATCGTTGATGAAGGCTAGAAGAAAACTACAGAGAAGACGACAACTGATCAAGTGAGGAAGAAGATGCCGCATCAATCGAAGCACAAGAAAAAGATAGCAAAAAGAAAATGTGATGAAGAATGTGATGACATTGCGGATCTTGTAATAATTCATGCGCAAGATGATTTTCTGAGGCTTTATGGTCTTAAGAAGGCAAAAGAAGCATGGTGCATATTAAAGAAAGAGTTTCAAAGCTCGAAGAAAGTTATCTCTATCAAGCTTCAAGGCTTGAGGGATTCCAACAACTTGGCCATGTAGAAGTCTGAAACGATGAAAGGTCTCTTCTCAAGAGTTGTGATAATCATGAATGAAATCAAGTGTTGAGGTGATGAAGTTATCGACAAGAAGGTTGTGGAGACAGTGTTGAGAAGCTTGCCACAGAAGTTTGAGCACGTTGTTGCTGTGATTGATGAAACAAAGAATCTGGGAGAAATTTATGTATATGAGCTAATGGTTTCTTTCGAAGCCCACAAAAGAACCGTAAGTACTCAACTCTCATTGAACAAGCTTTTCAAATGAAGTTAAATGTTCAGAAAAGCGATATTGAAGGAACGTATCGTGAACGAGAACAGAGAGTTTTACGATCGTGAACGTAGAGCCATTCTCGAGGAAGAGGCACATGACATACAACAAGTCAGTTCTGTTGTAGAGAAGACCATTCCTGAAGTAGATCTAGAATTTCAGAAGGCAGCTGCTATATTTGTAGAAAAGTAGGACATGAGTCAAATGATTATTATTTCAAGTGTAAGAGATGTCAATTTTCGAATATTATTTTAAAGACAAGCAGCGATAGCCGAGATTGAGATTGATAATAGTTACTACTTGTTGTTAGAGCTTGAAGACAACAAAAAGATAAAGATTGAAGGAATGGGACTCGTTGCGGTGAGAGCAACAAATGATGAAGAAAAGTGAATTAGTGATGTGCTTTATTCTCGAAGCATTCTTCAAAATCTTTTGAGCATGGGGCAAATGATGAAGAAATGTTATAAGGATACCTTTACTAATGGTCAGTGTGAGATCGTTGACAAAAATGAGAAAGGGATCGTTGTAGTGAAGATGATAGCGATTTATATCCGATGAAGATAAATTTGTTCTTCGTTGTATTGAAGAGTGAAGGTGTTGATAAAGTATGAAATCTACAATGGTCTAGTGTTATTGAGAGAGAAGAATATGGTCATAGGACTTTCAAAAATCCAACCAACAACATGCTTATGTGAAGGATGTGTGTATGGGAAGCAACATCGCCTTCCTTTCCCCAATACCTCTTGGGGAGCTAAAGCATCTCTTGAGTTGGTGCTTGCTGATATTTGTAGTCCAATCCGAACTCTGACGATCGGTAACAAGAGATACTTTTTCTTATTTGTCGATGATTATACTCGTATGATATAATTATACTTTCTTGAAAAGAAATCGAAGGCTTTCACTACTTTTTTTAGTTTCAAAACCAATGAAGAGAAGTAAAGTGGATATCAAATAAAGATCTACAAGCCGTTTCTAGATTGCTAACACCAATGTGTACAATGGTAGCTTACTGTGAAGTACTCCCTTGATAGAATGGCGTTGTTGAACGGAAGAACAAGATTATTGTTGAGATGGCTCAAAGTATGCTCAAAGGCAATGGTCTTCCCCATTCATTGTGGGCCAAATTCTTTAACACATCGGTCTAAATCCTCAATCGATTCCCGACGAAAGCTATTCAGAACAAGACGCCTCACGAAGCATGGCATAAGAGCAACATTGTTCTTGATCACTTGAAGTGTGGAAGTGGGAGCATGTTTATTCTCTCATACTCAGCGAATGTTTTCTAATCAGAAGCACTGACAATAACCCTTCCTCAAACGTCACTGTACAACAAAAGCTAGTTTATCAAGAGTAAACTATGTGAATGAAGGTTCTGAGGATGATACGCTGCCAAGAAGGTATCACTCATTAACAGATATTTACAAGCAATCTAACTCTGTACTTGCTATGTTTGAGCCGCAAAATTTTGAAGAGATTGTAAGAGAAGAAAAGTGGAGAAATGCAATGTAAGAAGAGATCTTTAGTATTGAGAAAAATGATACTTGGTCCCTAGTACATCTACCCAAAGGAAAAGAAACAATTGGCTTGAACTGGGTGTTCAAAACAAAGTTCAATGAGGATGGAACTGTGTAGAAGCACAAAGCCCGTCTCGTAGCAAAGGGTTACTCACAACAGCCCGGAGTTGATTTCACTGAAACTTTTGCCCATGTAGCCAGAATGAAGACTATTCAAAGTGTGCTAGCTCTTCCCGCACAAATAGAGCTTGAAGCATTCTAAGTTGATGTGAAGTTGGCCAGAAGCATTCCAGAATGAAGACTATTCATGAAGCATTCATTATTAAAAGACAACAAAACAAAGTCGATCGACTTTACAAAGCTCTTTCTGAACTGAAACAAACACCGAGAGCATGCAATTTCACGATTGATTCCCCCTTGCAGAAGAATGGATTTGAAAAATGTTTGGTAGAACTATTTCTCTATTTACATAAGCGCGATGCTGAGTTTCTAGTAGCATGGGTCTACGTGGACGATCTCATCTATACCAGCACCTGCAAGGCGTTACTGAAGAAGTTCAAAAAGGAAATGATTGATGCAATTGAGATAAGAGATATTGGATTAATGATTAATGAAGTACTTTCTAAGTTTTTCAGGTGAAACAAAACAAATGAGAGATCATTATTTCTCAAGAGAAGTACGTTGCTAACATGCTGCAAAAATTTTGCATGGAGAACACCAAAGTTGTAGCAGCTCCAATGGTTCTTAATGAGAAGCTGCAACAGGACGATGGTGCTAAATGTTTGACTAGCAGCCTTGTTGGTTCGTTGATCTACCTCACCCACACAAGGCTGCATATAGTTCCAAATGTGAGAATGCTGTCAAGTTTCATGAACAATCTCACTAAGACTCATTTTGCAGCAACGAAGTGTATTTTACGCTATCTTCAAGGTACGAAGAATGTTGGTTTAAAGTACACGAAAGAAGAAAACAACAATATTGTGGGATGTATTGATAGTGATTGGGCATGAACTATTGATGATTGAAGAAGCAAATAACACTTTTTTTTGTCTTGGAACAAAACCCATCTCCTAGAGTTCAAAGAAGTAAGCTACTATAGTGTTATCATATGCTGAAGCAAAGTATATTGAAGTAATTCGTAAAGTAGTACAGTTAAGATGATTACTGTTGGAATTACAACAGAAGGTTGCTCATCTAATAACAGTATTATGTGATAATCAATCGGTCATTGCTATGCCAAAGAAATGCAAGATCAAAGCGCATCAAATTACGCCACCACTTTATCAGAGAAATGAAAATGCAGAAGGAAATTGCTATGGAGTTTATCCATACCTAGGACTAACCCGTAGAAGTTCTAACAAAGACCGTGAATTTTCAGAAGCTCGAATTGTTAAAAGAAATTTATAAAGATTCCAAATTAAGAGGGGGTGTTAAATGTCGTATATTAATTTGTAATATGCATTAAGTGAGTTAGGTGGTCAAAGAAATTAAGTGGCCTAGGAAGGTGATAGAAGTTAGTGGCCTAGGAAGTTGATAGACGTTACTGGCCTAGGAAGTGAGTAAATGGTTGCTCTAAACCTTTCCTAAGATTTTATATAAGGAGAAGTAATATCTAAATGATGTAAGGTAAGTAAACCTTTCAAAAAAGACCAAGATATGTAAGGTAAGTAAACCTTTCAAAAAAGACCAAGATATGTAAGGTAAGTAAACCTTTCAAAAAAGACCAAGAAAGTATTCTGATCGTAATAAAAGAAGAGAAGGCTCCGCAGTTAGCCAAAATTATCTTCTAAAAAATTCTTGTTCCTTATATTCAAAAACACTTCGTTGTGGCGCAATAATTCTGCAAATCCTTCCAATGGTACTATAAAACACAACTTTCCAAACAACCCCAATACATATTACGAGGGCATAATTCGAAACTTTATTCATGAGTTTCTAAATTTTAATTTTAAAGAATGTTCGTTACCAATTACCATTCTTGAACCTTAGGTGGAACCTCTTAAAACTTGCATTAAGATTTGCATGAGCCATATATATTATTTTTAATATATTAATGAAAATTCAAAATAACCTTTCAAATATTTGTTTGTCTATGTAATTTCCCTTTTATAATTTACATTGTAAAAGACCAATTATTTAGACATCAAAGATTTGTGATCTAATAATTCAGAGCTTTGATAGTAGATAATATTAGTCCGTAAATTATTTAGTGAAATACGGTACCAATTTTGAAAATTCCTTGACTTATATAGTGAAATTGGCCTTTGAAAGGCCGACTTTAATTATGTAGGAGTAAGCCTTTCTAAGGCCGATTTCATTCTACCCAAATGAAGTCAGTATTAAACATCATATTGTGATTATTATTTGTTCTTAAGAATTGTGATTATGTAGTTTGCTTATTATTTGATCTTACCAATGTATAATATCATATTGTGAAACATGAGAACATCGTTCCAAAATATAAAGCCCGGAATTTCAAAAATTTGATAAATGAAAAGTTAAGGGAATCATAAGAGCGTGAAGATTTTAAGTGAAGTACAAGTGGAAATGCAAAATACAAAGAGATTTCAAGGCAATAAAACAAGAAAGCAGGCTCTGTCTATCGTTTTTAATCATAATACGATACAATACAGGTCACATAATGATAATTAAATATTTTTCATACAAATTAGTTTAACTCGTATGATATTCTATGATAAAAAAAAAAGAAATGGATAAAAAAAGAGTGGTATAATATGTGGTATGCCACCATCATACTAAAGATGCATAGGAAATGTAAGGGAAGAATTCTAAAAATTTTGGAAAAAAAGTTAGATAGTGTTCCATATTTTAATTGTTCTCAATCAAAGGAAAAGGATGATGCTGATAATTCGACACATGGACCTAATAACACTAATATAACACGACATGAGTTAAAACAGTTTTAGGTTTATTGATTGTGACTCAGTGTCCAAGCAGGTTTATACGTCAATGCTTGTTTTTAAGGTAATCGTCACGTAGATAATTTTCATTTCATAATCTTTGCTAGTTGAAATTTTGGCAATGTGTAAATAATATAGTGTTATATTTTTTTTATTGGTTTCTTCTATAATCGGTAAGTAAAATTTTTTATGTTACCTAGATTTGTTAATTACTTTATTCGATTTTCTACAATTTGATTTATTTATTTGTTCAATTATACAATTTACCTTATTTTTAGTTAATATTAATAATTTCATATTAAATTTGAGGTCAAATTATCAAATATATCCAAAATTTTGACACCTTTTTTATTTAGTCCAACATTTAGAAAATATGTTCATGTATCTAACGTTAAGATGTTATCTCAAAATTATTATTCATTATACTCAACACTCTGACTTGGCACTGATGCGTACCTTAGTTGTGTAGAACGTCAAAAGTGCTAGTGGTCAAATTATCAAATATATCATAATTTTTTTCGACTTATACTAACATTTGGGAAATATCTTTGTGAAACCTAACTTTCTTCTTGACGCCAACCCCATCCTCGACCCAGCTACGACCCCAACCCCCTCACTTACCCATTCCAACCCGAGCCCTAAACCCAATCCGCCTCACCGACCCACACCCACCCGTCCTTGTCCCTTCTATCCCCTGTCGAATTGTTTAAGAGGATTGTATTGAAGTCATGTCAATTATGAGTATTATGTTCTGTTGTAAGGAGACCCAAAGTTACGATGAACATAGTTCTTAATGGAATATTGTACCAACAGAAACAATACCTACAAAATTACACAATTTCATTATCGGACCAGTAACGTCATAACGCCTAACACATTGTCCAGACGGACACACGTGGCACCCATGTTAAACCCTAGTTAGTACACAGTCATAACGCCTAACACATTATCCAGACTAACACACGTGGCACCAATGTTAAACTCTAGTTAAGGTACACATTATCGCCAAGTTGGATATATTAGGGATTGGGTGTAACGAATGATAATTTTGAGATAACATATTAACATTAAGAAGATATTTTTCAAATCTTAAAATAAATAAATAAATAATATGAAAGTTTAGAATGTATTTGATAATTTAATTTATATTGAACGTGACGCTAACGACGTTAGTTGCCATATCAGCACCACGTAATTCTACTTTTTGTGACGAGTTGAAAATTTTAAGATACAAATAGGAGTAAGAAACAATACCCACACATGAGACACTAATTGTAATGGTTAACGTCGTCATTAAATACACATGCCCATTTTAACATGTAAGGTGACAATATTAAATAGAATTTTGATGCTAAGAATATATTGCGATCATTATGCCAACATCAATCCCTATGTGTAATTAATTATTTTTTTCCCGAACCAATAGTTTTATGATTGGACTTTTATTTGTTTTGATTCCAAATTCAGGATTTAAAAACTTTAATGCGTTTCTTAAAGCTGGTTTAGCACAAAAGAACTAATTAGAGACAATAGCCACACTTGACAGAAATTAAAAACTTAATAATAGATTGAATTGCATATGAACTAGGACTTCAACAGGAATCAACATATGTCAAATCTCAACAAATGCCAAATCTAGTGAACGTCTACAATACACGCTGATCCTTATTTTAAGGCATCAAACCAAACTTGTTTCTAAGTACAGGCTGTTAATGAGAGCCACGAAACCAGACGACAATATTAGTTTCCATTTTATAATATTTCGTACTCATTTTGAATTTCTTTTACTTTTTATCGCATTATCTTTTAGTTCCACACTAAAACAAGAAATTACATAAGTAATAATTTCAAATGATCGGATATAATGGTGGAAATACAATTTCTAGTTACATTTTATGGAGTCATCCATAAAGAAAAACAACAAACTTTTTGAGCGCACATCATTTAAGAACATGTGGGCATGAAAACCCACTTGATGGCCAATACCTTTTATTGTTGACTAGCCCCCCCCCAAAAAAAAATAAAAATAAAAAGCCGGAAGACATGTTTGAATGTGAGATATGATTACAATCCAAATAGCACCTCCCCCTTTAAAACCCAATTCCCACAAACTACAAGAACAGGCAAAGCTTTTTCGCACGACAACTCCGATTGTGTTGACCAATTATTTGCAGAATATGGCCATGTAACTAAAATTTATTCACATATTATTTGATTTATTTGACTTAAGACAATAGAACTTTGAAATGCTTCGGGTTCGAGAGGTTTTGTGGTTGTGTCGTATATCTATCCAAATTCTCATAGGTAAGGAAAAGAAAAAAGAGGAAAGAAACTGCAAGATCAAAATTGATTAATTCTAGCTTAATGGAATGATTTGAGAGCAGTCGGTTGAAGAAAGTTGATGGGGGCGTGGGGTCACTTCTTCCACGAGTGGGGTTTGGTGTCGACAAAATACAAGTTTTAGATGAGGCCGGGGGGGGTTTCACTTGGGGTAGCAAACATTTGGTAATGAAACATTTGAGTAATTGGAGGCAGCACTAACCCAAAGAAAATTACATTTACAACTATTACTACTACTAGTGGTAAATAAAAAGCAGACTAAATCATAATCATAACTTTACTCGTGGCCAAGTATCAAAGTCGTTATTTTCATCTAATTTTATTTATTTATTGACCGGTAACAAATCATACACGGATTTCTTTTTCCCTGTTTTGGATCACCTTACCAATTAATCAACCAACAATCATCCCCCCACCCCCCCCCCCCTCCCCCAACAAAAAAAAAAACATAATTCAATTATTGTTATTTCAGTCACACATATGTTGGACAGTGGTGTTGGCAAGTGTGTTACATTCATGACGCCTAATTATCAAATTTTTAATCTAACTTTTTCCCTTGTTAAAAATGTATCCTATTCTTTTAACTTTTACCCCTATTTAATTGATACCTTTAAATAAATTTTAAAAATCCTAAATTTTGTAAAATAAAGGAGAAGAAGAATTCAAGAGAGAAGATATACGAGGGGAGAAGACAAGGGTGATTCTTTATTGCTTTTATTTAAACGATTACAAATGCTCTATAAATACAAAGAGTACGAGCAGGCCAAGAGTTGCAATAGCTGAACTTGCAATTATTCTAATTTAAAGAAAGATGATATTGAATATCAGAGTCGTACCGAAATTCACATTAATATTCATGACACTCACTTGGACATTAATTATACCTTCTCATCAAAACAGTATCCAAGGAAACGGGTAGTACAAAACTGTAAACACCAGGTTATGAGTCTCAGATTTTTTTTTCGGTATTGTTTCAAGAGCTCGAACCAAGGGAATGGAAGTTTGTGGAGTTGGACGGGGAAACTATTTGAGGCTTGTGTGACCAAGGAAAAAAAGTACAATGCAATTAGTACCCTTTGTTTTCAATATCACTATGAATCTCAAAGTTTACACGTACCAATTTTATATAATAGTTTCTCTAAAGTCGTAGAAAATAAATTCTTTCTAAATAAATCAATTATATGATCAAATGAGTTTGTTGAATATCAACATTAACGTTGTTGTTAAAGAAATCATGTGTGGAAAATTTTGTAATATGTTTTAATGTATCACCAATGATGTGATGTAGAAAATGTTATTTTCATATAATGCCATCAATACATTCTTATTTATAAGTGAACCTCACGATTCATTTTCATATAATGCCATCAATACATTCTTATTTATAAGTGTACCTCACGATTCAATGTGATTTATAATATACCTCACCCATACATACCCTTTTACTTACTTCATGAATTGCTATAATATCATAATAATTAGAAGATGTGGTAACAATAGTTTACTTGATATATCTCCAACATATAACAATAGGACAACATAATCTCTTTCTAATTTACCATTATGATGGTTAATCATGCATTGACACACCTAATAAACTCTCCTTTATCTATATAAGAAGAATACAATCTCGTGCCTATTTTACCTTAAATATATCTAATAATATGTTTGACACTATTCCAATGTGTCTATTATAATAAATTTTAAATGGGCTCTTGTATGACAAGCAAGATAGCTCAATACTCATATGATATTAAGATATCATACTCTACGACCAATTAGTTATCGTCATTCATTTTGGGTAAAAGGTGGTTTCTATTTATATCATATAATCTCACGACCATTCCATAACTCAGAAAATGAGTTTTGTCCGCATAAATGTTTTTAAAACCTTTCATATATATAAGAAAAAGTTGATGGACATAAATATGTAATCCATAAGTCATGACATGAAAATTTCTCGAGGTCTTTCGTATCAAATTCTTTCTTCAAGTATTCCATTCTTATATAAAGTTCATCACTAGTTTCAACAAAAATTAAATAAGTAAATTATATCACAATAATACCAAATTGTGATTCACATTCTTAATAAACACATGAACACCGATGGTAATGCTAATAGTTATTTTTAGCAAATATTCACCAAACATTCATACCACATAGATATTTTTTTAATTAACTACGTAATTCTCAATTATTACGCTAAAAGGGGGTGAATTAGTGTTAAAGTCCAATTAAAGATTTTTAACTCATTTTCAACAAACCCCGCTGAGGAAGAAAACTTTTGTAAAATAGAACAGTAGAGACGGATTTCTGTAAGACTGAACGTACGAATGTCATTGCGATTTGTTTAATGGACACAAAGCTTTTATTGTGGTTTGACAACTAGAATATTCTATACCACAGGTGACTGATTTTCACAGCTCAGACAGAAAGGATTTGTACCACAGTGACTCGGTGCACGTGTTAATGTGACTAACGAAGGTTCACATCACAGATAGAAGGTTCTGCACCATAGATGACGGAGTTGCACAACACAGAATAGAAGGTTCTGTAGCACAGGTGACTAATTTTCACAGCTCAGACCGAAAGATCTATACCACATTGACTCAGTGCACGTCTTAACGTGACGACAAAGGTAACCGTTTGTCGGATGTTTCCCTCAGGCGGTGTCATCTCCTGCACTACAACCCGCTGCAACTTCCTTCGAGACTTTTCACTTTGGCGGCGTCTCCACCTGCACAGCAACCTGTTGCACTTCCTCAGGACTTTTCACTCCGGTAGCGTCCCCACCTGCACAGCACCCAGCTGCGACTTCCCTTACGCGATCCCTCGAGACAATGTCTAAGCACACACAAAACCATGTCCAAGGTTCTCCTACGTGGTCCCTCGAGACTACTGCTAAGCATACACAAAACCTCCGCCCAAGGTTATCCTGCACACACAGAACGTTACAAACAGAAGCTGGTTAGTCCCTCACCTTCTGTTCTCCTAGGGCATCTGCCCTTCTCTCCGGCCCATTGCACGTTGGTCATGCCAGCAGCATGCCGCACGCCTCCACCAACATGTCCTGTAGCCTCCAACCAAGAGTCCCTTGTGGCCCCCAAGTCACTCTCCCAGAATACTTCACCAACGATGCATCCTTCTGCAGCTCACGTTCCTCATGTGTGACTAACAAAGCTTAAAAGAAAAGATTACAAGCTCTCAGCACGCTCTCTAGATTTTATACAATAATACAGGTAATGTTTCTTTCAGTCTTGCGCACGGGGAGGGGTATAGATGTTAGAGTCTTACTTCGAATACCTTGAAAAGGACTTGTTATCTATCTTGTGCCAAAGAAGGTCCAGAGAAGTGTGGCTGAATGATCCTAATTATACAAAGCAATCTAGGTTAAATGTAGAAGATAATCTTGATAAATTAGCCTTCTGCACAGAAAGACAACAAAAGATTAGATTAGATTACAATGTAATATATTTACAAAAACGTCACACCCAAACATATAATCTTTAAGTAATCATATCATATCAATAGAATTATGATTTGATGATTTTTCCCTTTAATACTGCGATACAGAAGATTCTAGCTGAAATTGATCACTAACCTTGAGTGAATGAAAATAATCCAAGATTAACTTCCATCATTATCAAATTCATTTTCATTCTGTCCAGGACATTTAATTGAATGAATCTAGATAGATGAAGTGGATAATCGCCCCAAATAACGGTTCATTTGTGGTAAGATTGATCCACAGATGGTTAAGAACAACCTTATAGAACATTACCATAAATATGTGATATATTTTCTTCCATGATATAATTCCTATTGTGATTATTTGAAAACATAATCCATTGAATTTGATTAGATTAATATCTTGATCAAACCTTTTAATTTCATAATTAAAAAATGATTAAGAGTAATCATTTAATCACAAAATATTTCTTACAGAATGTTCTCAACATGAGTAGATTCTGTAGTGTAAATGTTTGGTCAAAGCTCATCATCAAAGCCTAAACAACAATCCCCCCTTTTTGGTGATGACAAAACATTCATCGTTGAGGGAAATATTTATTCCAGTAACTCCCCCTAAGTCCCCCTAGATAGGTGTGAGTACGAGTCTTGCATTTACAGAACCATATGGTTTCTATTTAACAAAGCATATAAGCTTATGTTATAAAAAAAAATTGTTCACAGAGCCCAAAACTTATGTGATGTACAGAGCGTAAAGCTTCTTCATTTATGCCCAAAAAAAATGATGAGTTTTCGCTTTTACATTCCCAGCAAAGGTGACTATATAAGATCACGATTCGCATACTCTGCAGAAGGTTGATTATGAGTTATATGTCTCATAACCTTCAACACCCTAGAAGTTATAGAAATTCAAAGATTTTTCTATCCCCCTCAACATGAATTTCTCCCCCTTTTGTCACATCAAAAAATAGGTGAAAGAAATATGATAAAAAAAGAGAATTTCTGCAGAAGGTATGACAATACGTTCAAAACCATGTAGAAGGTAAGTTAAAGTACTGCAGAAGGTATGACGGATATTTAAAAACCAAATTGCAGAAAGATGTGTCCACAAATAACACTTATTGCAAAACCATTAGACCATGAAAATCAATTTTGGTCTCGAAACAGAAAGTTTAGGCAACACATGAGATCACTCTGCATCATCAGAAGGGAGCTCTTCAAGGTTGTCGCGCAGAAGCTTTTCCTAGCGTTCCACCAAGCGAGTCAGATCCATGACCAGTCGTCGTTGGAGGATGCGGATGTCTTCCCCATTAGCCACAACTTGTTGCTGGAGATCTTTGAGGAGAGATGTCCAGTCCGAGGGGAGATACGCTTAGTCAGAAGATCGGGATCGTCTCTGTGCTGCAGATGTTTTTGCTGCATAGGGTCGAGCAGAAGGTGCAACAACATGCAGAAGGTGCAACAACATCCTTACTGATGGTCCTGGTAGCCATTGGCTTTTCCTCATCATCTGGAGCAGAGTCCCGTAACTTCCCTTTCTGGGTCCAGGTGTTTCACTTCCTCACGTAATGCATGCTAGTGATGATTTTGTTTCCGAAGGTTCCAACCTTCCATTTTTCTTGGACATTAGATGCATTAGTAGAGGCACGAGCAAGTTTGAGAAGGCTGGAAATTACATAGCCGTAGGAAGAGCTTTTCCTGCTATATTGCTCCACCTTTTCGTGTGTTGGAATACCAGCAAGCTAAGGTTGATGGAATCCCTTTCATAATGTGAGCCATCAGCAGCGCATCATTAGGAGTGATTGTGTCGATGCTTCCACTCCTTGGCAAAAGGCCGAACAGCACTGTGCGATGCTGCAGAATGCGAGCCTTGAGATCCAAATTCGTGGACTCCAGGTATTTGGCCACATGAACCTTCTGTCCCATGACAATCCTATAGGACTTGTCCTTCCCAAGATCAGATAGAGGGTCATGCTCCTCGCATCCGAACATTTGATTCATATCATTAGCGGAGAACACAAGAGTAACTCATTCAATCACGGTCTTAATAAACTTGATATGAGGTCTATCATCATGGAACGTAATGTTTCTGCAAAATCCCTCAGTCTAGCAACAGGCAACTCTGCATAAGTTTCACAGAAGATTCTCAACCCAAGCTTTTCAAACAGAGGTACAATATCAAGATCATTAGCCGCAAACCAGTTAAAGTCGATCCGCTTGAAGGCAGCAATTTGTCTACCAGTGGCATCACAACGAGGCAATCTAGTATCGGCAAGCACATCATCAATCTCCTTTCTAGAGACTAGAGGGTTTACTTGAGGAATAAAGATGTCCAGCTCCTCATCGATGAAGTAGTCCTCGGGAATTGATTTCTCCGGAGACTTATGTTTCTTGGCAGCCGCTTTTGCAATAAATGTGATGACCACCTCAGGTTCTTTCCGTTTGAGCCGGGTCTAGGAGGAGACACCTCCTAACTTCATGGCTTCATGGAGAAGCTTCAACCTGTTGTCACAGGCTTCTGGGTAGCCTTCTTAGGAGTAGAGGCTATGCCCTTCTGCTTCAGATCAAGGGAGATCAAGACAACAGGAGTAGGGACTTTCTCAACTACCTCACTAGTCGCTTTGTTAACAAGGGGTGCTTCCTCCTCCTCATCAAACTCAACGCCCTCATCAGAATCAGCAACATTGGATAAATTATTTTCATTAGCTGCAGGGGAACCCTTTGTGGAGGCTTCAAAGACTTGGGCACCCTCCGTCACAGAGATTGGGGTTACCTTCAAGGTTTTTTCTTCCTCTTAGAGCTGGGCTTCTAGAAGTCCCAAGTCCTCGGAGAGTGTTTCCCTGTCATCGAGAGTTTCAACAACAATAGGTATTTGTTCCTTCGGAGGAGATGCGGGTTTCTCCAACGAAACAAGAAGTGGAGATACATTCGAAAAGGATGCAAGCTTCTCGAACGAAGAAGGGTGAAGTTTTTTCAGAGCGGCATTAGCCTTTTTCTTGAGCGACTTTATCTTGGGTGCCAAGGGTGTTGGAGAATCGAAGGTTTGAAAGGCTAAGGTAAATAAAATTGAAGGGAATGAAGAAGAAGGACCGAAGCGGTTGAACGATTTAAAGAAAAATGATGAAGTATTTTTAAGAAAATAAAATATTTTTCATGCAAGATACTCTGAAAAAGTATTTTCAAATTTAAAAATATTGTTACACCCCCATTTCTAGAATATTTTTATTCGGGAGATCAAAGAAACAATTTGTTTTCTAGTTATGGTTCCTAATTTAGCAAAACTTTTCACATCTAAGCTGTAGAAGGTGCTTCAACAACCTTCTGTTACAAGCTTCTTCTGTACAAAAGAGCGTGAGAATCTCTTAGAGAGATGATTATTTGAAAATTGAAATTTTTAGAATTTATGATATGATTTTAAAATTCATAATAAAAATGTTTCCAACCAAAACAAATATCTATTTGTTTATAGTTGTAACAAAAATATTTTCTCTCTATACATTGCTCTTAAAGAGAGCGTTTTTCAGAAAGATTTTCTTGGATAATATATTATATTTTCAGATTTAAGCTTCCAAATAATTATTTTTATTTGAAAGTTATTTGAACTTAAGTTTGAATTAACATTTCGTTATACCTTCCCCTTAGAAGAATGCAAAGAATTCTACCTTTTGTAATGAAGTTTAAAGAGGTTACTAAAGATATCGGCCAATTGATGTCTTGTGTTAACGTATTTTATGCTTATAGAATCCTGTTGTACATTATCCCTCAGAAAATAATGTTTGAGTTCAATGTGCTTTGATCTAGAGTGATATACTGGATTGCAAGCTAAGTTTATCCCATTTGTATTATCACAGTTGATCGAAATTTTTGTAAATGAGTTACCGTTGTCCTCAAGTTGTTGTTTCATCCATTGAAGTCGAACACAGTAGCTTAGAGCTGCTCTATACCCGGCTTCTGCAGTGGAGAGGGCAACATAAGTCTGCGTTTTGGGAAATCATGATATCAACATGTTTCGCATGAGCTGACAAGTGCCACTTGTACGTTTCTGTCAACCTTACAGCCTGTGAAGTCAGCGTCGGAATATTCAATAACATCAATGTTTGATTCTTTTGAATACTAAATGACAAGGTTCACAAAACCCTATAAATATCTAACGATTAACTTGACCGTTGTCATGTGAGTTTCTTTAAGTGCTGACTGAAATATACCACAAAGACATACATTGAACAGTATGTCAGGTCTATAAGCTGTAAGTTATATAATAGAACCTATCATGCTTCTGTAGAGCTTATTATCTACTTCTTTACCATTTTCATCATTGTCTATTTGGGTATTAAAACTATTGGAGTATACAAAGGTTTCATGCCTTCTAAGCCAAATTTCTTCAGAAGCTGGTTAATGTGCTTTTCTTGATGCAAGAATGTATCTTCTACAGTCTGCTGAATTTGTAAGCCAAGGAAGAACGTAGGTTCTCCTAACATACTCATCTCAAACACATTTGTCATGTGATTGGAGAATTCTTTATAGAGCATTTCATTAGTTGATCTGAAGATAATGTCACCAACATAAATCTAGACAACAATTAGATGATTGCTTCTGTGTTTGATAAAGAGAGTGATATCTATTTTTCCTCTTTTGTAGCCCTTTCCTACATTAAAGGTGCTAAGTCTTTCATATACCATGCTTTAGCAGCCTGCTTTAGCCCATACAAAGCCTTGGATAGTTTATAGACATAGTTTATGTGTTGTGGATCCTCAAATGAAGGAGGTTTACTTACATATACCTCTTCATTGATTTCGCCATTGAGAAAAGAACTTTTTACGTCCATTTGATACAACTTAAAATTGTTGTAACTAGCGTAGGCTAATAAAAGTCTTATTGCCTTTAGGCGTGTTACAGGAGCAAACATCTCATTAAAGTCAATACCCTCTTCTTGAGAGTAGCGTTTGGCAACGAGTCGTGCTTTGTTTCTTACAATAGCACCTGACTCATTAAGCTTATTTCTGAAACCCATTTAGTTCCTTAGTGTCCATACTTTGTTCCTCTCGAACTGATCCAATCTGGATCATTAAGAGCTTCATCGATTCCATCTGGCGCTTTTTGTGAAGTAAAAGCAGAGTGTTCATAGAAGGTGCTTACAGAACGTCTTGTCTGAATGCCTCTATTAAGGTCTCCTATGACTTGGTCTAAAAGATATCGTTTTTATATGGAGCCAGTGCTCTAAAATCATTTTTTTGATCATTCTAAGATGATTCTTCAGAATTATCAACTATTTAGTCAGAATCTTTTTTATGATCGTGAATCTTCTATAGGTTCTAGAGATATTACATTTCCAGTAGTATCTTTAATGGGTGAGTCATCAATTTTTACATTAATAGACTCTTTTATAGTAGATGTGCTTTTGTAAAGGACTCTATACACTTTGCTAGACAAAGAGTATCCAATAAAGATACCCTCATGTGTTTTAGCCTCAAATTTTCCTAGATTGTCCTTAAAAGGTCTCAAGATAAAACATACACTTCCAAAGGCATGAAAGTAGGAAATGTTTGGTTTCCTCCCCATATATAGTAGATAGGAGCTTTCTCTAGTATGGGTCTTAATAAAACCCTATTAGAGATGTAGCAAGTTGTATTAACAGCTTCTGCCCAAAAGTTCTGTGGAACATTACTCTCACAAATCATGGTTCTGGCCATGTCTATTAATGTTCGATTTTTCCTTTCTACTACTCCACGAGGAGTGCTTGTTGTAGAAAAGTTCTGATCGATACCATGTTCGTCACAGAAGGTAGCAAATTCATGGTTTTCAAACCTAGTACCATGGTCCATCCTTATAGCTTTCATAGAAGATCCAATTTTATTATGTAATTTCTTAGCGAGATTTATGAAACTTTCGAAAGCATAACTTTTACGAGTTAGAAATTTAACCCATGTGTATCTAGAATAGTCATCTACTACAACTAGACAGTATCTTCTATCACCAATATTTTAAACTCTACTATAACCAAACAGATCCATATATAGAAGTTCTAGAGGTTGTGTAGTAGAAACTTCTTTCTTAGATTTGAATGAAGATTTGGTTTTTCACAGAAGTTTTCTTGCTCGAATTTGATGTTAGGTAAACCTTTTATCAACACTTTTCTAGCAAGCTTGGATAACAATTTAAAGTTGGATGTTACATTTGATGAACTTACAGCTTGGAAGTGGCAGGAAGAGTCTTCTATGACTCTGATTTTCTAGTTTACAGAAGCAGTAGCATAAGCATCTGCATAGAACCCCATCAGAGTAACAGAAGCAGCAACAGAAGTTACAGTACAAAATCCCATCGGAACAACAGAAGCTAGTTCATGTAAGACCATTCCAAAAGCAAAGGTTCCTATTGAAGATACACCACCAAGATCATTCACAAAACTTTGCTCTTGCTGCATTTGAGCCACAGAACTTTTAGGAGGCAGTCAAAGAAGAAAAATGGAGAAATGCCATGAAGGAGGAGATGACTTCGATAGATAAAAATGACACGTCTCATTGATCGATCTCCCAGAAGGAAAAAAAAGCTATCAGCTTAACATGGGTATACAAGACCACGCATAACGAAGATGGAAGCATGCAAAAGCATAAAGCTTGCATCGTAGCAAAAGGCTATTTACAGAAACTTTTTGCTCCTGTAGCAAGGGTGGAGACAATCCGTGATGTTCTTGCCATTGTAGTAAAGGAGCTTGAAGTATTCCAACTTGATGTCAAGTCAGCATTTTTGAATGGAGTACTAGAAGAAGAAGCCTACAAAGAGTAACCACAAGGATTTGTGATAAAAGGCACAGAAGAGAAAGTCTACAAATTGCATAAGGCTCTATACGATTTGAAGCAAGCACCAAGAGCGTGGAATTGCAGAATCGATTCCTACCTATAGAAAAAAGGACTTTCCAGATGCTCGGTAGAACCTTCGCTACACATACAGAAGGTTGGTCGTGATTTTTCTAATAGCATGTCTCTATATGGATGATTTGATCAACACTAGCACCAGTAGAAGCTTGCTGCAGAAGTTCAAGGAAGCCATGATGGAAGAGTTCGAGATGACAGGTCTTGGCTTGATGAAGTACTTTCTCAGATTTCAAGTGAAGCGGAACAAAGGAGAAATTTTCATTTCTCGGGAGAAGTACAGATCTGCTAAAGAAGTTTCGTATGGAGAATACAAAGTCAATTTCTACTCCAATGTCACTTAATGAGAAGTTACAAAAGGAAGATTCTATAGAAAGCACTGACTCGAAGATCCATAGAAGCCTGGTGGGTTCTCTTATCTATCTCACTCACACTCGGACTGATATTGTTCAATATGTGAGTTTCTTATCTAGATTCATGAGCAACCCAGGTAGAACTCATTTCACAGCAGCAAAAAGGGTTCTACGCAATCTAAAAAGCACACAGAAGGTCGGATTGAAGTATGCAAAAAGGCAGAAGGATGATTTAATTGGTTATGTAGATAATGATTGGGCAGGAAGCCTAGATGATCGCAAAAGCACATCAGGATTTGTTCTGCATTGGAACAAAGCCCATTTCATGGAGTTCATAGAAGCAAAGCACCGTTACTCGCCTCATCTGCAGAAGCTGAGTACACTGCAACAAATGAAGCAACAAGAGAAACTGTCTAGCTCAGAAGGTTACTTCTAGAGCTACAACAGAAGTTGGACGAGCGAACACCAATCTTCTGTGATAAACAATTTGCAATTGTTATTACCAAGAATCTAGTTTTCCATGCAAGGTCGAAGCACATAGAACTTCGTCATCATTTCATCAGAGAGATGGTTTCATTGATGGAGATTCTTCTAGAGTTCATCAGCACCCATGATCAACCCGTAGATGTTCTTACATAAGCGGTGTCTTCTGAGAAGTTCGAGACTTTTAAAGACTTCTTGAAGATCATAAATTAAGAGGGGGTGTTGAAGGTAATTTATGATCCAATTCAATAGAAGTTTAGTAATGGAAATTGTCATTAAGTGGAGCATTCAAAAAGAGCATTTAAGTATAACATTAAATCTGTCATTTCACGTAGCGGTTTCTATTGTCATTTGGGCTTCTACTCCTCCTCTAGCGTGTAATCATTTGAAAGGAATGAAGAAGAAAGTAGTTTGCGGCCTAAAACTTGAACTTTATCAAATATTCATCCCTTGTAAGAGCAGCAGTTCTACAAAAGGTTTCTTCAACCCTACAGAAGGTCGTCGGCAATGCAGAACCGACATTCTGTTAGTACCTTCTCACTTCCTATCCAATCATTTCACACATAACCCCAGCATTGGCTACTTATACTTTCATCCTTATATAAATTGACGGACTTTGTATTTTATTCTTTTCTGACTTTGTAATGTTATGTTATATTTTTCTTTTTTTCACTTTGTTATGTCACACACTAAAGGGGTAGAAATTAATTGAAAATCCACGTGGAAGAAAGATAATACAAAGCGATTAAGATCCAAAATAATGCACATTTATACCTGGGCATTAAGATTCAAAACAATGTCAAAATATATTTCCCACTATGCTCAAGGCCTACTTAATGCAATAAAATAATTTAGATAATTAGGAACCTCTGAAACATGTTTTGAACAAAATGGGGTCTTATTTTAGTGTTGAAACAGTGAAAAATGATCCAATTTAATGATAATTAAGAATGAGATTGAAACACAAGATGCAGAAAAACTTCTCAACGAAACAAAAAAACTTCTAAAAGTTATTAAAATGGGATTGGTCATAAAAATACCATATTGATATTAAACAAATATGTTGAAGAAGGACGTTGATATGTTTACTCTTTTCATCTTCTTTAATCTTGATGTTTCTCTTTCAGATCCTCCGTGGTTGTTGGTCGCAGCTTATTCAGATTGTTGATTCATGAAACTGCTTATATCATGCATTATTGTTGACATGCTTTATATTGCATACCATTAGTTCTAAAATTACTTCTTTCTTCGTAGTTAAAAATTTCGATTAATATTCTCACTTCCTAACATTATTATCCTCTTTTTTATTTTAATTACATATTTTTTATAAATGTCAATGTAGAATTCATATTGGTAGTATAAGAATACACTATGTAGGGTGTTAAATGATTGCCTTAGGTTCAGAGCACTTTCTCGTTTAAGTTATGATAAAAAAACCCCATCTTATAACTATATCTAGTACTAATAAATAGAACTACATATATGTTAATAGTTTTTTTTTTAAATGTAATTTATCTTGGCTTCAGTTCATGAGGTGCGACACAATATTTATGGTGGTTCGAAAAATATATATATGTCCACTCTCCCAACACTCCACTCCAAAATATGCAGTATCCTCTATATTTAAAAACAAGGGACGACAACAAGTACGTATACGCATATTTCTACTCAAAGCGTGACTAGCACAAACACAATCTTGCACAATTGGTCGTTGTGATTAACTTCGACATGACTTCCTACTGCTTGTGCCTTTCTCAAGGCATCACATGACATGCACAAAGACTCCCTTGTTCGTGATTTTCTTCCGTGCTCCTGACATGGCTAACTTGATGCCCCATGGCATTCATTCCAGCGGCTACCACACGATCTACATAAAAAGCCATTATCCTACGACTATCCATTGCACGCCTACCCGCGTGATTGACCCACTCAGTACAACAAATTGGATTGCACATATACCTACCTGTAATTAAAATGATCCCCTCTATGTTAGATGATAAGCTTGAAGAACAATAATAATTGTTTAACAACAGATATTCTAGGCCACAGATCTCGATACTATCGGTGGATCAACGGTTCAAAATATAGGCCCAAGTACATGAGGCCCAGTAAAGTGGTAGTTGTAGAAATACACCAGACGAAGGTTTGCGGGCGAAGCGGTTACCAAGCGACCGGGCTACCAGACGACGAGAGTCAATGAGGGGGTCAAGTGACACAGTCAACTGGATGAGCGATGAAACACTACAGCGAAGGCTAGTGGGCGATCCGATCAATCAGTGGCTGTTATTGGAAGATTTCGGACAATCTCAAGACATGGAAGGAAATTGGTGCCAAAGCTGCTCAAATGGAAAGGAGACTAGCAACAAGGACACGTAATATATGTACAATATTTCATTTTCGTATATACGTATGTCTAGCCTGGTATAAATATCCGTTCTTAGGCATTATATGCACACACACATCTCTACAGGCAGACATGCAGTCTTTTTATCTTCACGCATTCAGGCGTTCAAGCATCTCGGCTTCTTGCGATCTCGTGCTCTTGCGTTCTTGTTTCCTTTCGAAGGCATCGAAGATGACATACGTAAGTGTTTCTGCACAAGGGTATCGTTTCTATTGTCGCTTCAACGAACCTCCGAGTACCAGTTGCTCGTAGTGCTAGAGATTTCTAACGTGTTTAGATCCAGCTTGTCCAGCGGTCACTTTGGAGCGAACATGCCTTTGGCAACCACAGTGGGACTATAGGCCAACAATGCCGAGAATCACACGTGGTAGCAATTCAAACAACCTCAAGGATAACCAATCCGACGGGGGAAACAACAGTGACGGCAGCAACCCAAATCCAAACATGGCTAGGGAACTGTCCGCTATCATGAGTACCCTCCAACTCTTAATGGAGAGGGTAAATGTTATTTATCAGAAGCACGACGCCTTTAAGGAGAAAATCACTCTAAGATGGATGTTTTTGTCCATAACCTAGAGACTATATCAGGGTTACCCATAAACTGCCCTGGTAAGGAGAAGAGTGAGTTGGCCACCAAACACCAACTTGACTATGACGCTTACAAGGCGTCACTAGCCGAAGGAAAGAAAAAGGCCGACTTGGCATCCTTATTATCTCCACAGGCTCTAAAGAACTTTTCAATAATCCGCCACTTGTAATTAATGAGAGCGAAACAGCTGCGCGACAAGATCACCAGGCTGCTTATCAACCTCCCTTTCGAAAGAGGGAAGATCTCTATAAGCCGGTGGGGAACGAGCATGTTCGTTCTTTTGAAGATCATCGACACTTTGAGTACATCCCTCAGCCCGTGCGTGGAAGAGGGATGGCAATACAGGAGATGATGGCCCTACCTGGTCTCATGCCCGAAATAAGGGATTACGTAGCCCGACTAGTTGAGTAGGCGATCCCTAAAGCGAATGATATGAACGAGGTTGAACTCCATCGATCTCCTTACCCTAACAACATCGACTGAGACTATTGAAAGGACTCAAACTTTATTAATTTAATCGTTTATCCAATCCCCTACCAAGTTTTCCACTCGATTATTACTTGGTGCATATTGTACCGGAGGTAATTGTGAGAGTGGGGTTCATTGACCTCCCGGTCAAACCCCTATTTCTACGGGCCTTAAGAAGGCTTTCATTCGGGCTTTCCTTTCTCCGACTCCTCCCATTTTGACCCGATCCTTCCTTTGTCACTCAGCCCTTTTCCCACCTTTGGTTTGGAATTAAGGTCCATGGTGTACCCTATATGTTGTCCTTTTATCATGCAGCCTTGCTTTATCCGATCCTCCTGACACACCATCGTTTGCTACGTTCGCTCACTCGTTCATTTTTCTGGTCTGTGCCAACTTCCTCTAATTCTTAATCCCAATCCATCTCTTAGCCGGATGGGTGAGTATCCCAATTAGTTGCCTCTAATTAGCTAAATTCTTGTCTCCTCTGTGATCCGATCCACTCTTTAGAATGAGGCGTCTAGTTCGGAATTTATTTACTCCATGTCCTTATCTACTGCTCCTGGTGTCCCCCACCAACTTCCAAAGAAAAGGTTCCCATGTCACATAGGCTGCCTTCATTTGTTCCATGCTCTCCCCTTGGCCACCACTTACCTGTGCCACCCCTCGTCCCGGGCGCTCCTCTTTCTCTTCACAGTTGAGGGTTTGGACGTTTCTCACTCTTCACGGTTTGCCATTTGGGCGATCCCTTGTCGCCCAGGGGCGACTCCGCTCGCCCATAACCCATTCCAAACCGACACCTCAATCCTTGAATTTCCCCCGCCCATAACCCTCACCAGCTACTTGTTTTCCTTTCTTCCAAGCCGTCTTAGATCTCATTTCCCAATTCTGATATTTCAAAAAAGATCGTATCGTTACAACTATCCTTTTCCAAGGGGATATCACGTGCCTAAATTTGCTCGTTTCTCAGGCGAATAAGGTATTTCTCCTGCGAAACATATTGCTCGTTCACTCACCAAGCTGGAGAAACTACCACTAATGGGTTATGGAAACTTCGCCTATTTCCTAGCTCTCTCACAAGAGCAGCGTTTACGTGGTATGTGAACCTTCCCCCAATTTCAGTGAGAAACTGGGGGGTGATGCAAGTACATTTCACGCTGGCGTTCCCTCAAATTGACCTAGCTGTGACACTGCAGGACCTCACTCATATAAAACAACAACCTAGGGAACCAGTGGCAGTCTTCCTGAACAGACTTCGGAAGGCAAGGCTGAGATGTAAAACCTTTACATCTGAAGCCGAGCTCATAGCCATAGCACAGGATTCCCTCCTACTTCATCTTATGAAAAAGCTGGAGGGAGAAATGTTCAAGTATTGGAACGAGTTGGCCAGAAGAGCCATCCGATATGAGAAACTCCTCAAAGAGAAAACTCAGGCGAAAGGGAGTCTGATTACAAGACCCTAGGTGACCTACCAAGCGGAACTACTTGTGACCCATGTAAGGGGGCAACCCCTGACTTGCGAAGAGTAGACTAAAGAGAATTTTCGAGCCAAAGCTTCTCCAAAGACACAGGAGGAAAGCAAAATACTCCTTCAATAAGGCCAAGGTCGATGAATTCTTTGAGTTCATGCTCCAAAACGAGCGGATTCGATTTAAAACGGGCCATCGACTCCCTCGCACGGACAGAGAGAATTCTACAAACTTTTGCAAGTGGCATGGGTCGTTTACCCGCACCATCCGAGACAGCAACACGTTCTACATAGTCTAAGGAATTGCATTTTCCTGACTCAGGAGACCAGGCGTTGACAGAGTAACACCCTTTTAGTGACCTAGTTGAAATAAACGCTTTCGATGTCAACTGCCCAACTGCCTCCCCTTCATTAAAGTAGGGAGACCGAGATCAATCGATCGAAACTGCCGAAACAAATAATCGCTAACATGTTGTTCAAGTTGCTCGTGAGCAAGGGAACACTTTAGTGCCCAGCTGATCTCAAGAGCATACGACATGATCGTTGTCGCTGGCACATGGATGCTTCCCACACCATTGATCGATGCCATACTTTTAGGAAGTACATGATGAACAAAAGGAAAGCAGAATGGTATGACATTAACCGTCTTGAGGAGATGGATATGGGAATCAACAGTGGCCTAAGGGCGCAGCAGCGCCTGGAGAAACATCAAGATTGAAAAGCACTTCAACAACTAAAGTAAAGGAACTCTACACCCTAGGAGACCTTCTGAGACAAGGAACTGGGGCGAAAGCGAAGAAACTAAAAAAGAGCCTCGCACTAAGAAACTCCCCAAGTGACGCGTTGTTGACCACCTCGGACCCCAACAGGCAAAAACACATGCGGAACAACAGTCCAATACTCCAGATCGCCCCCACGGCTACAAGGATGCTATGTGAGATGGGACTTCGTTAGTCCAATTTCTAACAACTGACATGCTTTGTTAAGTTGAAACCTATAGTAGTGCATAAGGTACTCATCACCCAGATGCTGTAACGAGTACTTCCTGCTGTTGGCCGGCATGGAGTCTAAAGGGAAGATCAAAGTCTAGACGGTCGACCCACCAACTGGTAATTTACCCGACTCCAAGTCAACCTACCTTCTGGAACCTCCTCTTGTGGAGAGCTTCCGAAGGGGTTACAACCCACATAAGATGGAGTTTGTTCATGTGGATAATCGCCTGCAACCTCTCAAACACTCACGTTGCATCCGCGTTCCTGTCATCCCAGCAACGGATACATGGCACAAGGTGAGTACAGGAGCCCAACTCCAGGTACCCACTGAGAGAACCAACAGGTGGAGAGAGAGAGAAGAGCGCAACGCGCCGTAGAAAAACGCGCCAAACTTGCAGCCTCTAATACGCAAAAACAAAGGAGTCAAGCGATAGTGACCTTGCGTTCAATACGTTGAGCGACTACAACCTAGTCCAGTCTGGGACTCCACCCGAGGCGAATGGGACTAGTTGCAATGTCCTCATCCTACCCGCCGAGTTTGCCAGAAAAGAAGACAGCTAGACAGAAGGTAGTTTGTTGTTCCCTTTCAATTACAATACCATTACTGAAATACCACGGAACTTCCCGAGCGGATGGCTGAAAGAGCCTCCTACATCACTCCGGAAACATATGTTCTCGCTACACATTCGGGCGACGTTCAATAACGTGGCGATGCACCATGTCCTTACTGATAACGTAGCAACCATCAACGTACTTCCCCTTAAAGCATATAAGAGTTTGGGGGATGACATAGTTGAACTGGAAAGGACTGACGTAAGTGTCAGCGGATCTAACGGGATTACCTCCTCATGCCTTGGTGTGGTGTCCGTCCGACTGCGCATTGACACCCATGAAAAGAAGACAACTTTCTTTGTCATTGACATAAAGCCTTCTTTTAGTACCTTACTCGAAAGGCCGGTGCCAAACCCTCCATTCTTCACCAAGAACTTCTGCTGTGGGGAAAACACGGTTTAGAGATTATCACGGAGGAGGTGAGCAAGAATGCTAACGTGTCATAAGTATGTGCAGGGTTAGTAAAGAAAGTCAAAGATATGGCACTAAAGCAAAGGCATGCACTGGGAGACCCAAATGTCAGACCTTTGGACGAAGCATTTATGAAATTCTGGTATCATATGATGGACCGCCCTTAGCAGCACCTCAGCAGCTAATTATTCCAATCGGATGGGGCAATGAATTACAAACGGAAGTCGAAGAAGACCTCTCCCCGCTTGAGAAAGATGTGCGCGAAGCACGGTTTCAAGGCGATGGCGATGTTCACTAGACGGAGACGAATTTGGAGCTCGATAGACTCCTCGACCCGCCCTTGTCCAATAGAAAGTGAAACACTCGATCCAATATCGGACGTCCTAGAAAGATTAGGTAGCTATAGGGCATGCAGAATAAATGAAGCACGATATAATGTGTTTCCATTGGCATGCCAAGACATGCCAAATATTTATTCAATGAATAAAGAAGTCCCTAATACTTTTGTTGTCCCAAGTGTTCTGTTAAATGAAATCAACTTGGGAACCACTGAAACACCACGTGTCACCTATCTTAGCTCACTACTAAGCGAAACTGAGGCAGGCGAAGTTAGCAAAGTCCTTCTCACCTACAAATATTGTTTCTCCTCGGATTACACAGAGATGCGTGGCCTTGACTGAAACTTGGTCGAACATCGCCTCCCAACATACAATAACTTTAAGCCTGTGAAACAAACTCCAAGGAGGATGTCACGGGAAGTAGCCCAGATGAAACTTGATCTACGATGAATTAAGAAGTTGTATAAAGTCGGTTACATAAGAACGGGTACGTGGACTGGATCTCTAGCATAGTTTATGTCGTTAAAAAATGGCAAGAATAGGGTATGCATAGATTTTCGTGATTTGAACAAAGCGTCACAT
The DNA here is from genome assembly GCA_029817715.1 of Melastoma dodecandrum. Taxonomy (NCBI): domain Eukaryota; kingdom Viridiplantae; phylum Streptophyta; class Magnoliopsida; order Myrtales; family Melastomataceae; genus Melastoma; species Melastoma dodecandrum. Next base: position 6,740,449 of record JARUPY010000607.1, on the reverse strand, counting down.
AAAGACGAATACCCAATGCCCATTGCCGACGACCTTATTGACAAATCGATAGGGCATGAATTATTGCCCTTCATGGACGGATATTCCGGATACAACCAAATTTTCATCGTCGAAGAGGATGTGCAAAAGACAACATTTTGGTGTCCCATCGAGATATTCGAATGGGTCGTCATGCCCTTTGGATTGAAGAATGTCGGAGCCACTTATTAAAGAGCGATGAACCTCATCTTTGGCCCTTTGATAGGGAAGACGGTGGAGGTGTACATCGACGACGTGGTGGTAAAGTCCAAGCAAAGTCAGGACCATCATGCTCAACTAAGGGAAGCATTTTAAAAGATGTGAACGCATAACATAAAGCTCAACCCCCTAAAATGCACATTTGGAGTCCAAAAGAGGCAGTTTCTTGGATTCCTAGCACACCAATGAGGGATTGAAGTTGACCTCCTTAAAACTCGCCCTATCCGGGACTTACCTGCTCCCAGGAGCAAGGAGGAACTCCAAGCCTTCCTCAGAAGGATCAACTATATACGTCGCTTCGTAGGCAACATGGCATCTAAAACCAGTAGTTTCTCAACAATCCTGAAAGAAATGAGAAGGGATGGATAACGTGGACATCATAACATGAGCGAACTTTCTAGGAAATAAATAACTATATGACAAATCTTCTTACGCTAGCGCCACCGGATACGAAGGCGCCATACAACCTTTATGCGGCTGCATCAGAGTCTATTATCGGGTCTATGTTGGCACAAGAGCAAGGCGGGGCTGAAAGAGCTGTTTATTACTTGTCTTGGCTCCTTACAAAGACAAAGCAGGGGTACACCCCAACCGAGAAGATATGCCTGGCGATTTATTACTCAGTGATTAAACTCGAACACTACATTAGGTCCAACAATGTATATGTCGTCTCTAAGACATATGTGACCAAGGTATTCTTCGAAAACTCCCTACTTACAGGAAGGATTGGCAAATGGAGTTTAGTGATCTCTGCCTATAGTCCATACCATGTGAATAAAGAAGTCCCTAATACTTCTGTTGTCCCATCTGATCTTTTAAATGAAATTAACTTGGGAACCACTGAAACGCCACATGTCACCTATCTTAGCTCACTACTAAGCGAAACTGAGGGAGGCGACGTTAGCAAAGTCCTTCTCACCTACAAATATTATTTCTCCAGGGATTACACAGAGATGCGTGGCCTTGATCGAAACTTGGTCGAACATCGACTCCCAACATACAATAACTTTAAGCCTGTGAAACAAACTCCAAGGAGGATGTCACAGGAAGTAGCCCAGATGAAACTTGATCTACGATGAAATTAAAAAGTTGTATAAAGTCGGTTATATAAGAACGGGTACGTGGACTGGATCTCTAGCATAGTTCATGTCGTTAAAAAAATGGCAAGAATAGGGTTTGCATAGATTTTCGTGATTTGAACAAAGCGACACATAAAGACAAATACCCAATGCCCATTGCCGACGACCTTATTGACAAATCGATGGGGCATGAATTATTGCCCTCATGGACGGAAATTCCGGATACAACCAAATTTTCATCGTCGAAGAGGATGTGCATAAGACAACATTTAGGTGTCCCATCGAGATATTCGAATGGATCGTCATGCCCTTTGGATTGAAGAATGTCGGAGCCACTTATTAAAGAGCGATGAACCTCATCTTTGGCCCTTTGATAGGGAAGACGGTGGAGGTGTACATTCGACGACGTGGTGGTAAAGTCCAAGCACAGTCAGGACCATCATGCTCATCTAAGCGAAGCATTTTAAAAGATGTGAACGCATAACATAAAGCTCAACCCCCTAAAATGCACTTTTGGAGTCCAAAAGAGGCAGTTTCTTGGAGTCCTTGTATACCAACGAGGGATTAAAGTTGACCTCCTTAAAACTGGCGCTATCCGGGACTTACCTGCTCCCAGGAGCAAGGAGGAACTCCAAGCCTTCCTCAGAAGGATCAACTATATACGTCGCTTCGTAGGCAACATGGCATCTAAAACCAGTAGTTTCTCAACAATCCTGAAAGAAATGAGAAGGGATGGATAACGTGGACATCCAACATGAGCGAACATTCTAGGAAATAAAGAACTATATGACAAATCTTCCTATGCTAGCGCCACGAAGGCGCCATACAACCTTTATGCGGCTGCATCAGAGTCTATTATCGGGTCTATGTTGGCACAAGAGCAAGGCGGGGCTGAAAGAGCTGTTTATTACTTGTCTTGGCTCCTTACAAAGACAAAGCAGGGGTACACCCCAACCGAGAAGATATGCCTGGCGATTTATTACTCAGTGATTAAACTCGAACACTACATTAGGTCCAACAATGTATATGTCGTCTCTAAGACATATGTGACCAAGGTATTCTTCGAAAACTCCCTACTTACAGGAAGGATTGGCAAATGGAGTTTAGTGATCTCTGCCTATAGTCCATACCATGTGAATGAAAAAGTCCCTAATACTTCTGTTGTTCTATGTGATCTGTTAAGCGAAATCAACTTGGGAACCATTGAAACACTACGTGTCACCTACCTTAGCTCACTACTAAGCGAAACTGAGGCAGGCGACGTTAGCAAAGTCCTTCTCACCTACAGATATTGTTTCTCTTGGGATTACACAGAGATGCGTGGCCTTGATCGAAACTTGGTCAAACATCGACTCCCAACATACAATAACTTTAAGCCTGTGAAACAAACTCCAAGGAGGATGTCACAGGAAGTAGCCCAGATGAAACTTGATCTACGATGAAATTAAAAAGTTGTATAAAGTCGGTTATATAAGAACGGGTACGTGGACTGGATCTCTAGCATAGTTCATGTCGTTAAAAAAATGGCAAGAATAGGGTTTGCATAGATTTTCGTGATTTGAACAAAGCGACACATAAAGACAAATACCCAATGCCCATTGCCGACGACCTTATTGACAAATCGATGGGGCATGAATTATTGCCCTCATGGACGGAAATTCCGGATACAACCAAATTTTCATCGTCGAAGAGGATGTGCATAAGACAACATTTAGGTGTCCCATCGAGATATTCGAATGGATCGTCATGCCCTTTGGATTGAAGAATGTCGGAGCCACTTATTAAAGAGCGATGAACCTCATCTTTGGCCCTTTGATAGGGAAGACGGTGGAGGTGTACATTCGACGACGTGGTGGTAAAGTCCAAGCACAGTCAGGACCATCATGCTCATCTAAGCGAAGCATTTTAAAAGATGTGAACGCATAACATAAAGCTCAACCCCCTAAAATGCACTTTTGGAGTCCAAAAGAGGCAGTTTCTTGGAGTCCTAGTACACCAACGAGGGATTGAAGTTGACTTCCTTAAAACTCGCGCTATCCGGGACTTACCTGCTCCCAGGAGCATGGAGGAACTCTAGGCCTTCCTCAGAAGGATCAACTATATATGTCGCTTCGTAGGCAACATGGCATCTAAAACCAATAGTTTCTCAACAATCCTGAAAGAAATGAGAAGGGACTGATAACCTCGACATCACAACATGAGCGAACTTTCTAGGAAATAAAGAACTATATGACAAATCTTCCTATGCTAGTGCCACCGGATACGAAGGTTCCATACAACCTTTATGTGGCTGCATCAAAGTCTATTATCGGGTCTATGTTGGCACAAGAGCAAGGCGGGGCCGAAAGAGCTGTTTATTACTTGTCTTGGCTCCTTACAGAGAAACAAAGCAGTGGTACACCCCAACCGAGAAAATATGCCTGGCTGTTTATTACTCAGTGATTAAACCCGAACACTACATTAGGTCCAACGATGTATATGTCGCCTCTAAGACATATGTGACCAAGGTATTCTTCGAAAACTCCCTCTTACAGGAAGGATTTGCAAATGGAGTTTAGTGATCTCTGCCTATAGTCCATACCATGTGAATAAAGAAGTCCCTAATACTTCTGTTGTCCCATCTGATCTTTTAAATGAAATTAACTTGGGAACCACTGAAACGCCACATGTCACCTATCTTAGCTCACTACTAAGCGAAACTGAGGGAGGCGACGTTAGCAAAGTCCTTCTCACCTACAAATATTATTTCTCCAGGGATTACACAGAGATGCGTGGCCTTGATCGAAACTTGGTCGAACATCGACTCCCAACATACAATAACTTTAAGCCTGTGAAACAAACTCCAAGGAGGATGTCACAGGAAGTAGCCCAGATGAAACTTGATCTACGATGAAATTAAAAAGTTGTATAAAGTCGGTTATATAAGAACGGGTACGTGGACTGGATCTCTAGCATAGTTCATGTCGTTAAAAAAATGGCAAGAATAGGGTTTGCATAGATTTTCGTGATTTGAACAAAGCGACACATAAAGACAAATACCCAATGCCCATTGCCGACGACCTTATTGACAAATCGATGGGGCATGAATTATTGCCCTCATGGACGGAAATTCCGGATACAACCAAATTTTCATCGTCGAAGAGGATGTGCATAAGACAACATTTAGGTGTCCCATCGAGATATTCGAATGGATCGTCATGCCCTTTGGATTGAAGAATGTCGGAGCCACTTATTAAAGAGTGATGAACCTCATCTTTGGCCCTTTGATAGGGAAGACGGTGGAGGTGTACATTCGACGACGTGGTGGTAAAGTCCAAGCACAGTCAGGACCATCATGCTCATCTAAGCGAAGCATTTTAAAAGATGTGAACGCATAACATAAAGCTCAACCCCCCTAAAATGCACTTTTGGAGTCCAAAAGAGGCAGTTTCTTGGATTCCTAGCACACCAATGAGGGATTGAAGTTGACCTCCTTAAAACTCGCACTATTCAGGACTTACCTGCTCCCAAGAGCAAGGAGGAACTCCAAGCCTTCCTTAGAAGGATCAACTATATACGTCGCTTCGTAGGCAACATGGCATCTAAAACCAATAGTTTCTCAACAATCCTGAAAGAAAGGAGAAGGGACGGATATCCTCGACATCACAACATGAGCGAACTTTCTAGGAAATAAAGAACTATATGACAAATCTTCCTATGCTAGCGCCACGAAGGCGCCATACAACCTATATGCGGCTGCATCAGAGTCTATTATCGGGTCTATGTTGGCACAAGAGCAAGGCGGGGCAGAAAGAGCTGTTTATTACTTGTCTTGGCTCCTTACAGAGACAAAGCAGCGGTACACCCCAACCGAGAAGATATGCCTGGCAGTTTATTACTCAGTGATTAAACTCGAACACTACATTAGGTTCAACGATGTATACGTCGTCTCTAAGACATATGTGACCAAGGTATTCTTCGAAAACTCCCTACTTACAGGAAGGATTGGAAAATGGGGTTTAGTGATCTCTGCCTATAGTCCATACCATGTGAATAAAGAAGGCCCTAATACTTCTGTTGTCCCTTGTGATCTGTTAAATGAAATCAACTTGGGAACCACTGAAATACCACGTGTCACCTATCTTAGCTCACTACTAAGCGAAACTGAGGCAGGCGACGTTAGCAAAGTCCTTCTCACCTACAGATATTGTTTCTCCTGGGATTACACAGAGATTCGTGGCCTTGACCGAAACTTGGTCGAACATCGACTCCCAACATACAATAACTTTAAGCCTGTGAAACAAATTCAAGGAGGATGTCACGGGAAGTAGCCCAGATGAAACTTGATCTACGATGAAATTAAGAAGTTGTATAAAGTCGGTTATATAAGAACGGGTACGTAGACTGGATCTCTAGCATAGGTCATGTCGTTTAAAAAATGGGAAGAATAGGGTATGCATAGATTTTCGTGATTTGAACAAAGCGACACATAACGACGAATACCCAATGCCCATTGCCGACGACCTTATTGACAAATCGATAGGGCATGAATTATTGCCCTTCATGGACGGATATTCCGGATACAACCAAATTTTCATCGTCGAAGAGGATGTGCATAAGACAATATTTAGGTGTCCCATCGAGATATTTGAATGGGTCGTCATGCCCTTTCGATTGAAGAATGGCGGAGCCACTTATTAAAGAGCGATGAACCTCATCTTTGGCCTTTTGATACGGAAGACGGTGGAGGTGTACATTCGACGACGTGGTGGTAAAGTCCAAGCACAGTCAGGACCATCATGCTCATCTAAGCGAAGCATTTTAAAAGATGTGAACGCATAACATAAAGCTCAACCCCCTAAAATGCACTTTTGGAGTCCAAAAGAGGCAGTTTCTTGGATTCCTAGTACACCAACGAGGGATTGAAGTTAACTTCCTTAAAACTCGCGCTATCCGAGACTTACCTGCTCCCAGGAGCAAGGAGGAACTCCAGGCCATCCTCAAAAGGATCAACTATATACGTCGCTTCGTAGGCAACATGGCATCTAAAACCAATTGTTTCTCAACAATCCTGAAGGAAAGGAGAAGGGACGGATAACCTGGACATCACAACATGAGCGAACTTTCTAGGAAATAAAGAACTATATGATAAATCTTCCTATGGTAGCGCCACCGGATACGAAGGCGCCATACAACCTTTATGTGGCTGCATCAGAGTCTATTATCGGGTCTATGTTGGCACAAGAGCAAAGCGGTGCCGAAAGAGCTGTTTATTACTTGTCTTGGCTCCTTACAGAGACAAAGCAGTGGTACACCTCAACCGAGAAGATATGCCTGGCTGTTTATTACTCAGTGATTAAACTCGAACACTACATTAGGTCCAACGATGTATATGTCGTCTCTAAGACATATGTGACCAAGGTATTCTTAGAAAACTCCCTACTTAAAGGAAGGATTGGCAAATGGAGTTTAGTGATCTCTACCTATAGTCCATACCACAAGCCTCAGACTTCAGTTAACGGTCATGCCTTGGTTGAATTCATCACCCACATATGAGGAAGATAACCCACATGGACACTGGTCCATTTGGTTTGACGGGTCGTCTAACAGATTCGAAGTTGGCATAGGGATCTTTATCAAAACGCCCTGGGATGCCAAAACTAGGTTGGCTTGTCGCCTAGACGGCAAAGTCACCATCAACGTAGGAGAGTACGAGGCTGGTAGCCACCCCAACCATGAATCGACCAGGACGTTTTCCTTGGTTGCAGAAGATATAATTGGATAGCCACTCCAAGTAGAACTCAAACTCCTCACGGAGTCCCCATTCGGCGTCAGGCAGAGACATGTGCCTCTCAATCACTGCCCCAATGCATCCTAAAGGGTTAAACTTCAAGTCGGAGCACTCGTGGTCAAATCAGAGGGGGGCTCTGGAAAGATGACAGCCAGCCAAGAAGCAAATATCTTCCAAGGTGATCGACATTGGTCCTCTGGAGAGGTAGAAACAGTTGACAACGGGATCTCAGAACAACAGGAATCCGACACACACCGGCAAGTTGGGTCGACCAAGGAGCGTGAGATGTTGATTAGGACCTTGATCCCAATCACGTCTCACACATCATGCTTCTTGACCATCCACTTGGATACCCAAAGGTCGTGCGCCGCACTCGTTGGAGATAGAAAGCATCGGAGGTTCGCTTGCACTGACGGACTCCATCCTAACGACTTGAAATCACCAGGAGCAAAGATTGCGGGTAACCTACTAGTAAAAATGAATGATTTTTCCACCTCCTAGAGGAGTGGAAACTTGGCAGCAGGAACGAACGGACCTAGGGTCTGCTAGTCCGACATCGGAAGACCGTAGTCCGACTCCATGTCATGATTAGGGAAGACATGAAACTTCAAAGTTTCCACATACACCCGCTGGAAAACGGCTCCGTCGCCCTACTCATTGGCTGGGGTAATAGGACTTGCCCGGGTTGAAGTGTTGGAGGCCATTGATGTTATTAGGAAACTAGGGTTTCGAAAAAACAGGGGAAAAGAACGGTTTCTGATCCCATGAGCGAGAAACCTCGACCCCTACTAGGCTTTATAACCCAGAAACCGACAAGACGGCTAAGATCCAAAAGACATGTTGCTGCGCTTGAAAATTGACGACGGTCCAAAAGTCTAGGTGGACAGGCGAAGGGACTTAAAACGTACATTGATTTTCATAAAGATCCATCATTACATAGGTTTGTTTGAAAGTTAATATACAAAAAGACTTGATTAACGGCGTTTCTTCTTGACGAAATGCTCCCTACTAGAAACCACTTGGGCTATGTGAGCTATTCAAAGGTTACACATAGCACCCGGTACGTTCCCTCAGACGAAGATCCAGGTCTGCAGCCGGATGCTTCGTCTCATGATGGATCTATGTTGAAGAAGGTTGTTCTTGTTTCGTAGGACGACCCCACTCTCAAACACCCCAAAGCAAGGGGATATCAAGCCATTAAAGCCATGGAAGCTTATGCCTATTTTTTCTAAATTTGTCACCCAATCACTTGTATACCTCAAGTCGTAGTACGTAAACGGTTGCGTTGTTATCGACAAGGACGTGGTTTACCACGATATTGTTAAAAGTCGCACGGATGTGTAAGAGATGCATATGTTTTCTAAGCGATGTCGGTGGTTCCCGTAACAATACTGATGGGAAGCTTCTAACTACCATAATATCGTGCTCGGGAAACTAGGGCAAGAGTACCTTACTCGTGGCTTTCTTGGCTAATTCCTCTAGCAATGTGAGGACGTTGCAATTAATTTGGTTGGCCGAGGGAGATCCACTCTTTACAATGAATACGTTGCTCACTGTGTTAAAGCTCATATTTCCTTCACTTAGTGGTAATTCAAGCTGGGAGTTCGTTTTGACTCTTTTCACCCTTTTCTCATCCTTTTCCTTTCTTTTGTTTGCCCTCCTTGCCCGGCACGCTTTCCGCTTCCTAGAAAACTCAGGGGTAATGGCGAGCATGGTTTTACAGCAACTGTCAGACCCCTTCCAATACATTAGGTTCGCGCACGGAGTGGGCGTGACGAATATGTGAAGGAAGAACTCTCACCTAGACAAAAATTCATGTAGGTGTGGGTCGTAACCCTATACGTAACTTGTTAGTGTGGTTTTGATGATGCCATACAGAAGGTAAGCTTCCGCTATGTAGAAGGTAAGCGTCTACTATTTTGGAGCAGGTTAACATACAGGAATAGTCTGTTACATACCTTCTGTCACCTAATCATTACCACGAATTATTTAATTAATCATCTGATTATTTAAATATATTCATATGGCATATTATGTTCATTTTAAAATGTTTATGAATCATTTTAAGTATCACTTCCATAAGAGTTGGTCTATTCTATTTAAGGGAACAAATCACTCTATTTATGGAAAGCATCGACGCAAAAATCTGCAGATTGATCTGGAGTTATCTAACGGTTAGTCAATCTTTTCCTTGCATCTGAACACGTCCAATTCGTTATGAATCATGGCATTTTGTTTATTGAAAGTGATACAGAGTATATCTTAGAAGGGGGAAATGTTTTATTTGGCTGTCATTTGGTTTCCTTTTTTTGCAGAGCCTTCCGTCAGCTACTGTACCTTTTATAAATATGTTTTATGTTATTTTGTATAAGATAGGTATACGTGTTAGTTAGTCAAGTGTGACACAATTTAGAGAGAAATTGTATTATTGTAGCCTGAGAGATTTGCCAGCTTTCGCTCTCTTTGGGGTTGAGCATTCAGTTGGAGAAGGCTGGTGCCTAGGGTACAAGCGAGACCGGACATGAGTGAGGTTACGAAGGATCTTGCTGCACTGTGGTGTGGTGAGCGCGCATCAGGCTTAGGGAGAATTCGGAGTGTATACGTGCCGGACAGTGAGCAGAAGAAGGGCCGTGTCTGGAAGAATCTGGTGAAGTACTAGTATCGGTTGTTTTGTAATTGATTTGTTCTTGTGTGCAGAAAGCTGGTGTCCTCCAGCGTGTAAGCTATGTCGGGCGTGAGTGAGGTCACGAAGGTTCATGGTGTAAAGTGGCGTGGCGGACGTGCATCAGGCATAGGAAGAAGTCAGGGAGTTTACGTGGCAGGGTAGTGAGCAAAAGAAGAGTCGCGTCTGAAAGGAACACAGTGAGGCACTGACATTGGTGTTTCTGCAGAAGGGAAGTACTTGTGGCATGCTTGGAGATGTCCCACGGGTGCTGTCTGCTTCTGTTAGTCTTGGTGAGGCACCAAACATCAGGGAAGTCTTGGTGAGGAGCCATGCAGGTTCTGGAACCGCCGAATAGAAAATCCACCCTTGGACGGAGGTGTTGTCTACCTGCGTAGGGACGCTACGTGCTTGCGTGGAGCTGCCACGTTCTACAGATCCCCAACCACAGGGATTGTGGAGCTAGCCACTGTCATTATTACGGAACCTCAACTAGAGAGTTTCTAGAGTTAGTCACAGATCTCTGTGTACGACCCAAAGGGTTACTGATGCCAACCCACTGAATCTCTATTTAGAAAAGCTGAAGGGCTATCTACAACATCTATTACACTACAGAAGTGTCTTGGTACTTTCTGCTAGTACATCCTTTGTGGAAAAGCCGAAGGGCTATCTGTAATACCTTATGCAGGAGTGTTTAATATCTTTTGTCAGTCTTGTATTCTCTGTAATTGTTTTATAATGAATCACATCCTATAAGGGTGAAGAGTGGACGTAGGCAACTGCCGAACTACTATAAACTTTTTGTCTCATTTACTTTATGCGCAAACAGTTATCTCATTAAGAATTATGCATCTCTTGGTAGTGCAGAAATCTACCAGGTTCTGTGACAACCTTCTGCTACTACAAGTATCTTTGAAATCTTGGAGTAGACCTCATTGATCACGCTTAGGGTGGTCAGATTTGTAGAACCTTGACAGCAGAAGCATCAACCTTTTGCTACTGCAAAAACCTTCTCAGGACTACAAAGTCACATTTTAGAATTGACTTCGGCTGCTCATTCGCTCATTAAATAGTTCACTTCGGGATTTGTTTTGTACAAGGTTCTATAACCTACAGAAACCTAACCTTCCGTTGTTGGGTTCTATTAGTTGTAAAAAGGCTAAAACGAGCATTACACTTCCCCCTCTTAATGCCGATGTTACACCAGCAATTGGCATCAGAGCCCAACTCAACGAAAGCATAACATCTAGTTGAGGAATAGTCTTCACTTGACAGAAGCTTTCAGCTCTTCGAGTTTCTACATAGAGTCTGCAGGAGCTCTACGCTCTGCCAGAACTTAATAATGGCTGACTTTGGTGGACGACCTCAATTGGCTAATCCTTCCAAATTCGATGGCCAAAACTTCTCTTACTCGAGAACCTTAGTGAGATCTTACATGGAAGCGATTGATGAGCATATGTGGAACATTGATGAAAATGATCTTCCATCTATACCAATCGAAAACCGACTAGACTCACAAGAACGTCCTACTAGAAAATTTCAGAGACTTAAGAGACTTAACTCAATGGCAAAGTATCTACTATTTAATGTGATGTCGGCGAGTGAGTTTGCAAAAGTTTCAACGTACAATACTGCACAAGAAATCATGGAGAAGATTGTCACCATGTATGTTGGAACGAGTCAAATTCGTTAAGCCAAGATAAACATTTTAGTTCATCAATAAGAGAATTTTCCTATGAGAAGTGATCAGACTATCCAACAGATGTAAGAGAGGCTAACCATTTTGGTAAATGCCCTAGAACATCTAGGAACTTCATTAACAAATGCAAAATTGGTGAGAAAGGTTCTGCGCACCTTGCCCAGATCTTGGGAAGCCAAGAAAACGGCTATGGATGAAGCAAGGGATCTTACTAGTCTCCCTCAGCAACAACTTATAAGTTCCTTGATTTCTTATGAGATTGAGAAATCATCTCGTCAGGATATCAAACCCGTTTTTGTGGCTTTTAACGCTACAAAAACGGATGATGAACTTGCGATGATTGCAAAGTGATTTCTCAAGTTCGCCTCCAAACGTTGGTTCAACAAGAACAAAGGCGAAAGGAAAAGACATTTTAAGCAACCCGAACTTAGGTACTTTGAATGCAACTAGAAACGTCATATAAAGACCGATTGTCTTCTCCTTCAAGAGAAGGAACAACCTTCTGCTCCCAATAAGGGTAAGAGAGCTTTGTTTGACTGGGAAGAAAGTGATGAGTCTATTGACGAGCAAGAACAAGCACTTGCTTGTTCTACAACTCGCAAAGAGTTAAATCACACAACAGATGAAGCGTGCAGTCTGAGAATAGAAGTAAGGAAAATGAGAGGTATTTGGACAGTGGTTGCTCTAAGCACATGACTGGTACACTACAGAACGGAGGTTATGTATGTTTTGGAGACAACAGCAGAGGTTCTGTAATTAGAACTGGAATTGTTGGTACTCCAGAAACTATGGTTATTGAAGACGTTCTGCTGGTGACAGAACTAAAACATAACCTACTGAGCATTAGCCAGCTATGTGATAAAGTGTATATTATTACCTTTGATAAAGATTTTTCTTCTAGTATGCTAGACAATAAAGTTCGCTTTATTGGCAAATGCATAAGGAATATTTATTCGTTATCACTTGCCCGTTTCTGTACTATAGAAAACTGCCTTCTGTCAGTCAAAGATGAGACTTATCTTTTGCAAGAAAGTTAGGTCATACTAACTTTCGATTGCTATCCAAGCTTACCGCAATGAATTTGGTGAAGGGACTTCCTAACATCAAATTTGAGCAAGAATGTTTCTGCGAAGCTCGTTTTCTTGGTAAGCAAACCAAAAAGGTATTGCCTTGTAGTGGTCGATGACTACTCTAGGTTTACCTGGGTTAAATTCCTCGCCCACAAAAGCGATGCTTTCGAGGCGTTCGAAAGCTTTGCTAAACTTCTCCAGAATGAGTTGGACTCTTCTGCAAAAGCTATAAGGACGGATCATGGTACAGAGTTTGAAAAACATGATTTTGAAACCTTCTGTAGCAAATATGATGTTGACTACACTTTTTCTGCTCCCTATACTCCTCAACACTTTATCTTCTAAGGATAAGCTGGGAAAGTTTGATGCTAAGTCGGATGAGGGAGTCTTTTTAGGATACGTTATAACTAGCAATGCTCATAGAATCCTTAACAAAATGACATGTAAAATTGAAGAGTCCATCAATGTTAAACTTGAAGACTCATACAACAAAATATAAGATATCACATATCCTATAGTGTCCCTGCAACCCGCAAAAGACATAGTCTCTACAGATAAACCTTTAGTAGAATGTCGTAAGGATGAACATACTTCTGCCCCAAATTTTAGCAATGGATTTGAGGGACTTAACGTTGATCCATCTAAAGAGGTTTCTACCTCTAATATGGATAGTCGACATTCAGAATTAAATGTTCCATTCTTAAACAAACGACGCCATCCTATTGACCAAATCATAGGAGACATGAATAGAGGCATTCGGACACGACGTTATGCTAATGATTTCTACCAACATTCTGCGTTGTTATCTAAAATTGAGCCAGATGATATTGATCAAGAAGCTCTTAGTTATCAAAATTGGATTCTTACAATGCAAGAAGCTAAATCAGTTTGAGAGGAACAAAGTGTGGACACTTGTTCCACATCCTGATGACCGTTTCGTGATCGGAACCAAATTGAGTCTTCAGAAACAAACTAAATGAGTCAGGCGATATTGTTCGAAGCAAAGCAAGACTTGTTGCCAAAGGATATTCTCAAGAAGAGATAATAGACTTCGATAAGACGTTTGCTCCTGTAGCACGTCTAGAGGCTATAAGGATTCTACTAGTCTATGTCTCCTACAACAATTATAAGTTGTACTAAATAGATGTTAAGAGTGCCTTCCATAATGGTAAAATTAAGGAGGAGGTATACGTTGAGCAACCTCCTGGATTCGAGGATCCAAAGCACAGAATGCACGTTTATAAGCTTTGAAAAGCATTATATGGGCTTAAACAAGCAGCAAGAGCGTGGTATCAGAAGATCAGCTCCTTTCTGATAAAAAATTGCTGCAGAAGAGGTCGAATAGATACTACTCTCTTCCTAAAAAATAAAAATAATCTTACGGAGGTCCAGATTATGTTGATGACATAATATTCGAATCAACCGATGATAAGCTCCTCAAAGAGTTTGTAGAACTCATGACAAGTGAGTTCGAAGTGAGCATGATGGTACTAAAGAAGGTACCTTTCTACATCAAGCAAAGTATACTAAGCAGCTTCTAAAATGATTTGGTCTAAAAGGCTCAAAACCCTTGTCGACTCCTATGGCTACAAGCACTAGGATAGACAAAGATAAAAATGATCCTGAAGTGGATAGTAAGCGCTACAGGAGCATTATTGGCTCCCTTTTGTATCATAGAGCTTCTAAACCTGACATACAATTTAGCGTATGTCTCTGTGCAATATTTCAATCTGCACTCAAAGTGTTTCATATGATTGGGATCAAGAGAATCTTCAGATACTTATAAGGTTTTACTAACCTGTGTATCTAGCAGCTACAAGTTACTGTGCTCAGGTTCTATAGATGAAACAATAGCTTGAGGACTACAACCTTGAGTTTGTTAACAAATTTTGCTCATAACCCTATTTATAAGTCTAGAGCAAAAAAAATAGAACTTATACATCACTTTCTGAGGGACAATGTGTAGAACGTTTAAGTATGTATTGAATACATCAATGCATAAAGACAATTGGCGAACATCTTTACTAAGCCTCTAGATAAAGATCAATTTGACTTCATCATGAGCGAGTTGGGAATTTGCCACCCCCACCCAATCTAACTCCTTAAGTCAAAAGCTAAGGCAATTTGTCATCACTGACACAATAGAACATATGTACAAAAAGTTTACCTTCTGCAACATAAAATAAGGTTTGAGAAATTAACTCAAACACCAATTATCTAAGATGGGACATTTATATATCTCACCTTAGAAAAAATTGCTATGTACAGAAGTTAACCTTCTACAACTCAACGTTCTGCTTAGGACAAAACTTGAGATTACATTAATTAAGTAAGGGAACTTGTGTTTTTTAACTTAATTACCAAACCAAACTGTGTAGATGCTTTGGCATAGAAGATTGACCTTCTATAGTCTGAAACGACTAGTTTTGATTCAAAAACAATTTTGAGTCAAACGGTAACAAAATCTGGGGAAGATTTACTTCTTACCCCCAATAGTTAGATTTATCTAATCCATAGAAGAACTGTTAGGATCTGAAAGGTTTATGGTCTGCCTGAATATTAGTTTTTGTACCAAAGCTACCTTATGTCATCTTCTTCTTAATCTCCACCCCTTCTTCTCTTTCTATCACCGCTTCACACTTTTCTTCTGCCTTCAGAAACCATAAATTTTTTCTCTTCTCTCAACTCACCTCTAAAAATTCTCCAATGACGCCTAAAACCAAGAATCCCAAGTCGAAATCCGGCGCTTCACCCCCTCCTCCAACGGCTCCCAAGCCTGTTGCTATTGACCAACCCTCTGAGGAGGTTCTACCGTCTCAGCTGCTCAGTGCCATTAATCTACCTGCTCCTGTGGCCAAGGAGGTCCCTGCTGAGTCTCTGATGGAAATGGTTTCAGATGCTAGCGAGCTCATTACAGGAAGAGAACCATCTGCTGAAGAGACTCGCGTCTCTGAAGAAGGTGTGGTGAACGAACTTGCTCTCTCCAAATCTAAAAGACCAAGAGTTCCAGACGAGGAGGATGTTGTCGAGATTGCAGAGCCAATCACAGTCGTGCTCCCACCAAAGGAGACGATCTCTCCAGATCTGAAGCAAAAGGTGTGGTTTCTCCTTCTCTCAAAGTACCTAAGATTGAGAAATCTGATGGCCTTAAACTACTTTCTACGGCCACATCGTCTAGTTTTTCATCCCGGACCAGGTTTAAGCGAAAGGATATTGAAACGGTCTCTAAGTCCCTGATTGAACTGCTCGTGAAGCGGCTTGGGGGACAGGTTACCTTTACTCCAACACCTGCTTTCGTTAGCCAGGAGGAAATGGATGAAGTGCTGGCTGATGATGATTTGCCCACAGTCGACATCTCCGATCGCCAATTGACTACAAGTAAGCGAGTTGACTTTTCATGATTTTCTGCTAATATGCTAGACATAGCCCCTATGTTTGTGGCATTAGGCTTGCAAACATTCTGCGAGTCCTATGATGAAGTGTATGTGGCAAAGGTTCTCGAGTTCTACTCCAATATCAACTTCTACAGGGACGGATGTTCTATCAAATTCATCTATACTTCTATTAACGAAGTTACCCTTGTGTGCTCTACTCTTGATGTTTGTAACTTGTATGGTTGCAAATCCACTGCTGAGATGTAGGACTTTGAAGAGATTAAGGCTTTTAGCATCATCATCGAGCAGAAGGTATCCCTGAAAAATTACATGGAGTCCACTCGGCTGGATCTTCACCTTCGGGTTCTGTGTCACGTTGTTCTTTTCAATCTTCTGCCTCATGTGGCAAGCATTGACACCATTATGCCTGCGGATGCCAAAGCCATGGTTCATCTCCTAGAGGGAATCCCTTTCAGTTTTAGAGCCCTGATCTTTGAGCACATTGAGTGGCGCTTACCAATGAGAGAAAAGAGCATGCCCTATGGCCAAGTGATAGCTGACCTCCTGTAGATGCACAACATCATCAATAGCATGTAGTACGTGAAAACCGCAGAAGGCTGACTCACGAAAGCGCAGCACTATGAGCTTCTCCAAAAGAAGACTCCATATGTTGTTGATGCTGGTAAGGGCAAGAAACATGTCAAAGGCTTTTGAGGTTCTGCTCCACTAGCTTTTGAGGCTCTGTCTCTTCCATCCTGCCCTCTGTTCTCAAGGAGCTGCAACTCCAAGTTGCTGCCTAAGGTGAGGACATCCGAGTGCTGGAGAGGCTGGTCATGGATGTTATACGCCAACTGGAGGGCCTGGACAATTTTCTGCATGAAACTTTGGATGGTTCTACTGATGCCTGAAGGGAATTATTGTTGAAAACTTTTAGAAACTATGTTTTTGTTTTTTCAATAAGTGACCCTTTGGGGCACACCCCCTCGTACGTCGTATTTATTTCAATGGTTTAATGGCAGAAGCTACTGAAATTTCTTCTAGTATGGTTTTGATATCGTTTCATCATCTATCACCCAGTCTTATCCTTTTCGATATGACAAAAAAGGGGAGTAATAGGGATGTTTAAAATAGATAGACTTCGCTCTGTGTTTCTGTAGGAATTATTTATGCAGTTTATGAGTGTATAAGCCTATTTTTACACTGCTTTCAACAACCTTCTAGAAGGTGTTGCTGCATCTCTAACATTCTTCTGCTAGGGAATGTAAAAGGAGATTTTGCTGAGAGTGCAGTTGTTGAGATTTTGCCAGGAACTGTCAAGTTACACACAGAATCCTTGTGCTCTGTACCACATAGAAGCTGTCATGCTCTGCAATTTACAGAAGCTTTTAGCTATCTGAACATATCAAGATTCATACCCGCACTCAATCAGACGGAGTTAGGGGAAGTTTATTTGCAAAATTTTCTGAGCTCATTTGCTCATCGCAGAAGTTCTTATACTCTACATTTTATAGAAGCTTCTAGCTCTGTACACATAAGCGAGATTCATACCCGAGCTCATTGAGAAGGAGTTAGGGGGAGTTTCTTTGCAAAATATTTCCCTCGATGATAATAGGTTTTGTCATCATGAAAAAATGGGAGATTGTTGGTATGGTTTTCATGATGCCATATAGAAGGTAAGCTTCTGCTTTGTAGAAGGTAAGCTTCTACTATTTTGTAGAAGTTTAACCTATAGGGACAGTCTATTACATACCTTTGTGGAGGTCCCATTTTTCTTTTGTTATTTTTCCCTCACAGCACACCGGACACAAACACGGCTCTTCCTGGCCTTCAAAGGTCCTATCGGCTTCTTATAGGAATCTGAGCGTCAGATT
Organism: Melastoma dodecandrum; assembly: GCA_029817715.1. Classification (NCBI taxonomy): domain Eukaryota; kingdom Viridiplantae; phylum Streptophyta; class Magnoliopsida; order Myrtales; family Melastomataceae; genus Melastoma; species Melastoma dodecandrum. The sequence goes on along the minus strand of JARUPY010000607.1, from coordinate 6,722,687 downwards.
AAGATAATCCACAATGTTATGTTAAAACAACATAGAATTTCCTTATGTGTCAAACAAGGAGAATTTTTATCATAAATACCTACTAATGAACGGGAGCATGAAACAAGATATGCTGAAAATATGCTTATGCAACATCATGAAAAATATGAAAACTTAAAAGAAATAAGATGATCTGATCTTTGGATGTTTACCACCTTAGTGCTTCCGAGCGGAGAGAGAGATTTAGAACTCCATGAGGATTTTTAGTAAAAGGCTTTTATGCTTCTATTGATTTCTTTACAATGGATGGAGGGTCCTTATATAGGACTTCCATATGCATCAATTATTGATGCTTACAAGTATGTCCTAAAAAACTATTATACAACACGCTAAAACTTACTATATGTGGAGTCACATATCTTCTCAAAAAGCAGATAAAGTAGAGCAGTCTTCATCACTTTAACTAAAGCTGCAAGATTCCTTAAAGATAAGATTAGATAAACTTGTCCTTTGTGGTCTATAAAAGATTCGTCCTTATTTGTCCATCGACTTTTCTTTCGTTGCTTCGTTTGTGGTTCTACACTTGTGGAAGGTCCTGGGGGGTCTTCTGGATCATTACTTTGATGAAAAAATCTCATCATTAAGATGCTTGCAAGGTAGGGACTCTGTGTAGCAAAATTCCAACTTGCTTTCACTTCTTCTTTTGTCGGCAGAACATAAAAACCATTTTCTTGAAATAAATTTGCTCGAAGGATTTCTTCTGAAGCTTTATCTTCTTGAATCGATTGAGGAAAGCAATAATCATCTATTATCGCCAGAGCATCCATAGATTGCAAAGATGGATCAAAATGATGCCAATGCTGTCTAAACACAAAAACTGACTGCGATTCAATATTGTCCCATTTTTCATACATTTGATGATGAGTGTCAAACCAGTTTAACCACGTTGGTAATGGAGCAAACCATAATAAGATTCAGAAAAATGTTGTCACCATGTCTAATGTGAGAAGTAGCCGTGACAGGTTTGATGGAGCTAAAAACTGTAGAGCTTCCTTTGTAGGGATTTCAATTACAATGGTATGTAAATGTACCAAATACCAAAGCATCCATTTAGCTCTTCTCAGAAGATATCCAAAGGTGATAATGGAATCACATAATAGAATGGATAATCTAGAGGAAGACCAATTGGTTCAAACATGAGCCATAAGTAATATTTTGCATTAGCCAAAGCCTGTCAATATAAAAGTGATCTTTGGAGGAAATTTATAATTTAAAGTATCTTTCACTACCGTAGTATGTAACATATATGCTTCCAACATAGGTAAATCTTTTAGAGGTCTAGTTAAGAAGTCTGCAACAACATTGTTATTTCCTTTAATATGTTTCACTGTAAATGAATACTGTGAAAACCTTTTTGATAGTAGCAATTGAGCATTTGGAATTTTCTTCTGCTTGATCTTCATCATTGCTAGGAAAGATGATAGATCACATTTAACCATAAAATGATGTCTAACGAGATGGAATTCAAACTTCTTGATGGCTTTCTTAATTGCTAAGATTTCTTTAAACATAGAATGGTAGTGTTGTTCAGCTTGACGGAACTATCCACTGGCATATGCATTGTACTCCAACCACATTGTTGGACTAAGAAAGTGTTGAATACATATTCTAACCATATGCCAGTGGACAGTTCAGGGTTTAGGGTTTAGGATTTTGAGAAATTGTCAATTATTTGAGAGATTTTATGCCAAAGATCTCTTTGAAACTTGCATTGCTACAAGGACAATTGAAGAAGAATGCTCCTCTATGGACTAAAGAACACATTGATGCTTTAAAACATTTCAAAGACACGCCGTAGAATTTACCCCTTTAACAATTCCCTCAGATGGTGTTAGAATTCTCCAAACAGACGCGAGTGATGAAAATTGGGTTACAATACTTTTGGAAGAAAGACATGGAATAAGAAGTATTTGTGCATATGCCAGTGGACACTTCAATTAAGCTGAACAACAATACCATTCTACGTTAAAGAAATCTTAACAGTTAAAAAAGCTATCAAGAAGTTTGAATTCCATTTCATTGGACATCATTTATGGTTGAATGTGATCTATCATCTTTCTAAACAATGATGAAGTTCAAGCAGAAGAAAATTCCAAATGCTCAATTGTTAAGGCTATCAGAATAGTTTTCACAGTATTCATTTAGAGTGAAACATATTAAAGGAAATAACAATTGATTATTTAAATATATTCATATGGTATATTATGTCAATTAAAATATTTTTTAATCATTTTAATTACGATTCACTTCCATAAGAGTTAATCTATTCTCTTTAAGGGAACAAGTCACTCTATATTTAGAAAGCAATGATGCAAGGTTCTCCAGATTGATCTGGAACTATCCAACGGTTAATCAATCTTTCTTCTTACATTTAAACACGTCCATATTCATTATGAATCATGGCAAAGGACAACCCATTTGAATATGGTTGCACCCTACATGTGTCTCTATCTAGAAGGTATGCCAACCACTTATGGAGGCCAAGATTATCTCTGTTCCATTTACATAAGCCTGACGGAGCTTATTTGTCTGAATCTTCTGCAAGCCTTATCTCTTAGGTCGTGAACACAATCATGACCAAATGGCATAAATGATCCTTAAGTGATACGGAGCATCTCTTACAATGGGGAAACGTTTTATTTGGTTGCTATTTTGTTTCCTTGTTTTGCAGAGACTTCCGTCAGCTACTATACCTTCTATAAACATGTTTTCTATTAGATAGGTATACGTGTTAGTTAGTCGAGTGTGACACAATTTAGATAGAAATTGTATTATTGTAACCTGATAGATTTGTGATCTTTTGTTCTCTGTGGGGTTGAACATTCGGTTACAAAAGGCTGGTGCCTAGGGTACAAGCAAGACTGGACGTGAATGAGGTTGCGAAGGATCTAGCTGCATTATGGCATGGCGGATGTGCTTCAAGTTTAGGGACAAGTCGGGGTGTATACGTGACAGGGCAGTGAGTAGAAGAAGGGCTGTGTCTGGAGGAATCTGGTGAGGTACTATTATCTATTGTTTTGTAATTGGTTTGCTTGTGTGTGCAGAAGGCTTGTGTCCGGGGTGTAAAATGTGCCGGATGTGAGTGATGTCGCGAAGTATTTGGGTGCACTATGGTGTGACATACGTGCATCAGGCTTAGGGAGAAATCGGTGTGTATACGTGTTTGGGCAGTGAGCAGAAGAAGGGTCGCGTCTGGAAGGATCACAGTGAGGCACTGACATTGATGTTTCTATAGAAAAGTACCTCCTGCAGGCTTTGGAGAAGTCCCACGGGTGCTTTTTGCGTAGAGCCGCTACATGTTTGCGTTGAGCTGCCAAATTCTACAGAACCCCAACCACAAAGATTGTGGAGTTAGTCATTGTCTTCAATGTAGAACCTCAACCAGAGTATTTCTAGAGTTAGTCACAGATCTCTGTGCACGACCCAAAGGGTTACTGATCACAACCCATCGAATTTCTATGAGTAGAAAAACTGAAGGGCTATCTACATCATCTACAATACCTTCTGCTAGTACATCTTTTGTGGAAAAGCCGAAGGGCTATCTATAATACCTTCTGCAGGAGTGTTTGATATTTTCTGTCAGTCTTGTATTCGCTATAAGTGTTCAATAGTGAATTTCATCCTATAAGGGTGAAGAGTGGACGTAGGCAATTGTCGAACCACTATAAACTTTTTGTGTCTCATTTACTTTCTCATGGTTATCTCACTGAGCATTCATCAGAAACCTTAACAGAAAAGCAAATCAACAGGCACAACGCAAACGTCTGAGTAGAGACTCCAAAGGTCCTACAGCAAACCACTAACGCTACAGTAACCTCACAGAGTCTGGAGTTGTTTCCATCTATCTAGCTCTCACAAATCATCCCTTGGTAGTGCAAAAACCTATAAGGTTCTATGACAACCTTCTGCTACTAGAAGTATCTTTCAGATCTTGGAGTAGACCTTGATAATCACGCTTAGGGTGGTCAGATTTGTAGAACCTTGATAGCAGAAGCATCAACCTTCTGCTACTATAGAAAGCTTCTCAGGACTGCAAAGTCACATGCTTGATCAGACTTCGGCTGGTCATTCGCTCATTAAGCAGTTCACTTCAGGATCTGCTGTGTACAAGGGTTGTGTAACCTACAGAAATCTAACATTCCACTGTTGGGTTTTATTAGTTGTAAAATGTCTAAAAAGGCCATTACATTAATTCACCCCTATCTTAGTGACATTGTTATACCAACAAAATTGTTAACAATATTCGCCTGTATGTAGTTCTCAATTGTTTCCATACCTGTAAAAACTGGTGTCCTCCTAATCTGGATCGTCCCTTTTGTTAACATCTTAGCAAGTAGCAGGAGGTAATGATGGCCACAAGGTTGGCAGAGTTGTGTGACTAGAATCTTGTTAGTTGCTACCTGCTTGGATTTGTAACACAACATCTCCTCTGTCAGGGATTGGGCGATCCGGGATCCATTCTTTATGGCCTCATCCGTCCTCTCCAGTCCAGGGACAGTCCCCTTTTTGGATTCTGGCATTTGCTATGGGGATTTTGCCCAATCGTGGTAATTTATAGTTCCGTTTGTGTCCCCCCAATGGTTTGTAGTGTCTTTGTCGGTGCATTCCGGGTAGTAGTGTCCTTCATGTTTGCCATTGCATTATATGTTACTACCACCTCAAATAGTCTCTTGGGTTTCAACTGACCCCTCTTTCAGCTAGCTGCACATGTTTATGTTTGACCAATACAACGCTAAAGGTAGTATGGGCGAAAGCGAGGTGTTCCCGCCCTGATTCCTATAGTCATCTCCTTCGGCCCATTTAGGTCATATCACTTAGCATCATTTTTAGCATGCAGGTAATTCCTGAATGTATGACATTTGTTCGTGCTTTGGGAAGCATCCATGTGCCAGAAGCAAGTTCCTAGGCGAAGCCTGTTGAGGTCGACTGGACATTGGAGGACTCCTTTATTTACCAGTCATTTGAAAAGCATGTTGGCGATTATAGTTTCGCCTATCTCTGATGTCTGATCTTCATATCTCTGCAATGGTAGAGGAGTAACCCTCAGAGGGTTGTAATTCAATCAATGCTTTATCGTTTGCTTCTGGCAAGCATAATTCTTTTGCCTCGATGAGGTCTTGCACCATGTTTCTAAACGTGATGCAATCCTTAGTGATATGGGTAAAAGACTTGTGCTGCTTGTCGTAGCTTCAAGATTTCTCCCGCTCAGTGTAAGGCAGACGATGACCTGCTGTCAGCCGTATACGGCCATTCTGCAGCATGAATTCGAAGATGTCATATGCTTTCTCTTCGTCGAACGAGTATTTTTGCTTTTCTTGAGATCTTTGAGAGGCCTTCGGTCGGAAGATTTTCTGGGTCAATTTCTCACATGTGAGTGATTGACCTTTTATGTACTCTATTACGTTGATTTCAGCGGTGGATTCAGCTTGGTACGTGACTATTAGTCCAGCCGAGAAACTGCCCTTCGCTTGATTCCTTTCCCGAGGAGGATTTCATACTATGTCGCTTTGCGAGTGAGCTCATTCCAGTCTCTGAAAGTCCCTCCTTCGAGTTTCTTCCTTAGGCGAAGGAGAAGAGCGACTGGGCGATGGCGATTACCTGTGCTTCTGATGCTAATGTTTTACACCTCAGCCATGGCCCTCCTCAATCTATTGAGCAAAACAGCCACTGTTTCCCCTACTTGTGCTTCATATGTGTGAGTTCTTGCAAGGTCACGGTCAGATCCGTCCACGCAAAAGCCAATGTGAACTGGACTTACATCTCATCCCAATTTTGGATGGAGTCTGGTGGCAGATTGATATACCACATGAAGGTGGCCCCGGTAAGTGATCCCGGGAAAAACCTAAGTTTTCAGAACTCATTAATAGCGGCTTCGCTGGCCTGGTGTGTGAAGCGAGCGATGTGGATCCATGAAGATCCTAGTTGACGAACTAAGTTGTCATAGGATTCCTGAGATTTTTTTCAAAATGCATGACGGTTTCGATTGACAAAAGTTTCAGAACATCACGTATTTGTGGATTGGCTTCGGTCGACTAGATTTTCGGAGCGTATGTATTCGCTGGTCGCCCTTAACAATTATTTGTTGAGTTCTAGTGAGAACGTGTGTCGGAGTGAGACCATACACTGTATGCTATTCTTCTAATTTTCGACGTAAGTTATCGAACCGCTCCATCAATAGTCAGAGGGCGACTTTCAAAATCCGGCGATGTGTGGTCTTTTATTTGTGCAACCACTTCTTAGAGGTTAATTTTCAAAGTCTCATCTAAGTCCCGTCGGGAAATCAAACAAATCTCTTGAGGAGTCGTAGGTTCGAGACCATGTTTATTCCATGCTCACTGCACCAAATACATGTTGAAGAAGGATATCGTAATACGTCGCGATCATGACGTAACGAACCCATTGGGTTCACGAAAAAAAAACAAAGATGAATAGATTGAATAGAGAACTTATTCCCATTGATATTGAACTTGAGTTACAACACAAACACATACAAACAAAGAATGAGATTAGAGCAAATGAAGACAACCAAAATTTCCTAATGGGTACAGGTGATTGTCAATCTCTTACTTATTACACAATACTCCAATTTATAGTATAAGACAAAAGTAATGTTAACCATGTGCCTAAATTCTATAGTAACCGTCAATAACCATCAAGAATAGTCGGTAACAGTCTCTAGAAAAATACCGTCATTGATGTCCTTTGTTAACGCCCTTAATTTGTCTTTTGTAACTTAATCGACTTGCTCTTGTGCGCATGGTTGACTGGTACTTTTGTGGGCATGGTCGACTGCTTCTGAAAACACGATCAACTGGCTTTTGTGGACACTGTCAACTGCTTCTATGGACAAAGTCGACTGCTTCTATGGACAAAGTCGACCAGCGCATATGTGGATACAATTGACTAGCTTCTATAGGCACTGTCCATTGTGTTCAATTCGAATAAACACCACAATTGACAGCTAGAAATTATCTTGTATAAACATGATGGAGGGGGCGTCGGACAACTGCGAAGACCACTCCCACTTCTGTGTTTAGCAAGGAGGAGAGGCCCAGTTCTTTCCTTATTGCTAATGAAGGATCGGGTTGCGTAATTTTGTCCAAGTGGTGGTGTTGAGCTTTGTTGGATCGTTTAGGAACATTAAGAGGGGGAGAATTAGTGTTTGTAACTTGTGTAAGCGGAAGCGTACTGTATCACAGCAGAGCGTTTCTCATAATGCGATCAGCTTCGTTGTAACCGTTACGATTTGATTGAGTAGATTTTCGGCCTTAATGGACAGTAGTTTATAGTGGTTCGGCCTTAATCGTCCTACGTCCACTTTCCACCAACGAAGTGATTCCACTATATAATATAATGAGTGCAAAGAGCCCTTGATTCCACTTATCAGATTGATATATTATAAGCAAAATTATTTGATTTGATATTTTAACTTTGTACAGTGTAGCTCTGCTACAGAAAATCAAAACAAAATATTTTATTTCCAAATATAAACTTGGAAAGTTAATCTCATAATATTGAGTTGCCTGAATTTATGAAATGAGATAGTTAAATCACATTCGGTGAATTTAGACAAATATCCCGAAATAAATCAGAATATAACGTAATTAGGAAATATTTATTTCCATATATTCATTGAGTAAACGTATTGTTACAGTAACAGTTTATTGTAAAGCAGCAACATACTGCTCATGCTAACTGTGACTCAACAACACTCGCTCATCACTAAAGATAAGCAACAAGCTTGATCCTCCGTCTTTCTTTTGATTCAATTTTTGGACAAAGTAAAAGACAATAATTTCCATGAGATACTTCGTTTCCGCCGAGTCTTAACTCTTGTCTTGCCTCCATTCCCTGCCTGCAGTGCCCATTTTAATCAAGTAATATATATTAGGGATACAGAGGATCATACTTTCTCTAACAATGTTTCTTTATTATAATACCAATGTTCAGAATTACCACGAATCCCTTTCATACTATGTCAATCAATACTACCCCGGAAGGATTACAAAAATTTAACGCGCCCGAAAATCAAAATAAATAGACAGCCAGAGTTTTAGTTGTCATACATCCGAGAGAATCAACATGCATTGCATTTCGGGTGAATAGTATAAAACATCGTATCATCAAAACCAGTAGGTCCGTATGAATATAAGGATAGTTTTCAAAAAATTTTATGAAATACAGTCGATATTTCAAATATTATCTCATTATCATAGGTGAATTTTCCAAAGAATTTCTTTAAGAAAATTGGTGAATTAAAGAAAGGGCATATTTGAAAACTCGCCTTCCAACAGGACTATGAATGGTTTTCAAAACCCATCTTTTTTGTAAAATTAAGGACGAATTTTAAAAACCAGATCAGGGACAGTATTTTATGAATTTTGAAAACTGAAACCGTATTTAGCGACTTTTTTACGGATCCAACACCTCGTTAGTAGTGTTACCAGCATTATTAACCCCTCGGTCTAACCATAGCGAAAATTTGATGCATGCATGCTATTTGACAATCTAAGAACATACAATGCCGAGGTACTCGAACATCCGCGACCACAACTCGAGTTAATTCGATTAGGAATCACTCCACTCTCTATCGAATGATCAAGCATAAAAGAAGTCAGTCGACTATTGAGAATGGTCAAGACAAGGGTCAATTTGAGCAATATTTCGGTCCATCGTTAAGAATGTCAACATCGAAAGAATCCAACGATTAGTATTTTTGTCAAAGATATTGGTTGGTCGAGTGGAGGCAGAACCATTTATTACATTTTTCAAAACAACACAACATTACTCATTTCCTTTAGTGATTTGACAAGCCTACAAATGTGGCTGTGCATGTCTTACTTTTTAGGCAAAACTTTAATTTTTAGATTAAACATTTAATTTTCTAATTTGGACCGCCTCTATAAATATATATGCCTTATATATAGGAGGATGATTATTATAAAACTCCTACTTAACATTTAATTTCCTAATATGGACCGCCTCTATAAATATATGTGCCTTTAAATAGGGGATGATTATTAGAAAACTCCTACTTTAAAGCCTTCAACCTCCCTTCCCTTTGTGAAATTCGAGTGTCGCTGAGTTTGATTATGTCATCTTGATAGTGGTGTGTTTTCGAGTGTCGCTGAGTTTATGTTGCCATTTGTTTGAATATCTGTATATTTGTTGTCTATTTGTATCTATCTAATTTTTTTTTTTTTTTGTATATGTGATAGTAGTTATCATCCTATACATCACTTTATCCTCAATTTTTTGGCGTTTTTTCCCTTTCGTCCTTTTCAATTCATTTTAGCGTCACTTCAGTCAATACCCATCACCCATTCCGCACCATTACTGCGTCAACATATAGACTACAAATACCGACACAAGCATCAAAATACAGCGAAACAAAGTTAGGATTTCCGTCTAAATCTGGACTTGATCTAGTCAACCTAGGAAAGGATTAGTGGCACTTGCATGGAAAGGATGAATTCACGCTGCTTGCCTAAGAATAGCACCCCTTGAGTTCATGCCACAGACAAAAGAGTGTGTCGAGAGTGTCCTCATCACTGTCATCCTGGAGTTTTGAAACCGATAATAAAGACTTGAGCCACCCTTCATGAAGGGTTGAGAATTTGGATCTCAGCTCACTCGACCAGAAGCTTTCCCCGATCGACTTTTTCATAACTTGACTTGCCCTCATAGCAGATTCGACTACTTCTGTTGGAATACCAGCCATGCTTGCCACCTTCAGTCCATAGCTCTCAGGGCAGGCTCCCGAGGCAAGCTGGTACAGGAAAACTAACTGCTGGTCGGTTTCCAAATTGCTCGAAGATTTCTGGAATGTGCAAGCCATGTGCTGAAGCTTCACACGTGGATGAGAGCCGAATTCGCTTGTGAGAGGGTGATAGTGCGTCGCGAACAATAACCGGCAATTTACCTTCTCGACAAGGTAACGAAACACCTGAGATGACAGAGAAGAGTGATTAATATTAACAAACATTAACAACAGGGAAGAAACACGGCCATCTATGAAATGTGAGGAAGTCATACAGCATATGCAATGGCATATCCATCGAAAGTGCTCGTTCCCCGACCAAGTTCATCAAGAATGACGAGAGAATCTTCTGTGGCGTTTTGAAGAACCGACGCTGTTTCCATACACTCAACAAAGAAGGTACCTGCATCGTAATTTGTGTAGTTTTTCCAAAACCTCATAGATCAACAAGCAAAGAATAACCATAACCTTAAAAATTAGTAATCCATACTTAGTGTAGTAGCTTCAAGAGGACTTACTCTCGCCAGCCATTATTCTGTCAGTAGCTCCAAGCCGCGTGAAGATAGTGTCGACAGGAGAGAGAACGAGTATCTCACAAGGAACATAGCAGCCCAGCTGAAACATTCACAAAAGAATGTCAACAATGGAAAGGAACATTAGGACAAGCAAAAAGCATTTCTGAAAGTTCCGGTACTTCATTCTAGAAATAACCTGGGCCAATATAACTGCAAGACAAGTTGCGCGAAGAAGGGTTGATTTTCCACCCATATTTGGCCCGGTCAGTAACAATGTACAAGGATTAGAGCCATCACTATCCTCGCCAAGAAATAAGTCATTAGGTACAGGCAACCCTCCATTCTCAGCAAGTGCAAAAGGATGCCACAACCCAGTCATCTTAAGTACAGGTCCCTTTACTGTTTTTGTGTGAGGCACAATGACAGGTTTCGACCAGGATCCAAGGGAAGATTTTGTGGTGAGAGTAAAAGATCTTAGGACGTCAATGCAGCCAATTCCATGGATAACAGCAGTCCATTCCGAAGCTTTCTCAACAAATAACTCGATTAGTATGGATAGTGTCTCCGCATCTGAATCTGTGACATCATGGTTCTAGCCAATGAAATTGAAATTGGCATTTCAGAGATGATTCTAATAAAACGTTATAATCATGGTAAACAGAAATATAAGGAAATAACAAAAACAATAAATGATATTTGTGCTTTCACATATGATGAACTACTAGACCAGAACAATAATGACTATTTCAGTGACGAACATCGAACATAGTATCCGGTAAAAGGCTTGTAGCAGAAATGGAACTACATCGCTTATAAAAGTGAAAAAATAAAAATCTTCAATACCTGCGCGAAACTCGACTCACCATAATGTCAGTAAACAGTAACATGTCACACATTCCCATCTCTAAGCACACATTGTTCTCTGATAAATAGTAGTTCATAAAAACATGCACTAATAATATCAGTAGACGTAATCTGTGAGAAATACCGATGCATGAGCATAAATCAATATGCACAGAAATCACCTCCAAATTTTAAAGGAAAATATTTCAAAATCATGAACCTAAAACCTGTAGAACAATTAGAAAGCAAATGATAGTTCCCAACAAATCTGTCACAAATGCTTGATATAAACATGATCTGTAGAACCAGTTCTTTCAGGAATCTAGATACCTGGTACTTGGGGAAGTCACTATCTAATGCGGCTTCAAATTGTGAAATTGCATCTTCCAATCCATTGCTGCCATTTAAAGCTGGAAGTTCAAAAATTTTTGACAGGGAGTTCCTTATTTCCACTTCCTCCCACAAAGCTTTTACCATATCCAATGCAATTCGTAGACCTTTGACAAGGGACCCAAAAGCTTTCACCTGCATCAATATCACTGGTTCAACCTCATTTAAAGGTGGAAAAACAAATAGTACTATTATCAGCATTATAACAAAGAGAGAAACTTCCCTTTTCTTTCAAAATGAGCTATTTGAAACTCAACAATCCATGAAGCTCAACAAAGAAAAAAGTTTTCCTACAGTTTCAGGCTTTGGAATGCCAATGGACTTATTATCACTTTGACCTTGTCTCCTCTAGTCCACCAGGTGCAAGGAGAGTATACATTGGTCAATATAACAGTGAACCTTGTGAGGTTTGAGGATGGAAACATCCTTTTAGTAATTAATTTACAAAGATATGATTGCATGCAAGCATGCCACCTCAAGTGTCCCCACCAGCTGATAGTACTATTCGCGACAAGGACGCATGCGAACTATTTCAAACTTGTAAGTATGAAACATAACAGGAATACTAGGTCAAGATAAACTATGCATTGAAAAGGAATTATCCGATAAACTGAACAGGCAGAACGATAACATCATGAAAGGACGACCTTCATACATTTATATGCTTATCATGAAATGCATGATCAAGGTCCCTTTTCATCGGAGAGTTCAACTTTAAAAAAGAAAGGTCTTAATAACGTTTATGCATATAATATTTCAACAAAGATTAGGGAAACCTACCAAATTTTTCAGAATTTTTTTTCCAATTAAAGGCATTAATAGGGAGCATGAAGAATGCACACTGGACATGACCCTCCCCAGCAGCCTTTCTAAGTCGGGCAGTTTCCGGAGATTTTGACCTATAATTACCACTAATTCTGGATTCCCCACCAGGGTATCAACGACCTTAAGCCGATTATTGATGCATTCCACATCTTTTAGGGGATGGCACATCCAGAGTCTTAAGAGACGCTTCCCAGAACTTGTAACGCAGTTGTCAAGGTGTTTAAGCAATGTTCCTGCAGTACTAACCAAGGTGAAGATGCTGTTATTGAACGAACAAACATCCTGTGCATTTTTGTACTAATAATGCAGTGCATGCAATGAAAATGGGCTTACTTGCCTGACAAACCACCATTGATGCTGTTATTGAAGACCTCAAGATTCAGAAGTGTTTGTCCATCCATCCTGAGGCAACCCTTGTATAATTCGTATGGCGATATATCCCCATTCTTCAAAACATCATCTAACTATAGAACATATACACCCCAAATCAAAATAAAGATTAAAGGATTCATGCCACCAATTGCATAACAATAGCATACCATGAGTCTTGACAGATGCTCGATCAGTCCTCCAAGGGCAGATAAGGCAATATCCTGAAACCATACATTATCAAGTACACAGTTCACACGACCAGATGACTTAAAGTATTGCTTTGCCCGAATCAAATCATTGACATCAATAGCGCTGGAAAAGCCAGCAGCAGAAACTGTAGGAGTTAGTTGCACTCCAACAGTGCCTGCAGGACAAAGATTAATGGATTAGCACTAGAACAAGGATATGGAGACGTGTAGAGTGTAGTAGGATTCTAACATGCGGTAAAGCTAAAAATGGTCACGGGAATTCACGAGCACAAGGATTTCACGTTAAAAAGACAAGCCAAAGAAATCACAAGCAGCAGACAATATTTACTTATTTAAGAGAAAGATAAACCCATTTGATGCTGAAAGTATCTTTGCCCAGGAAGTTGGGGAAACATTTCTAGACACTAGCCCAGCTGAGTCCATAACGAAAATTTCTGACTTCTTTCAATCCCATGCATTACTAAGGAAGGGGACAGATGAGGTGAAAGTCTTGCGTAGATCCAAGTATAGCTTATGTTGCGTATCACTGACTTCACTGATATTTGCATGCTTAAATAGCTAATTTTTAGTTTTGTCAGGATATCCGCATCCAGGGTTGATGTGCTTAATTCTGCCTCTTAATATAGGCACCATATTTAGGACATGTCTATCAAAGGTAAAATCTTTCGACCTGCAGATGAGTACTTCTTGATGGCTTTTACAGCTTCTTTGGACAGACCTGCAGGCGCTATGAAATTGGATAAGTATCCTTCTGCATGTACCCAATCACTATCAAGAGCGACTAAAGGCAGAAAGTTACCTGTGGCCTCGTAAATTACCTCTTTAGGTGCAACCTGCTCCATTAATTTAAGTTTGGGTTAATTTACACTGGAACAAGCAGAAATATTCCAAAATAAAACTATTAAATAAGCTAAGATAGAGTCGAGTGCCTGCATCAACAATGCCCCAAGAGCAGCATAAGAAGCATCATCAGTTACTGAACCTGTCCAAAATCTTAATGCAGCACAATCAACAAAGGCAAATCCAATTGAAATTTGACTGCCATTCACTCCACAAAGATCCTGCATGGGATTGACATGAAAAAGCATTTCCATCAGAAAGGTGACAAGCATCTCATCCAAAAGTATAAACACCCTTTATATTGTATGGAATAGCAAACTGAATTACTTGAGTCTGAAATTTCACCCAATTAGTGCATAACAGCTACATACAGCTTATATTCCCCCATAGCTTTGAGAGTGAAAAGGTAAGATATGCTATTAGACCAGGCAGAGGACAAACCTCCTTTATCGCAAGCAGATGAACAGCATCAGGGCCAATGCCGCAGTCTACCAAAGTTGAAGGAGTAATAACATGGACCAATTTCCTCGAAATCACCTGACACAAAAGCAGGTTATAAATCTAAGCATATCACACTACAGAAAAGAAAATGAGGCGCTATTTATCTTGAAGAAGGTACCAAATCAGATTTTACCACATAAAATCACTTCGTAGACAAAACTGCAACAGATTAGAAGGCATTTCCAGGCATAAACACAGACTAAACGTAACAGTCCAGGAAATTCCAAGCTACGACTGTCCACAACTTGCAATATGGAACAAGTTATGATTTTATGAAGAGGCATGCTGATGAAAAAACCATTGTGCTACATCAGAGCGCTCTACCAGTTACATTCCATTAAGTATTGGGCAATAACACAAGCAGTTCTATAACAACATGGATTTCCACTCACAGTAGGACTGACACTAAGACGAGACAAAGTTCACTTAAAAATTCCATAACAAAGCCATAAAAATCTCACAGAATTTGGTCCTCTTGCTTTGGCCTGTTCAGATGATTCCAATTGCTCCATTCTTCCAACTTTATACCTACAACAGTTGAAGTACAGAACTTTTGAGAAATATTAAGCCAACTAATTAAAAGAAAGAAATGTACAAAAGATTAGATCCCATAGCGTTCATATACAAAAACAACAGAAAGAGATTAAATAATTTGTAAACGTGTTGCAGAAAGTATCAGCCATTACATTTGATGAAAACGGTAAGACACAATTTCGACGAATCTCGATCCTCTAATAATAGAAATGGCAATAATTAGGAAAAGAAAAATGTCTCACCCACGAGCAACAAGCTTCTGGACGGCTTCATCAATTCCACTCTCAGAAATCCCCACCTAATCAGACCATCGAATAAAGAGATGTTACCACACCATGGTGAACTTATACTTTTAGTAGCATGAATGGAAGTCCTGGTGCAGATGCAAAGGAAAAGAAAACACAAAGAAGAAATACCTGCCGACATTTCCCAACACCACTGAGTGTCATCTTCCAGTCCAGCTCTTTGTGGCCGATTTCAGCATCAAGCTCATAAAGCTCATAGAACTTGCCCTGTTAATTTTTGGCTATAACCATTATCCCTTGATTATATAGTACATTTAGTTGCCTCCACGGATAAAAGGCCAGGAGTAATGATGAAGCAGTTCGACATGCCACTTAGTACAACTCCACAGCAATATTGTTGCAAAATTCAGTATCTCAGATTTTTTTCTCTAAATGAGAAGAAATCAGTAATTTAACCATTGAACACTGAAAATGAAGCAATTATTCATTCAGATGAATGACATACTACCTGCAAACTTAATTATCTCTACTTGCATGGATCCATTCTTCAGAATAATATCACATAAATAAAAACATATACTTTGACTTACCACTTTAAAGAATAGGACAACATCCATATACTGACATTTGACTGTCCAATATTGTCTTTGAGAGGCTGACATTTTTCTCAAAGCATCCTGAGGTATATGTAGTGTGCACTTATCATAAAGGGGATCATCGGGACTTCTTCTTTTAGCGTCCAGAATACGAGAGGGATGAAGCCACTCAAACTTACTAACTGAATCCTGACATTTATTGCTAATTGTTGGCATGTTGTCATCCTGGAGAAGCTTCACTCTCTTGCTAGGATTTGGACTAGAAGAGAAATTTCCAACATCAAACTTAGGAATTTCTTCTGTAACACTTTTCACACGAGGAGCAAATACAGTCACACCCGGAGTTTCTGGACCAGGTACATCAGCTACAATTTCAGCAGGAGCCAAACATTCTGAATCAAGGTCATTCATCTTGATGTCCAAGGAAATACTATCCTTCTTGGGATAATTAGATTCCATGACTTCATTAACTTTATGAAATCCCTTATGATCATCGTCACATTTCTTGTACCTGCAAAAGTAACAAGGAGATAACTTCTGACACCAAAAGCCAATCCAAATAAACTGAAGAGATGGGCGGTTAGAAAATTCCAAAGTTCTTCTGAAATATATGAATATATTCCTGTGTCAGTTACAGAGTTCTATAAGGAAACTGTCAAAACTAATCCGAAATTGCGAACTAAAAATTTGAGTATTCAGCCTGCCATTCTCTTTCCCAATGAATTACGGTAGTTTTAGGTCTTAAATGTTGGAATAAGAATATTTTTTCTAAATTTGCATCAAAGATTTCAGAGCACTGATTATGTCTTCCTCAATATTTCTCATCGAGACAGAGTCAGTCAAAAGAGGATAGTTCACACCAGAATTATCCAAAAAAGAGAATTATGGCCAGTTGTTGACCATTGAGAAAGTACTTTGAAACAATAGATTGGAAAACTGGTTAATTTTCATGCACAATCTGGCAGAAGAAACCAGTACTTTTTTATGTAAACAATTATATCATGAAGTTTAATTAATTCACATTGGATAACTAAAGAACTATAGGTGATTCAAGAGAATAAACGCCAGCAATCCTTAAAACAACCTCTGAGAAGAGCCGCTTAGCACTATAGAAATTGAGAATCAGAATTTCAACATCCTGATTTTTCTAATTTTCATCAAATGGCAGTGAGGGACTACACGCGTGCACAAAGCTGGAATCATGATTACAGCATGACTATGACACAATCTATCATGATATAAAACTTTAAACAACCACCAAACTCAAGTAGCCTAATATCAGGTGCAGTCAAAACAAACTAAGACACGAGGGGCACACTTCCATAACACATTTTTCTATTTCAAAACCCTAGTAATAGCAAAATGTTTCAGGAAACCTCATCTAAAAATAAGCGACGAGCCATGTTCTCTGCATCACACAAACACCAGAAATGGAATCCAAGAATAATCGACACCTTCAAAACAACGGCCCAAACTATCATCAAATCAAAGCACATCTAGGAGTACTTGATCACTGTTCTGAGCACAACCAACTGTCTAAGAGCCAAAGCAATCACACGATTTTCCTCGGCCGTACAGCACGCAATCGGCTATAGAAATTAGCAACTCTACCCGTCGCTCAGCCTTCCGCCTCCGTCAACCCTCACAAACTTATGCATGATGCTGGAAAACAAGGAGGAATCACCGGCGTCCTCCTTCGACTGGTGTAAACGACGCGGCTCCTTCTCTGGCGGAGTATCCGTCCCACGGACCTCCATTTCCGGCATCGAACCAGCACTTTCGTCGTCTTTGGACGGAACGGAAGCATCCTGACGCCATGACCTCGCCCACGCTTCGGCCACCGTCTGATTACTGGCGCCAGACGTTCGATTGTCCGGCGACGAACGCTGGAGGAAGGACAAGATCGACTTCTGGCGCGGCATTTTTGGAGCGAACTGAAGCGTGAGGTCGGTTTCCTTCCTTTGTGTGGCTTTTTGGTGCTTCGGAGGGAAAAACCGCGCCATTTTTATTCGCTCGAATGGGCCAAAATTCTTCTTTGGGCTAAATTTGGGGCCAGATTTTGGGCTTGAACTGCATGGGAGACCCGGTCGCAATAATCTAATTTAGACTACCTCCCTTTGTCCATCAACCTTTGCCAGCGCTCTATATTTCCAACGCATGACTATAACAATAGCATCTAATCTACTACCAAAAAAAAATTACATTTTCTTTCAAAAACGTAAATTAATTTGTAAAACGTGTAAAATACTTTCTGTTTAGAGAAATGCCACAATCCCTTCAATCCCCTCTCCAAACCTGATTATGTTGATGAGCCTGATTTCTAACCCAAGATAAGTGGAACTAGATTATGACTAAACTTTATGTTCATAGCTACGTGATGAATTTAAGATCTTTGTTTAGTTGACCAAAATCTTTTCTGGGAGTTTTATTTACAAAGAAAGAGTCGAGTGGCAATAATTGTAACTCACCGTTCCCAATAACAAATCAATTAAAATAGTGTTATTCGCTCTTTTTAATACGGTAAACGCATCCTCATTTATTGAAACCCACTTCTCCAAACAACGAATTTCCCCATCACTTGATTTTTCACGTATGATTTGAGGGATCATAGGTAAAGAAAGTTAAAATATTATGAAATGAGAGATTCTTTAAGTTTAGTATAAACAGTATAACAAAATAAGTAAATATTTACATCGTGGCAAATATTACGTCAATGGACACGTGATTCCCTAACCCTAAGATAAAAACTGGTTAGGCAAAATATACGAATATGTCCATAACTATAGTCAAACTTTCTTTTCTGTCAACTTCTTTTTTTCTTATACAATAATGTCACAACCTATGGTTTCTACCTTTTTTATGGCAAATAGTTGACGACGTGAGGGAGAAGTCTCACGTGGACATAACGGAGCCTGTAATGTCCTACGTGGTGAAGCGTCGTAATTCATACGTGGAATAGACCAATCTCCTTGTTGCCTGGCCCCAAATTGAAATAAAGAAAAGAAACACGAGGAACCCTAATTGCTTCACATTGAGGAAATCGGAGAAGGCTTAGCCGAAGACGAACGATGCGAAGGCGAAGTCGGAAGACGACCCTGTGAAGGCTGAAGAAGGCGAAGGCGAAAGCGAAGACGGTAGACCACCCTCTGTGTGACTGAAGAAAACGAAGACGAAGGGCGAAGACGACCCTCCGTGTGACTAACGAAGACGAAGGCGAAGAGCGAAGAGGACCCTGTGTGTTACTGAAAGAAGGCGACCTGTGTATGAGTGAAGTAGGCGACCCTGTGTTTGTGACTGAAAGAAGACCGGGTATGATGGCAAACTCTTGTTGGCTCCACTATTTGCTGTCGTGATTAGGTAGGTTATTAAGTAGGTAACTGTGGTGTTGTTTCGCTGAACAAACAGATACAATGAAGCGGCTCAATCTGAATATACATATTGGGGGTAGGATGAGCTTGTCTGGCCAGTGCTCATATACAGGAGGCTCGTTAGTTAAGTTTGACGGGGTGGATGCTGACCTTTTAGGTTATTTCACCTTGGTAGCGTTGGCTAAAGATTCTGGATTAAGTAGGGTGTTGAAAATATGGTATGGGCATCCCGGTCATAGCTTGTCATTGGTTAGGGAAATTGTATGAGACAAGGAGGTTATGAAAATGATCGAAGAATGTCAGGAAGGTGGAACAGTGGATATATACTGTGAAGGAGAGGGTGATAGTGTGGCTGATGACTTAGAAGTCTAAGAAGACCCGCATGAGGAGACTGAAAAGTTAGATTTATAAGAAGATCCTAATGAGGAGACTGGTGAATTAGAATTAGAGGATGATCCTATTGAGGAGATTGAGAATGCGGATAAAGGGGATGAGGTTAGAAGTGTGAGGGTAGAGAGTGATAAAGAGGAGGAGTTGGGTGTCCCTTAGCCTAACCCAGCTGATATTGATAATGATATACCTTTTCTAGATGTGGAGTCTGAGTACGAAAAATCAGATGTCGAATTAGGGGATGATTCTTATTGTGTGACCATAGGGGATAGACGGAAGCAACAGTTGTGTGAATACACTGAATATAACCCTCATTGTGATTACAAATTGATTGAGTGGAAGGCTGGTTTATGCTTTTAAAATCCTATACAAATGCATGATGCTGTCCAGCGGTATGCTATTGCAAATGGGTATAATTTGCGTTGGAAACGAAGTAATGAGAATAGATAGGAGGCTATTTGTGTGACTGGTTGTCCGTGGAGATGTTTTGGGTCTGGGCTAAAGAAGGAAAACATATTTGTTGTTAGATATGTGTTGAATGAGCATAAATGTAGTCGGAGTATGAGTAATCGTCAAGCAACAACTAGATGGTTGGCCAATCAATTCGTTGAAGGGGAAATTCGTAGGGCTGGTGTGACAGCCCGCGAAATTCAGCAGGAAGTAATGGGCAAGCACTATTTAGAAGTGCCATTAATGAAAGTTTATAAGGCGAGTTGGTTAGCTGATAAGTTGATTAATGGCACTATAGATGATCATTTCAAGGATTTGAGACCATATCTTGATGCGCTGCGATTGAAATATCCGACTTTGACATTTAAGCTGAGTTGTGACTTGACTCTCTCAACCGGGACTTATACAACATTCAAGAGATTCTTTGTTTGTGTTGACGCTCTGAAATCTGGATTTTTAGATTGATGTAGACCTTTCATAGGTTTTGATGGGACTTTTATTAAACATAAGTGTGGTGGGATTCTTTTAAGTGCCGTTGGTCGCGATGGCAATGAAGGAATGTTTCCCATAGCTTGGGCTGTTGTAGAAGGGGAAAACACAGATTCTTGGACTTGGTTTTTGGAGTTGCTTTTCCAGATTCTTGATGTGGGCAGTGGAGGAGGGTGGACCTTCATATCAGACCAACAGAAGGTATGTCGTTGTTGTTCCTGTTGTCAATCAATTCATGATATTGTTGTTCAATTTAATTGTTTTATTGCAGGGACTGCTCAATGCGGTTGCTAATCTGGCACCAGCAGCCGAGCATAGGAATTGTGCAAGGCATATTTACCAAAACTGGAAAGTGAAGCATAGAGGATTATTCCTGAAGAGCTGCTTTTATAAGATTGTGAAGAGTACTAATGAAACTGACTATGCCATTGCTTTGAAAGAGATGAGAGAGGCGTGATGGAATACCTGGTTCAATAGAGGCAGCTAATGATTTCCTTAAGCAAGGGCCGCAACATTTCTGCCAAGCATTTTTCAGCACATCAAGTAAGTGTGGCACAATCACAAACAATATGTGTGAGACCTTCAATTTATATATTGTTGCTGCACGGCGAATGCCTCTTATTGATATGCTTGAGAGAATTCGTCGGCTCTTAATGGTACGACAATGTGAGAAGAGGCAGATTGCTGAAAGAAGCCACGATAGCTTGTGCGCAAACATAAGGAAGGAGGTTGAATTACTCAAGGAAAGTGCAGGAAGGTATGTCGTTAAACCCTCGTTAGCTGAGAAGTTTGAGGTGTCTCTGGCTAATAATGAGAAGGATAGGTATTTGGTAGATTTCACTAGACGTGCTTGTAGCTGTCGTTTCTGGGACTTGAATCCTCTGCCTTGCTCCCATGCAATAGCTTGCATCAATTTCATGAAAAGGCCAGTAGAAGAATATGTGCATCCTAGCTTCAAAATCCTGACATATAAGAAAGCATATGGTCATGTATTAGAGCCTTTAGATGGAGTGAAATTCTGGCCGCGTGAGAACTTAGAAGTGATAAGGCCACCGCCTTATAAGAAGCTCCCTGGCCGACCAAAGAAGCACAAAAGGAGAGTTTCTAAGGAGGAGGAACCAAAGGATTCATCACAGCCCACTGGAATCTCAAAGTTGTCCAAAAGAGGAGTAGGTATGAAGTGTTCTATTTGTGGTGTTTTCGGACACAATAAGAGGACATGCAAGGGTGAAGCCTCTTCGCAGCAAGCTTCAACTCCAGTTCAGCCAACTGATGAACAAACATCTGAAGGCTCAGGTACCGTCCTAGGATTACCTATTACCAATGAATTGAACATAAAAAATCATACTTAACTATTCTTTGTTGCATTACAGGCAGGAGGATTATGCGCATGACTTGTCAAAACTGTGGAGGACATGGCCATAACAAGAGAACGTGCAAAGTTACTCCTGCACAACGAACAACAATGGCAGAAGATACAAGTGCTGATCGGAGCCAAGAATCCATTGTATCTCCATAGTCAAGACAGAAAGAAGCTGTGCGGAGGGGTAGGGGAAATGCAATGAGGAAGAGCAGGGGAAATGCTAGGCAGAGGGGCAGGGGTACTTGATCTTTGTTGTTGTTGTAACTGGAAGGCTGTAATGTGTTGTACTTCTGGTTGGTTCTATATGATGTATTTCTGGTTAGTAGTGTAGTTCTCGGGTGGTGTACTTCTAGTTAGTACTTCTGGTTAGTACTTTTGAAACTTTTGTTGTACGCTTTCGAAATCTCTTATCAATATGATGGTACTTCTGCTTGGTTCAATTCTGGTGCAATTTTGGAAAACCGGGCAACTTTGGGAATCTGTTCATCTCTGCAACTCTGTGCAAATCACAATTTCTGGTCTAATCAGAATGTGGGCATTTGGGCAACTTTGGCATTTGGGAATTTGGGCATTTGGGCAACTTTGGCATTTCGGAATCCTAGCATTTGGGAATCTGGGCATTCGGGAATCTGGGCATTTGGCCAACTTTGGCATTTGGGAATCTGGACATTTGGGATTCTGTCATTTGGGCAACTTTGGCCTTTACAGAATGTGGGCAAATTGTACAAATCTGGGAAAATTGCTCAGCCAAATGACAGCCAAATTACATTACATTTGCTCAGCTAAATGTTAAGTGCTCAGCTACATTACAACAGCCAACTACATACAAATATTGTTGGGAAATACTACAGCTAAGTACCATCCACCGACACTACCTAATGAAAACAATGAAAACAACAACAAAAATTACGAACACAGCTAACCAAAGTACAACCAGTCGCAAAGATGAGATTTGGGTCTTCATTTTCTCCGACTTCTCTTTCAGCTTTTTGTACTTAACAACCTTCATTTCCAACTTTGTCATAAGATCTTCTCTCGTTTGACATTTCCCCTTCAGGAATTCGATATCCTTCTTCAGTGCTTTCTTCGACTCTATAAGTTGATTCATGATATCCTTCTGCCTACTTGGGAAGTCATCGTCAATCCACTCGAAAAACCCACAATCATCTACCTGTCAATTATCAGACAAATCAACAAGAGAGTCTTGTTGGGCAGAAAAATTAACCCACGGAAATACACCTAACCTTCCAGCACGAACACCTATAGAATCGCCGACTAGGATTGCTCTTACTCCAGGATGTATACAGGGTGACCCTCCTTCCATGGTTGCAAACCCGTCCACCCACACTAGAGCTCGATACAGCAGAGCCAGTACTCATACCTTTTACCTCGTAACCGGTTGTAAACTCGCCCACCCGAAGCGGCCTCAAACCTTCGCCGGGTTGCCTCAATTCCTTCCTCCAAAGTCGACTCACTTCCTTCCTCCTGCCCTCACTTCGTTCTTCTGCCTTCGCCCGCCATTCCTCTTCTGGTCCCAATTAGGGTTCCGAATCTGGGGGCTTATTCGTTCTTCAACATCGCGTCTGAAAGACCTCCTTCTTTTCCACATCTGATTTCCACATCTGAATTACGATTCTTCACCACGTAGGATATTACAGCCTCCGTTATGTCCACGTGGGACTTCTCCCTCACGTCGTCAACTACTTGCCATAGAAAAGGTAGAAACCATAAGTTGTGACATTATTGTATAAGAAAAAAAGAAGTTGACAGAAAAGAAAGTTTGACTATAGTTATGGACATATTCGTATATTTTGCCAACTGGTTATTTAGCCAGTAACGAATATTACATCGAAGCCTGACACCACTGACCCCCCTCCCCTCGTGATTTACTCTCCCATTCCGATGCCCCGAATCAGGACGCGGCTCACTCCCTTTTGTACTAATTTTCATCTTTTTTAATATATTATACAAACGAAATTAGTATAATTTGTAATTATTAATAATGTACTAATAAAAATTAGTACAATATATAAATGTATACTAATACAGTATTTGTACATTGTACTAATTAGAACGGTAACAGCTTTATACCGATTAGTATAGTTGTAATTACTACAATTGTACTAATAAAAACTAGTACAATATACTAACGATGTACTAGTAATTATAAATTGTACTAATTTCGTTTGTATAATGTACTAATTTTGAATTAGTACAATTATAGTAATTACAACTGTACTAATCGGTACAAAACATTTACTGTTTATAAACTGTACTAATTTCGTTTGTGTAATGTACTAAAAAATGGTCTTAGTGCAAATGAGGACGTCCTCCAAAACCCTAATTATTGTACTAATTTAAAGAGTAAATGTTTTGTACCGATTAGTTCAATTGTAATTACTACTATTGTACTACGTAAAATTAATACAATGTACAGATATGTATTAGTACATCGTTTGTATATTGTACTAATTATAATTAGTAGAATTGTAGTAATTTTAAACAGTACTAATTTTATTTATACAATGTACTTGTTCGCTCCGGAAGTGACCGCAGACTAGCCGGATCCAAACACGTCGGAAATCTCTGGCACTACGGGTCAACTGGTGCCCGAAGGATTCGTTGAATATGTGGTCGCCGTATGAAATGAAAGAAAGAGAGGAAGACAGCGGATGGGCAGCCTTAAGCGGAAGCACTTATGGATGCCGTCGACGATGCCTTCGAGAGTGAGCAAGAACAAATGAGCACAAAGAGAGCTTGAACGCTGGAATGCTTGAAAGGATAAATTGACAATATGTCCGTCTGTAGAGAGGTTTTGATGTGTGTTTGTACAATGCCTAAGAACAACTATTTATACTAAGCTAAACCTACGTATATACGATAATGTAAGCACATATTGCACATATATTACGCTTCATTTACTATGAGTCTTCATGGAATATTCCCTTTCCATATGAGCACTCTTGGCAACAATCTCCTTTCGAATCTTGAGATCTTCTGGAGCCTTCCTTAACAGCTAATTGATCGATCGTGTCGCCCATTGGCCTTCGCCGTAGAGTTTCCTCACTCGCCCAGTCTGACTGTCGCTTGTCGCTTCGCCGACCTATTATCGTCCGTCGCCTGGTAATCCCGTCGCTTGGTGATCCCTTCGCCCAGCAAGTCTTCGCTTGGTGTGTATTCGTGGTCACATCCCTCTTGGATTTTTCTTCCTTGGACCTGTGTTCGGGATCGTCAATCCACATATTGGGCTGAGATCTGTGGCCTGGAATTTATGTTGCTAAACAGTACTAAAATACAAGGTCAAAATTATTACAAACGGGAGGGACACGGGACGTTAGCCGCGTCCCCCAAATCACGCTTGTAAAGTCAGCAAGAGGTGAGTGAGTTCCCGTAAATGAACATTACAAATAGCGAAAGCTCGTAAACACGCTTCAGTCTTTTCTAATTCTAGTAAAAAATATATATATTTTTTTTGTGGTTTTAATGATTACCTTTTAGAAGGAAAGTTTTTGCTTTTACTATTTCATAAGAGGGGTAGTCGGATCATTATTTCTCATTGTCACTTGATTATAATCATGAATTACTTAATTTAAATATATATTTTTTCATTTCAAATTCGGCGATTTATTTGTTGAATCTATCACAAACATGACACGACAAATAAAATAAAGCGACAAGAATTTTGAGTTTGATTCGCGTGAGGCTGTGACCAAGAAACAAAGGCCACTCCCATAATAAATCACGTGTATCCCCCCATCTTCTATTCGTTCCCTTCGAAGTATTTTTTACGTACACAGAAACAACGAGACGACGTTCAACCAGTGAAGAAGAACTTATTGAGGTGCAGAGAGAGGGAAGAGTTTGCGAGAAGGATATGATTGTCTCTGTTTAGGCCTCAGAGCCAGGGAGAGTTGTAAATGGGAGTAACAACGGACTTGACCTGGAGATACTTATGGAGTGCATCCAACCCTAAGTCCCTCCCAAACCCGCTCCCCTTGTAACCCCCGTACGGGCAGTCGCTGTCGAACGCGAAGTAGCAGTTTATCCAGATGATCCCCGCCCTGATCGACCTCGACACAGTATTCGCTATGTTCAGGTCCTTTGTCACAATCCCTGCCGCCAGGCCATACCTCGTGCTGTTTGCCCTCTGTATCGCCTCCTCTACGGTCCTGCACTCACTCGGCCCCCAAGCAATATAAGAACGACAATGATCCTCTTTCAATTCCAATGCATCATGCGTGTCATGAACTACTCACTTGAATTTCATGAGGGCCATGACCGGCCCGAAGATCTCGTCCCTTGCAATTGTCATGTCATCCTGGGGGCATAAAGTTCATCTAAACTATGCAGGACAGGTATCTGAACAATTGGCTCCGAGAAGAGAGATGGCGATGTTATACCTTAACGTCAGCGAAGATTGTCGGCTGGATGTAGTAGCCTTTCGTACCCACGGGCTTTCCACCGGTGAGCAGGGTAGCTCCTTCGACCTTGCCATGCTCAATATAGGAAAGTATCTTCTCGAATTGCTTCTTATCAACCTGCAAGTTGTTTAACCCGCTAGAACAGGTCATAGGATAAGAATGACTGGAGTTTCGGTTTGAACGGATTCATACCTGCGGCCCATGATTCGTTGTAGGGTCAAAAGGATCTCCAACCGTCCACGCTTTTGCTTTCTCGACCAGCTTCTTCTCCAGCTCTTCGTAAATCCCTTCTTGCACAAATACCCGAGAACTTGCGACACATATTTCTCCCTAATCATGAAAAATTGGATAAAAGTTACGCTTTCATCGTTGTCCATTGCTTCTTGTTCACGGTTGGTTTGAATTTGCTAGTGGTCACCTTATTATGAACCACTCCGAGCAGAGCGAGTTCGGCTGCTTTGTCTACATCGGCATCATTGAATATAATAATAGGGGATTTGCCACCTAATTCCAGAGAGACAGTTTTCAGATTGCTTGCCGCCGCTGCCTGCATTACAAGGCGGCCGACTTCGGTGGACCCCGTAAAGCTCACCTGCATCAGTTTCGTAACCATCAGATCTTATTCTCGGACTATCGGCTATCCAACCCACGATTCATTCCCAACATTCTTAGGAGCTCACGCTGTCTATGTCCATGTGACTACATATGGAAGCTCCAGCTGTTGGGCCATACCCGGTTATGACATTGACCACTCCAGCAGGGATTCCGGCCTAAGAAGCAAGCAAAAAATAGAAGGTCGGAGTCAATATGCATATGATCACTTAAGCCAGGCATTCGAAGAAGCAGTGAAGAAGGACCTGCTTGGCGAGATTGGCATAGAAAAGAGCTGAGAGTGGGGTCTGCTCGGCAGGCTTAATGATGATGGTACACCCGGCCGCCAATGCAGGAGCGAGCTTCATGAACAATATGTTTGTAGGGAAGTTCCAGGGGATGATAGCCCCCACCACTCCGATCGGTTCAAGCAAGGTGATCGCCTGATACTCTCCTGACATCTTAAGCACCTCTCCGTGTATTTTGTCAGCCGCGCCGGCATAGTACCTCAACAGTGCAGCCCCATGGGGGATGTCCACTGTTTTACCCCAGCTAAACAACTTCCCGGCATCGACCGTGTCCAAAGCAGCCAATTCCTCTATGTTCTCGTCGATCAAGTCTGCAAACTTCATCAGTATCCTCGACCTCTCCTGACAATCAAAAAGAACACGACACCATGCTACCACAAGACAACCGGAAACATCATCAACGTCAGCTTATGAGTCAAGAGGTTACAACATACATAGCCAGACATCCGAGGCCATCGCCCGTGGTCAAACGCCTCACGGGCAGCTTTCACAGCCAGGTCGACGTCTTCCTTGTCCCCTTCCGCGATCATCGCGATCACCTCCCCTGTTCTTGGGTCAATCGTCTCGAAAGTCCGGCCTACACATTCCCATCAATCCACTCAGCCAACCAAGATAGACTAATCGATCAACGACCGTAGCTAGCTGCTATTAGGAAAAAAAAGGGACGCTGTTATCAGCGCAGAAAGAAGCCACGAGTTCAACTTCAACCCAACCAGCTCAAACAGCTCGCAGATGGATGAACAACACTCATAGCTCCAAGCCTTGAGGAAAATCATGGACGAACAGAATCGAGGAACTCTGGAACGTTTAATCAGAATCAAGACCAAAAAGAAGCAGTCGCCGAGTTCAAAATCCAAGCACGAGGAATTAAGGAAGCTCCGAAGTGGTCGGAAACAAAGACAACCTCCGACGGCATCGACGAACTCCCCGTTGATGAACAGCTTGGTGAACTTGATATGGGGAATCTGAGAGCCCTTGAAACCGAGACCCCCAGACCCATTGGACTTGCCCTCCTCCCCCGCCATGTCTACCTTTGTCCGGTCTTCGGGAACTTGCGGAGTTCCTTTTCTCCGTGTTTGGGGGGGATAGGAGGGGTTCAACCTTGCTACGCTCTAAATATATAAAATCAGTGGGTGAGCGGTCGCTGATTCCACAGCGATGATGAGGTGTTGCTTTGAAATGAAACAAGGCCGGGCCTACCCTCAACCTCACCACCGCCTTTGTCCATGCACTTGTTTTCTGGTTAATTAATCTAATTTATTAGCGACTTAGGCTTTTACCCATTTATCCTTTAATGTCGCAACCAGTTCAATCTCAAATTCACTAAATACTTCCGCTTTGGGCGGCATTATTCCAACCCTTTCTTTTTTTTTTCTAGTGCATATCCCCAAGTTGTACTTTTTCTGGTTATTTCTTTTACGTTTCAAATTACCGAATGGTTAAAAAAATCACGATATTCTAAATTTATAAATTTTTTAAAAAATTATTTGCTTCATTTTTTTTAAAAGTAGGAACAACCGCCGTGTTTTGTTAAAGTGGAAATTTATTTTTGTAAAATATCGATTCGCCGACTTTCTTTTTCAGCTTAACGTGAAAAGTTATATTTATGGTCTTAAATCAATATTATAAATCTTTTGTGTCCTAATTTAGACGTTGTATCAATTTGGGTAACGAAGTTCAAATAATTTCGGCGGTGGCTTGTTTTAATTTTCTTTTATTTTTCTTACTTGGAGAAAAAATATCGGTTTTCTCTTTAACTTTGGGCTTATTTTTTATTATCCTAACAATTAACACTATTTCATTTGTGGCTAAATCGATGTTATAAATCTTTTGTAGCCTCATTTAAATGTCTTCATCGGCAAACCACTTCATGTGATCTCTGTCAAACGCTAGACAAAAGCATTTTGCCCCAAATCGCTTATGGCGCTTAAATTAGACAAAAAATTTAAAGATTAGGACAAAAAAGAGAAAAAATAAAGCCTGATCATATCGGGAGTTATTTAAAGTCGGTTGCCAACTAAACCCTATTTTAAATAAGACTACAAAGATTTATATTATCGATTTAAGGTCACGAAAGAATAGCTTTAAATGTTATGATAAAAAATAGGTAAAATATACGATAATATCATAAACTATGCTCAAACTTTTTGTTTTGTCAAAATTTTTTTCGGCTATACGATATTATCACTATCTTTAAGGTTGTAATTTTTTGTGGCCAATCTTGGATTTTATTGTTAGAAAACCAAACAGGTCCTAATCTTTAAATTTCAATTATTGACTAAAAAAAGTGAAAAAATGGATAATAATATTAAACAATTTCATGTGTTATTTATTATATAATTTTAATAGTTAAATTAAGTAATTTGGAAGTCGAAGTTGGACTGTCGTTATTGATGCTGTTAAGAATCTGTAAAATCGATGAAGAACGGATGATGGACTTATTGTGAGGTTACTACCACGCATAAACTGGATTGCAAAACGATGCAATGAGAGGTTAAAAGTCAACTATTATAGGATAACTGTTAGACAGTATTAAAGCCTTGTTTGGTTTTCTCAGAGTAAAATTCAAGATTTGACAAAAAAAATTACAACACCAAAGATAGTGATAATATCGTATAACCAAAAAAGATTTTGACAAAACAGAAAGTTTGAGCATAGTTTCTAATATTATCGTATATTTTGCCAAAAATAAAATTGGTTCAAAGTTGAGTAAAAACCGATATTTTGTCTCCTCGTAAGATGAAGAAAAAAAACCTAAAATAAGGTACTCGGAAATTATTTTAATTTTGTTAGCCAAATTTACAACGGCGCCTAAATTAGATAATAAAAAATTTATAATATTAATTTAAGATCATAAATATAGCCTTTCAAACGGTAGGCAAAAAAAAGTGGCCCAAAATTTGAAACACCATTCGATATTTTGTCATTTATTTTTTATAGTTTCCAAGCCGACCCTGATTTATTATTCGTGGATCAAACTAGTTTTGGCTGGCACTCGCATTTATTATTTCGTGGAATCAACGTGCAAACACGTTTTTTGACGATCCTTTACATGGAATCGACCGATGTAGGCGGCACCTGTCCTATCGGGCCATTCCCTCTTTTTTCATCCTTCGTTGTAAGTATAATAATGCTAAAAGAAACCCAATTATAAGAGAGATAACGTGAAGATCGATCAAATAATTCAAATGCTCGAGGATGACCAGAAAAGTCAATCGACGATTTAATAATACAATTTTTAACAGGGAAACGACAAATGGGGGGAGGCTCACATCGAGGTGGTATGCGAGAGGGCGTGACGGGTTTTTGGTTGAAAAGATGGGCCAACGCCCCCATTGTCAACTACCTATTTTTTTTATAATGCTCGAATCTCAAAGGGAAGATATTTAAACAAAGAAAGTTAATGGTTCCGAAGTAGGCATCGGATCGTTGGGACAATGTACTTATCAAATTGAATCAATTAATCCCCAAGGACACGAATCAGACAGCAACACTACTGTAAAAAAAAATTTCAAATTCGAATCTCCACAGCGCGTGATCACGACATAATTACTACGGAAGTGTAGTCAATTTTCACGACTAAGTTACTTTTCTTTTCTTGTTTATCCATAAGAATCGATTCGAACCTTTTTCCTCAAATATCATATCTCCTGATCTTTTACACCCAACTCATACACCTAACATGAATTAAAAAAGCCATTTAAGGTTTTATTGGAAACATTTCCCCCAGGTCTAGCTCAATTATTGTTTTCTTTAAACAAAGAAATAATCATAATCTTCTGCTTGTCCTTGGGACTGAGATGGAGGACCCTTTAATAATTAGAATACGTCGGAAGGGTGGGTGTGATGTTGACGGGATATTGTATAATATGTTCAATAAACAACAAATCTGCCTTCATCAAGTTTGATTTTTCTTTAAATGAAAATATGATGCGGCACAATAATAATAATAAATAAAAAGAAATGATCGGATTGACTTTTCTGCTTTTCGGTTTTTCTTAAATGAATTTTATTTTTGCCTTGGGAATCTCCTTAAACCTCATCCGATGTCACATATGGACAAAACTGATCCACGTAGTTAGCGAACAGAACAGTCATTTGCATGATGAACTATTATAATGCTGCCAATCCGCAATCATCCCTATCAGTCAGAAATATCGGGCGAC
This sequence comes from Melastoma dodecandrum, assembly GCA_029817715.1. Lineage (NCBI taxonomy): Eukaryota > Viridiplantae > Streptophyta > Magnoliopsida > Myrtales > Melastomataceae > Melastoma > Melastoma dodecandrum. Next base: position 6,691,472 of record JARUPY010000607.1, on the reverse strand, counting down.
ATTAATTGGGGTATCCGGTAATAAAATTATTACGGGTACAATCATTATTCGAATTTTATGAGATTGAAATTATTTTAAAATATAAGCAATTTCCTTGATTTTTGTCTACCAAACACCACCACCACACAGAGGCTCGGACGTTGTGAATCGATGGGTCGATTAAAAAGAAAATATACTATAGCCTGAGAAGAAATATATGAGTTTAATAATTTGAATTGAAAATTTACAAAATTTCAAAATTCAATTCCTCGAATATTGGAATGTCAGTGTTATTAAAAATAAGCTCAAAAATCAAAATGATAAAAGAACTCCTCATACAAATTATTCATTTTGTCGGAGTAATTTGCCTTTTCGTTTTCTTAAGTCAAAGATTTTTTTTTCCATTTTTAAACAAATATTAAAAAAAATAGTGACATGACCAAAATTAACAATCACATATTAACCCGAGTGTTTGCAAAACAAGTATTTAGTAGTTGTTAAAGAGATCATATCCGTTCCCTCATGTAACACGTTCCCCAAAGTTTGGGTTTATTACACGTCACGTAAATACTGAGTAGTTGTTACAAACTTCATTATTACGTATGGACGTTGATATAGGAGTACTCGTACTCCTCCCTCCTGGCTATCAGAGCCAAGGGGAATCAAAGATGGGAGTCACAACAGACTTAACATGGAGGTACTTATGCAGCCCATCCATCCCCATGTCCTTCCCGAAGCCGCTCATCTTGAACCCTCCGAAAGGGCAGTCCAAGTCGAACACCATGTAGCAGTTCAACCAAACTATCCCTGCTCTTACCGACCTCGACACCCTGTTCGCCACATTTATGTCCCGAGTCACTACCCCTGCCGCCAGCCCATACCTAGTTTCGTTCGCCCGTCGTATCGCCTCCTCCGTCGTCCTGTGTCCAGTTCCATCGTGGGCATTTAGCGAGATACCACTAAATAAATGGGAGAAACACGAGCGATGGGACTGGGGCTACTCACTTGAATTTCATGAGAGACATGACCGGTCCGAAGATCTCATCCTTTGCTATCGTCATGTCGTCCTGCGAGACCCCATAATGAGTGGTTTGTGTTAGACGTTCGTTTCCGTACCTTGTGGTTCAATATGGTCACCGTTTACCTTAACATCTGCAAAAATGGTGGGCTTGATATAGAACCCCTTTGTACCTATGGATTCACCGCCGGCCAGCAACCGAGCACCCTCTCTTTTGCCGTGTCCAATGTAAGACATGATTTTGTCGAACTGTGGTTTATCTGTCTGCCACATCCCGAAAATCACCTGATCTAGTTAAATCGTGCTTCAAGAGTAGCGAAATTTCAAGTTGGGCTTCGTACCTGAGGGCCTTGGTGGACGTTCGGATCAAAAGGATCGCCGACGGTCCAAGCCTTAACTTTCTCAACTACTTTCTTCTCAAACTCTTCGTATATCCCTTCCTGAACATACACACGAGAACTAGCCACACACACTTCACCCTTGTTAGCTAACACCCCCTGGAGAGCCAGATCCGCAGCCATATCGACATCTGCGTCGTCGAAAATGAGAAGAGGTGACTTCCCCCCTAACTCGAGGGAAACTATCTTCAGGTTACTCGTTGCCGACGCCTGCATCACTAGCCTTCCCACCTCAGTCGACCCAGTAAAACTTACCTGCAATGGATTTGAGAATTCAGAACTTGTCCTAAAACCTGTGATTGGACAGGAGCCGGGATTTACCATATCGATGTCCATGTGATGGCTGATTGCTGCACCGGCAGTCGGTCCATATCCAGTTACAACATTGATCACTCCATCGGGAATCCCGGCCTGATGAATTCAATTCAGAAATGATACAAGATAGATGAATTGACGAGCAGGCCAAACTTTTCAATCAAAGTCTTACTTGCTTGGCAAGATGGGCATAATACAATGCTGAGAGCGAGGTTTGCTCCGCCGGCTTGACAATCATCGTGCAACCGGCGGCTAATGCTGGGGAGACCTTGAAGAAGAACATCAGCGAGGGCGAGTTCCATGGGATAATGTGCCCGACAACTCCGACAGGTTCCCTCAGGGTATAGGCGTGGAAGTTCCCGGACATCTTGAGAACCTCCCCGTGGATCTTATCCGCTGCGCCAGCATAGTACCTTAGCAGCCTCACCGCGATGGGAATCTCCATACCCTTAACCAAACCAAGAAGTTTCCCTCCCTCGATCGCATCCAGCATGGCCAGCTCTTCCAGGTTCTCCTCAACCAGGTCCCCAAACTTCATCATGATCCTTCCTCGTTCCTGCTCGAAACATATCAGTCGCCAAGCTTGGGGAAAGGATTAAAGCTTAGCTTAGGGAAAAGGAAACTCAGTTACGTAGCCAGAGAGCCGAGGCCAGGGTCCATCGTCAAAGGATTCACGAGCTGACCTGACAGCACGGTTGACATCCTCCTTGTCTCCTTCGGCGACACGGGCGATCGTATCCCCTGTTCTCGGATCAATTGTCTCGAATTCTTTCCCTGTTGTCCGTAAAATCAAGCCAAACAAAAACCAAACTCTTTTAATAGTATGTGACGGGGACAACACCCAGAACCGACGCCATCAACGAACACAGTCGATTCCGGGGAATCGGATCGAGTCCTAGCTCTCGGAGCTGGGGACATGCTTTATGTCTTACCAGACAAAGAGTCAACGAACTCTCCGTTAATGAAAAGCCTGGTGAACTTCACCTCGACCTCGGGAACATGGAAACCAGCGGCCTGAGAGGAGTCCCGAGGGGCGTTGTCGTCCATGTAGTGGTCGTCCTTGTCCGGGACTTGCGGCTGCCGTAGAATCCCCGAATGTATCGGTGAAATCAGGGGATGGAAGTTGGCCGGATCTGCAGTTGTTTAGCCTCTTGGGAACGTGAAGACTAAGATGCGATTCCCCTCTTAACCCCCCCCCCCCCTCCCCCACCCCAAAAGAAATAACAAAAACTCGGTAGTAGACTCTGCAGTCAGCCGGTCCCACCATAAAATTCTTACTCACCCCAAATCTCACGAGAAAATATAATATTATTTTTTCGCATGTGGACACATGCACCTTTTTCCTAATAATAATAAATAGAGCCCATCCAAGTCACGCCAACATCTTACTTTGGTTTTTTCTTTTCACAGGTTGTACCCAAGTCTTATCCCCCGTCAGATTCTCTGCGCTTACGCGTTCAAACAACAATTACTTCCGGACAACGTTTCGGGCCCGCCAATTAATCCCAAGATATTTTATTTCTGACGTGAACAAATTTTGTAGCCGTTGAACCCAGGAGGATATCCTGGAGGCCAACTTTGGGTCCTTTGTGATCACTGTAGCATGGGCGTATTTGTACTTTTTCCTTCGAACTGCCTTTGAACAAAGACCCATCTGCGTGTTATGGTCCGAGTATTATCCGTTTCTTCCGATATGAAAATTGGAAAAGAGATACTGCCTCAGGATGCCTTCATTGACTCCTACATACTAAGAGACCCTGCTAGCGACCTGCCCTCAAAACAATGGGACGTACGAACTTCAACGATCCTTGGAATCGCATCACTTCTAAGACCATGTGCTAACTCTTAGGGATTTGGTCGCCGGTGATACCAAAAGTTTCTTCGTCGAAATTTACAATCCCCAATTCATAGCACGACAACTAGGGTTTGCCCAAAGCAGCCCCTTTTCTTTCATCGATTCCTTCACTACAGAATTAGAAGGGCATGTCAGCATCGATTTCGGCTATGCTAGTTCGGTAAGTATTGACCTTAGATTCGATACAGTTTTACCTTGTTGATTAGTAATAACATCTTTTATTATGCAGCTATTTGCTGTCTTGGATCAAGCAATCGTGTCAATTACTTTCCCCGACACATCAGAAGGATGTGATGCAATGAGAGTGTTCAACAGCTGTTGGAATAAGTCTTTCGGCAAGATGTTGCCGAAGACAAACTTCCCCAAGAAAACCAACGAAGTGATGTTGCAAACGGAAAACTTTTGCAGCCTTTTAACCGCCAAGTAAGAGAAGTCATTAATGCTAGGTACCACTGCTGAATTTTCTTTGTTAACTTAACTAATGACCCTCGCAAATTTGTGTTGATAGGGGCATTATATTCTGTGGCACTGCCAGCTACCACGGGAAAGAGAAGACTGAAGAAGAAAAGGACACCCACAGTCATCGTGTCAAAGAAGGCTACCACTCGAGCATCTTCGAATAAAAGTGAATATTCTGACAAAGTCGTGGAAGATGAAACTACGGAACTCCGCCGAAGACCCAGGAAGACTAAGCCATCTCCGATTCCAGAAGAAACTCTCATAAATGGGGAGGAAGTATTCGATGTTGATCCCCCGCACGCATCTGACAAAGAGGCTCTCCCACCGTCGGAGGAGATGACTCGGGCTTCTGATATGGTAAGTTTTAAACATTCACATGAAATATAACATGCTGAAGTTGTGATTTCGTGTAAATGCAGGTTGAGTATGACGATCTATTCACTCCACCATCTCCCCCAGGAGAAGATGTTCCCAACGTCGAAACTGCGACCGTAGTACCAGTCGGTAATGTTTCTAAAGAACTTTCGACAGAGGAGATCCGTAAGGGTGACAAGGCATCTGCTTCGCAGGAGGGAAACCTTGCTTCGAACGAAGAGGTATGTCGATTGAATTCAAGTTAAGGAAACTTAAATATTACTTGACTTTCCGCATACCTAGGTCGCTACACTCTCATCTAAGAGTCTTACATCTAACCGTGATCGAACAATCGAGGAATCCATTCTTGAGAAAACTTGTCAAGTCGCATCCTTTCAACACGACGATGCTCCTGTTAACTCTTATCCCACAATTCCTTCGCAGTCAATGTTCCAGAGTCGACAGATGTGACACTCGTAGTTAACGTCGATATAATTTGCCACACACCGGAAGCGGCTAGAGGGTTAGATGACGCTGGCTTCACCGATATGCTAGAAAATCTTCGGGTAATAGATTTTATTACAAAATCTGTCTCGAAGGATAAAACTAACGTAACCTACTTTGATCAGCAAAATTTTGAGCTATCACCAGTAAAGACCTCAGCGAACCTAAGCCATGTAGCCTCCTCAAGCAACATGGCTCAGATGAGTGTTAATCCAAGCGACCCCACATCGCTTGCTAAAAAACTACTTGAAGTACTCCGACGTGCAGAACCATCGGCATCCAACTTTGACGAGCTAGTTCGCGTCATGAAAGCTATCGAGAGGCACGCCAAGGCTCCCATCAACTTGCTCAACATCTGCCAAGGTCTCAAGGAAACATTATGGAAGTCTTAGGAAGATTGAGAGAGATTCTTGTCGGATGCGAGACAGTGGAAGGATTTCTCCACGAAGTTGATGATTTATGACTCTGTTTATCACAAGGCGATGTCGATTTCTTCCGTGCATACACATTTGATCGATGAACGAGACCGATTGGAGGGTGAAATCCTTAATCTGACGTCGAAGTTGGAAAAGATCGAGGCCGAGGTGATTGTCAGAGAGAATGAGCGAGAAGTCGAAGCAAATCGCCTTCCTCCGTACGAGATGAATAACCTGATGTCCTTCCAGAAAGCCGTGAATGTCCTCATGGTTAAGAACAACACTCGAGCTTATTTTGTCGATTTAGTAGCAGGGCTCTTTATGGTTCTGGGCAGTGATTTCGTTGATGAATTTTATGTTTTCCTCCTTATTTAATGAATTTGGTAGTTTGAACAAATCTGAATTTAGACCGACTTGCTCTATCGATTCATCTTATAATCGAATTCCAAATCGTCGCAAATTTAAGATATTTAAATTTGGTCAGTTAGGAAATTAAAGCTAATTTAATGAAGTTGTTACGATCCCTAGGGAATCGTAAAGATTTTGTGGAGACTGTTGAGTTTCTCCACAACCGATGCACCTTTAAATGACTGCCTATAAATAGCAAAGGGGTGGGCAGTCATTAGCCTACACGTTTCATTTGAACAACTCAGCCATAATGTCCCGCCAAAAAGCTGTTCTTCCAAACCCACAACTTTTTTCGAAATCCATAGAGCCTAGGTTCTCAACCATAGACCCCATGAAAGCCTATGTTACCAACCTTAGGTGGGAATATGCTTTTGTTGTCCGGCACAATGGCTCAAGTACAAGCTTGAGTCAGGCAAACGAAAGTTTGCCCAGGTTGCAAACGTCACTTCGTGGTATCGGACAACAGAGCTTTCTTGGCCTCCTCGAGGTAAGTCGAGAGCAAACAAAGCTGGGAAAAACATTCCTGACTGCAGATGCTCTCCAAACACCTGCTTGGGAAGGAGGGAAGGATTGGAGCTTCACAAAAGTCACTTCCAGTGAGTGGGATAATCGACTTTAATGTCGACAACAATGTTTGCGACAATCGACATTTGTGTCGACGACAGTACCTGTGACAACCGAAGATCGAAAGTGCTTAGTTTCGAAGGAATTAATATGTTGTTTTTATGTGCATCGATCCACTTGTAATCCATTTAAGTATGACAAATGATAAACATTTTTAGGGTATACTTCATCGACCCTAAAGGACCATCCCAAGTAGGAGAGCATTTGCCTAAAAAGTAATCTCTTTTCCCAATCAGAATGATCATTTTCCAGACTAAATCTCATTTTTTAAAGGATTTTAAGACGACTTTTCTATTGTAGCTTCGAGCGACTCTTTCCTTTTGAACTTGTATTCGATTCAATGCTTGACAACGAGTCTACTCTAAATTTTCCAACTCCAAGTGCATCGACTCCTCATAATCAATTGGGCAATTGTTCTATGAGCCAGAATCCTCATCGATTTATAACGGACTTCGATGGGAAGGATCGCATCATGTCCATAAACTAGAGTGTATGGAGCTTGACCAATGCTTTCCCGTTTAGTGACACGTAAGGCCCAAAGTACATCTAATAACAATGTATGTCACAATCGAGGATTATCATCGATCATTTTCTGAATTGCATTTTTATGATCTTGTTGGTCGATTCTGCCTGTCCATTCGATTGAGCATAGTAAGGCGAAGAATTTGTCAACACGAATCCAAACTCATATGCAAATTCCTTGATTAGATTACCATTAAAGACGATAGCATTATTGGCCACAATATTGTGAGGAATGCCAAATCGATAAATGATGTCTGATCGAAGGAAATCTATTACATCACTCTGAGTGACATTCTTGTAAGACTTTGCTTCGACCCACTTAGTAAAGTAGTCTGTGGCTACAAGGATATAAGAGTGTCCACTGCTCGAGCTTGGTCTTATTTCTCCAATCATATCCATAGCCCAAGATCGAAATGGCCAAGGTTTAACTACAGGATGTAAGGGAGTTGCTGGTACTTGAGATATTGGCCCATGCTTTTGACCTTGCAACCTTTAGCCATATTTATACAATCCTTCACCATCGACGGCCAATAAAACACATGTCTTCTAATCGACCAGCACATATTTGGGCCAGAATGATGAAGACCACAGAATCCCTTATGCGCTTCTATCATTATGGGAATTGCTTCATCCATATCGATACAATACGTTGTCGATTAGCGAGTAAAATCGCGCCGGATACAATACGGTTGCTCCCTTACCAGGATTAGAAAAAATTTCCATGAATAAATTTCTCAATTCAATTGTCGTACGAAAAATACTAATGGAGTTCACATGTGTGATATCATTGGCTAGTATAGAAGTTAATGATTGTACCTGCCCTCCAATTTCTTGCAACATTTGAGGGCTAACTTTAAATCCAGAACCATGTTGTGCCAACTAGTTTGCTTCGGAATTTTCTTCCCTATGAACGTATTCGAAGCGCATTTCCTTAAAAAAGGAAGATAACTCATATACTTTGTCTAAGTATCGTTGAAGATGGTCGAAGGTACATATCCTCAATCCTAGAACATGATTGATGACGAGCTGTGGGTCTCCTCGAACTATTGCATATGATACTTGAAGATCGATCATTGTTGGTAAAGTAAGAACTAAAGCTTCATATTCGACAAAATTATTTGTTAAACTATCGTGGATCCTATAGGCCACTTTATGCTTTACTTTCAAAGGCGATAGGACATAAATCCCTACCCCAGCTCCTTCGCTAGATACGGATCCATCAAACCATGCTTTCCAGGATTCAATCGGATCTTGGGAATCTGTTGTCTTGGAGTTAGTGTATTGGGCTAGGAAGTCGGCCAAGATTTGTCCTTTGACTTACGCTTGCGGTCGATATTACAAATCAAAAGGAGACAAAATAAGGATCCATTTGCTCAGCCTGCCTGACAACATAGGACTGTCGAATAACATTTTTAGTACAGGAGTATTCGATACTACATACACTGTACTATTTCCAATATAATGTCGAACTTTCAAAACAGCATGATCTAATGAAAGGCATAACTTCTCATTGACAGTGTACCTACATTCGATTGGTGAAAGTATTCGAGATAGATAACAAATAACACTCTCTTTTCTTCGATCGTCCTCTTACACCAGCATCGATCCAAGTACACGATCTCCCGCAGCGACATATAACGAGAAGGATCGATCATATCTTGGTGGAGCTAAAACAGGTGGGTTGGCGAGATATGACTTAATAGATTCGAAGGCTTCTTGGTGGCTATTAGTCCATTCAAAACCATTGTGTCCTCGTAGCAAGTATGAGAACACCGATGTTCGGCCATCAAGAATGCCTATGAACCTTCGTAAATAGTTTATTTTTCCTAAAAATGCTTGAAGTCGTTTTTTAGTCGACGGATGAGGTAAATTCTGTATTGCCCTGATTTTTCCAGGATCAATTTCGATCCCTTGCTGATGAACTAAAAATCCCAAAAATTGTCCAGCGCGAACACCAAAGGCGCATTTCATGGAATTGAGCTTCAAGTTAGGCTTCCTCATCAGGAGGAAAGCCTTTCAAGATCGTGACATTCATCCGTCAAAGATTTTACAATGATATCATCAATGTAAACTTCGACTGTTGATCCAATTAAAGGGTTGAAAATGAGATTCATTGCACTTTGATAAGTCGCTCCAGCGTTCTTTAGACCAATTAGCATTACAATCCATTCGAAAATTCCAAAAGGACAACGAAATGCTGTCTTGTGAATATCATTTTTGGCAATAAAGATCTGATTATATCCAGACTATCCATCCATAAAAGACATAATCCGATGCCCAAAAGTCTTGTCGATAAGTTCATCTGCTACTGGCATAGGATATTCTCTTTTGGAGTTGCTTTGTTGGGGTCTCTGAAATCGATACAGACTCGAGTCTTTCCGTTCTTCTTCTTTACAGGAACAATAGAAGAGATCCTTTCTGTATATTGAGATGTCCTTATATACCCAGCGTCGAACAACTTTTTTACCTCTACATAGACTTGTTGTCTATGTTCTGTTGGTAGTCGGCGCGGAGCTTGTTTCACAAGTTTAAAATCTGATTTAGTAGGTAGAGTCAACCAATCGTCGATCTAAACCAGGTATTTCAGTATAGTCCCATGCAAAACAGTCTTTGAATTCTTTTAGGAGGGTTAGGATCGATTGAAAGAGATCTGTATCAATAGAACCACTAATAAAGGTAGGTCGTTGAATTGCATCGTCACTTAAATTTACTGTAATGAGAGGATCACGAGGCATCATTAATGTGTGTCGATCCTCTGGTGATCCAGCTATTGATTTATCACAATACGTTGTTTTATTCATAGCAGGATGGAATACAACACCAGTTGAATCTACACACGATTGCTAACCCAGATTCGACTCATCCTCTTCAGCACGCTGGTCGGGACTATATACGTCCAATGAACTAGTTTCAAGACACAAATCTAGACTAACTCTAGGCCTAGTTAGTCTATACACTCGTAGTCGCTCCAACACATCAGCGACTACATGCTCCTTATCTAGATCAAGCATCTTCGACATCCCGGAGGATTTTCTTAGGCTCCAAGTCCGGATTATTAGCACCATCATTCTCCTTTCCATCAGCATGGTCATTGTTATCCTCTCCATCAACAGGATCATCAGTCTCTTTTTCTTGGCAAGTCGAGGAATTATTCCGGCGGTTTCCTTAATGGAGTGAAGGATACAAGAAAGTTTTACTTCTCTCTTGGCCTAAGCCTTAGCTTCGACTGCAGGAGGTACTATATTGGAATCCCATCCAGATGCGGCATTGACGATGGGATCCGGAGGTCCCCCATACTTCACTAGATATTCGAACTTTCCAGTCGATTCACCCAATGGTCCGACATTTGGGTCTCCCAGGGCATACATCTTCTTCAGACTCATATCATTGACTGTGCCAATAGCATCACCTATGCAAAGGCAGAAAGTTTCGTCTCTCAAAGGCAGAAACCCTTTGTGTGTCTACGAGCTGCCGGTGTTAGCCATAATTCACAAGAACATTCTTCCTACAGTGATGAATATAAGCGCAATTAAGAGCGGATCATTTCCTGTCGTTCACTCCTTCTAAGATTCATTGGATGGTTCATTCTACTACAGGATTAAAATATGTGTTAATGGTTGAGTCAGCCTTGACTAATCAAGCCAAAGCATAAGTTCTCGATGAAGAGTAGAAGAGATCACCGCTGCTTTATACAGCCAGTCTCGACCTAGTAGAGCACTAAATGTAGTGTCTACATCGACAACGAAGAAAGCGGTATTTATTTCAGATCTTCCTACCTTCAAACTTATTGGAAATATTCTCACACATTTCGACATAAGGCCATTGAAGCCTGTTATACCGACATCGATTGTAATAACGTCTGCCCTATCATACCCTAAGTATCGAAGGGTTCGTAGAGGCATCACATTAACCATTGCGCCATTATCGACAAGCACTTTCTTCAAAGGAATCCCATTAATCTCAGCTTCGATATAAAGCGAATGCATCTAGGATCTCATTGAGAATTAGGCTTAATAAACCAATTTAATGGAAAACCCATGGGACAACGACCAACTCCAGGTATCGAAGTCTTAAGGATATCTGGAACAGGTCGGTCAACAGTTAGTCCCGCAAACTCTGTTGGTAGCATTATGATGTTGCATGCTACAATATTTTCAGGAACGTCAAACTGGACCGGATTATAGTTAGAGTCATCAAAGGTATCTTCGAAGTCATCGTCCTTAGCCATTATTTCCTTGACCTTAAGAGGACTGTCATCAAAGGATTATCAATGATAAGAAGATCTTCTTGATCAACTCGCTGTTCTTCGACCGATGCAGGATCAACGGACTTTCGCCGTTTCTCCTATGCTCTCATTCGACGTCTTTCTTTTCTTTTCATACTACTCTTAGATGGAAGCGAAGATCTACGGTTTACCACCTGTCTTCACTCATCATCATTAGAACAAGGATGATCGATTCTACGTCGACAAGATCGATAATATTCAGGGTTTACCTGAACAAACATTCCTTTTTGAGGATCATATCCCTCCAATTGCCCAACACCTCGTTCTGAACAAAGACATGCATACAATACAATGGATTTGTGTCGAACATACCTGAAACCGCATCGTCGACCAGGACGATATGGAACTTATTCGCGGATGACATAACAATCAGCTTTTGTAGATAATTGTAAGAGCAAAAATGGCAGAGTTGAGAGATCAGGATCTTGTTCCTCGGGATAGGGTTGCATCGACTGCATGTCTCAGCTTTCTCAAGGAACCTTGCAATAGGAGGTCCATCCTTGATAGCCTCCTCGTCGAGGTGAGGAGGAGGTCCAAGTCTGTCCCTAACATTGCCTTTCTTGACAGTCTCCTTCGAAAGATCACTTGATTTGGCAGAAGAGTCAACATCATTGTTTGCAGTCGGCGGCACCAGCTGTGCGTCGAGGCAACGAGACACTGCCCTGGGCTTCTGAGCCACATGCCACTTGTCAGGAAAAACTTTGTGGGCTTTAGAAGAGGACCCTCTACCTTTGGGGTGCCTATTGAATGCCTTCGGAGGCTCTTTGCGAGGAACTCCAATTGCCGCTCTTTCAAGTGAAGTTAGGTCAAACCAATCCTCTATCTGATGGGACTGAAGAAACTTCCTGAAAATGAAACACTTGTCGGTGGTGTGGGTTTCATCCATATGCCACCAGCAGACTTCGTTCTTCAGCATCGAGGCATTCACAGGGCAAGAAACTCCATTGTCTAGAAGCCTTTTGAAGAGCTTGTTAGCTACGTAAGTCTCTCCAGAAATATGGGATTCCTGAAAAGCACGTCGAACAACGTCAAGTACGTTAATATCGAACGTATGAACCTCACAATCAGCAAACGGTTTTTCATCGACAGAAGATGATTCTTCAAACTCTTTGAAGCACAAAATTTTAGCTTCGATAAGATCCTGTATAAGATTTTTGAAAGTTAAGCAATCACGCGTGGCATAAGTGAAAGACCCATGCCATTTGCAATAACTCTTCTTCTTCTCCCTATCAGTTTGGGAAAATCGATGACCAAGTTTGAGTTTGATTCGATCTCGCTTATGGAGCCAGTCGAAGACTTCATCAGCCTTTTCAACATCGAATGAATATTTTCATTCTTCGTTCGACTTTTGAGATGCCTTGGCTTTGAAGTTCTTCTTCGACAGCGGGTCGGAGACAATATATTCTCCTTTTACAAGTTCCGCCATTTCGACTTCGACGATCATAGTTCGACCTGTTAAGCTGTTCGATCCCTCGACTCTTCTCGGAGCAGATTTTCGTACTTGGTAGCTCTCAGTGGTCTCTGAACTTTTCTCCCAGGATTTTCTTTCGGATACGAATATCCAAAGCATCCTGGTCTATGTTGATGACCTTATCTTCACTGACGGATGTTTTGCACCTTAATCGAGGCTTTCAGAACCTCTATAGGAATGCCACTGCAAGTTCCCCAGGCTGCTGTCGCATCTTATTTAACTCAACCAAAGAAATGGTCGAATCAAGAGTAGCGAAGGCGTGCATGAATTGAGTTTGAATATCCTGCTAATTTTGCACCGAATTAGGCTGAACATGAATGTACCAGGTAAATGTTGGTCTAGTGAGCGAATTGGGGAAGAGTCGAAGCTTCCAATTGTCATTGTTCGATGCCTCTCCTGTTTGGTGAGTGAATCGAGCTATATGCTCCATCCGTGTCATCTCAACTTCACTAGATGAACGTGTGAAATCAAGGATCTTATAACCCCTAGGATAAGGATAGTCTCGATCGATGAACTCAGGGTAAGGCGTCCTGTAAAGGTTAACCTCTTCCCTTCGTGTGGCCCCCGGGACCATCTGCTCTATCATTCGAGCAATCATATAGTCAACTGCATCGACAGGCATCATAGGAACTTCGGGGACTTCCCTCTCCAAGGGATTCATATCAACCTCCAGATCAAAAATAGGTCTACTCCTAGGGACACCGACAAAAAGGTTCCTCCTTGGGATTTGACCTTCAGTTGGTGGTTCGCAAATGGGATTTTCGACTGTTGAACGCGTGTAATGACTTTCCCTTCGACGATGTGGAGGCGCGTAAGCATGTGGCTTGTACTGATCCTGCACATCATCATCGAGATTGACAAAATCGTTATAACGATAAGATCGATTAAGTGTGATAAAGTCAGTTCGACCATCAGGCATAGTGCACAACCTGCTTGATTCAGCCAGTCAAAAGTCTAGAGTTACCTGGACAGGATCTTGGGCAGTTTCATGATCGAAACTCTCTCGTTTTCCATCACGAATTGCAGCCCTTCTGGCCACGGTTTCGGGGGAATATTCAGCGTCGAACCTGGCAGTCAACCCCTAAAGTTGTTTCTGCAGATCCGCAAGATTCTCCTGATACTTAGCTCGCATTTGGAGAAAAATGTCCAAAAGGACAGCTTCTGTCATGAACGGTAAGATGTTCGCTACAGGGGGGCAAACTCGCTCCTGCATCTGGACATTTTGCTGTCCAGAATTTTGGGCATTTTGTTGCCCGTTTCGACGACTCTGGCCATTATTAACATTCTGGCCTTGTCCGGAGTTTGCCTCCGAGTCATTATGAGTATCAGCCATTCTGTTAGTTGCACTCCGAGTTGTTGGCATTACGTGTTACCACACGAAATTGTTTCTTGCTCCCACTGTGGTCTCCAAAAACGTGTTTGCTGGCGAAACACATCGCGATATATCGGGGGCTCAAGTGTTGTACGAAAAAGTGGTTGCCTATTAAAGTAAACAAACAATAGAATAGTAAAGAATCTCACTAAGTGTAAAGGAAAAAACTTACAGCCATTGCACAATACTTAAAACGATTACGAATAGTCAAGTTGACAATCAAACAGCCCTTCGGGGTCATGGAATGACTGTCTTTGTGTTACAATTGTCCATGGCTGACTTATTTATAGACCTAACCTAAATAACTGCAAACGACACACAATTAACACGTGTTAATTGTCCTAAAACTAACCGTCGATCGAGTGTTGAGACCATGTCATCGACCGATCAACACTATCGAACTCTACACCATCGACCAGGTCCTGATGAAGCATCGACCTTTGCCTTGAAGATCACCTTCGACGCTGCACTGGCGAACATCTTCTGGATGGCGTCGACCTTGGTCTCCTTCGAAGCCCATCGCGAGGCCCAAAATGACCTTTACCATGTAAACAAATTAGATATGAGGATCCGAAGCGAGAAGTGGCCGAAACGAAAAAGGGCTGGATGTGAGGATTCATGCCACAAACAACGGTGGGAGGACCCAGACTGTATATGTCGCCAGATGAGAGGATCTGTGTGTGCATTGTGTAGATAATCAAGAAAAGTCGGATGGGTGGATCCGCACTCACGATGGGCGGGGGAGAGGTCCCGGAACTCCTTTGCCAGAATGGGAGGATTCCGAGCCCTTAATGTGTGTATGGCTGAAATTTAAGAATATCATGAAGTATGTGAGAGAATAATGCTCAATTCGGAAGCAAACGAGGTTACGTCAAGATGAACCGTAAGAGAACAAAAGTGGCTTTTATAAATAGTCATATAAGGAGAGTCAAATAGGATGTGTTTGGGGTATCCATACTTAATTGTTCCTAATTGTTTTGCTGTGTTTTGTATGTTGCTTTTCAGGTCTTACAACGAGAGGATTAGGACTGTCAAAATAGGAAATTTTTTAATGTAAATGTAAAGATTGATTTATTTTGTAAAAATTTTTATGAGCGTGTATTCGTTTTTTGTGATTAAGGCATAAATTAATTACTTTTTTTATAACTAAATATAGCTTAAGTCCTTTCATGTTGTATTAGAGCATTGTTAAGAATGGAGTGATAATGAGTAAAATTTGGTTGAATTGTGTGATTTACGAACTGAAATTTGCGAATATCCCTATGTACCTGTGTGTGATGTTCGAAATGGGACGATGTGATTACGTTCGATTTCCTCGCTGAAAAGAGTGAATCAAAACAATGATACTTTTGGTGAATTGTGTACGGTTGAGAAGTACGAATGTGGAATTTTTTGGACACTTGAAGAGTGCCGAACTTGAAAAGTATGACCATTTCGTAATGAGAATGATCACGGTTTATGGCTGAATAGGAAATTTTAGAATGTAAGTGTAAAGATTGATTTATTTTGTAAAAAATTTTACAAGAGTGTATTCATTTTCAAGTGATTAAGGTATAAACTAAGTACGGGTTATGTGCGTGAGTACGTAAAAGCAGTTCTCATCCTTTATGTTTGAAATAACATATACATCGAAGGCCAATAAGTTGTTCAACTTCACGTCCGGTCTTCAATTGTGGGCACAACTTGAGCTAAGGCGGTAAGGCGTTCGTGCGTTTGTTACGACCGTTGATGTTGCTGATGCACTTGTTGATTTCCAGGCAAATGGAGAAAATGAACTGAAATGGTAACTCACAAGAGTACAAAAAGTGGCAAAATGGGTGCTAAGACCAATGGTAACTCGACGAGCGGGGGCGGGCAGACCTCCAGAATAATTAGTGGCGCTAGTGGTGACATGAAGAAGCATCCCAAAACCCATCAAGGTTGTTCATCTTTGACACGACCTACCCCTGTACCGTTGAAGGGCATTACATGGAGGGGGTAACTGGTGAAGGGAAATCAGAGATTATATCGGCAAGGCAGTTGGTCAAAGGTTGGAAAAAGGGCGTAATGATATACCGTTACGGTTATTCGAAGTGGAGGAAGCCGCATCCACGGAGGACCTCCAAGTTGTTGAATCTTTCATAGAAGAATTAAAAGATGTCATGCTAGCTGAACTATCGAAAGATCTCCCTCTTAGACGGGCGGTGAACCACAAAATCGATCTCCTTCCAGATATCTTTCCCCGCTAAGGCTCCTTAAAAGATAGTACCCAAAGAGTTGGCAGAGTTAAGAATCTAGCTTGGTGAGCTACTCGATGTGGGGAAGATCCAGCCATCTAAGGCACCTTAAGGAGCTCCTGTCATGTTCCAAACGAAGAATGATGCCACTTTGCCATCAAGGTTACCGTGAAAAATAAGTGCCATATGCCATTGGTGGCGGATTTTGTTCGATCGGTTGTCGAAGGCTTCCTACTTCTCTAAGTTGGATCTAAGGTCGGGATATTGACAAGTCCGCATAGTAGAGGGGGATGAGCCCAAAACTACAATAAAGACGATGAGATTAACTTCCTAAGCCATGTGATTGGACGAGGAAGTGTGCGGATGGATACGGAGAATGTTCGAGTCATTCGAGAATGGCCGTCACCAGGTAAAGTCTCGGAATTACGAAGCTTTTTGGACTTGTTAACTACTATCACCGTTTTGTAAGGAATTACTTTCGGCGTGTGGCCTCTTTGTTGAATCTATTACAGAAAGATCAACCCCGGTGTTGGGATGAGCGGTGCTGCAAAGCATTTGAGAAATCGAAGGGAGCCACATCGTCGATACCCGTCCTCAAGCTCCTCATGTTTGATAAGCCCTTTGAAGTACATATGATGCATCTGACCAGGCGGTGGGAGGCATTGTTGTTCAAGAAGTGCACCCTATTGCATTCGAAAGCTGGAAGCTAAAAGATGCAAAGCAACAGTATTCTTCCCATGAGAAGGAGATGATGATTGTTGCCCATACATTATATTGATCAGACATATAATGTGGCCAATACATTATTCAAACCTCAGAATACGCTGCCCCCGCGGCAGGCTCGCTGACAAGCATTCCCGATAGAACACGATTTTGAATGGGAGCACCGTCCAGGAAGACATGATGTGGTGGTAGAAGCCCTAAGTCAGAAGCCAATGAAGACGATCGCATGTCTTCTCCTTCCATGCGGATGCCTCGATAATGTTCGTGACCTAGTAAAGCTGGTTGAGCAAGTCATGCCTGGGTCCGTGCAGAGGTAATGGATGAAGGACGATTTGCTTTATGGTGAGGGTCAGCGCCTTTAGCCCTATCGAGGGGGGACTATGAGAGCAAATCATGTGAGAATCCCATGACTCCCTGTGGGCAGGTCACCCGGGGCGAGACAGATGATTGCCCTGGTGAAGAGAAGCTAATGTGGCCCAGTCTTGAGGAAGATTATGAGGCTTACGTGCATTCTTGCCTGGTGTGCCAGTAGGACAAGACCGAGCGATGGAGAGAAGAATGACTTCTCCAGCCGTTGCCAATTCCAGAGAAGCCGTGGGTGACGGTTTAGATGTATTTCATATCTGGTTTCCTGAAGGTAAATGGGCTATCTCAATCATGGTGGTGGTAGATCGCTTCTCCAAGTATTACTTCTTCATGGCTGCACCCCATGCTTGTACGACTGAAGTTGTGGCCGAGTTGTTCCATAAGAAAGTGGTGAACCATTTTGGCTGTCAACGGCTGTAATACCCCAAATTTAACTAATAATAATAATATAAAAAAAACAAAAAAAAAACAAAAAATTCCCTAATCAATCCGAGATTCTAGGGTGAGATTTTTTTCATCCACTTTCACACGCTATAATCAATCAAAAAAAAAAAATCTCGTTTCCCATAAAATAATATATCTTACCTTCTTTGTCTCGATGAACCTGGACACAATCCTCTTCCCATACCCAGCGTCTCCAATCAATCAGGGGACCAGGCAGACGTAAAAATATTTCAATCAGGCAAAAAAAATCAGAGATTCTCCCTATCCCCATTTAGAGGATTATCAGACGATCCCCTATCAGACAATTAGAGAAACACACACGGTAAAAAAAATATGGGGATCTCTCAGATCTTTCTCCTTCCCGATTCTCCTTCCTCAGAGAAAAATCCTCCCACTCTTCAGACAATCAGAGATCCTCGGAGACGTCTCACCTTGGACGCTCCACCTCTCCGGGAATCGGAGGCCAACTCCTCCTCCCTCTACCTATTACCGGGCGCCAACTCTTCCTCTATACAAATCAACGCCGGAGGCCAACTCCTCTCAATCTACATACAGAAACCGGAGCCAAGGATTCCCCATCTCCGGTGCTGACGAGTCGAAGCCTCCCGACCAGCCTATCAGCCGACGCCCTCCCGGCATCGTTCATCCTCCTCGGGCCACCCCGAGGCGAGGTAACCCCCTCGGTGAGACTTCCTCTCACTTTGCTAATTCCAGCATGCTTCTACCATGTTCGATATGCTGACTCCGTCGTTCCCTTTCTTTTTTGGCCTACCACACACACCATGGGGTGAGGAACGAGCCTTCAGACAAGGTCGTAACAGCCAAAGGACAAAGGACAGCCGGCGTGCCATCTCCCGTCGACACTTAACCACAACGTAAACAGGTCGTAATCATTTAAACTCCTCTCGAAATGCATTTTCATATGTCGTTTAGACCTCAAAGCTTTCACGGTAGCTTTGGGGTCGATTTTGCATTCATTTGTGGTACGAAAGTGTCGGGACATCTCCCGGCCTTCTATTTCGATTGTTTTCAATGGTAACGCCTAAAAATGCTCTTTTTTTCAAAGAGGTTACGGACATTTTCGAATCTCGAACACAAAAGGTCAAATTATCTAAAATGAGAGATGATCTTGGGAATATTTTTATTTTAATTTTTGGTTGATCGATGACCAAGATATGCCCCCCGAAACTAGCGCCACCTTCGCTGGCCGTAACAGAGCAGTCTGTCGCATTGTTACTTCCGGGAACATTGTTGGAGATCTAACCGTTGGATCTTGTTCAAAATTTTTAAGCAGAAACTAGACTTCAATATAATTGTTTTGATATATTAATTAACCGTTGAAGTTTCTGTAATAACAAGATACGACCTCGTGAACAGACTATACACCAAGTGAGGTCTGCTGAGCGTCGCTACTTCACTCTTTGCACAATACCCGTGGATCAAACCGTTGGAGTGTACTTAAATTTTGTAAATATGTTCTTTGCTTAATCAAGTTGATTTTGACATTTCATACACATTTTTTCACCACGTGGATGAAAAGATATCAATTTTTGTTCCCACGGCTCAGGTCAGCCAAACTGGACAAGCTATTTATATTACTTTCAATTTTTGAACGAGTATATCTTTCGATCCAACCATTGGATCCATGTGGAATTTTACACACGAATTCTTCATTGCCTTACCTTTCTGTGAAGTCCTTTTGCACTCCGATCGGACATTCGAGGACTATGATATGATAGGAACAACGCTGTCGGTGCAAGCTGTTCCGCTTTTCCGGATAGCCAATTTAGTTATATGATGAACTTACCGATATTTAAACTGCTAACACTTAGGCATCCATTTTACCTCGCAGGTACAAAATGTCTCGTCTGGAGCTCACACAATAGCTTACCAATACCAAAGAACATGATATCTATCAAATGACGAGACATACTTCGATTGGGGCAATTCCCTTTGAACTCCCTACGACACCCAAGCGGTCATCCCGACAGTATTCAACCACCGACTCTCACCAAAGAAAAGAGGAGAAGGTCAGTCACCGCATCACTCATTGACGAAAAACAAGCACCTCGGCCCACTACATGAGTGGGCAATCCCCACCCATGCCCACCACAAAGTGCTACAACAACACACATTCCGTGCAATCGCACCTTGCAAAAGAGCAATTATCGTAACAAAGAGAAACTGTCACAAGCACCCAACACAGATACTCTTCGACATTACAACACATGAAAGGGAGTATCTGTTCCTTGATCAATACTTTCTTGCAAAAATAAGTTACATGAGCTCACTTATTTTAGCCCTTGTCGCATGTTGACGAAGGTGTGAGTGGCAGGGTGGTAAAGTTTCGAGCCAAAGCCTTGAAACAGTTTAAAGCCAAAGCTTTGAAATATCCTTCGTTGTTAACAAAACAACAGAATAACATGAAAGGAAGTATTTGTTCCCAAGTTAATACTTTCTTTGCAAAAATAAGTTACACGAGCTTACTTATTTTCACCATGCATTAGTCTTATAGGTACATGAGCATCTTAAGCAGACAAGCAATATTGGGGCAAAACTCCAAGCAATCTTGGAGAATTCTCTGTCAACAAAACAATGATCTACATGAAAAGGGAGTATTCGTCCCTTAACAAATGCTTTTTTCGCAAAACAGGTTGCATGAGCTTACTTGTTTTGCCATTCGGCTTGTCTTATAGGTACATGAACATCCTAGACAGACGACGAAGGCGAGGGTGGTAGGGTGGAAAAATTTCGAGCCAAAGTTTCGAAGACGACACTACGTGAACAATCCGGGGCAAAGCTCCATGCGATCCATGTGCAAATCTCCAAATGATCATAGGACAGATCTTCGAACAATCCTGGGGCAAATCTCCGAGTAATGATGGACAAATCTACGAGCAATCTTAGGGCAAATCCTCGACCGATCCAGGGGCAAATCTCCGAGTGATCATGGACGTCTCCAAGCAATCCTGGGGCATACCTCCAAACTATCCTGGGACAAGATAGAGCAATCTTGGTACAAGAGCTCCTCACACGAATGGTACAAAACTCCTATGGCAAAGGCGAGGGTGGTAGGGAGGCAAAGCTTCAAGCCAAAGTTTTGTAGCAATTTCGTCAAACCTTCGACTCCATCGGACGAAGACGCAATGACGAGATCATACAAGAGGGAAGTACCAAAACTCTACTTCACATTTCTTACAAATGAAGTTACACGAGCAAACTTCATTCTTATTCTAACAGAAACAAGTTGCATGAACTCACTTGTTTCTCGCCATCTGTTTGATAGGTACATGAGCTTCCTTATACAACAGACGTCAAGCAAGAGCAACCATTTCGTCAATCCTTTGATTCCTACGGACGAAGATGCAATGACGAAACACATAGAAAAGGGAAGTATCAAAACTCTACTTCGCTTTTCATAAAAATGAAGTTACATGAGCAAACTTCATTCCTACTTTAAAAGAAACAAGTTACATGAGCTCACTTGTTGTCTGTCCTTTGCTTCGTGTAGGTACATAAGCATCCTACATTATAGACAAAGGCACGGGCGGTTGGGTGGAAAATTTCGAACCAAAGCTTCGAGATTGCCTTTGTCATCACCAAAGATGATCATACCAAAAGGGAGTATCATCTACACTACTCTCTAACAAAATTTCTTATCATTCCTCATATGGAGTCACACCTCTATATCCCCAGCAGGAACCATGCCTCCATTCCCTACACTATAGTCTATTACATCACACATAAGCATATTCTTCTAAAATAACCATTAAGATGGACATATTCATCTCATCTCCCCAGCGGATACTTCCTTTCATTGTTTTCTCCCCAAGCGAGAGTTGAAATACATGAGCTAACTTCGTCTCTGTCCGTTATCAACTGTGTAGGCACATGGGCATCCACACGGTACGGTACAAATCCTGGGCAACGGCGAGAGTGGTCGGGTGGAAGCCGTTCAAAATTTATAAGAAACCAGAACATGAAAGTGCACAAGAGCACTACAGAGGTTTGAGTACCTAAACCTATTCATTTTTTAAACACCCATGTGCCCATTTGCATATAATTTGAAATCATCTTTAAAAATGTGTCTGAGCGAGAGTGGAGAAGGCAAGCCTATTCCTAAACACTTACCCAGAGTGATGAGCGCAAACACTGTAAGGATTCATACACAAGAATTCAGACGGATAATGAATCATTTGACAAAAGATGCTCTAAGCTGGAATGAGATCGAGCATTTCTTCTCTATCCCAAACACGAAACATCAACTATTGCTAACCCCTTTCGAGTCAAAGTTGAAGTTTTCGTACAGACTACACCTGACAAGTCTAAGGACCGCCTCACATCGAGGTTAAAAGGGAGATCTTGTAGCTAGAAACCGGAAGCAACGGATCGTAGAGGCTACACTTCCTTAAAATTCAATCAAAGAGGCGCCATCGAGAATTAGGCTTACTAGTTGAGTCATTTCTGAGGACTAAATTTCTCAAAGAATTTCCCAAAGAGCACGGATACCAAAGAAAAGTACCAGAAAACAGAGTAGGGCAAATCCCTATGATCTAGTAAAGAAAAAGCAAAATCAGCGTAAAGACCAAAGTCTTCAAAAGCAAAGTGCAAAATCAAAATCAAAAGAGCAAAAACAAAGCATCAGGACTGACATTGACGGTCGCAAAAGCAAAGATGCTACCATTCTAAAACAAAGCTTTCCCCAAAGTGGATTGATCACACTTGCCAGTAAGCCATTTATTCATCCCCCAATAGAACATGTCAACTGGTGAGCTGTCTAAAGGATGGGAAATTTGCTTGAATGGTGGAACTTCTACGATTCAGTAGCTTTCGATGAGGTCCTTAAACTTTTTCTTCAGATGAAGAATTTAAAATTTCAGTCCAAAGGCCTTATGCCAAAGCCACATTACAACCCACACAAAGACTCGTTCGACTGGTACATGAGCATCCAAGTCAAGGGAATTCTATAATCCAACTGTGACAGGTTTTAGAAGTAAGAGCGGCGGCTCGTGTCGTCAGTCCCTCATCCATGATGGCTCCGTAAAATGGTTTTTGTTGTTTAACCTAGGTAAACTAAACGGAGTCGCCACCGACTTTATTTATGAAAGCTGTTTAAGTCGGAAAAAACAGTTGGTTCGGGGATTCCTATTTACTAACTCTTACATTCTAGCATGCGAAAAAGGGAGGTGGCGTTTGCACCAAAAGATTTACTTTTGTTTAACGGGCGTTGGACCCGATCCGGGCATGACTCCGGACTCATGTCAATGTTTTACGGGCGTTGGACCCGATTCAGGCTTTGGACCCGAACTCATGTTTGTTGATAGCAAACAACATGCGACAATAAACCTATGGGCCTAAGGCATGCGGACAAGCACAAACAATTATTGAGATCAAAGGGAGCGGGGAAGGATGGTGACCGTGGACCTATGCACTTGGGCCCACGGCACGTTACAAGTGGATTTTCTATCTTTTTTCGGGAGGCCCGCACCTCCCCTTTGTACCTGTGGCCCGCCGGGATGGCATGTCATCGGCTAAGGCTTATCAGTTGGGCCACTTTGGTGACGTACCTCCACCACGGGTGTCCTCAGAGTCGCTTTGTCGAATCCTCGAAATCGTTTGTTGATTTTTCATGTAATATAAAATGGAAATTTGGTTAGAATGTTCAAATAATAAGAGTTGTATAATCACAAAACACAACGAATACGAATTACGCATAGTTCAGAAAGCGATCTATAACTTTGACTCGGATTGTCCGATTTAATCAAAATTTAAACCCAAAGATCCAAAACTTAATGGCGAGTTTGCATGTAAAATTTTATAAAAAATCTAACGGTGCAATCTCACAAGATCAAGGAACTAAATTGGCTGTCCGGAAAAGCGGAACAGCTTGCACCGACAGCGTTTTTCCTATCATATCATGGTCCTCGAATGTCCGATCAGAGTGCAAAAGAACTTCACAGAAAGATAAGGCAATGAAGAATTCGTGTGTAAAATTCCACATGGATCCAACGGTTGGATCGAAAGATATGCTCGTGCAAAAATTGAAAGTAATATAAATAGCTTGTCCAGTTTGGCTGACCTGAGCCGTGGGAACAAAAATTAATATCTTTTCATCCACATGGTGAAAAAATGTGTATGAACTGTCAAAATCAACATAATTAAGTGAAGAATATACTTACAAAATTTAAGTACACTCCAACGGTTTGATCTGCGGGTATTGTGCAAAGAGTGAAGTAGCGATGCTCGGCAGACCTCACTTGGTGTACAGTCTGTTCACGAGGTCGTATCTTGTTATTACAGAAACTTCAACAGTTAGTTAAAACAATTATATTGAAGTCTAGTTTCTGGTCAAAAATTTTGAACAAGATCCAACGGTTAGATCTCCAGCAATGTCCCCGGAAGTAACAATGCGACAGACTGCTCTGTTGCGGTCAGCGAAGGTGGCGCTAGTTTCGTGGGGCATATCCTGGTCATCGATTAACCAAAAATTAAAATAAAAATACTCCCAAGATCATCACTCATTGTAGATCATTTGACCTTTTGGGTTCGTGGTTCGAAAATGTCTGTAACCTC
Source organism: Melastoma dodecandrum (assembly GCA_029817715.1). NCBI lineage: Eukaryota > Viridiplantae > Streptophyta > Magnoliopsida > Myrtales > Melastomataceae > Melastoma > Melastoma dodecandrum. The sequence goes on along the minus strand of JARUPY010000607.1, from coordinate 6,667,170 downwards.
TTTGAAAAAAAGAGCCTTTTTAGGCGTTGCCGCTGAAAACAATCGAAATAGAAGGCCGGGAATACGCGCGCCTTCCGGCCTAGCACGCGCGAGGCGGTCCGAACGACCCGAGGATCCGGGCCCGCTCCCCAAGGCCCAACCGGTCGACGTCACTACTCGAGCGTCGGACGCTGCGGAAGGGAATTGGGTGATCCCTCCCTGGGTTCCTAACTGGGCCTGCTCGGGCCCTCGCCGACCGTCTCTGTTTTCCTAAGAGGCGGCGGGCGAAAGGCGGAGCATGATCCGAAGGAGGAACTTTCGGGAGGAATCGGGAGTGGCTCGTGTCGTCTGTCCCTCATCCATGATGGAAAAAAACAGTTGGTTCGGGGATTCCTATTTACTAACTCTTACATTCTAACATGCGAAAAAGGGAGGTGGCGTTTGCACCAAAAGATTTGCTTTTGTTTAACGGGCGTTGGACCCGATCCGGGCATGACTCCGGACTCATGTCAATGTTTTACGGGCGTTGGACCCGATTCAGGCTTTGGACCCGAACTCATGTTTGTTGATAGCAAACAACATGCGACAATAAACCTATGGGCCTAAGGCATGCGGACAAGCACAGGCAATTATTTAGATCAAAGGGGGCGGGGAAAGATGGTGACCGTGGACCTATGCACTTGGGCCCACGGCCCGTTACAAGTATTACTTCTTCATGGCTGGTTTAGATGTATTTCATATCTGGTTTCCTGAAGGTAAATGGGCTATCTCAATCATGGTGGTGGTAGATCGCTTCTCCAAGTATTACTTCTTCATGGCTGCACCCCATGCTTGTACGACTGAAGTTGTGGCCGAGTTGTTCCATAAGAAAGTGGTGAACCATTTTGGCTGTCAACGGCCATAGTGAGTGATCGTGATGCGCGGTTCACGGGCAGGGGCTGGATGCATCTCTATGGCATCTTGGGCTCGGAACTGGAGTTCTCCACGATGCCAGATGGAGCGATCATGCATTGTTGGAGGAATACCTCCGACACTACCTGACGGCAAATCAGAAAAACTGAGTTGATTTACTTGATACCGTTCAGTTTTGCTATAACATGCGAAGGTCCTTCACAACAGGTTTTTGGCCGTTCGAGCATGCGATTGGATACCAGCAACTGACGCCACAAAAGGTAGCGCTGCAACGGTCTGGTGGCCCATGTCCAACTGCTTATCGCTTCACTTGAAATAAACATAAGATGCTCAGCGAGGCGCGGGATTGCTGGGAGAAAGCAGCCCAACGAAGGAAAAGTATGCTGACCAACATCGGCAGGCAGTCAAGTTCAATGTGGGTGACAAGGTCATGATTAAGCTCACCCCACAAATTTGGAAGAAAATTAATAGCAAGCAGATCCATCGTAGGCTAATTCAAAGGTATGACGGTCCCTTTGAAGTTGTCAAATGTGTGGGTGTGGTGGCTTACAGTTTAAAGCTGCCTAAGAGGATGAAGAGTTCTACATTAGCTTCTTGAAGCCATCCCATGAAGATGACGGTCCTAAAAGGAGAGTCCAAGTGAAACTGGCACCTCCAACTGTGCCTGAGCTGCACGAGCTTTGGGTGTAGCGAATTCCGGATCACCGCGTCTTTGGGCAAAGCAAGAAGAATCGTAAAACTAAGTACCTTTTTCAATGGAGGGGCAAGGCTCTATTAATAAGTGTTCCAATGGGGCATGGAGAAGTCCACTGTAAGATTGAATTGATAAATACGTGCCTTGACCGAAATTTTTGATGTTCCGTGTCTCCATTGTGAGCATGTCATTGTTCTTGTGAGCATCCTTCGAGTGTGAACGTGAACGATATATGAAAGTGCGTGAATAAATACTATAAACGAGTATCCGAATGTTACGGTTACTCGTTTTTCTAGAAACGTTACGACGCCGCTCGAAAAAATTTATTAGTTGGAATCGTACCAGTGATAACTAATCTAATAGTGCATATATATTATATATATATAAAGAATCATGCCAAACTGACGGATGATGTTCCGTGGGAATACGCCTCGATTCGTGTTCCAAACCCCCGAAAGGTAGGACTGTGGCGATAACATCGTAACAAAGCATGACGGCTTTCTTGTCTGGTAACGCCATTTTCCCAAGAAGAGTTGCGGCAGGCGAATGTTTATCGGATATTGACTTGTTCGAATGTTCATAAATATGAGGGAGTTATTCAATATCGCTAACCAGAGGATATCATATTACTATTACTTGATCAGATATAAGATGATAATATGGAGTTAGAGGATGCTGTAATTAGGTGGCCGATTGTTAGGGCAGACCAAGTTCATGTGGACGATGACGGATGATTGGTGATAAAAAGGTAAAAAAACAAATTATCGAAAGCTAAGTCATAGGAGTGGAATATAAGGAACGTCTTTACTCGGGACAATCCATAAAAGCGACGTGAAACCAATCCATTAGGAAATTTTTATATGAAAACTTTTATTATAACCAGTACTAATAACGTAAGACAGTTTGTAAATAATAGACCCAAAGAACTTTGGTTATTGTCTTTTTACTTTTATTTGTTATATATATATATATATATATATAATAAGAAAAAGAATTGTAGCTATCCACAGGCCCACCACCACCACATCCAAATTATTCCCCAACTGACTCACTCTGCCTTTACCTTTCTCCCCATGTTTAATCAGTTTTATTAATTAAACTTTTTTTTATTAATATTAATATTACTGCTTCCCCGTGACTTTATCGGCCTCAGAGACACTATTCTGGATAAAACTTTCGAGGTTCTTAATGAATCGTTGGACCGTGGATTTACTAAAAACATTTTACGACCAAAGGGATTCGTGTGATCGGAGTTGATCCCGTGAAGCCCTTTTCTTTCCCTACCATTTAAAAACGATAATAATAATACAAAGATTCTTGGGATGGGTCATGTCAAACAATGTTTCCATTTATTACTTGATTTTTGAAAAACCCAAGGATTCATTTAGAGTAATGTTTTTATCAACCTGGACCATGTGTTGGTCGACATAAAAATCCAGCGTCTAACTCGAGTAATTCCATTGCTGCCGCAAATAAAACATTTGGAACAACAAGTCGAAAGCTTTTATATGATTTAAGTTCATGACCAAATATCGAATTGTGTAAATTAAACCCTTTCACTTGGTTAGGGAAATGAAAAGTAATGAGAAAAGAGGGAGATCAAGGACAAGTCAGAATGATTGAAGCGAAAATGATATAAGAAAAGGTGGGAAACGAGATTTCCTTTTGATAAATTATGAAATAAGGGGGAAAATAATTGACCCCAATTTCAGGATGCCTTTCATTCATAGGATAGCAGCATAGGGGAAATAATATTTATTTAGCAAACAAACAGAGATTACGACTTCTCCCCCGTATGCATCTGAGGCTTCATCTCACAACACAGTGCGCACACACAAAGTAGTTCGAGCCATATGGAAAGCTCCGAGACATCGGTCATTTCGAGTCGTCGGACTTGGGAGAGAGGGACGACGCGGAGCTACCTCCCGTCGGCATCGAATTCGACCTCTTCATCCAGGCAGATGATCCCGTACGGTGGAACCGGCAACGGAACGAGCCCTGATGCGTAGTGGGTGAGCAAAGGCACTGACCTTTAGGGGAAGTAGTGGACGTCGCGACGGCCGCAGATCCGCCGTGGAGGGCCTTGGGGGAGGTGCTGATGGAGTAGCCACCATTCTGAGATGCCATTTCTTTCTTCTTCTCTCGTGTGGGATTTCCTTAAAATTTATTTGGGGTTTTGTAATTGCCCTTTTAGAAGGAAAAAAAAGAAGAAGGGAATTCGTTTTTACATATTTGGGTTGGAGATGAAGATGGAAGAGAGAATATGTGAAAATGGTTGAGTTATGGGAGTGGGAGAGTGGGTACTTTATCTTCTTTGGATTTTTATGTCCATTTTCGAAAAATACAACACCTTAGTTTTGCTACATGCCAAAATAATATATAACATAGTCGTGGATAAAGATTATGTAAATTTGAAAATCCCGTTAACATAAAGATATGTCCATTTGTAAACGCTTTGCAGCATCGGTCATTAGTGGATTAAATAATTACTCAATTTTAAAAGAGTTTTGAGGTGAGGATGGGAAAATCTGATCAAGTAGTGGTTGGCAGCAACTTCTTGTTGGTTTGTTTGTCCGCTTCTTCCCCGAGAAGCTTTGAATTTCCTTTGCCCATATTTTGTCCGTATTGTAAATATTATGGCAACCAAAATGAGGAAGCTTTTTAATAGGTTTTAAAGCCGATGGGGCAGTAGCCGCTAAAGTGTGTGCATAACTAGGAATTACGGTTTGTTTTTTGTATTTTGAAATTTTAAATATGAGAATTAATTTATTTTTTTAACATATAATTTAATATTAATCTAACTCGTTCCTTGAATTTTTGATGTAACAAGAAAAAATATCATTCCTTAGAGAACGAAGAAAAGAAAGAGTTAATTCAAGAGATTATAAAGAAAAGAAACTACTTTATTCTTTTTTAAAATTAAATCATATATAATATAACATAAAATAAAAATTTATATTTTTTCATATATTATTTAATTTTAAATTAAACGAGTTATACAAAATCTTGTTTCATTATAAAATGTGCATCTAGGCAGATATTTTGCCAGGTCGTATTGTGAATCGACCATTTATACGAGGACAACAATCAATTCGCCCCGGTCCTAGTTTGCATTGATTTAGGGAGCAGTCGCTTTGCTCACGATCCACGATATGAAGCCAATCGCCTAATATGACCATTCGATTGAAGCTCAATCATGTTCTTTAGACTGTGCCCTTCCAAACCCCTTTTTTGTGCTTCACCTCATAAACATGAAAAAGGGGTTTGGTTATAAAATGTCATATCTAGCTCCTTCCCCCTTCAAAGTTGTTAGTATGGTTTTGATGATATCATATAAAAGATAAGCTTTTCCTGTGTAGAAGATCTTTGCATAAGGTTAACCTACAATAATAGTCTGTTATATATCTTTTGTCAACTAACCATTACCACGAATTATTTAATTAATCATCTGATTATGTAAATATATTCATATGGTACATTACGTTAATTAAAATGGTTTTAAATCATTTAATTACGATTCATTTTCATAAGAGTTGATCTATTCTCTTTAAGGGAACAAATCACTTTATATATGGAATGCATCGATGCAAGGTTCTACAAATTGATATGAAACTATTCAACGGTCAATTAATCTTTTATCTTGCGTCTAAATACGTCTAAATTCGTTACGAATCATGGCAAAGGACAACCCATCTGAATATTGACGCACCTCACATGTGTTTGTAACCAGAAGGTTTGCCAACCACTTATGAAAACCAAGATTATCTTATTTTCATTTACAAAACCCTGATAGAACTTATCGGTCTAAATCTTCTACAAGCCCTATTTCTTAGGATCGGGAACAAAATCATGACCAAATAGCATGATTGACTCTTAAGTGATATAGAGCATCTCTTACAATAGGAAAACGTTTTATTTGGCTGACATTTTATTTCCTTGTTTTGTAGAGCCTTTTGTTAGCTATTGTACCTTGTATAAATATGTTTTCTGGTATCTTGTACGAGATAGGTATATGTTCAGTTAGCAGGACTGACACTATTTAGAGAGAAATTATATTATTGTATCCTGAGAGACTTGTGAGCTTTTGTTATCTTTGAGGTTGAGCATTCAATTGCATAAGCCTGGTGCCCAGGATACAAACTAGACCAGGCGTGAGTGAGGTCGCGAATGATCTGGTTGCACTGTGGCGTGGCTGATGTGCATCAAGCTTAGGGAGAAGTTAGGTTGTATATGTGCAATGTCAGTGAGCAAAAGAAGAGTTGCATCTGGAAGGATCACAGTGAGGCACTGACATTGGTGTTTCTACAGAAGGGACGTACCTCTACAGGCTTTGGAGAAGCCTCATGGGTGTTGTCTGCTTCTGGATGTCTTGTTGAGGAGCCAAACTTCTAGGAAGTGTTGGTGAGAAGCCAAGCAGTTTGTGGAACCGTCGAAGGGAAAATCCACCCTTAGACAGAGAGGTTGTCTACCTGCGTTGGGGCGCCACGTGCTTGCATTGAGCTACCATGTTCTATAGAACCTAAACCCTAAACCCTAAACCCTAAACCCAACCACAAGGATTGTGAAGTTAGTCATTGTCTTCAGTGTAGAACCTTTACTATACAGTTTTTGGAATTAGTCATATATCTTTGTGCACAACACAAAGGGTTTCTAATCACAACCCATCGGGTTTTTATGAGTAGAAAAGCTGAAGGGCTATCTACATCATCATCAACATTACAGAAGTGTCCTGGTACCTTATACTAGTCCATCATTTGATTTCTTATGTCCGTCTTGTATTCGCTGTAAGTGTTCAATAATGAATTCTATCATATAAGGATGAAGAGTGGACGTAGGCAATTGTCGAACCACTATAAACCTTCTGCGTCTCATTTACTTTCTCCGCAAACGGTTGTCTCACTAAGCATTCAACAGAAACCTTAATAGAAAAGCAAATCAACAGACACAATGCAAATGTCTGAGCAGAGAATCCTAAGGTCTCGTAGCAAACCACTAATGCTACAATAACGTCACAGGTTCTAGAGTTGTTTTCACAGATCTAGCTCTCGCAGATCATCCCTTGGTAATGTAGAAACCTACAAGGTTCTGTAACAACCTTTTGCTATAACAAGTATCATTCAGATCTTGGAGTAGACCTTGCTTATCACGCTTAAGGTGGTCAGATTTGTAGAACCTTGATAACGTAAACATCAACCTTCTGTTACAGCGGAAACCTTCTTAGGACTGCAAAAGCACATTGTAGATCAGACTTCGGCTGGTCATTCGCCCACTAAGCATTCACTTCGGGATATGTTGTGTACAAGGGTTCTCTTACCTACAAAAACCTAATCTTCCGTTGTTGGGTTCTATTAGTTGTAAAAAGTCTAAAAAGGTCATTATACTAATTCACCCATCTTAGTGCCATTGTTACACCAACAATTGGTATCAGAGCCCAATACAACGTGAGCCTAACAGCTAGTTGAGGAACGGTCTTCACTCGACAGAAGCTTTCAACTCTTCGAGTTTCTACAGAAAGTCTGAAAAAGCTCTATGCTCTGCCAGAGAACTTAACAATGGCTAACTTTGCTGGACGACCTCAATTGGGTAGTCTTCTAAAATTCAATTGCCAAGACTTCTCGTACTGGAGAACCTTAATGAGATCTTAGATGGAAGCGATTGATGATGATATGTGGAACATTGTTGGAAATGGTCTACCCTCTATACCAATTGAAAACCGACTAGACTCACAAGGACGTTCTACTAGAAAATTTCAGAGACTTATGAGATTCAACTCTATGGCAAAGTATCTGCTATTTAATACGATGTCGTCGAGTGAGTTTGCAAAAATTCTACGTGCAATACTGCACAAGAAATCATGGAGAAGCTCCTCACCATGTATGTAGGGACGAGTCAAATCCGTGAAACAAATATGAATATTTTAGTTCATCAATATGAGAATTTCTCTATGAGAAGTGATGAGACTATCCAACAGATGTATGAGAGGCTGACCCTTCTGGTAAATGCCCTGGAACATCCAGGAAGGTCATTCACAAATGGAGAATTGGTGAGAAAGTTTTTGTGCACCTTATCCAGATCTTGGGAAGCCAAGAAAATGGCTATAGAGGAAGCAAGGGATCTCACTACTCTCCCTCTAGAACAACTTATGAGTTCCTTGATGTCTTATGAGATTAAGAAATCATCTCGCCAGGACATCAAACCCGTCTTTGTGGCTTTTAAAACTACTAGATAAATAGCATAAGCTAAAGCTGAAACGGATGATGAACTAGCGATGATTGCAACGCGACTTCTCAAGTTGGCCTCCAAATGAGGGTTCAACAAGAAAAAAGACGAAAAGAATAGGCATTCTAAGCAACGAGAACTCTGGTGCATTGAATAAAACAAGAAAGGTCATATAAAGACCGATTGTACTCTTCTTCGGGAGAAGGAACAACCTTCTACACCCAATATGGGTAAGAGAGTTATGCTTGCCTGGAAAGAAAGCGATGAGTCTGGATAGTGGTGCTCTAAGCACATGACCGATAATCCCTCAAAATTTTCCAACCTCACACTGCAGAATGGAGGTTCGGTAAGCTTTGGAGACAACAACAAAGTTTATGTAATTCGAACTGGAATTATTTGTACTCCAGAAACTATGGTTATTGAAGATGTTCTGCTCGTGATAAAACTAAAGGGCAACTTACTGAGCATTAGCCAGCTATATGACAAAAGGGTATAACTTTGATAAAGATTTTTGTTCTGGTATGTTAGACAATAAAGTTCGCTTTATTCAAACGCAGAAGGAATTTTTATTCTTTATCGCCTGACATTTTCTGTAATACAAAAACTGTCTTCTGTTAGTCAAAGATGAGAGCAATCTTTGGCATAGAAAGTTAGGTCATACCAACTTTCGGTTGTTATCCATGCTTGCTTCAATGATTTTGGTTAAGGGACTTCCTAACATCAAATTTGAGCATGAAAACTTCTGTGAAGCTTATTCTATTGGTAAGCAACCAAAAACTCATTCAAACCTAAGAATGAAGTTTCTACAACTAAATCTTTGAACCTTCTGCACATGGATCTTTTTGGTCCTACCAGAATTCAAAGTGTTGGAGGAAAAATGTATTGCCTTGTAGTGGTTGATGACTAATCTAGGTTTACCTGGGTTAAATTCCTCACTCACAAAAGCAATGCTTTCAAGGCTTTTGAAAGCTGTTAAACTTCTACAGAATGCGTTGAACTCTTCTGTAAAAGCTGTAAGGACATATCCTGGTACATAGTTTGAATACCGTGATTTTGAAACCTTTACTAGCAAATATGGTGTTGATCGCTCTTTTTCTGCTCCCTATACTCCTCAACAAAATGGTGTTGCGGATAGGAAAAACAGAACTCTAATGGACATGGCAAGGACCATGATTTGTGAGAGTAAGGTTCCACAGAACCTTTGGGCAGATGCTGTGAATACCGCTTGATACATATCCAATAGAGTACTTATTAGATCCAAGTTGGATAAAACTCCCCATGAACTACTTAGTGGGAGAAAACCAAATATTTCCTACTTTCACACATTTGAAAGTCTCTGCTATATATTGAGACATTCTAAGGAAAATCTGGGAAAGTTTGATGCTAAGTTGGATGAGGGAGCCTTTTTAAGATATTTTACAACTAGCAAAGCTTATATAGTCCTTAATAAAAGGACATCTAAAATTGAAGGGCCCATCAATATTAAAATTGATGACTCATCTAACAAAACAGAAGATACTCCAGAACTTGTAGTGTCTCTAGAACATGCAGAAGACATAGTCTCTGGAGATAAACCTTCAATAAAAGATTGTAAGGACGAACATGCTTCTGCCCGAAATTTCATCAATGGATTTGAGGGACTTAACGTTGATCCGTCTAAAGAGGCTTATACCTTTAGTATGGACTATCGACATTCAGAACTAAATGTTCCATCCATATACAAACGACTTCATCCCATTGACTAAGTCATATGAGACACCAACAAAGGCATTCAGACACGATATTTTGTTAATGACTTCTACCAGCATTATGTGTTTTTATCTCAAATTGAGCCAGATGGAATTGATGAAGCTCTTAGTAATCCAAATTAGATTTTTACAATGCAAGAAAAACTAAATCATTTTGAGAGGAACAAAGTGTGGACTCTTGTTCCACGTCTTGATGACCGTTCCGTGATCAGAAAAAAATGGGTTTTCATAAATAAACCTAAAGAGTCAGGCGATGTTGTTCGAAATAAAGCAAGAATTGTTGCAAAAGGATATTCCCAAGAAGAGGGAGTAGACTTCGATGAGACGTTTGCTCTTATAGCTCATCTAGTGCTTCCTACAACAACTTTAAATGGTATCAACTGGATGTGAAGAGTGCCTTCCTTAATAGTAAAATTAAGGAGGAGGTATACGTTCAACAAACTCCTAGATTCAATGATCCAAAGCATGAAAAACACGTCTCTAAGCTCTCAAATGCATTATATGGGCTTAAGCAAGTACCAAGAGCCTAATATGAGAAGCTCGACTCCTTTCTACTAGAAAAGGCTACAGAAAAGGCTGAGTAGATATTACACTCTTCCTCAAAAACAAAAAAGAATCATCTTATGTTGTTCCAGATTTAAGTTGATGACATAATATTCGGATCAACCGATGATAAGCTCTGCAAAGAGTTTGCAGAACTCATGACAAGTGAGTTCGAAATGAGCATGATAGAGAACTCACATTCGTTTTCGAATTGCATATTCAACAAATTGCAGAAGGTATCTTTCTACATCAATAAAAGTGCACTAAGCAGCTTCTGAAGTGATTTGGCCTAAAAGGTACAAAACCTTTGTCGACTTCTTTGGCGATAAGCACTAGGATAGACAAGGATGAAAATGATCCGAAAGTGGATAGTAAGCTGTACCGGAGCATGATTGGCTCCCTTCTGTACCTTACAACTTCTAGACGCGAAATACAGTTTAGCGTATGTCTTTGTGCAAGATTTCAATCTGCACCCAACGAGTATCATATGACTGCGGTGAAGAGAATATTCATATACTTGAAAATTTCTACTAACCTCGGATTGTGGTATGCCAAAGGATCAGATTTTGATCTCATTGGATTCTCAGATGCCGACTTTGCAGGTTGCAAAATTGACGAAAAAAGTATCAGTTGTACTCGTCAACTCCTGGGAAAAACATGTTGATATCATGGTTCTCTAAAATGCAACCTTCGGTTGCATTATCAATTGCAGAAGCTGAGTATGTAGAAGCTGTAAGTTGTTGTGCTCGGGTTCTATGGTTGAAACAACAGCTTGAGGACGACAACCTTGAGTTTGTTGAAATATCGATCAAGTGTGATAACACGAGCGCTACGTGCTTGCGTGGAACTGCCACGTTCTACATAACCCCAACCAAAGGGATTGTGGAGTTAGTCACTGTCTTCAGTCCATAACCTTAATCAGAGAGTTTTTGGAGTTAGTTACAGATCTCTGTGCACAACCAAAAGGGTTACTAATCATAACCCATCGGGTTTCTGTGAGTAAAAAAGTCGAATGGCTATCTACATCATCTTCTACACTACAGAAGTGCCCCGGTATCTTATGCTAGTACATCCTTTATGGAAAAGCCGAAAGGCTATCTATAATACCTTTTGCAGGAGTGTTTGATACCTTCTGTTAGACTTCGACTAGTCATTCACTCATTAAGCAGTTCACTTCGGGATCTACTGTGTATAAGGATTCTGAAACCTAAAAGGTTAAAAAAGTCTAAAAGGCCATCATACTAATTCACCCCCTCTTAGTGCCATTGTTACACCAACACAAGTAAAACAATACTTGTCACGTCATATTACGTCGCCCTTTTCGCACCATCTCTGCGTTAGTTTTCTTATCGGAACTTTTTTTTGTATTTGGTAAATCTTGTTAGAGTGACAAAAGATTATGTTTTCTTTTACTTTGGCACTTTGGTCAACATCGGTCGACCATAAAAATGGATAAGGTCGACTAAAAACGATTTTGTATTTAAATTCTTAGCAGTTTAGATGTCAATCGAAACGACCATCAATCAAAACTGCAGTTCTTTAGTGTTTTCATCACTTTTTTTATGTCGGTTGTTGAGATAATAGATGTGTGATTTCCTTAATTTTGTGCATTTCGATTGACCAACCGAACGACAAGGAAAGAAGTACCCAAAAAAAGAACACCCCTGAAATCATCATAGGAAAGTTTGTTCGCGCATCTCTTGGTGTGAACTTTCATAAACAAAACGAACTTCCAATAGAACTAACTTTCCATGTAATCATTACATGAAATTTCGTTCCGACCGTACGAAGAAATGTTGCAATGTTCATTATACATGAAGTTCATTATGTTCTAGAAAGTTTATACTGATATTAAACTTTCCTGAATAGAACGAACTTCCCGCAGAACGAGCTCTCACGTAATCAGACCAAGAAATTTGTTTCACAACCATGTCGTACGAACTATCCTGAATAAAAAGAACTTCCAATCAAAAGAACATCTACGATAATCATTACAGAAAAGTTTGGTCCAAAATCATGCAGTACAAACTTTCTTGAACAAAATGAACTTCGAACGAACATCCCTTATACTCATTACTAGAAAGTATGTTCCAACATCTCTTGGTACGAACTTTCTAAAATAGAACTAACTTCATGTAGAAAGAACCTCCCTTATTAAAATTGTTGGAAAGTTTGTTCCACTCGTAAAAACTATCCTTAATAAAACAAAATTCATGTCTAACAAATCTCCCTTGTGATCATTATAAGAAAGTTCGTTTCACAACCATATAGTACGAACTATCCTAATCATAACAAACTTCTTATCGAATGAGTCTCCACTATAATCATTATCGGAAAGTTCATTCTCGAATTATGTGGTACGGATTTTTCTAAACAAAACTAACTTCCCTGTTCCGTATATGTGTTATAATCGACTGTAAAATAAATCGCGATTGGCGGAAGTACAAAATAGGTGATGGCCGACCGATGTCTGAAATGGTGAAAAAAGAAACAGCTTACGGTATCTTATTTTAGCACTTGGGAAGATAAGGGTAATGCCATATCCTCGGCAGATTTTCCTTTTCCTCCCATTTGTAGAAATGCGTCCGTCCATCATCGCAATTTTCGTAACTTTAACCTGGTTATCTTTTTCGTATGATTAATTTATTCTATGGATCGGGAGGCTCTCCGATTTATTAATGAGTTTGCCGTAGATCCAATAATTTTAAAATAATTGCTCTGAGGTCGAAATGAAGATATCTCGTATGGCCCTACGATTTGGGTAAGTTATTTATAATTAAATATTGCCAAATTAATTTGGATTAGTTTACTGAAACAAATAAGAAAAGCTAGATATGTGTCGACGGTGCGTGGAGAAATCATTAAAGTAGTTGTTCATTTTTCCCATAATAATTTTACGAAGAAAACCTTAGTGCAAGACTTTTTTTTAATATTAGGTAAATTCACTAATTACCAATCTATTCAATCATTTCAGTAACTTCCCTTTCTGATTTTAATCACTTCTTTTATGTTTTTTTTTAAATGATACAGTAAAGTTGTTGCTTATCAGCGTAGGGATAGTGTTGACATGTCACAAGTTCATTGTATTAGAAGCAAAAGATTTATTTTGTTTTATAATCATTCATCATGCAGAAATATGTTCTAACACTTTCTCGAAGAAAAATCATGCATATACGATCGTTCTTGATACTATCTTTTATTTTTCTTCTCCTTGTTGGCTACCACACTTATCCCGTTAATTCTGGCTTTCGGCTGGTCCATTAAGGATTTATCAAATTGACGACGCTTCGCCTAATGTCTTTTTACATTACCTTACCAAGAAACAACAATTTCCCTAAATCCTATGTCTCAATATCAATCTTCCAAACCTTGACACCGTCTAATCCTAATAATTTTCTTATTCCAACTATTGAAAAGTAGTTAATAACAAAAGGAGGGGGACACGGGCATCCAATAAATTGCTATTCAGGCGAATGGGGTGGCCCAAAGGCTTCCGGCCCATTATTTTTCAAAACTCTTGTGTTCGTTCTTCTTACCCCGGACAATTTTGCAACGTGGTTGTTGACACACACGAATTCTCGGGCTTCGTCCTCAATGGGTCGAAGAAGTACAACTATGTGCGAGCTCCATTTAAAACGAACAGGACCTAATATCAACTCTAGTAGAGAAATCTGCGCGAGCGCTACTCGAGAAATACTTCCCGGGCTGAGGCACAAGGCTAATGCTATTCGAGAAGTGTTTCTCGAGTACGCCATAGGCAAATACATTACAACTCGAGATATAATAATTTCTCACTACTCGCGAGCCCGTTTAAACCACGTCCGTATACGTTAGTGGAGCTGGACAAGTGGCAAAACCAGAAAAGCCAACTGAAACACGACGTGCATGGTTACAACAAAATAGGAGTCAGATCGTGCACACACTCATCACATAGTGGCTGAATAATCGTAACTGCAAAATTCTGGTAATATAAAAGGAACAGATTATTGAGACAAATGTCATTCAATTTGTCTGAATTTCCTTGTTCTATTAAGTTTATTGTGATAAAATTATATTAATCGATACTAAGGTGATTTTTCGTGACCGATAAAATTCTCAACGAAAGGTTCTATTTTTTCACAATTACTTTAATTATTTTATTTAATAATTGTTTATATATGGTGACCAAAAAAGTTGTTATTATGGCAAATAAAATTGTCGAAATAAGTCTCTCATTCGACACTATTACTTAAATAATTTAATTAAGTACCAATTAGATATTATGACAAAACAAATTGTCAATATAAAGGTGATAATTGTGACGAATGAAAGTGTTAGCATCTCATTTATCACTATTACATTACTTATATATAATTTTTTAGTAATTATTATCTATGATAAAAAATATAATAAATAACAATAAAAATTTCCGTCACAAAATTATATTCAAATTACGAAAAATTACTAAAAAAATTATATATAAGATAATGTAAGTAATTACATTCAACCGATTAATCATGAACTCATTATTACTGTAATAGTGAGTCCCAATTAAAAATTATATTAATCATTTATATCCGACCGACCCATGAGTTCCTTACCCACAAGTTTTTCCCCCATTTCGTCGCCTCCGCTTCGTCGTCTTCCTCTTCACTTCCTTGTCGTTGGCCTCGCCCGCTCTGGAGGTAAGCATTCGCCTGGGTCTAGGAGGACCTCTCATCAAATTCCTTTCTGGGGTTTCTTTAGAATTTTGGGATTTCGTTTTGGGGATTGATTTTTTGTTATTTGGGGGGCTTTCTTTCAGATTGGGACCAAGTTTGAGGATTTCGTATTGGGTTTTCCAGCAGTTTCTGTGCCAGGTGAGTGACTGGTTTTTGTTTGATTGTTGATTTCCCTCTTTGTTTGTGTGCCTTAGTTTTAGGGTTTTCTTGGGTTGGGGTTGTGTTTGTTTACTTGGGATGAGGACGAACATGATGAGGATGATGATGAAGAATTTTGTGTTCTTAGTGATTTGTATCCTTTTTGAAACCCAATCGAAAGGACAGGGGGTGGACTACCTGCTTTCCACCCTCTGAAATGTTGTTTTGGTTGCAGTTGATATGCGATTTTTGTTGACGATGTTTCTGCGACTCGGACAGATCGGGGCACCTCACAGGGGCGGCTCGACCTCGTGAGATTCCTACCTATGCACGTTGTCGTGGATTATAGCTTTGGCATTTTCTGTTAATCTTTGATGTTCCTGTCGTGTTATTATTGTTTCTGGCTAACCTGACCGGCCATGAATTTTGGTTAAACCATGGGTGTTCAATCTGTGTAGCTTTTCTTTTTTCTCTTTTATTTTCTTTGTTTATTGACTCTGTCTATTTTTTTTTTCCAGTAACACACAAATGACGGAAGAAGGAAGTATTCCATCGATTTCTCCAATACCGCCATCAAGTCACTCGGATTCAACAGAAACATCTAGTAAAAAAACAAAGCAAATGGCCCTACGGTCAGCCTTTTGGGGTGATTATGAGAGGTTTCAAACTCAAGATGGTGCCATGATGGCTAGATGTAAGTTTTGCAAAGCAGAATTATGAGCCGATACATAAAAAAATGGAACTTCTTGGTTGAAAACTCATAGTAAAGCGTGCAAAGAAAGGATTCAGCATGCTGATACATCTCAAAGTATTCTTGCATTGAAACCAGCGGGTGATCTTAGTGGAAACACTATAACTAATCTCAGGTGCGATCCCGAAACAATCCGAAAGTCTTTAGCTAAGTTGATTATAACAGCTGAGTTACTATTCTGATTCGTCTCTCGCCCTGAGTTTATTGAATTTATATCCATTGTGTGTCAAAAATTTAAAGTACCTTCAAGATGGACAATTCAACATGATTGTATTGATATTTTGATCAGTGAAAAAGAGAAGTTGAGAAGGTATTTCATAAACTCAAAGCAAAGGGTTTGTTTGACAACTGATACATGGACTTCCTGAGCGCAAAGTGATAACTACATGTGTTTGACTGTGCATTTCATTGATGAAAATTGGGTTTTACATAAACGAGTCATAAGTTTCAGTAAAGTTTCTTCTCATAGGGGAAAGGATATTGGACTTGCTATTGATAAATGCTTGCGAGATTGGGGATTGGAGAATATTTTTACTATAACGGTAGACAATGCCAGTTCAAATGATGTTGTTGTCTACTTTCTGAAAGATAAATATTGCAACAAGGTTGGAAGTGTTTTGAAGTGTGATTTAGTTGCTCATATCATCAACTTGATTGTCAAGGATGGGTTAAGATTGATTTCTGATTCCGTGAAACGAGTTAGGGAGATTGTGAATTACATTAGATGATCTTATCAAAGAAGAGCAAATTTCAAAGAATACATTGAAGCAGAAAATATTAAAAGTAAGTGTGATTTGGTTCAAGATGTTCCAACTAGATGGAATTCTACTTATCTGATGTTAAGTACAACACTTAAGTATGATAAAGCATTTGTGAGATATGATTATGAGAATGCATGTTTAAGAAGTGATCTCGAAAATGAAAATAGTATATGCATGGTCCCGGACTCATTTGGTTGGGACAATGTTCGAAGACTAGTCCCACTTTTCAAGTAATTTTATGAACTTACTTTGAAAGTTTCTGCATCAAAGTTTATTACTTCCAATTATTTTTTCCATGAGATGGTGACTCTTGATGAGTGTTTGAAAGAATGGGCCACGTCCACTGATCTAGAAATGGCTACAATGGCTATCAATATGAAACGCAGGTATGAGAAATAGTGGGGAAATGTTGAAAAGATGAATATGTTATTGTTCATTTCAGTTGTCTTCAATCCTCGTTCAAAGATGGAATACTTGGAATTTTGTTTAAATGATATGATAAAGCCGATGCATTGATTGGAAAAGTGAAAGATACTTTGAATGCATTGTTTGATGACTACAAGGAGAGATGGGTGGCTGAACATAGAGATGATACTATTGATAGTGATTTGAACTCTGATCAAAGCAGCAGAAAGTTTTTGGAATCAGATTCTGTGTTACATAGTGAGTTGAAAATGTTGGAAAGATTAGAACGTTTTGACGAAAGAAAGAAAGATGGAAGGGGTGGAGATGGCAAGTCGGAATTACAAAATTATTTGGCTGAAGATAGAGAAGTGATTAAGAGCAGTGTGAAATTTGACATTCTTGCTTTTTGGAAAGTGAATGCTCTAAGATTTTCGGTTGTGTCTCAAATTGCTTGTGATGTTTTGGCCGTGCCTATCTCTACCGTCGCATCGGAATCTGCATTTAGTACAAGTGATTGTTCTTATTTTATCATCTTGTACATGAATTCTTTATTATCATATTTTTTCTCCTAATATTTTCTTATTCTTAATAGGTGGATGTATTCTTGATCCATTTCGTAGTTCTTTAGGACCTAAGACTGTGGAGGTACTTCTATGTACCCAAGATTGGTTTCATGGATCAAATATATAAGAAGGAATTGAAGAGGACCTATTGGAACAAGAGAAATTTGATGATGATAATATTTGATATTTAGTTTGTATAAAATTACTATTGTTTATATATTAACATTATAGATTTGGATCATTTTTTAGAAATGGCAGCACTATTTATAGATTCTCAATAAAGGGGGACTTGTTCTACTACAAACACATAAGTGGCGTGGGTGTCAACATCGTGGTATCCATCTCGTGCCCTGCCTGTTAAACTGCTCATATTTTTACACCTCTTGCTAACGTTCTTCATATGCTACAACATGGTTTGATGGATGCACGTGAAGAAAATAACTTGTAATTTTTGTTTGTCCAGAGCATTAAATATGAATCTTTGTTTAGCATTGTTGAATTGAAGTGTTAAAACCAACTATTTCGGATGAAGTATTAGTGGAAGCAGATAAACTCTCTTTTTCTTGTTCTAAATGTGAACTCAAAGTCGTATTATTATTGATTAATGGAGATCTGAATATTGTTGTTCTTGGATTTACTTGGTTGCATTACTAAGGTAAGGAAACAATTCGGTAATTTGGTATTTACCGAAATACCGAATTAAAATTATGTGTTTTACCGAATTCCGAATTTTAAATTCGGGATCGGGATCATGATCCAAAATTTTAAGGTCTTTGAAATTCGGTTCGGTATTCGATATTTCGGAATGCCGAAATACCGAACGCTCACCCCTACGAAGAACCCCTTGAAGTACCATATGTATGCTAATCAATTGCAAACCAAGATCGTCGTAGTCGATTTGGGACAAAAAAGAGAGAGAAAATAGAAGCTTACCTATTTGCGCCATGATCCCAAATAATCAAATATGCGGAAGCCGAGATCCAGTACGATCTGTAAGAAATGCCAACATAGTGTCCTATGTCTTTGCCTCCCACCTGACGAGATGACCGATGAAACTGTGTAATTGATTCATCAATGCGAGAGGGGACTTAGCGCTATTCTAAATGTGACGGACCCTTCCATCACGGGCTTCCGTCGACATTTGGCCTACTCAGAGTTGCCGTCTTGCCCACATCAATAACAAAATCGAGACGCCCCAAAACCATCGATCACCCAAACCGAAAGGGGCTATCATGCATTGTCATGTAGTTAACATACAACCCGTTTTAAAAAACAAAAAGCAAAACAAATAATTATAGCCCAAAGGAATCTTAAAACAAAGAAATAAAATAAAATAAAATATTTATAAAAATTCCAACATTCTCCCACACTGGGCTATGATTAATTTCAAAGTTCGAAACATTTAGTTTTAAAACGACTCTCGGCCTGTACACTGATATGGCCATATCGTAGTAAACAATATACGGGATAACATCTTAAAACAACCCCGACAATATATGACCATGGTCGTCGTCACATCATTCAACGACATTGGACAACCATGATCACGAGCATCCACAACTCTAATGTCAGTACGCCAATGTGGTGGTGTAGCCAAAACAACATCCCTTAGATGATCATAACAATGTTATTTTTGGTCGAATGGGGTGGCCCAAAGGCTTCCGTCCCATTATTTTTCAAAACTCTTGTGTTCGTTCTTCTTACCAAACTCTTGTGTTTATATATGGTGACCAAAAAAGTTGTTATTATGGCAAATAAAATTGTCGAAATAAGTCTCTCATTCGACACTATTACTTAAATACCAATTAGATATAATGACAAAACAAATTGTCAATATAAAGATGATAATTGTGACGAATGAAAGTGTTAGCATCTCATTTATCACTATTACATTACTTATATATAATTTTTTAGTAATTATTATCTATGATAAAAAAATATAATAAATAACTATAAAAATTTCAGTCACAAAATTATATTCAAATTACGAAAAATATTTTAATCATGTGTTTAAACATATAAGAATTTTTTTTTTTTTACTGAATCGTACTTTTAGATAAAAAACTAAAATCAATACTTAAGTGTAATAATATTTACCAACTTTACTTCTAAAAACTAACTTAAATAAAAGAAATATGAGTACTTTTGATCATAGTTGTTAAAGCGCCAGAGCGTACCCGAAGAACAATCAACTTAAATCTCTTTAGCCGTAAAGCGCAAGGCACAAAGTGTGCTTTTGACATTTGGTATCAATATTAAAAGAAAAATAAAATTTATCTAAATAATTTCAAGACAAGATCAATTAAACTTTGAATGCTAGAGAACAAAAAATTTGAAAGATTATGATGAATCTAAATCAACCATCAATATATTTCTGATGTCACCAATAGTCAGTCCAATAATCCTCATAATATAATAAAAAAATCAAAAGCTGATTAAAAACGAAAGAGAAGGAGGAGAGCTCATAATATAATAAAAAAACCAAAAACTGATTAAAAACGAAAGGGAAGGAGAAGACTGGCAACGATAGCGGATGTATGAGGAGGATAACCGACAGCGGCAGAGGAAGAAGAAAGCAGTGGGGCAGCGTCAGAGAAGGGCGTGGCGGCGGGGAGGGCTGTTCGTCGTTGGAGGTGAGGGCTTCCCGAATCGGTTTAGGGTCATGGCACGAGCTTTAAGCGCTCTGCGCTTTGGGCTTTGAGTCAAGGCGCGTACATTATGTGCGCTTCTTACACTGAGCTCGAACGCTTGAGATTTGAGCCCTCTGTCTGCGTTCCGCTGCGCTTCAGGGCTTAAAGCGCGCTTTTGACAACTATGCTTTTGTTTCGTCTTCTTCTAATCCAAAATTCTTGTTAAGATTACAA
This sequence comes from Melastoma dodecandrum, assembly GCA_029817715.1. NCBI lineage: Eukaryota > Viridiplantae > Streptophyta > Magnoliopsida > Myrtales > Melastomataceae > Melastoma > Melastoma dodecandrum. The sequence goes on along the minus strand of JARUPY010000607.1, from coordinate 6,646,893 downwards.
ATATGAAAATTGTTATAAATTATATACAATAAATACAAATAGACATTTGAAAATTTACCTCACGCCACTTATGAAGAACTAGGGGAGAGCAAAAATTTCGGGATACGGATTTCAATTTCGATTTTTTAAAATTTCGGAAATTCGGGTAACCTTTATACTTCTTAGAGCAGGAAAATCCCTCTGTAACCTTTATATTTCACTGATGCCAATGAAAAACTCTGTAACCCGCATACCTCAGTGAAATCAGAGTACACATCCGTGACCTTAATACTTCAAAGACACCGGATGAAATAAACTGGCACTAATGCCACCATATGTCTTAAATATAAACCTCACGAGAACCTCAACGATGTTATCAGAGATATACTAATATGAAAAATCGTCATGCGCAAGATAAACACCGGATCTTGAGACTTTCAAACATCTGCACATGCAATATTTAACAAAATGAATATTAGATGATCATCATATAATATTGAAACAACCAAGTGTCTCAAATCATACAAATGTCGATGTCCAACCATTAAAACAAATACTCCCACTAACCAAGTACATCAAAAGACTCTACCACCTCCGTAGTAGTAAAATGAACCTGAAAAATACCTGGTGGTAGCCCCTTAGATAATGGGGCTGCAATCATTGCGTCAGTGCGGATGTGTTCAATCTCAACATCCCCTTTCTTTACATAATCCCTGACAGCGAGATATTTAATCTCTATATGCTTCAAACTACAAGAACTCTTATTGTTCTTTGAGAACATTACAGCCGCGCTGTTATCAAAATACTCTCAGTGGTCTGCATATATAATCAACAATCACTAGCCCTGGTATGAAATTTTTAAGCCAAATAGCGTGTGTTACCATCTCTAAACATGCCGCAAACTCTGTTTGCATAGTGGAAGAAGCTGTCAAAATTTGTTTAACAATTTTTCAATAAATTGCGCCGCCAGCCATTATGAAAAATATCCTGTAGTAGATTTCCTATCATCTGGAGTCTGGACATGTCCCAAAATCAAAATCAGTATAACCCACTACTTAAAGATTGTATGAGCGCCTGTACACAAGCATATAATCATGTGTCCCCTTTAGATACCTGATGACTTTCTTGGCAACCATCTAATGATTGAGACCTGGATTAGACTGATAACTGCCATGAACACTCACTGCAAAAGCGATATCCGGCCTAATGCATACCTTTGCATGCATTAAACTCCCAACGGCACTAGCATCAGGTACATTCACCATCGACTTCTTTTCGAAGTCATTCTTGGGAGACTGATTTTTATTGAATTTGTCCCCCTTTTTGTACAGGCGCAACACTTGGCTTACAACCATCCATCTCAAATCGTTTGAGCAGTAGCGTGTGATACAAAAGAAGAGATGTATATGTCCTCTAAGAGAGTCCTAATAGCCCACGAGATCTATCTCGGCCTATATCTATCCCAAGAACAAAAGACACCTCCCCGAGGTCTTTCATATCAAAAGTCCTTGTCAACACCATTTTAGTTTCATGTGGCAAACCAACATCACTGCTAGCAAGGAAGATAACCTCAACATACAAGACCAGAGAAATATTCTTGATCCCACTAGTCTTTAAGTAGATACAATGATCCACTTTGTTCTCAACAAAATCAAAAGAAGTCACTACTTCATCAAATTTCAAGTACCACTAACGAGATGCTTACCTCAGACCATAGATGGACTTCTTAAGTTTAAAGACCAAGTTCTCCTTACTAATTTCCTCAAAGCCTTCTAGCTGCTCCATATAAACATCCTCTTCAAGACTTCCATTTAGAAATGCAGTTTTAACATCCATCTGATGTAGTTCAAGATCATAATGTGCAACCAAGGCCATAATAATGCGAAAACCATCCTTAGAAGAAACGGGAGAAAAGGTCTCGGTATAATCAATGCCTGGTTGCTGGATAAACCCTTTCGCTACTAATCTCACCTTATAGCGATCTACCTTTCCTTTGGCATCCCGCTTAGTTTTGAACACCCATTTCCACCCAACTGGATGATGGTCATTAGGTAAATCCACAAGCGCCCATACACCATTCTGTGACATAGAATGCATTTCATCTCTCATAGCATCAAGCCACATACTACTATGGAAACTAGCAACAACCTCCTAATAAGTTATAGGATCTGAAAGATTAAAATCAGATTCCCCAAGATAAACAACATAGTGATCACTGATAGCGGGTCGTCTTTGTCTAATAGACCTCCTAACAGGAACTTCATGAGAGTTATCCCGAGAAGAAGACCCAGGTTGTGCAGAAGAATCATTAACAACAGGATGTTCAACAACGTCACTGGGCACAATAGATACATCCTTACGTGGGATAGGGAAAGGAAAAAATACTCTCTCATTATGCTCAAAAGTATCACACCATCAACACCGGTACTAATATCATTAGTGACATCAAACTCCAGGAACTTAGCATTCATAGAATTAATCACTGTCCTCCCAAGACTAATACAATAGAACCCCCTTTAGACCTATTAGGATATCCAATGAAAAAACAACAAATAGACTTTGGATCAATTTTACTCATATTGGGATTGAAAATTTTCATCTCAGCAAGACACCCCCACACACGAAGATGATTAAGGTTAGGTTTATGACCAGTCCAAATTTCGAAAGGTGTTTTAGGAACAGATTTTGAAGGAACACGGTTAAGAATGTATAAAGCAGATCTAGACGCTTCACCCTAGAAAAAACTCGGTTAGTTAGGCCTACTACTCATCATGCTTCTCGTCAAACATGAATTTTCAATAGAGAAGGATCTTTTGGAGCAACTCGACTCAACAGAAAAGTTTTACAAAGCAACAAGAATCAAAAGCAAATTAAATAATCCATTATTTAAAATTCCAGAACCAACAATCTAAGAATTCAAAGACAATTGAACTGAACCTCGTTCGAAAAGAAAAGAGTAACCGCTAGAGTTCAAAGCTGAAATAGAAAATCAAATTTCATCTAATAGTGGGAACATAAAAGACTTTTCTTAACATGAGAACATGATTTGACTCTAAAACAAGATAGACAACTCCTATGGACTCGACTTTAACTTCAACATTGTTTCCCACTTTAAGCTTTGACTCCGTCTCACTTGGTTTCCATATGCTCTTGAACCCCTGCAATGTCATAGTAACATGCTCAAAAGCACCACTATCAATCCACCAAGAGCTAGGTGAGACATCAACTAGATTTGACTCAAAACAGACAAAAACAGATGCGTTATCTCCGGACTAATTTTGCTCAAGTCGAGCCTTTAGCTTAAAAACAATCTTTCTTTAAATGTCTTAGCTTTTGACAATAGAAGCATTTTGACATCTTTCTTAAATACAGCCTTAAGACCTCCCTCACCCTGATCGTAGCCATGGCTCTTAAAACGCTTAGAATGCTTCTTACCCTTCACAAAAGAAGGTCTAGAGGAAGACACAAGGAAAACACTCTCCATCTTCTCCCCCTTAAGTTTCTCCTCCTCCGCCATACACTTACTAATCAAATCATTAACAGTCCAACTCTCATTTTAGGAGATAAAAGCAGTCTTGATTTGACATAAATTCGGATGCAAGGAATTGAGAGCATGAAGAATAATGAACTTATCTCGTAGAGGAATTCCAAGGCTTTTCAATTTGAACTGGAGGGAAACCATTTTTAGGATGTAGTCTCTCACTCCTCCCACATTATCATAAGACATACTAGTCAACTTTTTCAGAAGGACGCTAGATTCAGCCATATCGGGTACAAGGTACCTTTCTCCAATAGCAGTGAGCAACTCCTTAGTAGTAGCAGTCTCAAGTAGCCCACTCAGCAGATGTTCTGAGATAGATCTCCTCATGGCTAGAAAGGCTCATATAATTTGAATGCTCTCACTTGCTAAAATACTCCCTTTCCATTGGAGTACCAGCCTCTGAAAGTGGAGCAGGGAGATCCACATGCAAAGCAAGATCCAGATTGACAAATCTCAGGGCATACAGAAGTTAGTCGTTCCACTTATTATAATTCAATCCATTCAGGATCTCAATAACACCAACACTAGTATGTTCAAAGCAAGAGTGATTGAAAACAAAAGGCAACAACATATGAGTGAACAAAAGAAATGTAATAGTCAATGAATCAAACTATCAACTAAAGAATCTCAAACAAAGCCAAATGTAGAAAATCCAACACCTTTGGGCAGAACGACCCCACACCAGCAAAGTCAAGATACTATAGTAACTCTCAATAAGTCCGAGAGAATCCCACCTGCCACTATGAATGAGCCACTTTGGCAGCCAAGCACTCAAAGCACAAATATGAGACACCTCATTTACAGTGAACATGTGCGCTTATAAGAAACAGGTGGAGTCGATTTGGCAATAAAACAACCAAAGCACAAATCCGAAAGTCACTTATCCTAAGTACACATGCCTATGGGACAACTTACCAGTCACAGCAAACGAACCACTTTGGCAACCAAACACTTACAACACAAATTTGAAGTCACCCCACATATTCACTCACACAAAATAATGTGTTGCTCAGTCACATGAATTAAAAAACAACCCAGCACAATTTATCCACAAATGGCCAATAGTAATATTGCCACCTAGTCCTTTATACACATATATTCCGAAAATTATTTGTGCCATCAAAAAATAAATTATTCAGAGTAGTGTTACCGTCTTCACAAAATTGTTTCCAATGGGTAATTGTTGCTTCCTACATAAACGATGTTAGACAAACGATAAGCATTTAAAATTTAAGAATATATTTTACTTATGTAGTTATCTTGTGCCTTCGGATGGATCCAAATACCGCCCTTCTTCCTGTGTGTTTCATAAAATAGTTTTATCTCTATGGGCTTATTGTGTAATTATCAACATCAATTTCATCTTCATTTCCCTTGTCTGTTTCCTCCTTATTGTCTGCTGCCTCCAAAAGTTCTTGTTCCTAATAATAAGATAGATTTCAAATTAATTTGATATGTAAACAAAAACAAAATCCATGGCAGCAGAAAGAGCTATCTTTAGGGAAAAATGCATCGGAAAATTAATAGGTAGAATTAGAAAGTTGGCTACCCAATTAGATTAGGTGATATCCACACACCGGAGTGGAAGAAAAGAGACAATTGACGATATCCACACTCACCAACCCACGAGACTGAATGGAGTAGAAAGATTTTACAAAAATATTGATTATAAAAAGCAATCACAATTTCTATTTTTTTATAATAAAATATTTATTTATTACCGTTGTAATGATTCTTTGACCTAGTATTTCATTACATTTAAAATTTGAACGACAATATAGATATTTCTTTGAATTAAGTGAGCAAAATAATTATATCTTTCTAAAATCGAGTTCTTTTTGTAAATATTATTTTTAAAATTTAAAGTCATTTTAGATATTTATTTCAATTAAGAGATTAAAATAATTTTACCTTTAAAAAATTAATTATTTTTAGTTAATTATACTCAAAATTAAGTTTTATTATTTTTTCATAAATATTTTTAATATTTATCGTACTAAATTATTGAAATACTAATTACCATATGTTTTTTTAATTATTAAATAAAAACAAAAGAAATATAAAAATTTTTAAATAACACTTTTCATATAATTAAAATAAAAATATCAGGTTTATGATGAAAATAATTATATATAAGTGATTTTTTTTTAATTTTGTCAATGGTTACTAACTTATAATAATTAATGAATATATATTGTTACAATTGGATATTTCAATCAATCACTTAATCTTCCCCTTTTCACTTTATGTGGGGTTATTTATTTTGGTTATAAAAAATTATTGTTAAGATTACTTTCGTGATAATAACGAAGCTTTCGAGAAAAAAATTTAACGATATTAACAGTTTATCATGATATACACTAGAGAAGTTTGCCTTTATGTTAATTGTGACAAATTATATTGATAAATACTAGTTTGTCATAATTCTAATTTGTATCATGATGAATAAAAAAGAAGACAATTAAATATTTGTCTCAATTATTCATCTTTCAAGATAAATTGTGACCAATTATTTTGATAGATACAAGTTTTTCATAATTTTAATTTGTATCATGACGAAAAAAGACGACAATTTAAAATTTTTCTCAATTATTCATCTTTCATGGTAAATTGTTACAAATATTAACTTTTGTCTCCATAGTATATATATATTGATACCAAAATGATTTTTTCAAAATAAGTTTCGTCCAAATAAGTGAAATTTGTTGTAGTGTAAATTTAAAAGTAATTAATTACTTCTTACTTCTATTGTAAAATCTTGTGGGCATATCTTATCGTAGCATTCTTGTCAATGAAATTTGTATGTTAAGTCCAATATCATGCATTAAGCGTGTACTTAAAATAGAAAGACGTTACGCTTATCATGAATGTTATTACTAGTCGTATCGGGCAATAGACGAGTCAACACTTGTTGTATAAGAGGAGACAATAGCCGATACCTCAGTATTGTCTTCGACTCAGACGTGCTAGTCTTTGTTTTCGCTCACGGAGACGATGTGATCCATGTTATAACATATCATGTATAGATTCTGGTGGTTTGATCCATCCTTGGATTCCACAAGGCGAAGGTAGCGGGAGAAGGCTTGCAAGGTTAAGGAGCAAGGAGGACTGAGGCTAAAGAGGGACTGGAATCGGGCGGCAATACTGAAGCAAATTTGGCATCTCTTCTCAGATACTGAGGTGGTCCTATGTGCGCAATGGATACAAGCATTTCTTTTGAGTGGCAAGTCCTTTTGAGAGGTGAAACAACCTAACAGATGTTTATGGATCTGGTGATGACTCCTTAAAACTACGACATCTAATTGGACAACTTATTTCATAGCATATGAAGAATGGTAGCCCCATTTTTTTCTGGTTTGACTCGTGGTTCTCATGATGACTATTGCAAGAGGTTTTTTGATAACATAGCTTTTACAAGATGTAGGATTTGTAGGACGGCATATGTAGCATGCTTCTTTTCATACTTGACATGGGGAAGAAATATGGGGAAAGAGGATTGATGGATACATCGTCATCGGTGAGTGCTCTTTGACAAGATATGAGAGACCGTGCTAGAGACTTCTTACACGCTTGTATTCCAATCGAGTAGTCCAGTTGCTATGCTTTATTGGAGATTTCGCTATTTCCTTGCGTGGAAATATCTTTGTTGTGATTATCAAGTTGTTCCTTGGGGTAGCTTCATGTGGTCTGAAGGTATCTTTCTCGGTTCCCCCATGTGTTAGATGTTTTATTTCGGCTTGGTATTGTCCCTTTGCCCATGCATACTTCGAGCCAACTCAATAATAGTCATGTTCTTCCTCGCAGCAATGCTATTCTAGTAAGATGAGTACTTCACAATAAGTTGTCGTTATTTGCCTTCCTACTTGCAATGAATTTTAAAAACGGCTTGTACATGAATTCTTATCACAACAATGATTTCCTTTCCTTCGATCTTTATCTTTTGATTGTCTCCAAGCTCCAATAGTGAGTTTTAGCTATTGTCAATCTTCACAAAGTTTTCTTTAGTTCATGTCATATGATTACTACAACTTCTATGCAAAAATCGCACGTCATTCATGTTTTACATTGCATTTAAAAAAACAACAAATACTTGATTCATTTCTTCTTCCTTTAAAAAAATTGTTGAATTTTTAGAATCATGTCGTTGCGGCTAGCTTTAAATGATCTGAAAATCTACATCTCTTGCACCAACAATAACAACCATTTGACTCATGTCCAACTTTTGTACAAATATAGCATCTACCGTTTGAACTTTCAAATCTACTCTAAGAATGATCTTCTCTGTTGTGAAGTTGACTTGTTGTAAGTCATTTGCCTCATCTTCGAGAATTGCTTCCACATCCATGACCATAAAACTCTTAGTTGTTGTTTACAATACGTTTCTTCTACTTCCATTTCTTTTCTAAAATATTCAATTTCATTTGAAATGCTCGTTTAACAAGAGTCGAGTACTTACTCTCCTTTCCAAGGACTCAAGAGAACTCAACGGCTAATATATAGAAATTTCTTCCAAATTCTTTGTTTCTTGTATCCGAGCAACAATGTGCTTAAACATCTACGGTAGGCTTCTCAAAACCTTCTCTTAACATTCTTGTCGAGAATTTCACCACCGCACACTTGATTTGATTCATGATTTCAACAACTCCCGAGAAGAAATCTTTCACCATTTTGGACTCTTTTATGGTCAAGTTGTTGAAATCCCTTCAAAAGCTTTGAAGCTTGATGGAAATCACTTTCTTTAAGTTTTATGCTTCTTTCACTGTTTTGAGACCATAAAGCCTTGGCCACATTGTCTTGCTTAGGATTGTTACAAGATCCGCAAAGCCAATTACATTCTCCATCACATTTTCTTTCGCCTTCTTTTCTTGTGCTTCGATTGTCGTGATATTTTCTTCCTCACTTGATGAGTCATAATATACTCGGGCATTTTCTTCAAAGCCTTCATCAATGATTTTCCACAAAACTTACGAGTGAAAGATCATCTCCATTTTGTGAACTCCCAAAAATCGTAGTGTTCTTCATCAAAGATCGAGATTTGGCTATGCGAGTAGGAAAAGAACATGTTAATGGAAGACATAATCATGATCTGATGTGGTCAGATACCAAAATTTATTGAGATTGTTTTGAAAGGCGGTGCTTTGATATATCATGAAAAAGGTTTGTGGAATCACTGCGACAAAATGAAATGTTTCTGAAAATAAGGAACAACAATTTTGGATAAGATAATTTTGACATATTGTGGAGCGTTCTCTTCTCTTATGGCCAAAATGCTTTCTTAGTCTATTTTCAATGCCTTATATGATTTGGAGATTATTACTCCTTATAAAAAGTCTCGAGATGATTGTAAAGCAACCATTTACTCTACTCTTGTTCCTATGTCATTAACTAACTTTACTTCTTTGACAACCTACCTCTTTAATGTTTGGACCACCTAACACACTTAATGCAGATTTTAGGCGGCCAAAAACTCACTATGAAGAGGATTTCTAAGAATTCGGGACAAGGGTACCGTACCCTTGATTTTACTCCAAAATCCTCCAATAAAGTAATCAACCACATCACCTCCATTGTAGTTGTAACTATTGCCCAGTACTCAGCCTCCGTGGAACTTCTTGACACCGTGGACTACTTCTTCATTTTACATGTCACTACTAAATCTCCCAAGAAAAACACTAAAGCCCCACGTTTCCACACAACCTCCCCAATCACGGTCTGAGTATGCCTGTAGACTAGGTTCTGAAGTGCTTGGGAAGAAAAGTACCTTTCCAGGAGTACTCTTCAAGTAGCTCAATACATGGCAAGCTTCATCCCATTGTCGTTTTGTTGGTTTAGTCAAGTCAGGACGCGTGATACCCAGATATATGAGCCTCCCTACCAAGCTCTTGTATGCACCTGCATCTATGGTATCTACCCTCTCGTCGTGTGACAATCTGTGATTAGGAGTAATTGGCACAGAGCTCGGCCTTACTGCTAACTTTCCCATCTCCTCTAGCAGGTGTAACGAATAACTCCTTTGGAGACAAATATCCCATCATTGCTCCTTGCAATCTCGAGACCGAGAAAGAATCTTAAAGTAACTAGGTCTCACACCTTGAAATGCTCTTGCAAACAAAAACTTGAGATTAATAATAACCTGATCATTCGAGTCTATAACCATTATGTCATCCCCATAAAGCAGAATTGTTAAGAATCCTTTGGCTTATGTTTAGTGAACAATGAATAGTCTGCTTTGGATTGCGTGAATCCATTATTGAACAAGCAGGAAGGCAACTTAATATTCCAATGGTGTGATGCTTGCTTGAGATCGTAAATAGACTTCTTTAGCCTGCAAACTAGTTCCGATGGACCTGCTGCCTCCCCTTGAATGCCAAATCCTTGAGAAACTTGCATATAGACTTCTTCGGATAGATCACTAATAAGGAAGGTGTTATGGATGTCAAACTACCATAATAACCATCCTCGCATGGCTGCCAAAGCAAGAAGGATACAAATAGAAGTATGCTTTGCTGCTAGGCTGAAGGTTTCATGATAATCAAACCCCTCTCTTTGTGTATATCCCTTGGCTACTAACCTGGCCTTGTTCCTCTCAATTGTACCATCTACATGAAGTTTTGTTTTATAGACGCATTTACAAAGTATGAGACGTTTACTCGTGGAGGTAAAGTCAGAATCCATGTATGATTGTTTGACAGAGCCTTAAGTTCATTCGCCATTGCTTCTTGCCAGTGTGGTATATCCTGGCTCATTATAATGTTGGGGTTACGAACTGTTATCCAAAGAAAATATAAATGTTTTGTAGGGATTGAAAAGTCGGTTAAATGAAATGTAAGGGTTTATAGGAAACTAAACATTATAGTGAGAAAGATTAACCGATCTTTTGCTCAAGTTTGATGAATTAGGAATCACTTGTTGGAGAAATAGTCCAAGATTGTATTCTTGAAGATAGCTAGGAAGTTGACTCATCAAATCTACCAGAGGACTAGGTGAATGCTCTGGCAAATGGTGGGAATGCAATGTAGGGTAATCTAGCAAGTCATTTTCTAGAGTTGGTAATACGAATGAGTTTTCTAGAGGTGTTACAATTGACTCGGTAGACATAGGAAAAATGGATTCATAGAAAAGCATATCACGAGATATGAGCACTTTTTGTGTGTGCAGATCAAAGAGGTAAAAACCTTTGACTACAAAAGGATATCTAATGAATATGCATTTTGTGGCTCGCTTATCTAATTTCTTCCTACCATGTGAAAGTGTACAAACATAGCATAAATAGCCAAAGACACGCAAATTCTTGTAGAAAGGTTTTTTTAAGAAAAACAATTTATATGGGGTTTTATATTGCAGAACTTTACTTGGTAATCTGTTAATAAGATGTGTAGCAGTAAGCAATGCATATCTCCAGAAAGTGACAAGCAATTTGGCAGTAAAGAGTAATGCTCTAGTCTTTTGTAGAAGGAGTTGGCGTTCGTGCTCCAGGACACCGTTTTGTTGTGGAGTATCAACACAAGAGGTTTGATTAATAATACCATGTGTTTTCACTGCCATTATCACTCCTAACTATTTTCAGCTTAACACCGACCTGTGTGTTTATAAAGCAATGAAACTGTGGAAGCAACTCTTTTACCTCAAACTTATGTTGCATTAAAAATACCCATGTAACTCATTACAATTGTTAAAAAGAAACGATATCCTCCTGCTGCCAGTTCAAAACATGGTCCCTAAATATCACATACAATAACTCAAATGGTTCCACTGTATAGAACTAACTTGTAGGAAATGCTAAACGTTTTTGCTTTGCTTCATGACAAACCATACAGGCACTTTAAGAAAGCATGGTAATTGATGGATTTATAGTGTGTAGAAAAGAGATTTTGTCTACTGGGACATGTCCCAGTCGAAGATGCCAAAGGTCAAAGCAATCTAAAGTCTTAGAATGTTTCATTGAATTGATAAGATGCAGTGAACCATTTTCAATTTGAGAAGGAACTCATCTTATCATTGCCCCGGCTGCCACTTGAAGCAATAGAGACTATCCTTCCTTTTAGCAAGTGCAATCGTCATCCAATTGTGCAAGTCCAGGGTAAAACACTAGTTCTGTGAAAAATGAGATAAATGTGTTTGTTAGACTGCAATAAGGTTGAACCGAAAGGACATGATAAATAAGGTGTTCTCTAAGACCAAGTCTGCATTGAGTTTAACAACTCCTATGTGTGTAGCCAAGACTTTGGTATTATTTGGTAATTGTATTTGTATGGAAGGTGTTAGTTCACAGTAGGTAGTATAAAGGCTAAAATTTGAGACAACATGATATATTACTCCTATGTCAAGAATCCAAGAATTAATTTCTAGTTGGGTATATTTGGAATCAAAAGACAATATATATGTAAAGTTTTGTGATGGAGTGAAAAATGAGGGGTGTGTTTGTGTCTAGTCATTGGGTAACTATTGTGTAGGGTTGACTTGGATTATCAACACTAAGCAAGGCCAATAACTTCTTCACTTGAGGCTCTATCAGATTGAGCTGGGAGACTGATGTTTTTTGTCATCATCACCTATAGTTGATGTAAACCTCACCATTCTCCTTTATGGACTTGGTTGTCTAAACATAGCCTGTGATCTTCCCCTTCCAACTTTGTGGCTTTGAGGAAAGCCTATTAGATGACAATACTTGCTCTTAATTTGACCCTTTTGACCACAATCATGACATACCAACTATGGGTTGAACTTCCTCCTTTCAGCATATGCCACTAGTTTATCTCCATCTTCCTTCCTTACCACTCTATCCCATTTATTTATCATTGTTGTTGCAACAATGGGATTTGTATATAACCGTTTTGTTTCATTCTTAGCATCTATTTGCATTTTTTCCCTTTAAATCATGTTATAAGCCTCTCCCAGGGTAGGGAATGCTTTCCTTAACAAGATTTGAGTCCTCAATGGTCCATACTCCTGATTCAGATCATTCAAAAATTTAAAGATCGTGTCTTTTTGGTGTTGTTCTACATACACCCTTTGTCAACCACAATCCCATTTCTACAATCACGGTGAGGTGGAGGGCGGTATACCCTCAACTCCATCAAAACTGACAACAACTCATTATAGAATGCAGAAATTGTCTTACTACTCTGAACAAGGCTATGCTACTTTTGTTGAAGTTGACAGACCCTTGAATCATCCGGCTCCCCAATTGTTCCTGCAACTCTTCTCATGTCTCTCGCATTTTCTATATAGAATATGGTAGACACAATCGGATAGATACTGACCTCCGGAGCAAAGATTTCACAAGATTGTCACATCGTCTCCAAGCTTGATACAAGCTACTTTCCACTCATCTCCAAGCTTGATACAAGCTACTTTCCACTGGTGGCTTCACAACAGAACCATCAACGAATCCAATTTGTATTTTACTGACAAAGCCAGCTCAAAGGACCGCTTCCAGGAAGCATAATTCCCATCGCCAAGTCTAGGCGAGAGAATCGCTGCAATTTGCAAATATGCTGCATTCATAAAATACGGCGACTGAGGGCTGTCTAGGTTTCCACTTACTCGATTTTCATCTTCTTTCTTTACTTGACCTTCAACGGCGCTCCGATACCATAAAGGTTGTAAGAAGGGGAAAAATAAACCCAGAAAAATCTCCATATTCATTTTGGGAGAGAAGAAGTTTCTATTTTATACAATCGTACAACAATGCACCACGCAAGCACTGTTTATAGGGGTGGTAATTTTGGACACGACACGTTAAGACGGCACGAACACGAACCGCAATTTTATGGCATGGATCTAGCCTTAATGGGTTCGTGTCGTTATTGTGCCAACCCGTTGTACCCGATATGATAAGAGTTGGTTTTCGGTCGTGTGCCCCTTACTCGTTACTAATCGTTAGACTATTTTTAATAAAAGGTAATAATATATTAATTGTTTTAACATAAGCCAATCAAAATATATCTCAATACGTTAGGTTTTTTCTTTCCCAAACGCTAGGTTTTCTTGTTCTAAAATCGAAAGTCATTTCCTTTTATGTATTAAAAATTGTATTCTAAACTTGAAAGGTAACATTTATTTTGGTCGAAATATTTAATTTCTAATTAATAGAACACGAAATACAAACTTTTACTCAAATGGAACACAAACACCATAATTTGTTTCAATTGTACACTTATATCTTAATTTAGAAATTGCTCGTGTCGAGAGCGAATCACATCAACAATTCGATGAACTTACAGAAAATATTGATAGGTTATAAGTAGATACTGAAAACTTCCCTCAATCTAAAAGTTCAACAAATTTGGTTAGGTAAGTTCTTTATTTCATTATTATTTTTATATTTTCATTTTGTAATATACGAGCATAATTGTTTTGCAGGAAGTGGAAATCCGTCACGATCATAATATACATTCAAATTTACTTTTGTTATATTTATTTGAACACTAAATTATTTATTTTCATAATTTTATCGTGGGATATTTATTGATTTGTTTTAGTTTTTGCTCGTTGAATTATGATGCAATTCAGATATTATATGTATTTTACACTAAATGATTTCATGTCTAAGGGGTCGTTTTGTGTATACGCGTTATAAAATGGTTCGTGTTTGGTTCTACTCTGATAATACGAAAACCTTAACGGGTCGTGTTTGGATCGACGTTGTTCGCTTTGGAAGTGACCACGGACAAGCCGAATCCAAACACGTCGGAAATCTTTGGCACTACGAGCAACTGGTGCCCGGAGGTTCATTGAATATGTGTGGTCGCCGTATGAAATGAAAGAAGAGAGGGAGAAGGCAGCGGACAAACACCCCTAAGTAGAAACACTTATGGATGCCATTGACGATGTCTTCGGAGGGAAGGAGGAATGCAGGTGCACAAAGAGAGCTTGAACGCTGGAATGCTTGATAATAGTAATGACAACATGTCCGTCTGTGGAGAGGTCTCTTATACATGTATTTATACTAAGCTAGACCTACGTATATACGGTAATGTAATATTGCACATATATTACGCTTCATTTGCTGCTAATCTCCATGAAATATCTCCTTTCCATATGAGCAATCTTGGCAATAATCTCCTTTCGAATCCTGAGATTATCTGGAGCCTTCCTTAACATCTAAGCTGATCGATCGCATTGCCCATTGGCCTTCGCCATAGAGTTTCCTGGCTCGCCCAGCTGACTGTTGCTTGTCGCTTCGCTGTCCTTCACCTCCTTACTGGTTTTCCTTTCATTGGGTCCGTGTTCTTGACTGTTGATCCACAGATGAAGCTAAGGTCCGTGGCCCAAAATTTATGTTACTAAACATATAAGCCCCCCTCAAGACAGACTGAGTTATCTATTGCGCCTTGAAAAAGACGAAGTAATTATTCCCCTGCAATTAAGTAACGTGTGCAGGCAAGCATAAATCCTTGACTGTCGATATCCCCGAAGCGTATCGGTTGAGATTCCTCTGGGTAATTGTTAATATCCCCGAGATCTCTGCTGTGATATCTTCTGTCAAAATATTAATTTTTCCCATTACCTCGCAATAAATAACGATGCTCGGTTCATCTTCCAAACCACAAATCATCGCCCTTGAAAATAGCGAAGCCATGAGGTTTTTTACCCTTCAACAGTTCACCCAGAGCCTATATCCATAACCTAAGCTTGCTTGAGAGCCTATGTCCATCACCTTATGAGGATGGTTTTCAAGTTCTCCACCTTGCTTCTTCTGGAAGGGGAGAGGCCCTGTGCAAATCCTCGGCGCGGCATCTTGGGTAGCGTTCATTTAAGCCCGCCTTTGCCGTTTCTCAACACCTCCGCACCCATGAGGAGTGCACGGAAACATGGGAAAGAGGTGCGACTCCATCCTCACAGTTTTCCGGGAAATCCGACCAGGCCTCAGATCTTCAACTCCACGGCATCGCGAGTTTTCGGGTGTTGCAACCTGGTACCCCTTGAAGACTAGAGTTTCCTCGTGCTGTTGTATAGGCAACTCCACAGTGTGATGAAGTTTCCATTTTCAGCTAAGGATCTTCTTCATCAGAGGGAAGAACCGGGTGTATATCCGGTTTCTGTGGATAAACCCTTCGAATATTTAGAAATACTTACAGGAATTTGAAAACAGTGTTTCCTGGTGAGAGGAAACGTCGTCTATGACTCATTTACGTTTCATTCCTTGTACATTCATCATCAATCAAACCCATGTAATGAATAGATCTGAATGAGAATAAATGTGTTTCTTAAGTCTTTTCGCTTACCCACTTATGACTTTTGAATCGCCATCAGTTTCCAAGCGAAGCGATGCTTCCTTTTACAAGTGAGGCGACGTCACTGTTGGACCTTGGTTGTAAGGCGACGTCCCTTTTGGGCTTCAACCCTCTTGTCCGTTTCTGGGAGCATAAAGTACTTGAGGGGCCAGGGTTTCTCGTTCACGCACTTAGAAACCCTTCTCCTGCTTTCGTATTCTCTTAAACCCTCATTCTTTCTGACTCCATGGACTCTAGTGCTTCATCCCCGTCATCCTCAGCCTCTCCATTCCGTGAGGAAGGTGATGCGGCCAAGTTTCAACCAGCCTTTGCCGAGTCTCAGCAGTTTCACGTTTTCCCTTGTAATGAGGTGGAGTCAGAGTATGGTATCCCGATACCGGACCAACAGACCTTGGGTCCGTACATCCCTGATGGCAGGCATTTTACGTCCTCTCCGATGCAGAAAGGTCATTCCTTTACACCAGCAAGTTGCTCGCTTTGTTCTCCTCCCGTGAATTTAAGCCGTCCAGATGGGGGCCGTCCGAACGGGCACACCTCCGTTGCTTCCCTTCTCCCAGGAGTAAGGCCTACCAAGATTGGGTCCCCAAATGGATGGAGAAGAAAGGTGCTGCGTGCGAAACGACGGGGATCAAGGTGTTGATCTACTTGTGTCACTTCCCCATTGAGCCCAATCTATTTGTATATGCTGGGTTCCTTTCGTTTTGGAACCCCATCTTCAATTGCTTCTACCTCCCGAAGGGACCGATGTCGATCACCTTGAAAGACATTGGCTTCTTGACTGGTTGCAGTCTTTCTAGAGTCCCCCTTCGCTTCGACCTCAAGCGGACTGACTTAAGGTTCAGCCTTTCAGAGCGTGTCAGCCAAGTCTCTAAGCAGTACCTCTCTGATGACAAGTGGGGACTTTAGGAGGAGTTTCAGTTCTACTTGGAGTGGTTATCCAAGTATGTTTTCTGCAACCGAGGGAGACTTCCACTCGCTTTATGGTTGGAGTGGCTGCCAGCCTCGTTGAGGTTGCCAATGCAGACAAGCCAGAGCATGTGGCCTTTGCCCCGTTTTTGTTGAGCCTGATTTACCGCGGGCTTTACCAAGCGACAATCGACCCGGCCAACTTACCAGGGTGTCAAACAGATGGCCCTTTATGGATCGTGTACCTGTGGATTGTTCTGTATTTTCCAGGACTCACCCGTTATTCTGACACAATGCATGCCCGTAGTCAGGTCATCACGGCAGTTTCGTCTAAGTATTGGACTCCCGCTAGCGTCGTCGGATACATCCAAGCCCTGGCGGACGGTCATGCGGACGATAGTGCGGGCACAGTGTTCTCCTGGCGCCCATTCCCTGGGGACTGGGAGGGGCTGCGTCTGAAGATGGTTGAAAGCCTTCGTCTGGCATTCTTTGCCAGAGATCTAGTGGCTGTGGATTCTGATGGTATACTAATCTTTCGTGTGCTACAAGCATCAAGAGAACGAAGCCTTCCTCCGTGGGCTCATCAACACAAGGAGCCTGGTTAAAGAGGAAGGTTTCCCATGGGTCTGTTCCTCCTATATTGCCGAGAGTGTCCTCTGATCGTGCCACTCCCATGCACGTCCTCCGGGAAGGTGTCAAGTATTAATGTGTTATACCTCTTATCTTTTGATAGGGTTTTTAGAACGACACCATTTCTTTGATAAGGTGGCGCAGATGTTTCTCCCATTGATGTTGATGACGTTCCTATTTCCTCCTGCCTGGATGGTCAAGCCTGCCCAAGCCAGCAAGAGTTGGAGGAGCCCCCCAGTGGAGTGGCACATGACGTTTCGCTCCCATCCTCGAGTTATTGGGTCGGAGCCTCCTCAATAGATGGTTGTCGCCCGAGAAACATCAGGCGAAGCGACAAGGGTCTTCCAAGGTCAGGCGATAGAAGCCCCCTTGGGACGAGCAACAAGGGCTCTCCCTGGCGAGGCGAGGGAAGTGTGTCGGGGTGAGGCGACAGAAGCCCCCCAAGTCCGAGTGACAGAAGCCCCCCAAGGCTTGCAAACACATGTGCCTTCTCAGATCATTATATAACTTGGGTATGCTTGAGTGCGGGGTCGAGACTGAAGACAGTTTCAATGCCCTGACATCCATGACAGATGATTTGGGGCGAGTGGGTGCCGCTCCGCCTGAGCTAAAAGTTATGCTCTCGCTTCTTCGGAGGTCTCTTTGGCGTTCGTGGGGTGAGCGCCAGAAAGACCTCGCAGTTTGGGCGAGGCTGGGGAAGACAAAGTTGACACTGTCCCAGCCGCTCTCATCCTCTGCTCTGGTGCATGAGCTGTCTCTTGAGGAGGCGATCCTTTTCAAGGAGAGAGAGGAGATGTCGGCTGCTCTCCAGTGTCTCCAGGAAAAGTTAGATGCTACGAGTGCGAGCCTGAGCGCCGCCCGTGCCGAAGAGGCGATTGAGCGCGAGGCCGCCGAGCACGAGCGAGAGACCTTGGAGAAGGAATGGGACAAGGCTGCGGATGTCGAGGCAAAAGAGGTGATAGCCGCCGGGTTGGTGGCCCGGGCGAAACGCCTATTGTACTCCTTGCTATTAGTTAAATTTTGTTTTACATGCAAAACACTTAGCCTCCTTCATGAAAAAACACAACGTTTGTATACGCCCCCACAGGGTGGCGAAAAGTTGTGCGATAATATTTTTGTACATCTCCCACATCGTTGGCTTATACCATTTCAAGTATTTTTCGTTGATTTTGAGGTAATGCACTGATCCATCAAGCCCCCTAGGCGATATGAATTCTCAAGATGGGATTCAACCACTTGAAAAGGGCCTTCCCAGTTCGATAGCCATTTCCCGTGAAAACAATCACGGACTTCCTCGGGCAACCTGAGTTTCCAAACCAAGTCGCCTTTGTTGAATGATCGATGGACCACTTTCTTGTTGTAATAACAGGCGACGTTCCTCTTATGGGCTTCTAGATGGTTTAGCACATTGATCCTGGTGGCCTCCAGGTCTTCTAGCTCAACGTGCATGTCCTCATCATACCCCTCGTGTTCCCCGAGTTGCTTGAGGAGTCTAAGCGATTGATGTCGCACTTCTATCGGAAGCATCGCGTTGTGACCATAAACAAGGTTGAACGGGGCGATACATATGCTTTCTCTTTTTGTAACCCGGAGTGCCCATAACGTTTCCTGAAGAATGGTTTGCCATGTGCGTGGGTTGTTACCAATCATCCTCTGTATTACTCGTTTAATGAGTTTGTTGGAGGCTTCCGCTTGTCCATTTGACTGGGTATAGTACGGGGTTGGGTTGATCACTTTAAACCCACAATTTTCGGCGAATTCGTCCATAAATTCATCGTTGAACACTTTTGCATTGTCTACTACGATACTTTGGGTAACTCTGTATCGGTAAACAATGAAGTTTTTTATGAACTCAATTACGTGCTTCTGACTAATGGACTTATACACCACTGCCTCTACCCATTTGGTAAAGTAGTCAGTGGCGACGAGTATATAAGCATCTCCACTGCTTGAGTGAGGATGGATTTCCCCCATGATATCTAATGTCCACGTTCTGAAAGGCCATGGTTTCATTATGACGTTCATGTCAGCCGCAGGGGTCCGCTTTACTGGCCCGCATCGCTGGCAAGCCTGGCAGGCTCGAGCCATTTCGATGCAATTCTTGATCATTGATGGCCAATAGAAACCATGTCATTTGATCGACTAGCTCAGCTTGATCCCAGCCTGATGCGCTCCGCACAACCCCTCGTGTGTTTCCATCATGATTGGGATAGCTTCATCTAAATCGACGCATTTTAAAAGGACATCCTTGTTGGTTTTTCTGTAGAGAACGCCATCAAGGAGTACCTAATGTCTGGCGATCACTCGGATCCTCCTTTCGACTCTTGTGCTGGTGTCCTTGAGGAATTGTTGTATTGGTTCTCGCTAGCAGTACGAACCTCCTCATTCCTTATCTCATCATCGTTGTAAAACTCTGGTCGCTTACTTAATGAACAAAGTCGTACTGTTTTTGGGCATTTTCGAGTCATTTATCAACCCAGAGGCTAACTGTGCCAAGTAGTTGGCCTCTTGAATGTCATCCCGCCTCACGTCAACGATCTCATCCTTGTCCAGTTTTGCGAAGAGCCCTTTCGCTTTCTGCAAGTACTGACCAAGGCAAGGTGCGTAGCATCATTCTGGTTAAGAAGTTGTTGATCACTAGCTGGGAATCGCGACATATTTTTGGGTTTCCCAATTTCCAATCTAGTGCGAGTTGCAAGGCTAAAATTAAGGCCTCGTACTCAGCTTCGTTATTAGTCACTTTTCCGTTAATGCGACAAGTTATCCTGGTTTTCGCTTTCCATGGTGTCTCGATAAAGACGTCCACGCCAGCTCAGAACTTGTTGGAAGACCCACCAAACCAAATGGTCCATCTTTTGTTTGGGTGAGCTTCCTTATGTACAGAATCGAGATTGCCTTCCTCATAATGGGTTATGAATTCAGCTAAAGCATGGCCTTTAACTGAGGTTTGTGGCTTGTAGTAAATATTGTATGCTGAGAGCACTAAGCTCCACTTACTTATTCTTCCCGTGAGCAAGGGGTTATCGAAGAATACCTTGGTCACAGGGGTCTTAGAGATGACATTAGCATCATTACGATGTAGTGTCTAAGTTTCATCACCGAGTAGTATACTGCTAGGCAGATCTTCTCAGTTGAGGTATATCGCTGCTCGGTTTCTGTAAGTAACCGTAACAGGTAATAAATCGCTCTTTCTATTCCGTCATATTCTTGCGCCAACATAGATCCAATGGTGAGCTAGGATGCAGCCACATAGAGGGAGGGTTGGTCAGATATTCTTTTAATTCTTGGAATGCTCGTTCGTGTTGCGATGTCCAATCTATTTGTACTTTCTATTTCCCTTTCAAGATCGTCGAAAAGACATTTTTTTTAGACGCCACGTTACCTTTGATGCGACGAATATAATTTACTCTCTCGAGGAAGGCTTGGAGTTCCTTCTTGTTTTGAGGAGCTGAGAGATTTTGGATAGCACGAGTTTTCAAGGGATCTACTCCAATCCCTCTTTGGTGCACAAGGAATCCGAGAAATTGTCCCTTTTGTACTCCGAATGCACACTTTAATGTATTGAGTTTGAGGCGCACTTTTGTACTCTGAAGGCGCATTCCAAAGCATTCAAATGCTTTGCTTAGATGAACATGATTATCTTGTTTATTTTTGGATTTTACCACCACATCATCAATGTATGCCTCAACTGTCTTTCCTATCAAAGTAGCGAAGATTAGATTCATTGCTCTTTGATACGTGGCTCCAGCATTCTTTAATCCGAAAGGCATAACTACCCATTTGAATATCCCTATTGGGCATCTGAATGCTGTCTTATGCACGTCTTCCTCAGCGATGAAGATTGATTATACCCAGAGTATCCATCCATAAAGGACATTAGCTCGTGCCCTGCTGATTTATCTATAAGGTCGTCAGCCACGGGCATGGGGTACCATCTTTCGGTGTTGCTTTATTTAGATCGCGGAAGTCAGTGACACCCTGATCTTGCAATTTTTCTTAACGACAGGTACTATATTAGAAATCCAATCTACGTATTTAGCCGTCATGTATCCGGCCTTGAATAACTTCTTGATTTCGCCATAGACCATCTGAGCTACTTCCCGCGACATCCCGTTCTATGCTCGTTTGTCACAAGTGGCGGATTATTATGTATGACCCTCTTGGGACCCGCTGGGATGATTGGGACATTATCTTTGTCAACCTTTTTCTTTCCCTCAGTGATTGAGGCCCTGTGAGGGTCGCAATAAGATTGACACTTGGTGGCTGACTCATCCTTCCTGTCACTGGGGTTGCTCATCGGTACCCCTGTCATAGTTCCTAGATTTTGAAAGACGGCCTCTATTTTGGAGTCAATCTTCTCTTTGAAAGCGTCGTGCTTCTAAATTAACGGCGGACAAGCCGGATCCAAACGCGTCGGAAATCTCTGGCACTACGAGCAACTGGTGCCCGAAGGTTCGTTGACTGTGTGTGGTCACTATAAGAAATAAAAGAAGAGAGGGCGAAGACAGCGGACGAACACCCCTAAGCGGAAGCACACGGATGCCATTAACGATGCCTTCGGAGGGATGCAAGAACGCAGGGGCAAAAAGAGAGCTTGAACGCTGGAATGCTTGATAATAATAATGACAATATGTCCATCTGTAGAGAGATCTCTTATACAATACCTAAGAACAAGTATTTAACTAAGCTAGACCTACGTATATACTATAATGTAATATTGCACATATATTACGCTTCATTTGCTGCCAGTCTCCATGGAATATCTCCTTTCCATATGAGCAATCTTGGCAACAATCTCCTTCCGAATCATGAGATTGTCAGGAGCCTTCCTAAACAGCTAAGCTAATCGACCGCATTGGCCATTGGTCTTCGCGGTAGAGTTTCCTCGCTCGCCCAGCTGACTGTCGTTTGTCGCTTCGCTGTCCATGTCGCCCATCGCCTGGTAACCCTGTCGCTTGGTGACCGTTTTGCCCAGCAGGCCTTCGCTTGGTGTGTTTCCGTTGTCACCTCCTTACTGGTTTTCCGTTTCTTGGGCCCATGTTCTGGATCGTTGATCCACAGATAAAGCCAAGATCTGTGGCCCAGAATTTCTGTTGCTAAACAGACGTATGTTGTGTCGTGTCTTATCGTATTTGAACACTAACCCAATTCATTTACCCGTTTTACCACCCCTAACTATTTATAACAAGCCAACAAAATAACAACTTTCCTAGTGGTTTACAACTCTGCCCTTTGCTAATACACACGCCTCCAATCTTCACTCTTGGCATGTTTTCTCTCAACCATCTGGCCTATGGTCTAGCCCACTTGGTCCTGCATGCTTACATTATCCTCCACGATCAGCCTCATCGAGCAAGTAAGCCTTAGTCTATTTTTATCACTAGATCTTTGA
Source organism: Melastoma dodecandrum (assembly GCA_029817715.1). Lineage (NCBI taxonomy): Eukaryota > Viridiplantae > Streptophyta > Magnoliopsida > Myrtales > Melastomataceae > Melastoma > Melastoma dodecandrum. The sequence goes on along the minus strand of JARUPY010000607.1, from coordinate 6,624,206 downwards.
AGCAACAGCAACATTCTTGAGCTGGTGTACCCGACACTAGGGTCCTTATGTCCGGGGAACGAACTTTTCAGAATCAAGGACGTCGGCCTGCTCTAAGTACAAGAGAACCCAGCCGACAGGCACCATGTCGGATGTCATTGCTAAGATCACTACAACACGCTATTACCGGAACCAAACCAGGTGGCGTACTGCATCGGCAAGAGCAAGTCCAGAGGGTCGTAAGTCCAATTGGAAGCCCGCGTTGAATTCCATCAACGACTCGTTGATATCAGTCGTAGAAGCTCGATGATATACTCCTACTAGAAGAGGGATTGTGTAATCATTTTCATATAAACGGACGGAAGTTTTGTGAAGAAAGGGGAGCTTCAATTCTTTATTCTCTCCATCACGGGGTGTGTGTATACCATCCTAAAGCCAAAATCCAGTTCTCATAACAAACTGATAACCCGTATTCATTAAAAAAAACGAATACCTTTCAAGCCCAATTAATAAATTCTTATGAGTATAATTCTTTCACAAAATTTTAAGAAAAATTAATTTATATGATAAAATAATGTTCTAAAAATTTCAACATTTTCATTCCTAATATAGTTTCTTTTAAGAAAATGTAATTGCCGTATTGCAGGTACAAGCGCATGGTTGTATCGTAGTATGTAGTTTCCCTTTCTATTTAAAGTAATATGCGATTGTTGGGCCTGGGAGAGCCTCCGAAAATGTCTAGCATTAGTCGCATCACAGCAGTACCTTCTACAATTAACCACGATCAGTGACCGAATGACGTACGTGTAAGAATTTTTCATAGTTTTGTAAGTAGCTTAGGTCGTTTTTGAATCTCTATCGCTCCCACTTCACAAAATTCATCCTCCGTGTATCTTGGTGCAACGTGAACGATCCTTCAGTGCGAGGGATCGGAGCAGTGTAAGGTCACTTTTGATGTTACAATCGAAACTTAATATATGATTCGAGTGGCAAACATAGATTAGGAAAATGAATATTTTAGAAAATCTTGGATAGATGTTAGCTATCCCGAAAGAAATAAAAACAATAGCACGGTTGTTTACGTGGGGTTTTTATCGGGCATGATTGTTCCAATCGAGTGGATGGATGCCTATGGCCACTGTTGACGCTTAAAAGCTTTGGTCGCGGAATCGAATACTTTGATATCCAAAAGCTAGTCTTTTTTTATGATATACGGGGGAATACTTCCAACAGCGAAAAACGTTAATGCAAAACAGCTCTAAAGAGACCATCGATAGTTCTCTCGTTTCGACCAAGTATGCAAATTCATCATCATTGCATAGACATGACATGGACAACATACCAATCACTCGGAAAAAAGAGCACTAAGTGAATCCATCAACTGGCAAAAAAGAAAAGAAAAATAAAATAAAATGATAACCAAAATAAACTTTTTTTTTTCAAATAAATTTGTAAAAAATGCCATCGTCCGTACTTGTGTTTCATCTTCTTGGTGATCGAACGTGCGAGAAAAGAAAATCCTCTCAAAATGACGTCGCATTCAAAACTAAAAGGCTCCAGAAACCATCGACTTTAATGCACTTGTGGTTGACTTTTTTTGGCAGAAATTTCTGCCAAAGGCTAGAAGCTCTTTGTCTGGTTAGACTTAGTTACTTACCCTAATCAGAGGGAAACAATATAAGTTACGAAATTCTCAAACTATGGTCCAATCAGAAAACAGACAAGATCTTATTGGTGGATTTTGTTAGACCCAGAAAAAGTTGGTCATCAAATTCAACTCCTCTCACTAATTATTATCCCCATAATTATAATATCTTACTAATTAAGCTTTTACTAGGTCAATACTTAAGCAATGAAGTTCTCACTTCGTTCCATGAGTAAGACACTCCATAACTCATATTCGAATATGAGCGGAATGCCCTAACTTATTCAAAACAAAGCCAAATCATCGATTTGATAAGATTTAAATTTTCACTCTTCTAGATTGTAACTTAGAAAAGGCTCCTAAAATTTGAGATATGTTTGATAAATAATATATATATTCACGTAAATATTTTATTTGGAGCGAATAAACGTGAAATCATTCTTAAGATTTATATAAACTATCCGAATCGATAAATCATTCTATCAACATTATTTACAAGAAAGAAGGGAGAATGGTATTAATCTAAAATTTAATTGGGGGGGAGTGGATACAGTATTTTAGTACCTCGGGATTGTTCCACTACATCATTACATAAAGCTAGAAAGCAATAATATATTTTCTAAATAGAAAATTCGAAAAGCTTGGATAAGACATACTTAGGCCCAGGCTCTCCACAATCATCCATAGAAGTTTACGACCCTCCCTCCACCTGAAAGGGCTCCTAACTATATCACGATTGAGCGGACACTCACTAGATCGATGTTCTATCAGGTCGAGCGGTTAACCTTGGGAACAGATATCGAATCCGGAAACATGATCGGACATAGAGCTTGACTTCGCGATTTATGAGGAAGCTGGTCAGTTGACTTTCAGACAGCTACACACATCCTCTTTTCATTTCTTTCCGTGAGGGGCTCCCCAAAGATCTTATTAAAAACCTACGTGCGCATATAATTTGATGATGATATTAAATGGGGGGAAATCAAAGCTGCCGACCCAATGAAATCTATTGGTCCAAAGCATGTTTAAAATATATTTTATATCCGGCACGAGAGGGGTTCAATTGGGAAACGACACGTACGGTTCGAGTCTTCCTATAATCATCGATCCTAGGCCAACATCTTTTTATTCCCAAAAGTAGACCCCAATCTCTAAGCCCAAAAAGTTTTTGCTTTACCTAATTATTTTCATTATTTAAAGGTTTGGTGGTCTATGATTTATTGTAGTTAATTTCATCCAATAACTTCTAAAGACTTCCTATATTCATGAAGATCGTATCAACAATGAATAGGATTTTTTTTTTTTTTTTTTTTGGTAATGCTGAGATTTTTAGAACGGTTTATGGGCAGCACCTCGGCTTGGTCCTTGGGGGCAGCAGTCGCAATACTTAGCAATTCACGATGAGCGGGTGAATTTGGCTCATCAAGGATAATGCCTGATAAGTCCGTGTACAGCAGCTCCTAATACCATTAGGGTGTCCCTTAGGACAAATGGTCTTTAGTTTTGAGACATGAAGACAAGGGTTTTTATACATTAATTTTAAGGGAAGGATTGCGTACATACCCCTCAATACTTCTTCCACGCACACTAGTCGAGCCCAGAGATAATTTTGTATCTTATTCGTCTACATTTTGCATGGCAAGTCCAAATCAAAATCTCTAGATATAAGAAGACAAGATTTGATGGGGGAACAAGAAACCAAAACAATGACACTGTAAATGACCAATCATATGCCGACAACGCAAGGGGGGATGGAAACAACGTTTGCTGCCATTAATTGGGTGCTTTTCCCTTTTTTTTGGGGGAGGGGGGGGGGACAATTTTTCGATGGTCGGAAGGGGAGCGGTGCTTGGATGATGGAGCAGTTGATAGATAAGTTTTTTTTTTGTGTCCCGTCAGGGGGTCCCGGGGGTTTATACATCGATTATGCGGGGTCATATTTCCCTCCACCATTCCGGTTGAACAGGACGAGCACGATGAATTGAATACTTTCCGGGTTAAATATTTGGCAACATATATGTTCATGATCTCAATTTTGAGCCAACTTTCTATTTTGTTATTAACTTAGTTTGTTATATAATTTTGTCAGCAACTTTTATTTTTATTTTGATTTTGGCCAATCATGAATTTCTTGTAGCGAAAGCCAAACAAGGCCTTAATATAGTCTAACATGTGTCCTATAATAGTGAAGTTTCGACATCTCATTCATTCGTCTCATAATCCACTTTATCCGTAATAATCGCCTCCTAATAGAACATCATCCGAAATTCATCGATTTTCATATTTTTTAACAACATCAGCAACTATCGTTAACTTCGACTTCCAATTCACTTGATTTGTCCATCAAAATTTTATAATAAAAAAAATGAAAGGTTTCAATATTATTTTCTATTTTTTTAAATTTTTTTTAGTCAATAAATGAAAATTGTCTATTAAGGCTTTGTTTGGCTTTCGCTAGAAAAAATTCATGATTGGCCAAAATCAAAATAAAAACAAAAGTTGGTGACAAAATTATATAACAAACTAAGTTAATGACAAAACAGAAAGTTTGCTCAAATTTAAAGCCATAAATTGATATTTTGCCTAAATATTTAATACACGGTTACATTCTCGAATTACTTTCATGCGGTTGACGATGATCTGAGTTTCCGGCTGGCTCTTCTTGGATTAGGATTAGGACGAACAAGACTAATTCCATCTAATACACTCTGTGATTGATGATTTGGGTTTTTGTTTTTCAAATTGGAACAGTGATTAGCCCCGGGTTCAAATGGCAGGAAATTTAGTTGCTTTAAATGCCACTTCGGTCTCAAATTTTTTTTAAAAAAAAAAAACAGAGAGAAGTTAACAGGTGAGGACCTCGAAATTCGCATCCATAAAGTGAATAGTGATCCTGAATATCCGATTAATTCGCCTATAATAAATATATAGACGGCAACTAGACAATTATTGGTCGTCTTTAAAAAAATGGTAAAATGCGATTTCTGAGCCATCGACTTTCTTTCGTGGGGTCATAAATTTATATCATATTTGCTCACGTTAAAAATTATTATAAACTAAGTAAGTAACTTATATTATCCCATTCAAGTAAGATAATATTGGCCGCAAGTTAGAAAAGTGACTAACGTTCTTATTTATAACAATGTTACGCAGGAGAAATTGTTATTTTTGCCTTAAGAGAAATTGACACATAAGTAATTGTTGTTCCTTTTAACACACATCAAAATCAGTTTAACACGTACGTAAATCTACATCACTTGCGTCACGTATATAGACACTGTGAGATCGGTTAGAATTTAGAGTGGAAGGGTTGGGAAGAAAATGGCAAACGTCATGTATAGTGTGTAGATGGGGAAGACGACGATGGCAATCGGCATCATCTTAATTCGATCCATGAGGTGGGGAAAGAGATTTGATCGAGATTTGCTTCCTTAATTAAATAAGCATTGCCAATCCTTCTCAACTAATCGCTTTGACTTGCTTATTTTTGTTGCTTACCACCGTTAGTTCCGACGTTTTTGGCTGGTATAAGCATAGTTCAGTTGAAACTCCTACTAAAAAAGTCATTATTACGCAAGAAACTAAAATATTTAACTTGGGGACTCGCAGGTACGGCTTCAATGCATTCATTCTTCAACTTAAGTAATCACAAAACAGACATGATTCCAGAGTTTGTTTTATTATTTCTTTTTTAGTTTGTAAATATTCAAGAGGTTTTTAGAACCGACTTAAAAGATTTTTTATCCGACTTAAAGTTTAGTATATCTTCTTAGGGCCGTAATAAGATCGTGCTACTCAAGACCGGCAAGAACAAGTCTTAGACATCCCTTTGGGTTTGATCTAATTCGTTCCTCGATAAATCCACCCTCTGCCTATTTATTGCACTCTTTACAGAGCAATTTTTCTCCTTTTTATTTTTTATTTTTTTTTTTTGGAAAGAAGAAAGTAGTTGGAAATGTGAAGAAAAAAACTTTTTACAAAATATTTTTGCCCCAAAATAAATTGAGTCTGAACGTGGATCGTGACGTGTTCCAACACGAGATTAGAGAACACCCACAAAATTAAATACATTTACCACAAGCCATTTTCCAACGGCTAAACATTTATTTGGATTGTAAATTTTACTTAATCGAGATTTTAGAGTCCGCGTTTATTTTTGTTTTGGCATACTTAAACTCTGAAAATTAATAACTAAATGTGGGAAATCGAGTATAAGTTTCGTCATCATAACTGCCAATCAAAATGACAAGTTAGAAGAGTTTTAAAGAGCAAACACTACTCAAATATCTATAAAGTTCTAGGCCTTAAATAATGTTCTGTATGAAATGTTTTGGACGAAATTGCGTCTCCTTAAATAATGTTCTAGGCACGAGTCTGACTTATAAAGAAAATTAGCGTCGGCCAACCTTGACTAGAAAAGCTAAAAAGATGACGATACAATTTCCATTCCGGGGGGATTTCCATAGCCGGAGCCGACTGAAGCCCATTGGCCAAATATCGGCCAACGGTAAAACCGCAATACCGCAGTCAGGCGGCCGACAAACACGTGAGTGAACGACGTGGATATACTTAATATCAATCAGACTATTGTGTAGTTTATGGTAAATGATAATCACGGCTTTTTATGTTTGTGTATCCATATAACACTGCATCACTTCCCAAGAAAGCCAAAACAGATGGAAAAGAAAGAATAATTTGTATACATAGATATGTCTAAATAAAACAAATGAAATTTGTACATTTCATATTGTATTTTGCACAAACGAGAGTTATGACTTTGAGTTCGACTTAGTGAGTGCAAAGAAAGTTATGAATTTAATTAATGATATAGAAAGAAATCCATCATATAACTACCAGTTTGTTGGGATCAATTTCAATATCTTTGCTCATCAAAATTAAAGGACAATGATAAAGAGACATTGATACGTAGAAATTTACATTGTTTCTTAGGATCCGAGTAAAGTAGGATCAGAAGAAAGGCTGCCAAATATTAAGGACGACAAATGGGAGCTCAGACACGATTAAAATGTAACACGAAATCAAAGGGAAATGGAATAAAATAAAGCAAGCTAATAGAGCTTGAGCAAGGATGAAACAAGAAAAATATGATTCGATGGATCCATTGCAACGATAGTCGTTGCGCGAATTTGACACACACAGTATGATTGTACAGCCAAACAAAATGTCCCGTGTTAAAAGATTGACATGTTATATTTGGTATGATCATTTTAGGGGTTCAAGTCCCACTTCAGTTGGAAAATATTTTACTAAAAATTGGGCAAGTGGTAGGAGTTGTAATCTAACACAAAAGGCATTGTTGGGTTGGTTTGTATCATTTGGCATTATGTTGGCATTCCCTGCCTTCCCCCCATTTGATGTCAAGTGGACTCCACTTTTCTTCCCACAAACAGGGACATATCCCAAAAAAAAAGACAATAAAAATCTAAATCTTGATCTCAATCGACCGAAATGTCAAACTTACCATTCTACATGTTTCTATTGATTCGGTTCCAAAAACGAAAATAGAAATTTTCATGTCACCTGGACGGACAGAAATATTAAGAGCTTTATAAAATTTTAATCAAAAGGTAATTTATGTTATATTAATTTTTATTACTTTAAATAAGAAAAAGCGCAGAATGAAATTAAAAAGAAATAAGAAGACAGAAATATGAATATAGAGCATACAAAACATAACCGTCTGTACGGGGATGGGGATGGGGGGTCAGGGTACTCATAATAAATAATATGACACAGAGTAGAGTGGTGAGGAGGGGACATAATATATTAAGGTCACATGGGGAGGGGTTAATTTGATAGGAGTGGGACCGCCTCTTGTCATTGGGGGGAGGGGGATTTGTTTATATAAAACACCCCCGTGATTCCTCACAAAATATAATTGAGAACGGAGTCGAAGAAGGGAGTTGTTCCTGTGGGAGGAGAGGAGAGGAGAGGAGAGTGGGGGGACCGACAGTGGACCGACAAAGGGGAAGAAGAGGGGTTGAAGGAAGGAAGGAGGGGGGAGCATTGATCGAATCCTTTTCCCTCCCCACCCCGCCAATCCTTTTTATTAAATCCACCCTGTCCATTCTCTTCCTCTCCCTTATCTTCTCCTTTCTTTTCCTTCCTCCTCTTTATTCTCCTCCCATCCATTCCTTCTCCTTCTTTTCTTGTTTTGTTTGAGTAGAACCGAGCTCTTTCCCCCTCTGAGGTCTCTCTTTTTCCTTTTGTTCCTTCGACGCGGGTGGCCTCAGCTTACCCAGGTTATGGAGATCGAGGATTTCGTCGTGGCACCCTTCGTCATGAAGACTTACCTCATGGTCAGCGACCCCGCCACCGATGACCTTATCCACTGGGGGAGGGCCGACAACAGCTTCGTCGTCCTCGACCCCTTGGATTTCTCCATCCGTATCCTCCCCGCTTACTTCAAGCACAACAACTTCTCCAGCTTCGTCCGCCAGCTCAATACCTACGTACGTCAAGTCCGTCGTTGACGTATAGTAGTAGTAGTAGTATGTAGTTTTCGTTCCATCTTTGCACCTTTGCGATATACTCACTTCGATGAGTGGGCCCGTTATGTCTATTATGGCTGTTGATTCGGATGGTTTCACGGAGGTGTCCGGATTGAGGAAGGAGGGTTTTTGAGAGGAAGTGTTTGTCATGTGTTCAAATGAAATGTTTTCCGGTGCGACCATTGCAGGGCTTTAAAAAGGTGGATCCCGACAAGTGGGAGTTTGCGAACGGGAATTTCCTCCGGGGGCAAAACCACCTGCTGAACAACATAGTCAGAAGAAGGCAGCAGGGGAAGAGCGGGACGAATCACGAGCCGGTCCTCGAGGAGACTGAGGAGATGGCGCAGGAGATAACAAGGCTCAAGTGCGAGCAGAGGAGCTTGGACGAGGTGATTCGGAGCATGAGCAAGAGGTTGGAGGCCACAGAGAGGAGGCCGCATCAGGTGATGTCATTCCTCAACAGGGTCATCGATGACCCGGGTTTGGTTTCCCGAATATTCCTCGAGAAGGAGAAGGCAATGGCCAGGCAGTTGACCGAGAAGAAGAGGAGGTTGGAGATGCCTTCTCCTACTTCTTCCTCTCCTTCCCCCTCGTCGTCTTCTTCGTCCGCAACAAGCATCGGAGCCCCGACCTCTTCGGACTCTCCTCCAAGCTCCCAGTCCCTTGAGGTCAAGAGAATCGTACCCATGTGGAGGAACTGCAGCCCAGCAATAGAAGCTCTTACGGGCAGTACTTATACAACAGTCTTGCCATCTACGCCAGCAGAGGGAGGTGGAAACGTGAGTAGAAGTTTGCCGCAACATCCCGAGGCTGGGGCTTACGTTGCGGTACCCAACGGAGGTGGGGGAAGTAACAGCTGGATACAATTGGGTTACTTCGGGGAGATTATGGTGGTGGCGGCATCAGCCGGGGAGGAGGGAAGGCGTCCACCGCCTCTGCCTTATCCGTTCTCGCTCCTAGGAGACGGATAAATAGTTTCTCATTGCTTTCTGTACCATTTTGTGTTACCTTTTTATATTGTAATGTTATTCTCTTTAGTTTATTATTCTTAAAAGATCAATCACAGGAGCTCCACAATGATTCATTCTTTTAGAAAAAATCCATTGCAAAAATTAAAGCCCAAAAAAAGGAGCATTGGATTCGACTTTGGGAACTGGTTAGAATCACAAGTTATAATAACTCAAACCCAAGATCACTAACACTGAAAGAAATTATTACAAGGAGTCGCTTTTTAAGGTGGCTGTTTAGAAAATGAGGTGCCCCATGTCCGCCCACAAGAAGAATAACAAGGTCCCATCTATGGGAGAGCCTACTTATGGGAAAATATTTGGCTAATGCTTAATTTGTTCAGTTTTCTACCAGTAAATGTGCTGGTTTGTGTTGGGACGGTTTTGATGACGAATCAGACCCTCTGTTCTACAGAAGGTCGAACATTCTATTCTACAGAAGCTTCTCATGTTGAGGACCTTGTGTAAGAATCATTTTTGTAATTAAATGATTAGTTGATGATTATTTAATTATGAAATACAATCCTATCGATCTAGATGATTATCTGGTCGAAATATATCGATTTGGTTTCCAAATAATTATATTAGAGATAATATTTCTTATGGAAGGAAATGTATCTCTCTATATATGGAAAGGTTCTACTAGATGGTCTACAGGCTTCTGTAAGCTTACTCGACCTCTACATGACCGTTTATTTGGTTGCAAAACACCACCACCTGTCCAGATACATCCTCATATGTGTCTTTGTTGGGATGGAACAAACCTTTACCGGGAAATAAATATTCGATTATTTCCATCAGTATAAGGTTATCGATCAGAACCTTCTGCGATACCTTCTGTGCTGCATCATTTAGGGAAACTATCATATTCTTATTCTATTTTGATATGATTATCTTCCTTGCTAAATGAATGCACGTGTATATCATTTTGTTATTTTGCAAACTAATTCTTATTTCTTATTTTGCAGATTATTGATTTGTATTTTTACCTTTTGTATTTTATCCTTTTGCGTATATAAATAGGCCATGCTCTCTCAATCAAAAAGAACATTCATTTTCCCTTCTTCCATTCTAAAAGAGAGCGTGGCTTTCGTTTCTTCATTCTTTTGTTCGTTCGAAGTTAGTCACACAAGGAGCGCTACCGGCGAAAGCTGCATCGTTGGTGAAACCTTTTGGGAGAGTGACTCGGGGCCTTGAGGAACTCGACTGGAAGCTGCAGGACACGTTGGCAGGAGGCACGGCTGGAGGTCCTGTGATCAACGTGCAGCGGGTCGGAGAGAAGGGCTGAACCTCGGGAGCACAGAAGGTGAGGGACTAACCAGCTTCTGTTGTGTAGAGCTCTATGTGCAGGAACCTCAGGACAAGAGGAAGGTTGTCACCTTAGAACAGAAGGAAGGCTGTTCAACCTCTGGACAGGAGGAAGGCTGTCACCTTAGAACAGGAGGAAGGCTGTCACCTCAGGACAGGAGGAAGGCTGTCACCTCAGGACAGGAGGAAGGCTGTCACCTGAGAACAGGAGGAAGGCTGTCACCCCAGGACAGGAGGAAGGCTGTCACCCCAGGACAGAGGGCACGCTGTTCATCCTAGGACAAAGGATACGTTGTCCACCCTAAGACAAAGGGAACGTTGTCTGCTTGCGTAGGGTTCGCTACGTACTCGCGTGGGGTACGTCACGAAGTCGTTATCCTTGAGGGATTGCGCATTTGCTACTTTGTTAGTCACGTTAATGCGTGCAACCTCCTGTAGTGCAGAATCTTCGGATCTGTACAACCTCCTTCGAGCAGAACCTTAAGGTCTGAATCTACTCTAGTGCAGAACCTTACGGTCTGTACATAACTCAAGTCATTTCTAATACGAACCATTTTGGTTTATTAAAGATTGACACATTCTTGGTACAGAACCTCATGGTCTGTGTTATACCTTATGTGATACAGAATCCTTGGATCTGTTCTATAGAAGGTTGACGTTTACAGTACAAAACCTCTTGATCTGTGCTATAGAAGGTTAACACATCTGACACAGAACCTTCTGGTCAGTGGTGTGCCTAAGCTACTTCGACACAGAACCCTTTGGTCTGTGTTGTGCCGAACTTACTACGATACAGAACCTTCTGGTCTGTATTGAGCCTAAGTTACTATAGTACAGAACCTTCGAATTTGTGCTACATAACGAGCCTCTACGGTACAGAACCTTCTGGTCTGTGCTCTGCTACTCAAGCCTCTATTGTACATAACCTCTGGATCCGATTTCATGCAATCATTTGTGTAATTTGTACAGAGATACATTTGAGTGGAAACCATCCAAATATCTGGGTGAAGAGTGGATGTAAGCAATTTGCTGAACCACTATAAAAAAACTTGTGTCCAATCAAACAAATTGCGAACACACTTGAACGTTCTGTTGTACAGAAACCTATCTACGGTTCTGTTTAACAGAAGATTTCTTCCGCTGCGGGGCAAAACGAAAAAGCGTTAAAATCCGAATTTTGAGATTAACACTAATTCACCCCCCTCTTAGTGTAACAGTTTGCATGCAGAGAGCAGCTCCAAGGGAACCGATGATCAGCAGCTGAGACATATCAAGCATACCGCGATGCCGAATCAGGAAACTTTTTCTCACACGAAAAGAAAGATGGGGAGAAAAGTGGAGGGGTAGGTGGCACTGCAGTTGAACAGTAGCGAGCGAAGTGGCCTCGACACTAACAGTGTCCAGAAAAACACAAACCGAACAGCAAGTTCTTCTTCCTCAGCATTGGAAGTCTGTTGGGGTTTCTTTGTGTGTTTGAGATGTGAAATAAGACCCGGTTCGGTGAATGTGGATAGAATTTGGAGGGGGGGTCCAGGCAGCGTGCGTGGATTTCAGAACAGCTTTCGGGATTTACAAAAATGATACCAAATAAAATTGAATTCATGGTATCAGCAAAGTGGTAAAAGAATCAAACTTCTCAACTGACGATGGATAAGATGCTAAAGGCAATGGCATGTTTAGAATTTGGATCTGGAACTTGTTGCTTCTTCTTATCTTTGTGAATCAGAATGAATACTCGGGGGAGGTCCTACTGATGAGTCTGGGCTTCAGGAAATGGGCCTGAGAAATGTGGGAATGCTTCCAGGACATTGCTCAAACACGAAAGATGTACCGCGTCTCCCAATCGTGGTTCGAATCGTGAATAATAAAAATTTACATTTTTCTAACCGTAAATTGGATGAAATAGAGAATCATAAGCTTCAAAATAAACTTAAGAAATTACTGTAAACAGACTTTTTCATTCTAAAAAGCTCCGAATAAAGGATTTAAGTTAAAAAGTGTAGAGAAACGACAACAACTATAGACACCGTGTAGTCAATAGATATTCAAGAAAGATTGGAAGAAATTTATAGCGTACACTAATTTAATCTTGTCTCCCTTAATCTGATAAAGAACATTCCTAATTAAAAATTAACATTGACCAACAACCACTAACAACCCGTGTTATTAAAAGGCGCCCAGGCGCCTGCCTAAGGCTCCCAGGCGGCGGGAGGCGAGGCCTCGGCGCCTAAGCCCGGCCCAAGCGAGCGCTGTCAAGGAAACGCTGCCGGGCGAGCGCCTTGGGCCGGGGCACCTAGGCGCCGGGGCGCTGAAAAGGCGATAAGGCGCCCAGCCCCCCGAAAGAGAGACACATTGATGAGGCGTCGTTTCATCTTCCTCCATCATTAAGAGTGATAATTTTTAATTGAAAAGCATTAGATGACTTAATCTGAAGAGAGACGTTTTGTCTTCCTTCACCCTTTAGAAACAAGTGAGGATGTTTCGTCTTCCTTCACCCTTTAGCAATAAGAGAGGATGAATGAGCTTGTTTCTTTCCTTCAGAAGAATGGAGCTGGGTTCTTTTAAACTTCATGAGTTTTCACCAAGTAATAGTCATACGGAGAGAGATAAGCTTATGCAAAATGTTAATAAGTTGTTACTTAATTCTATTATCAAAGAATTGGTTTATTCATTTGAAGTGCAAAAAATATTATGTATATGGCGCCTTGATCGCTTTTTTAGAGCCTCGAGCGATTAGAGACGTTGGCGCCTTGACGCCTTAACAACACTTCTAACAATAACACTTAAGGTGCTTAGAAAAGGTAACTTACACTTAAAATGCATAGGAAAAGTAAAACAGTAGAAGATAAAGAGTCGGCGGAACTGGACTAAGTAGACTTGAATTCCGAGTAAGTATACTAGCAATGCCTTCGAGTAAGTCTACGAGCGAAGCTTTTGGGTGAATTCTTCGAGCGACCAGACTAAGGCTGAAGCAACAATTTTAAAAATAATATTTAAAGTATAATATTGATTAGTCGTTGAATAGATGTTAACAACACGGGGAAACCGGTGGGAGTTGGAAAGTCGTGGTTGACCTGAGGTCGTCCCCATTGGTCAGCTAACGTCCATATGGAATCACTCATCGAAATGTTTATGTTATTATTTCCTTTATATAACTAATTTTCAACTTCTTCTTATAGAGTGTAGTTTCACTTTTACTCTTATCTTACTTCTCTTCATTTTCGACCACTTTAGCTTTCATTTTTCTAGCCATATTCAAATTTATAACTTATAATCTTAAAAATAAAAAATAAAAAATAAACATAATTTTGTATATAATTAATTATTTTTTTAATAGTTTAAATATTATGAATAGAAAGGAATCGGAAATTAATCTTAAACCTTTAGTACAATATCAACCGTTTTACCTGCAAATTACATGTCATCACTTATGTTAAGATAATTTTCAATGTGATTAACGACGCCCCTTAATCCTATTTAACTTGAGTCGATTCGAGTTTTGTCCGTTTAATCCTTATTTAATCCAAGATAAAACTACCCACGACTAAAATAAATAACGCAATGTGGTCATCACTAACGTTACGAAGACGAACCAGATTTTCTCCAAGGAACTGTTCTTACACATTCAACCTTCATCACCTCGTACAACAAAACATATTTCAGTTACATCGTACTAAACACTAATAATGACATGTTTGGTCTGCCAAATACAGTGGATGGAGACCTTCACAAATTTATTTCGTTCCTTTCTCCCAATGGTTCTTAGAACCAAACATGTCAGTAAAATTACCGACTAAGTGTGCGCTTTATGGGTTTGCCATTTCCATGACTCTAGTGGGATGACGATCCTTCTCCCTAACCTCAAACAGTTCCTCCATCTCTTCCAATGTCTTGCCCTTCGTCTCCGGCAGGTAGAAGTAGAAGAACACGCTCGCGACCACCATTATCCCGCACAACACGAAGAACGTGCCGGCGAACGTTATCTTGTGGCTCACACTTAGGAACGACATCGCCACGCCACCACTCACCAGCCTGTTAACAGATATTGCCAGAGCTGCACCCTGTGCCCGTAACCTCAATGGGAATACCTCCGATGAGTACACCCACGTGATCGGCCCAAGCCCGATCGAGAAAAAGGACACGAACGAGCATACCGCTATCACACTCACTATGATCGCCCACTCAGGCTTGCTCCCCGTCGCTCCCTCCAGGAACTTGGAGCCGAGGCCCAGTGCCACGAGAGCGACCGCCATCCCAATCGTGCCCAGCAAAAGGAGCGGCCGCCTGCCGAACTTGTCGAGATAAAAGGCAGATACCAAAACGAAGGTAGTCTTGGAAAGGCCCATCAAGACGTTCACACCGAACAGCTTCTTCTTGTTATGGATCCCAGCGTCACGGAATACCTCTGGGGTGTAGTATATGACAGCATCGTTGCCAGATGCCTGCATGAAGAAGTTTATCCCGATAGCGGCTATCAGGATCCTCCGGATTGTTGGGGATGGCCTCAGGAGTTCCCTCCAAACGCCCTGCCCGGTCCAATTGCTCGACAGCATGCCTAAAACAATGATTGAACGATTACAGGGAGAGCTTCGACCATCAATTAACTCGATTTCCAAAAATCATTTGTTCTGAAGAAAGCTGGGTCAATATACCCGTATTAGCCGCATCCCTGATCTCATCGAGTCGGAACTTGGCCTCAGCCTCATCGATAGAAGTCTTCCGGAGGACATCATTCGCCTCATCAATCCTCCCCTTCATGACCAACCACCTAGGGGATTCCGGCATGAACATGACACCGCCCCCAACGACGACCGCAGGGATCGCCGCTAACCCAAGCATCAGCCTCCAATTAATCCAGCTTGGGAGCCCTGCGAGCACAAAGTTGGAGACGTATCCCAGGAGTATTCCACTAACAATGAAGAACTCAGGGAGGGAGGCGAGCAGTCCCCTGGAGTTTGCTGGGGAGATCTCGGAGGTGTACACGGGGGCGATCATGAGGGAATACCCGACCCCAATCCCGGCGATCATCCTCCCAGCCATGAGGACGGGGTAGGACGGAGCGAGACCCATGAGGAGAGCACCGACCAGAAACGTGGCGGCGGCCAGGACGACGGTGTACCTCCTCCCAATGTAGTCAGAGGTCTTCCCGGACAAGAGTGAGCCGATGAGGGACATAAGGTTGAGTATCCCGACAAGGACTTCGATTTGTACCCTCGTGATCTTCAATTCATCCCGAATGAATATCTTGGCACCGCTCATCACTCCAATGTCTGATCAACACCAGACCACGACAAAAAAGAAAAGAAAAAAAACAAACAGTCATCGAAAAAGCTGAAACCAGAAACAGAGCCCATTGAGATAAAACAGGAACTGACCGTAGCCGAGGAGGATGGAGTTGGTGGAGGCCAACATAGCGGAGAAGAGAACGTATTTGTGGATCCTCCGGGAGGGGACGTTAGGGAGGTTGTCTTGGGGCTGGACGGCGTCGTTCTTGTTAGAAGCAGCCATGACTTGGCCGCCGATAGCTTGCATGTGTGACTGAGTAGTAGTAGTGAACGTTGAGAGAGAGTGTGTGCGTGTGGGGGTGTGGTGGGGGGGGGGGGGGGGGGTGGGTTGGGGGGAGGTGGGTGATTGTGGTGGCGGAGTTAAAGATGGATGATGTTGGTGTTTGGAGATTAGGTAGACAAGTCAAATATTATTGAATAAATATCAACCTTAAAATTCGTAATCCCCATTCGCGTGTTTGTGGTTAGTGTATTTTCTTTGCTTTTCTTTTCTTTCTTCCTACTGGAATCACGTCCGAAAATCTCTCTTCTCATACTTCCCCGGCAGGAATATTTCATTTCCTTTCATGCTCCCCACCGTTCCTTAGGTGAGAGTACAGTTGGTGTTAAAAAGAATTTAGTGCTAAAGGTAAATAAATAAATTGAACGAAATTGAGAGAAAATGTCTAATATTTATATTTATTTATGTTTTAATTTATATGAAAATGTCATAATAGATAAAATAAAATAAAATTGAGGGAGATCTATTTTTTATGAAAATAATCTCATATGTTTTTATTTTTTTATTAGCATCACCAATTTCCAGAAAAGCAATCTTGAAACTTGTGCGTAGACGACGAAATCACGTCGCGTCGAAAATGTTTAACCAAACAAAACAAAGATTCGGAACGTGGTCACCAGTAATTGAAGAAAAAAATATTGTATTCACAAAATAATGATGAAAATTAAGAATACAAACTTACGGTCATGAAAATAACGAACAAACAAAGCTAAAGTCGGAATGGTGCAGTCCATGACCTCCTCACTGTTCCTCGACTTGTAGGGTTGATTGACGAGATCTAGGTGTCGGTGTGGTGGAATTGGGAGTGGATAGGCTTGAAATTGAAAATAGAAGGACTGAAACTTAGATATGTTAAATGTCATAGTAATTTGTAATCTCATTAAGTGTGTTAGTAGTCTTGAACTATAAGGGAGTTAATGTCATATGAATTAGGGTAGAGTAAATGCTAGCTCTAGATCTTTCCTAGGACTCTATGTAAGGAGTAGCAATTTCCAAATGATGTAAGAGAGAAAAAAGAGAGGACATAGTGAGAGAAAGACCAAGAGAGCATTCTGGTCATAAGAAATGAAAGAAGGCTCTGTAGTTAGCCAAATTATCCTCTCTAAATTTCCTTATTCCTTATTTTCAGAAACACTTCGATGTGCCGTAGTAGTTCTGTAAACCCTTCATGTGATACAACAAATTTCCGCTTTCCAAACAACCCCAATAAATTTTGGTATCAGAGCGCAACATATGATGGCTACGTCTTCCAGCAGCATGTTCTTTTCTTATTCGCCCAACCGAATCCCGATTTTTTATGGAGAGCACTATGATTATTGGAGTTCGCAAATGGAGATTATCCTTCTCTCAGAAGATTTGTGGAGAATCGTTGATGAAGGCTTTGAAGAAAATGACGACTTGTCAAGCGAGGAAGAAGGTGCTGGAGAACAAGAAAATAAATCGAAAGAAAATATGATGAAGAATGTGGTGGCGTTGCGGATCTTGCAACAATCTATAAGTAAGACAATTTATCCGAGGCTTTATGGTCTCAAGAAGGCGAAAGAAGCCTGGAGCGTACTAAAGAAAGAGTTTCAAGTCTCGGAGAAAGTGATTTACATCAAGCTTCAAGGCTTGTAGAGAGATTTTGACAACTTGGCTATGAAGGAGTCCGAAACGGTGGAAGATTTCTTCCCGAGAGTTGTTGAAATCATGAATCAAATTAAGTGTTGCGGTGATGTACTAATGGGTTCTCTTGAAACCCACAAAAGAAGAGTAAGTACTCAACTCCCATTGAACAAGCTTTTCAAATGAAGTTAAATGTTTTAGAAAAGAAGTCGAAGTAGAAGGAGCGTATTGTGAACAACAGTAGAGAGTTTTATGGTCATGGATGTAGAGGCCGTTCTCGAGGAAGAGGCAGAGGACGAACGGCAAGCCAGTTCCGTAATAGAGAAAAACATTCTTAGAGTAGATCTGGAAGTGCAGAAGGTAGTTGCTATATTTGTAGAAAAGCTGGACATGAGTCAAATGATTGTTATTTCAGGAGCAAGATATGCCAATTTCCAAATCATTCAGAACGAGATTGTTATTTTAAAGACAAGCAACAGTAGCAGCCACAACAACATGTTTTTCAAAATTCGGTAAATTTTTCAAAAGAAGAAGAATCGATGCAAGTATTCTATTCTTGTTTCAATGCAATGCAAGATATGAATAAAATGTGGTTTTTGGACAACATGTGACAGGGAATAAGAAAAACTTTGTGGAGATCGACAACAGCTACAACTCGCTGTTAGAGCTTGGAGACAACAAAAAGATAAAGATTGAAGGAAAGGGAATAGTTGCTGTGAGAGCAGCAAATGGTGAAGAAAAGCGGATTAATGACGTATTTTATTCTCCGGGCATTGCTGAGAATCTCTTCAGCGTGGGACAAATGATGAAGAGAAGTTATAAGGTTACCTTTGCAGATGGTCAATGTGAGATCGTTGGCAAAAAAAAATGAGAAGAGGATCTTATTTCTACTGAAGATGAATTCGTTCTTGAATGTTGCATTGAAGAATAAAGATGTTAATGAAGCTTAGTTATGGCATCTATGATATAGGAATTTGAATCACAAGAACGTTGTTGAGAGAGATGAATATGATATAGGTCTTCCAAAAATCTAGTCAACATCATCATGCATCTCTGAAGGTTATGTGTATGGGAAGCAAGACTGTCTTCCTTTTCCCAATACGTCTTGGAGAGCTAAAGCCTCTCATAAGTTAGTGCATGCTGATATTTGTGGTCCAACCCAAACTCCAATGATCGGTAACAGGAGATACTTTCTCTTATTTGTTGATGATTACACTCGTATGATATGGGTATACTTTCTTGAAAAGAAATCGGAGGCTTTTACTACTTTTTTGAGTTTCAAAGCCAATGCAGAGAAGTAAAGTGGATATCAAATAAAGACTTTGAGAATAGATCATGGAGGAGAATACATTTACAAGTCATTTCTAGATTATTACAAGTAGCAAGGAATACAACGACAACTTACTGTCAAGTACTCACCTCAGCAAAATGGCGTTGCTGAGAGGAAGAACGTGACTATTTTTGACATGGCTCGAAGTATGCTCAAATGCAAGGGTCTTCCAAATTCATTGCGGGCCGAAGCTGTGAATACAACGGCTTACATTCTCAATCAATCACCGACGAAAGCGGTTCAAAACAGGACGTCTTACGAAGCATGGCATAAGAGGAAACCCGTGGTTGATCACTTGAAGGTATTTGGATGTATAGCATATGATCTCTTGACGAAGAAGAAGGAGAAGTTTGATGAGAAGAGTGAGAAGCTACTCTTTATTGGTTAGAATGAAGAATCTAAGGGTTGCCGTTTGTTTGACCCAAAGACTAACAATCTTGTGATTTCAAAAGATGTTATTTTCGATGAGAATGTAGTGTGGAAATGGGAGAACGAGCTTGTCAGACTCAACCAACGTTGTCTTATCCAGAAGCACCAGCAGTAGTAGCTTCCTCAAATCTCATTCATACAACAACTAGTTCCTCACGAGTAAATTCAGAGAATGAAGATTATGACGATGACATGCAACCAAGGAGGTTTCGCTCATTAACTGAAGTTTACGAGCAAGCTAACTTTGCACTTGCTACATTTGAGCCGCATAATTTCGAATAGGCCGCAAAAGAAAAAAGTGGAAAAAATGCAATGAAAGAAGATATGTTTAGTATCGAGAAGAATGATACTTGGTCCCTAGTAGACGTTCCCGAAGGAAAGGAAGCATTTGGTTTGAAATAGGTGTTCAAAACAAAGTTTAATAAAGATGGAAGTGTACAGAAGCACAAAGTTCGTCTTGTAGCAAAGGCTTACTCAAGACAACCCAGAGTTGATTTCACTGAGAAGTTCACTCATGTAGCAAGAGTTAAGGAAGCAAAATTGATGTGTAAAGATTGCCCAATCGCTAAAGCTCGTTCAAGTATGCGAAGTATTGGAATGGCCGGAAGTGTTGGTAATCGAAGAAGCACGTCAAGATATCTTTTCTGTCTTGGAACAAAACCCATCCCCTGGAGTTCGAAGAAGGAAGCTACTGTAGCGTTATCATCAGCTGGAGCAGAATACATTGCAACAAATGAAGCAATCCGTGAAGCAGAATGTTTAAGAAGATTATTGCTGGAGTTACAGCAAAAGGTTGCTCGTCCAACAACAGTGTTATGTGATAATCAGTCAGCCATTGCTATGACGAAGAACCCCGTGTTTCATACAAGGTCAAACCATATTGATTACGCCATCACTTTATCAGAGAAATGGTGATGAAGAAGGAGATAGTTATGGAGTTTATTCATACCCAAGACCAGCCCGCTGAAGTTCTAACAAAGGTTATGAATTTCGAGAAGCTCGAGTTGTTCAAGAAGTTTTTGAAGATTACAAATTAAGAGGGGGTGTTAAATGTCGTAGTAATTTGTAATCTCATTATGTATGTTAGTGGTCTTAGAAGTTGGGTAATGTTAATGGCCTAGGAACTAGAAGAGAGTTAATGTCATAGAAATTATGGTATAGTAAATGCTTGCACTAGATTTTTCCTAGGAATCTATGTAAGGAGTAGCAATCTCCAAATGATGTAAGAGAGAAAGAAGAGAGAAGAGAGTGAGAGAAAGACCAAGAAAATAATATGGTCATAAGAAAAGAAAGAAGACTCCACAGTTAGCCAAATTATCCTCTCCAAATTTCATTGTTTCTTATTTTCAGAAAAACTTCGTTATGTCGTAATAGTTCCGTAAACCCTTCATGTGATACAACAAAGCACTGCTTTTCAAACAACCCCAACAGGATCTAGGGTTGGGAACGCAAAAAAGCTGGAGAGAAAGATTGTCAATTTAGTAGTAGTTGAATGTCATGCCTTTCTGGGAGTGAAACACGACCGTGGCGATACCATCCCCAAGGCTACTTCTTCAAATGGGCTAAGGTCGTTCCAATCACCCTTTCTATTATTTTGCATGTACATGCAAAAGGTACGACATTTGTCAGTCGTGTGTGTTTCATTTATATGCAACCAACAAACACCATTTGTGATGCTTCTCAATGCGCAAGTGACAACTCCCTTGCCAGCCAAATGTTGGAACAACAAATTGATCACAATTGTCTCTCCAAGAGTCCTTGATTCAAGTAAAAAAGGTTCACAATTAGTTTCTCGGACATTAATCTCTGCCTCAAGAGTGTCAAAAATATGAATTGTAATTTCGTTTTCAAACGGATGGTCATCAACCACAGTCACTTCATCGACTTCAGGATAGCATAAATCGATCAAGTCATGTATTAGATTTTTGAATGACAAACAATCTTTGGTAGTGTGGATAAAGGACCCCTACCACATGTAGGAGTTTCTTCCTTTCTCCTTTTTAGTTTGACGATTTATATGACCAAGTTTTAACTTAATTTGATTTCGCTGGTACAACTACTACAATAATGTCAGCTTTTCTATATCAATATAGTATTTCTTCTCTTCATTCGACTTATGTGATGTTGCTTTAGCTTTGGGTTTTTTGCCAACGGGTCACATACAATGGTCTCTCCTTCGACAAACTCTCCCATGTCGATTTCGACTTGGTAGAGTTCGACCTGATAAGCTCTAGCCGTTTACACCTCATCCATGAGGATGATATTTTTGTCAGATGACAGAAATCCATGAACTTTTCGCCCTGAAGCTTCTTACTGTGGGAAAAGATTAAAGTTTTGTGCAAATGTCAATTGGTCCCTTTCTGGGATGGTCGGTCTGCACCTGAGAAGGATATTCCAGAGTCACGTCCAAAACTGGCCCGAGTTCCTAACGAATTGTTTTAAGCGAAGCACCTCAATGTATCCAAATGAACAAAGGCTTTCATAAATAATGCATGTACTTACGCCCATGTAGCCACCAAATTCGGAAGTATGCTCACTTACGAAGTGAAAGCGTCCCCAATCAGTGAATTGGGGAAAATAATCTTCTAGAAGCCATTTGTCGAAGCATCTCCATCTTGATGTCTGAAACGAGTTATATTCTCCATGGGCATCATTACGTCATCCTCGGAGAAACGAGTAATATCTGTGACTTTATATCATAGTGGAAGTTGGAATTTCTTATCCATGTGCTCAGGGTATGTGTTTCTATGAAGGTACATATCCTTCCTATGGGAAGCGGCTAACGGTACGTGCACGTAACGGTTACGTAGTTTACTAATTAATACTAATTTGTTTTTAGTAAATTTTACTAAAAGTTGACATTATTAACAAAGTCAACACAAAATTAGTAAAAAATATAGTAAAATTTACTAAAATTCGGTCAACTTTTAGTAAAGTCAACGCAAACTTTGTAAAAAAGTATGTAAATTTTACTACTTTTTTACTGTTCACAGCAGTTCAAGTTTACTAATTTTGCGCAGACTTTACTAAAACATTTCCGTTAGTAACGTCAACGCAGAATTAGTAAAAAATGTAGTAAAATTTGTTGCTTTTTTTTACAAATTTTGCGTTGACTTTACTAAAATTTTTCTTATTTTATTCAAGTCAACGCAAAATTAGTAAAAAAATTAGTAAATTTTACTACTTTTTTTACTAATTCTGCGTTGACGTTACTAACGGAAATGTTTTAGTAAAGTCAGCGCAAAATTAGTAAAAAATGTAGTAAATTTTACTACTTTTTACTGTACGAATTAAGCCGATAATTAGTAACTATTTTTTTAGTAAAAAACTCTTCCACTTAGTAAATTTTACTAATTTTGAGTGGTTTTTACTAGAAAAAGTAGTAAACTGTTACTAAAAAATGAAGGTGTTCACTAACGAATTTACTAATTTGAACAGTATTTCAAAACCTAACTCTGAACCTATTTTTGATGTGAAATTACCGGTTTACCCCCGTTACAGGGGAGAAATTCGGTTCGTAAATAGGTTCGGATTTCACTTATTAGTAACGGGGGTAAAACTGCAATTTCACTACATAAATAGGTTCGTAATAGGTTCGGAAACACTGTTCTAATTAGTAAATTCGTTAGTAAACACCTTCATTTTTTAGTAACAGTTTACTACTTTTTTTAGTAAAAACATGTCAAATTAGTAAAATTTACTAAGTGGAAGAGTTTTTCACTAAAAAAAAACACCAGAATTAGTAAACGGTTTCTAATTATCGGCATAATTCGTACAGTAAAAAGTAGTAAAATTTACTACGTTTTTAACTAATTTTGCGCTGACTTTACTAAAACATTTCCGTTAGTAACGTCAAAGCAGAATTATTAAAAAAAGTAGTAAATTTTACTCCTTTTTTTACTAATTTTGCGTTGACTTTACTAACGGAAATGTTTTAGTAAAGTCAGCGCAAAATTAGTAAATTTGAACTGCTGTTAATAGTAAAAAGGCAGTAAAATTTACATACTTTTTTACTAAGTTTGTGTTGACTTTACTAAAAGTTGACTGGATTTTAGTAAATTTTACTACATTTTTTACTAATTTTACGTTGAGTTCGTTAGTAACGGTCAACTTTTAGTAAAATTTACTACTTTTCTTTAGTATTAATTAGTAAACTACCTAACCGTTACGTGCACGTACCGTTAGTCGCTTCCCCTCCCTATGTAGATTAGGCACCATCAGCTCTATTACTTGAGCCACGATGTCCCTAAGGGCAGGTGACCCAATTTGTTCAACTCGACCGATTTCTGGTAATGCATTTGTCCCAGGGACACACTAGTCGACAAGGCGTCTTACATAAAAACTCTCCCTATTACGGTGTGGAGGAGCATAAGTTGGATATCGACTTAAGTCTCCATGTACTCCATTGTCCTCGTCTACTGGATTCTCTACGTGCATCGAGCTCTAGCTAACGAAATCGGGCACCCGAGACAAAGAGAAACTAGGGGCAAAATCATATATTTTTTCCATCTCCCATGAATGAGTTTTTTTTTTTTTTACAAAGGGCTCATCTTTGATCAAGTTGTTGATCATTTCTCGCCAGTTGTACATGTTCATCCTTACTGATGTAATTATAAAGGATATATCACATTGTTGAATGATTTTGAGTTGTTAAAATGAACATTAAAGAAGCGTTCGGAGTTGGAAATGGTATATCCGAGAGTTTTGGATCGGCGCTATTGGTGTGATGGTATTCTTGCACAAACTGAGAAGGACGTTCCTCCAAACAGAAGGACGCGTCCTTGGGTGTTATGTAATCACAGAACCGAGAGGGACGCGTCCTTCGAAATAAAAAGACGCATCGGTGAGCATTCCGTGGATGACAGAATCAGGAAAGACGCTTCCTTTAATATGGAGGACACGTCCTTCGTTGCGTATTAAGTTATAAAATTAAAAAAGACGTGTCTTTAGGAATAAAGAGATGTGTCCTTTGAATTGTTGGCATGAAAAGATATGTTATTTGGTTATTTAACTTGAGAATTGAGATGAAGGGTTGTAATCCCTTATTTCTAATGGCTATGAGGAGGTTTATTCGGGGTCGATTCATGAAGTGTTGTAACCCTTTGGCTTCAAAGGTTATATAGCGGTTTCTTGATATCATATCATGAATGGTCATGCCTCCTTATTTCCAGCGGTCATGTAATGGTCTTCAAAGACCGGAAAACTATTAATGCATAATTGATTGTTGTGTATATGTATTGTAGAACATTCTGAATCTACGCATATAACTCTAAAGTGTCTGAGAATCATTTCTCTTTGGAATTTCTCATCGGAACACTCGGCTTTGTAGGGTCGATGTGTTTGTCTTTCTTCATTATTCCTGGAAGGATATTTACATATCTTTTCTTTTCTGCAACTTGATAGTGGGGAAAATAAGTCCTTAAAGAGAGTGCACTTTATGTGGTGAAGATTGAGATCTAACTGTGCTTGTGTTCTTGAAGTTTCGGTCGTTATCGTTCGTCTTTGAAGCTTTCTCACCGTTTATAAAGAATTTTCCCAACAATATTTGCATATCTTTCCCTTATGTAACTTGATAGTGGGGGCAAATAATTCCTTAAAGAGAGCACTTTACTTGTGCGGTGAAGATTGAGATCTAACTTTACTTGTGCTCTTTAAGTTTTGTTCGATGTCGTTCATCTTTGAAGCCTTCCCACAGTCTGTGAATTCTCTAACACTTACATCCCCAATTTCTTTGAGGAATTCTTGTCGTGATATAAACTCTGTGGAGCATGCAGAATCGCAAGGGATTGGTCGGACAAAATTTCGCTACCTTGAGCCGGGTAGTTTTCAGGTTGGTTTGTAGTCAAACCCAGATTGGCCCCATCATCTTTGGGGTTGGAAGTGTCGTCAGGTTGATTTGAACTTCTTATTCGTGACATGTGAAATTTCTAATTCGTTATTGCTCCCATTGTGGTCACCAAAAATGTGTCGGCAGTGAAATTGCAATACGTCGAAAATATTTGGCACGGACTATACAGAAAATGTGCAGACGTCCAAAACCTCCTTGCTGTTCCTCGACTTGTAGGGTTGGCTAAAGAGATCTACGTGTTGGTGATAGGGTGGTGGAATTGAGAATGCAAAGGTAATAACATTGTCGGAGGGGATACTTTAAAATACTCTAGCAAACCTAACTAACTAGTAGATAGGGCAAGTAGAGATCGTTCCCGCGGTGAATCATTAGAGAAACTTTCCTAAATGGTCACACGATTAACTAACGCGTGGTCAAGTCAACAAAGATGGAATAAGAATGAAATCGAAAATAAAACGCAAGATAAACTGATAATTCAATTAAAGAAAAGCCTAGAACTATCAACTTCCCCTAACGAATTATTCAACTCATTCATTCCCTTCTCTAGTTATCGAATTCTCGAGTTATTGACCTAGGGTTCGATTTTCTCCTCACGCCTCTCCCGAGTGCTCTAAGGACATATTCCCTATATCGAGCTAACCATTATATTACTAGGCAATTAACTAGTGGGAACCAATTATGTATCAACGCTAGATGGCTTAACTAGTGGGAACCAATTATGTATCATCCCTCACGGATTAGCTCCGTTTTGGAATGTGACGCTAACTTAGGCTATCCAATCCACGGCTCAACCTAAATAACATTTCCAAACCCGAATAGGTTTCCATATCAAATTAGTTGGTGATCACGCAATTAGCTGCATTAAGATCAGGCAATTCACTCGTTAAATAAAATCGCTAGGTTCCATTGAAGTCTTAGAAAATAAAATTAGTTCATAAGAAAATAACAATCAAAGTGAGTTCAAGGGAAAACGACAATGATATAGAAATCAAGGGACAAAAAAAAGAGAGAAATGCCCTTCTAATCTTCCGATCTGAAAAGTAGTAGCCTTGTATGGATCATGGCTTGAACTCTTGCTGTTACCTCCTACTCCGTCTTCTGATCGACTGTCTCCTTCAGAAAAGAATTGTCTCCCCTTTAGGGTTACACTTTTGAAGATAGATCATTTCCTCTAAAACGATTTTCTAATATTTCCCAAATCTAATGAGATCTTAAATAATAAAATAAATCAAAACAAAGTAAAATAGCCTAAAAGGATTAAAATGAGTAACTAATTGATGCTTTTTTTTGGCTTAGAATAAAATTTGGAGGAGATTTGAAGTGCTTGGACACCGATTTACACAAATTGCCAAAGGTCGCGTCCTCCCTACAGCTGGACGCGTCCCTCGCTCAGCAGATTCCCCAAGGCCACGTCCTTCTGCTCTTTGTCCTTAATAGCCCATTTTGCTTCTTTTTGCCCAAACTTCGAGTTTTTCTTCATTCTCTTACACCAAATTAACACAAAACCAAGAGGCATCAGCAAGAACACATTTTTCACCGACGACAAAGATATCAACTACTAACTCAAAACTAAACTAAACTAATAATGACCCAAAACCTATTAGAATCCTATTACAACTCGTGTGACTAACCACGTAAAGTATTGTTTAGAATATAAAATATCTCTATTGTCGTAGAGTTATCATGAAAATTGAAAACACAAAGCCTAGAATTAGGATCCAAGGCCGTAAACACAAAGAAGACGGAGACAAACAACGCCAATTTGGTCTTCGTTGAATGTCGTGTTCTCTTGAGAGGACATTTCTGCTTTTATAAAGATAAAATCTATTTGAGAACGTAGGCTAATTTTCTCCAGATTTTTCTCTAACTGAATATCTTGGGATCAAACATCTTTAACAACTTCCGAAAACGGGATCATGATCTTTCTGGGAAAAAACTGGTCTTTATAAACTTGAGTCGGGTTTCACTATCATCGTAGGCGACTTTACCTTGTAGAATTAACATGGGTTGTCTACCCTCGTAGACTTATGTAGATTCATTCCTCGTAAACTTGTTGTGAATTAGTCTCTAGAAGATTTGTTGTGAGCTTAATTCTCATAGATTCACTACGGATTTATCTAACGTAAAATTACAGCACATTTGTATGTCGTAGCATCGCTGTGGGTTATCCCCAGTAGACTTACCGTGGATTCCACCCTGGTAGACATAGCGTACGTTGTATCTCATAGGCTCGCTATGAATTATCCCCGGTATACGGCCACTGGTATCTAATTGGGTACACAATTTTCTTTTGTCAAAAGTAGCTTTGAATTACTTAGAGGTTATTTACCTCCTCCTAGAATTCGAATTATTTAAGTATTTTTGGTAATTGGGACATTATTAAATGACTAGACATGATGTAAACACGAAAATTACATTTATTAAAAGATAATTATTATAAATAAATTATATAGTTTGAAAAAAAAAAGAAGAGGAGCTTTGGATTCACTTTTAGATATGGACGCGATATAAGAGGACATATTAAGTTTTTCCATCACGGCAACAATTAATTTATGGAATATATTTTTAAAAAATCGTTACTTTATCGTTTGGTAGGGATTCTTTGTTTAGTCTCATCCAGCAATTAACTTATTAAGATTTTAAATTTATGGTTTAACCTTTCGTATTTGTTGTTTAACATTTAGGATTCAGTTTATACATTTTGGATATACCCATGATTTATGATTTATAGTTTAATGTTTAGTGTTTATGAATATAACATTTTGAATTTAAAATTTATAGTGTAATAATAATTTAATTTTAGGATTCATGATTTGTGATTAACTGTGTAGATTTCTTAGGTTTTATAGTTTAATAATTTATTGAGCATGGTTTAGCTTGTTATTTTTATTAAATTATTAATTGAAAAAAATAAATTTGATCTAAAATATAAAAATATTGAAGAATTTTAACTATATAATGAAAGTAACGTCCGTTAATGAAACCTAAACTTGGTTGAAATAATAGAGAAACGCAC
Source organism: Melastoma dodecandrum (assembly GCA_029817715.1). Classification (NCBI taxonomy): domain Eukaryota; kingdom Viridiplantae; phylum Streptophyta; class Magnoliopsida; order Myrtales; family Melastomataceae; genus Melastoma; species Melastoma dodecandrum. The sequence goes on along the minus strand of JARUPY010000607.1, from coordinate 6,595,962 downwards.
TAAAAATTAGTAAATGTCAATTTCATCCAAGGAAATAAAAAAAAAGTGTAAGAATTAGAACAACGGATTAATTTATTAACCCTAAAATGGACATCCTCCGTAGGGGTGAGCAGGTTCCGGGTGGGTATGTTCCGGACGTGGAACCTGGAACCTACCCTGTAATGGCCGGTTCCTTAATTTTAGAACCTAGAACCTACCCAGTAGTTTAAAGAACCACTCAGGAGCCAATCTACCGGTTCCGGTTCCGGTTCCAGTGCCTTCTATTAGAACTTTCAATTAGCATACCAAAGTAGCAGAGAATACAGAGATTCATCCCAATTATGTACCAATATGCCAAGTATCTACTAGCCAAACCAAAAGTCCTAAAAACATGCTAGATATCCACAAACCAAATCAATTGTCCCAAAATGAAGACCAACTCGACAAGTTCGCATAACAAAAATGAGCTACGAACAATCCGACAACGCCTCCAAAGCTCAATCCCGATCAACGTCTCCAAAGCTCAAAGCCTTCAAACATTCGTAATATCTGAATTAATTTCGGCAAAATCTGCATAAACAAGTCATGTAAACAAAACGTGAGCGAATGATACACAAAAACATCATGACTCAAATTGAAATAATTAAGATACCTTGTTCATATTTTTCGGCATTTTCCACCTTCTCCTCTATATTAATAGGAGATAAAGGGGATCTTTGCCAATCTTGAACGCATATTGATACCTCAACAACTTTAGGAGTTAGTGAACTACGGTAGCAATCCAACACACGGCCCGACGTACTAAAAACTGATTCAGAAGCAACCGTTGATACGGGGATAGCTAAAATATCCTTCGCAATGCAAGGCAAAATGGAATACTTTGTGGCATTACTTTTTCACCAACCTAAAACATCAAAATCAGCCTTGCACTCTTCACATTTGTCTTCCAAGTATCGCTCCAATTCAGATTTACCTCCTACATTCAACTCTTCCTCCATGTATCTCATGTAGCCATCTTGAAGATTCTCATTTATCTCACAACTATCATCCAAAGCAAAACCACTACTTGATCCAATATGCTCCACAACTTTATTGCAAGAAAGCACATCATTTTTAAGCATATATGTGGCAGAAGAATGCTCATAATACTCAAATAACCGTTGTAAAACAAACTTCAGCCTTTCAACTATCAATTAATCACTTCCGAATCATTACGATACACTTTCTTGCAGCAAAACTTGACAAAATTCAACTTGTAGCGTGGATCCAATACAACAGCAATTAAGACCATCATATTACAATTCTCCATACTGCCAAAGTACTTGTCAAACTTTTCCCTCATCTTGCATGACATAATTTGAATTTGAACATCCCTTTCTATCTTTGCCCAATCATTCAGAGCAGTCAATATACTAACTACTTCTTCGAAATAGGAATTTGATGTCACATACAAAGAACCCGACAACCTCTTAGTAGCATCATAAAACTTCTTCAGAAATTTAATTATCACTTCCAAGTTCGACCAATCTTCACTATTTGGCAAATCATATTGGAGCTCAACACTCATTGACAAATCGCCTTCTTCTAATCTTTCAAATGCCCTCCTAAATTTCACAGCAGTCTCTAACATCAAGTAGGTTGAGTTCCATCTAGTTACCACATCAAGGCAAACTGAACCTTTATGTGGAATTCTTTCTTTCACGACACACTTTTGAAAATGATCAAATCTAGATGAAGAGCTCCGGATATAACGAATCATCTTCAGTACTCGACTTATAGATTCACAAACATCACTCAAGCCATCCTTCACAATTAAATTCAAGATATGTGCAGTGCATCTCATGTGAAAAAACTCACCGCCTAAGATCAAGGAGTTGCTTTCAATGAGCTTATCTTTCAAGTATTTCACTGCAACATCATTAGAGCTTGTGTCAACTGTCACAGTAGAAATACGATGTTGTATTCCCCAATCAATGATGCACTTCTCAACCATTCTGCCAATTTCCTTCCCTTTATGGCTAGACATAACCACAAAACTCAATATGCGTTTATGCAACTTCCATTCATTGTCAATAAAATGAGCAGTAAGACATAAATAGTTCAAGTTCTGATTGGAAGTCCATGTATCAGTTGTAATTGCCACTCGAGAATTTAAAGAGCCAATAAAAGTTTTGAGCACTATCTTCTCACTTATGAAAATCTTCATGCAATCTCTAGCACAGTGAATCGAGAAACAGGCTTGAAAGCAGGCTGTAGAACATTAACAAACGCGCGAAAACCTTCATGCTCGACAAGTGAAAAAGGTTGTTCATCGACAATAATCATCCTAGCAAGCATATCTCTGCAACGTTCTTGATCAAACACCCAAGTAGATATAACATTACGACTTGTGCATCCTTCCGATTTGCTGCTAGTAAATATCTTTTGTCGCTTATCCATATTATGAGGAAACTTCCGACAACTATTAATATGCTTCTACATCGTTGAAATGCCCCAATTAGGATTATACTTGTACACATTGTTACAGTAAATGCACTTCACATTCTCTGCCTTATGAGTCTTCCCATTCAGAATTTTCGCAAAATGATCCCAAACGTTAGACTTTATGTTTTGTTTGCCTGTTACGTTAGGAGCAGTAGGAAGATTGGCCGCTGTTGAAGCTAAAGTTCGCTTGACACTAGTTGTTTGAGCCTCATTGTCGTCAGAATCGGGATTCATCTTCTAATTCGAACAACCTAACAAATCAAACAATAGATCATTAAATAGATGATCCAGAGCACCAACGCCTCAAATTACATCAAAATCAAAATCCAAACCCCACAGAATCACCCCCTGACCGGTATTGTTCAGAAAAAAAGAACTTTTAAGAAAGTATTCTCATCACCCACGGCTCAATCAACCTAACCCATCCCTAAAATCCTCTAAAAAATCATAACCCAGAAAGAATTGTAAATAAAAATTGACAAGGCAAGGCGGGGAAGAAGGGAAAAAGCATATTAGGAGCTGACTTACCGTAAGAAACCGTAACCCCTGGAACCGTTTGATGAAGACGTTGTGAAGAGGGGGGAGAGACTGGGAATAGAAAGGTTAGGAACCGGGACAATTGTTTGGGGTAGGGTAAAGTTTAATTTAGGTTATTGGATTGGGTAAAATTTAGGGTAGGTTATTGGGTTGGGTAAAATTTAGGGTAGGATATTGGGTTGGGTAATATTTAGGTTAGGTTCCAGGTTCTCCGAGTTGGTTCCGGGGGCAGAACCTGGAACCGTACTTGGTACCGCCGGTTTTGTAAAATTTAGAACCTAGAACCTACCCGATCCATTCGAGAACCTGTACTGACACCGACCCTATGGTGCCGGTTCCGACAGGTTCCCGGTTTTACCCGGAACCTATGCTCGCCCCTGATCCTCCGTTCCTTAAAAAAGAAACCGTACTTTCTGTTTCTATGTTGTATTATTATATTAAAAGGAATGAAATTATACTGCATTCCCTTATCCCCGTAACAATAGCAAGCACATCACGAGAACTACCAACTCTAGATAGTATTCATTGCATAGAATGGATAATTAAGAAACAAATAGCAAGCCCAATGAGAGAAGATTACAATTTAACAATGAATGGCTATTCATTATTACACAAGTACCAAGCCAAAATAGTTACCAAAAAGGCAGTGAGGAGTAGCCAAAAGCCAAGGACAGCCATACATCTGATCTGATGTCCAAACAAATAATAGATTCGAACCTAATTGAACCCAGGAAGATGATGAAGGAAGGAAGAAAGAAAGAAAAAGAAAAGAGATGCAACGAAAAGCAAAAGGTGTAATATCGACGGACACAAAATGTGGGATGTGATAAGATGCTGTCGCCACCTGGTCCATCGAGTGGGCTAAGTTTTATCAAAAAAGAAATATATGTAAACATTTTTTATATAGTAATAATATAACAAATTATCGATTTATGGCCCAAATTATAAGCCAACTTTCTTCCGTGGCCTATGGTTAAAAAAGTTTTAGATGTGGCTCAATCTACATTAATTTTTTTGATAAGGCCTAATTCCTGACGTCCGTTAACCTGTGCGGACGTGGCTTTGACGGACTTTTATAATCACCTACGTGGCTCTATTTTTTTTAGGGAAGAAACGTTCGTTTACCTGGGTTGTTCATCGCCCATTGCGGAAAATTCCCCACTGCTGCCTCCCATAAGAGTCTGGGCCGTGTCTATTGTTCTTGACCGTGTTCATATGGGGTTCAATACACATGACAGTGGAGGCGGTCTCGGGGGTCGTCATATTCATCGTCATATCTTCTCCTCTTCTTTCTACAGCAGAGGACAGCAAGCTCAATAGAACCATAACAACCCTATTATATAGTAATAATAAAAAAGAATCTTATTTGTTTCTCTTGTGTACTTCCATTTCATGTGAATAGATGATGAATGGAAACGAATGTCTCTCGGGAAAAACGATAAGATGCGAATCGACTTCTTGTTGGGAATTGAAAACAAAAACAGAAAAGGGGGGAGTGACTTTTGCATCGGTATCCCCCATCTCCCCATTTTTTATAAAATATATAAATAAATGCCGCGTGGAATGGAAAATAAATAAAGCGAAATCGATTGATCGAACTTCCATTGACAAAAAAAAAAATGATTTTATTACTTTGGATCTCCCCAAAACAATTCCTATTAAAAGAGGCTTCCCTTTTCACTACTTTTTTTTTATTTTTCTCCAGAAATTAATAAACTCGACAATTTTTTTTTTGGAAATTAAATTAATAAGAGAAATAAAGTTCCGAACTCGCGTGTGAATTCGGTAAATCATAATTCAAATTCGTGGAAGATGTCATGTCAACTTGTAATAAAGTTTGTTAACGTATTGTTCTTTTTTCTTTGCCAAATAATTGTGGGGGGGGGGGGCAATTTGACCTAGAGAACACGGCTCTTTAATAAAGCTAAAAATATCCATTATATTTTCTCTATTATTTGTAATTGTCATGTTATTATTAATTTTATTATAAGTGGGTAAAATACTTCCAGCTGGTTAAGTGTCGCCGCCCAAGCGCAGGCCCATTTCCACCAACTTGCATCCCGGCCGAATCTATTAACGACCAGTCGATGGGCCTGGGTGAATTAGGTCTTTCGGCCCATTTTTGACTAAAAGAAGCCCGCCCAGCTCCCTCAGTTGAATTGGGCTGAATTGATGTTTATGGGCCGAATCTCGCTCTATCAGTCGGGACAGCGATCCTTGGATATTCGGCTGTCCGCCTTCTTGCCTGCCCTTCCAAATATTTATGTAAGTCATACAAGTCACGAACCTTTTCTGGGCATTATATACAATCCATCGGAGCGTAATTAATTTTATGACTCCTATTTGGGAACAGATTTTGGTGTTAATTTGATACGATCATTTGCGTGATTTCGAGCAAGAGAAGATGTGAGGCGCAAGGTTTGATTATTAACATTTCATGGCGAGTCAACTTTCGGACCATATATGCCAGATACGATGAATAACATAAAACGAGAATAAATATTTGTGGGGTTGGGGTTGTTTCTTAGCTGGACGGCATGCAATGAGAAAGAAAAATATCAAAACGAGAGGGCGGAGAGAATCGTCAACTTGTCCAGCCAACCAATTATGAGGAAGGCAATAATCTTTCTTCTCTCTGTCTCTCTCTCATTTGTAATAATTATTGAATCGTAAAGAAATGAGGCCCCCCATGTGCAGCAACCTCCCAGCCACGGTCAAATAATATCATAAGAGCTAATTGGAATTCATTACACGGTAATTAAACCTTGTAGTTTGCTCATTGAGATACAACCACCCCATGTTATGATATTTCAAAATACTTGTTTTCGAGGACAATAATTGTTTGATACATAAACCACTCACGCATCATGATTCAATAAGGAACGACACTTACCAAATGTTGTTGTACATATATAAACATAACGTCAAATATATCCTAAACTTTGACACATTTTTTTTAATTTAGCCTAACATTTGAAAAATATCTCCTTACATCTTAATGTTAGGACGATATTTCAATTATATCATCCGTTAGTAATCCTTATTAACGGGTGACTAAATGTTAGGCTAAATAAAAAAAAATACCAAATTTTAGGATAAATTTGATTCAGACCTAAACATAAAAAAGCTATACAAGAAGTAATTAGTTTTCAACTTCCATTTTTTAAAAAATGATATTCATATTTGGGTTTCATTCGGGGGAGGAGACAATAAGTTTGAATGGGAATTGAGCTCCATCTAAATCCTTTGGACCACCAGATCAATGGGGAAATATATGAATCTCGACTTTTCAAAAATAGTTGTGCAGCTTTAATTAAACGCCGCTTTTGGACCATCCTCCCCTTCCAGTCTTAGATGGTGTAGGCTTGGATTGTAAGGACTAATAATAATAACAATATAAACGTTTATATCAAAGTCTAAATTGTAAAGAAAAATAAAAGAAATGTATTCTGGCTTTTGGCTAACATGGGCGACCCAACAGTCACCATCATAAATCAAGTTGCACCATCCACAATTGTGTAGAACGAAATGTACCTAAAAGACAAATCTCCTTACTAATTTAATTACCTCCTTAAACATTTATATTTTAAGCGAGTTAGCGCTCTCAAAATTCATATTTTGATATATAAATAAATGAATTAAATTTCATATTTGAAATTTCAAAACGATGGCGATATGGTTACTATATGATACCCTAATTGTAACTCACACGCCCCCTAAGATTGTTTAATATTCCGAGCATTTTCTAGACCAATAAATTATTGAAAATGAAAATACATAATATGTTATGATTTCACTTATAAATTCGAGCTTTTAGGACAATTGGCATTTGATGTTGTACAAGCTTCAAGAATTTAAATATATTCATTATTTTTGCATGTAAAACTAATGTAATTTAACGTATTTATTATTTATGATTAATCAGGAGAAGTAATTCGGTATTTCTCGACCAAACCACTGTTGTATAATAAAAATAAACGTGGAAAATTGATGATCCATGATATCATTTAAAGATTAATGTCCGTATTTAAATACTAATAGTAGTTTATTTGCAGAGAAATCCGTGCTTTCGTAAATTGGACCTTCAAAACAATCTTCGATAAAACTATGACTAACTGATATTTGTATATGTCACTTATCTTACAACACTGTTTTAAACATAGTTAAATACTCAGTCGTCACATCAAAAGGAGTCGACCGTTACCTGCTCATATGTTTAGTTTTAGTCCTGACACACCTTTTGTCTCGGTGCTCCTTGGACTATTTCTGCCCGGCACAATTTAATATTAATTTTTATAAATAATAATAGTAATATTATGCCCGCGTTTCTTTTATTACCAAAACCATATCATATTAGAAAAAAAAAAAGTATTTTTATTATAAATAGTGGGTCGCTCCAACCAAAGCTAATCGACGATTTCATGGATGCATGTGAGAGAGAGAGAGTTTGAATATATAAGATAGTCTCGGCTTGGCTGGTGGATATTTCAATAACATAATATAAACACGTTGCCTTAAAAATCATTGACCAACAGCCAAACTTGACTATTCTTCTTCTATCAACTAATTCGTACTTATTTGATTTTACTCGTTTAGTGTTGCTACTAACCCCGACTTTGATTATTGTAGAATGTTCTTGCTATTGTATTTAATATGTTGAGTGTATATCTGTGATGCCCGAATACGGCTATGGCGATGTGGATACGATACAATATGGGCACGAGATATGTTAATTTTACAAATTTTAAGATACGGATGCTGCTTGCATGTATGAAAATATTAAGATTTATTGTAGAAATAATGTGAATGTTCATTTATTGTAATAATTTATTATTTATTCGATTATAATTCTTTAGATTCTTTACGTGGTAAAATCTCTATAAATAAAATGGATATAATCTCAAAAATCAATATGAAATTCTCCTCATTTTCTCTTTATATTATCTCGTTTTCCTTCTTTCTTTTTAGTTTTACAACGAGAAAGGAAAAAAAAAAGAATTTGATACAATAATTTTATAGCAAGAAGTAAAAGGGATTAGGATATAATTTTTATCAATTTTTCTTTTATTTTAATAAGATGTGATGGCATTGATAAGAAGGGATAGCACAGGAGATGAAGACGTGGATATAAAATAATTTTAAAATGTTTAAATATGCGTTTCTTTTTCATTGTAATTCTATTTAAAATGATACGTATTTGGTGTATCAGACAAGCATCGAAGGCTATCGGGTACGAAATTTTAGGTAAAAAAAGCGAAATGATAAAATATATCATAAACTTTGACACTTGTTATTCGATTTAGCCTAACATTTAAAAAATATCACATTACATCTTAATGTTAGGACATTATTTCTATTATATCATTCGCTAGTCGTCATTGCTAACGAAGGCCTGCGTGGCACTGACATGACAATCAACGTCATTAGCGTCCCGTTTAATCTAGGCGAAATTATCAAATATATCCTAAACTTTTCCACTTTTTTTTCCGATTTATTCTAAAATTTCAAAAATATCTTGGTATAACATAATGTTAAGACGTTATTTCAAAATTGTCCACCATTAGACCCGACCCATAACGGCGTTCGATTTGGCATTGATGTGTTCACCTAAATCCTAAGCCCAGTCTCGACCCCAACCCACCCCGTCCCTTTCCTACCATGTCCAGCTACCCAAGCGGATTGGATTAACTCTTGCCGGTGCTAGTTATGAGTATTATATTATCTTGTAACGAGATTTGAAGTTGCGATGACATACCAAGACATACAGGGCACCCACGGAAACAACTGAGACACACAGGCATCCATAAACAACACTCCTAATCATTCTTTTTATATTGTTGAGACTTTCATGTTAGGTCCAACAACATAACTTTCTTAGGTTACGATGTCTCTATATTGTAGCTGATTTGAGCATGGTTAAGAGTTCTCTCTTCCACTAGGGTGTGGCACCGAAAACAACTCCTCGTCCTTTTACATATCAAGTCAAAATATAATTAGTCAATTGTTAATTGTGCAATGCAAAATGACAAGTCTTAATGATGGACAATTTTGAAATAACTCCTTGTCCTTGGTCGTCATTAGAGGTCGGGTCTAACGGTGAACAATTTTGAAATAACATCTTAACATTAGGTTGTACGAAGATATTTTCGAAATTTAAGATAAATCGGAAAAAGGTGGGAATATTTAGGATATATTTGATAATTTTGCCTAGATTAAATGTGGCGAGGAGGGCGTTAGTTACCATGTCAGCGCTATGTAGGCTTTCGTTAGCAAGGACGACTAACCGAGGATATAATTGAGATAACCTCCTAACATTAGAATGTAAGGTGATATTTTCCAAATGTCAGCCTAAATCAGAAAAAGTGACAAAATTTAGGATATATTTGATAATTCAGCCTATAAAAGCATCCGAGTATTATTAGTGTACATAAATCTGTTTTATGCTTAAGTGATAGCATCCGGCCATCCCTGTATCAAATTCAAATACGGTTATGTAGATTTATTCTATAGTTTAGAAGCTATATGACGAAGCACGTGAAAAATCTCATCCTTCATGTTCACTCTCTTGAACAACGCAGTAGATGTTAGAACTCTCTTTCTTGAAAGCAGAGTTAGTTGTTCATTCTAGTTAATTCTTTGTGGCATGAAATCTCAATACTAATGAAAATAATTCAAGGATGACAACATTTCTAATGAGGAATTGAACATTTCTAGTATTTTAAATCTATGTATGGTAAATGGTTCTCGAAGGGACGCCCTAGTGATAAATAACAACGAGGATTTTCATGGGAGATTTCATGTTCGAATCTTATTAGTTGTGTCCTGGGATATCTATCAGACCCTAACCTTGGTGGGCATCACTTAATCAGTCGTTGTGGATTGTAGGGTCTTGCAATAGCTAGGGTTGTAGGGTCTAGAAGTTTGGTATAGTTCAACCTTAGTTTATCCATCCCGGGGATTGTTTGTTCTACCACTCGATCGATGTAATGCCACCAAATTGCCTTGTGTTACCTCCGGGAGAATGCTCCATAGGTTCTTCTTTATTAAACATTCTCTTCAAATTCAATAGGCATAGAGTAAAAACACTCATGTATGTCTATTCTCCCATTACTCAATAGGCTCTCTTTCGTCAACAAACCACGAGGGGTGTATGTTAGCCCCAACAAGCATATGATACCTCAAAGGGACTTGCATTTTGGACTATTTGGGGTTCATACGTCCTCGATTGAGCATCCATTTTTCTTTTTCCTTCTGCCACCGCAATTCTTCGAGCTTGTTGGCTCAAAGCAATTTATTCAGGCGACTCATATACATGCCTAGAAACTTAACTGCATTCAAGAATCTTTCTTATGAATTTTAGGTTTCGCTCGATACTTTCAATTTAGGAAAAGGTTCATTTCAGAGGCTCCAACAAATTACCGAGAAGTTGATCAAGTAGATCGACTAGTAGTTTCAGCTACTTCTCGTGATTAATTCAAAGTATACTCTTGCAAGATCGGGAAGAAAGGCATATGACCCTAAAGATGGGCCAAAATTTGTGCTTAAAATGGCTCTTGCCAACCGAGTGGTTTTCGTATTGCTAGTAAATGCAGTTGTTGTGGCAATCACTTCAAGAAGTAGAAAGAAAAAGGCGATGTACAACTGCACCAGGATTGCCATATGTCATAACTCATGCTCATAAAGATAGAAGGAGCCTCACAGAACCCACTAATCCATTCGGGGAAAATTGTGCTAGGTCAGCTAATCTTTCTACAGGACGAAAAAGGAAAAGAAGAAAATGTGTGTGGTTTCCTCCGCAACGCATTCAACATCTATTTGAAGGTTTCAACTTTCTTGCCCATTTTTCTTTGAGTTTTCCAACATAAACTGAAGCATTTGTCGTACGACGGTGAGGTTAGTCTCCAACTAGGCCTAAGAGGATCTCTCTTGCATGAGCCTCTTATTCCCCTGGATCTCTACATTTTGGAAATTGACAGATACATCATTCATATCAAGATGTCCCAAGTGGAAAGCCTTTCTATGCCATGCTACTCCCACTATGATCTCCAAAAACGTGTTGACTAGCAAACATATAGGGAATATTGGGAAAACAGACATTTTCTCTTGGGGAGTTCTCCTTGCTTTGGCTCGTATTTTTATAAAATACTCTTGTTTTCCTTTTCTTTTTAATGCTAAGGTGTTGGAAACTCAATTTGTATAATAATGATTTAGGTACAAAAAATGATAATTAACCACTAGCACCGGACATACCAAGGTGTATACACATAATTAAAGGTTTCCGACAATTGCTAAATACTTAAGTTGTATTGCTTATTTTTAAGGATGGGATTTTTGAGGAATCCGTTAATAATTGTATAAAAAATTTACAGAGATGTTAAAAGCATTAAGATAAAACAGATAAAATCCACCGTCATATATAGAGCCACGTGTATTTATGATTATAATCTTTACCCACGATGACAGATTCAAATATATTATTTTATAAAGGTAAAATATACGTATATAGCTCTAAGTATTCCCAAACTTTCTTTTATGTTGACATTTTAATTTGCTATATAAAATTATTTGTACGTTTGCCTTATACCTTTTCTCTGACCAAATTCGAATGGCGTTAGGCGGGCATCTGACCTAGACTTAACAGAGTCCTACGTGGGCATTGACAACGACAAACAACGAACAGAAAGCAAATACACGTGGACAAAAAGGGTTTTGAGGAATCGTGGGGTAAAATTTCACTCCCCAAATTAAAGCAAACCTTAACTGGAGACGACTTGGGTTTGAGGAATCGTTGATCTCTACAGTGTTGATCTCCACAACGTTAATGTACATAGCGTTGGAAGACCCAAGACGACCATCACCTAAAGAGAAAAGGCGAAGAAATCTAGCAACCACGTCGTTTCCTCCTTGGATGCAACTCGGTCAGCCTTCTTTGAACAGTGTTGGAAGAACCAAGACAACCACACCCAAAGAGAAAAGGCGAAGAAATCAGGTGACCACGCTGTCCCCTCCTTGGAAGCAACTCAGACAACCTTCTTTGAACAGCTGAAGGTATGTTCCACAAACTCCTTTGAGGCATTGTATGTATTTGTGAGTTTTAGATATGGATTTTTTATGTTGTTTGTTCGACCCACATATGTTATGATGGGGGTTAACATTAACTTGCATGTAGAGGGTAGGATGTCTTTCTCTGGCTTATGTTCTTACAATGGAGGAAGGGTAATTAAATATGGTGATGTTCATGTCGACCTTTTAGGCTATTTTTAATGGCTCTTGCCAATGACTCAGGATTGTCGAGGGTGCATACAATGTGGTATGGGTTTTCTGATCACAATTTGTCTAGGGTGAGGGAAATCATAGGAGATGCATGAGTATCGAAAATGTTAGAGGAATGTGATGTCACTTGGAGAGTTGAGGTATTCTGTGAAGGTGAGGAAGGGAGTGGGGTTGATGAGTTAGAAGAGGAAGAGGAGGAGGAGAATGAGCAGGAGGAGGAGGAGGAGGAGGAGAATGAACATAATAATGAGGAGGAGTTTCATTTGATAGGAGTTGAGGTGTAAGCCAATCTCCTACCCGATGCGATCATTACTAGAGTTGAGGGGGAGTCGGAGTATGAGAGATCTGAAGATGAAATTTTAGATGATGATGGTGTTTCAACCATAGGGGAAAGACTCAAAACTTTATTGCATGAATTGATTGAATATAATCCCACTGTGATCATAAATCTATGGAATGGAAAATTGGATTGTGTTTAGAAACACCTAGTCATATGCACGAAGTTGTCCAGCGATATGCTTTTGCCAATGGATATAATCTGTTTTGGAAAAGAAGTGAAAAATCTAGGTAAGAAGTAGTTTGTGGTAAAGGGTGTCCGTAGAAGATATATGGTTCATGAATGAAGAAAGAAAACAAGTTTGCTATTAGGTACATTTTGAATGAGCATAAGTATAGTCGTAGCTTGATTAACGGACACAATGCAAGGACCTGCAAAGGGGAAAGTTCTTCGCAGCAACCTTCATCTTTGCAACCAGATTCATCTTTGCAAATGGACGTGCATATGACTACAGACTCAGGTAAAGAAGCTTCTGAGATTCCTAGTCACCGTAATTGCCAAATAACTCATTATAAGACATTTCACCTGCAGAAGATCCAACTCCCCACTGACAGTCGACTATATCTCCAAAATCAAGACACAACGCACCTACTGAATAGGCAGGGGAAAGGCAAATAGGATGATAGCATAGGAGGTTGTCTAGGCGTGTGTACTCATATTGATGCTTGTAAAGCATAACTTTTGATTTGTTTTCTGAACTTAGTGGCACAGCCAGTGGAATGACTAGAACCTTGTTCGTTTGGAACTGGGTTGGCTGTCATGTTTTCTAAACCTCACGGCACACAGCCTGTGGAATGGTTATCATGTACATTTTTTACTATAGCAGTAAAATGAACTTTTCTACATCTAATTTATGAGAAACTTTTACAGATCTTGCCACATTTATAGACTACATTTACAGACCGTATTTTGCAGCAGTAAATCTCAGCATTTCTACTAATGAAGAAGCTTTTGTTAGCCACATTTTACAATATTCTTCGCTCGAAAACTCAAATAGCATGACTACAAATCAACCTTCCAACATTTGTTCTTCCAACTAACAAAGAGAAAAAAAATAACCAAAACAAATGCCAGTAAGCAAACTACCAACAATTGCATCACTTTAATTTCAGCCTTCATTTTATGAAGAGTCGTTGTCTTCATCTTCATTTTCCCTTCCAATTTAGCTAGTTCTTCCTACTAACAAAGAGAAAAAAAATAACCAAAACAAATGCCAGTATGCAAACTACCAACAATTGCATCACTTTAATTTAAGCCTTCATTTTATCAAGAGTCGTTGTCTTCATCTTCATTTTCCCTTCCAATTTAGCTATATGCTCCAATAAAAATCTTCATTCTCATTTTCCAATATGAGAAGTGTTGTCTTGCAAAGAGCGAGGGACGTTCGGTCGAATGACCATCAGATAAGAGCATCGACATTTTTGCTCAGTTATGAGTTCTTGTAACTCAGTAGCACCTTACTGTGCTTAATGTAAAACTTTCAGCAACACGGTGTTATGATCCTTAGGTACAGCAACAGAGTTCTATAATCACACAGAAAGCTTTCCAACAAACTCACTCTGATACCAATTATTGGATCGTTCAGGTGCACTAAGAGGGGGGTGAATTAGTGATTGTAACTTTTTCGCCCTTTCTCAGTATAAGCGGAAGTATACTGTATCATAGCAGAGCATTTCACAGAATGAGATCAACTTTGTTGTAACCGTTACGATTTGATCGAGTAGGTTTTCTTACGAGTGTTTGCGCGATCGTAATGGACATAGAAGTTTATAGTGGTTCGGCCTTAATTGACCTATGTCCACTTTCCATCGTAGAGGTAATTCCACTATATAAATATAATGGGTGCAAATGAACCTTTTGCATTAGGCTTTGGGTATCTCAACACGAGATATTTAATATCCTTTACAAAAAAAGATCACTCTTGGGCAACGATCAGCTCCCCACACAGTGGACGTCGTCTCGTTTCCAGCAGAATGATGCTCACGCTCAGAAGTTAATTGCTCAAAGTATTTCCACACAGCTTTTGTCTCTTCTCAAATAGATTATGTCTATGAGCACAAGAGAGACAACCATAAAGAGTCACAAAACAAAAGAGATAAAACAGGAATTGGTTCCTCACACAGCAGAACCCGACTTCTCACACAGCGAAGTCGAGGTATCCGTCCTACACTCAGTTCGGACGTACATGGTTGCCACAGCCGTGACGCAGTGCACTGCACACCTGGTACCTAGGGTGGAACTCTCAGCTCCGGCAGCTTCCATGCAACCTGCTCTACTGTCCCTCTATATCACATGGTCGAGACTTCTGCACAATACCCGTGTGCTCGGGAAGACCTCTTTTCACTCCGGCGGCGTTCCAAACTCCTGCTCTACCCTGCAGGCACGAGACTTCTGGCGCGTGCCCGCAAGTGTGTGTCTAACTGCTCAAATTCCGTAGGCTCGAGACTTCCCTGCGAAAAGACACGACAAAAACGGCTTCTTGCCGATGGGTCAGCAACTCGTTACTGCGATCAGACAAGTATTCACTTAGCTTCCCTTAGACGATTCGCCAGCCGCTCGTTGAACGCACTGAGGACACACAGTCCCTCTCACGACGACCAAGGTGGCACACAGCCCTTGGCATTCCCATAAGCAGATTGCGAGAGGTAAGAATCAGGCGATCACTTAGCACGTTCCGTTCTCCGCCGATCACACAACTAACACAGCTCCTCAAAGCTTCACACAGATCAGACAGGCTTTTCACAACCACACAGACCACACATATTTTTTTTTTTAGTGTATGAATGTCGTCTAGTTTTAATAGGGAATGGATCAAATAATTCGTTTCTCAAATACCAGGCTTCCGCAAGCTATAATCAGGATCAGCGGATAGCTGCTCAACGGTCACAACGACCAAGAAGGAAGGAAATCTTTGTCAGCTTTCCTAATTCGTATAATTTAATCCAATCATTATCAGAATGCCACTTTGTTGTTGTTTCAATCATTAGCCATGACAGAACCGAAATAACTATATTCCTTAATGACCATTGAGATAAGATAAGAAATAACATATCGCTATAATTAGAGATTCTATTTCCAAATCTCTCTCAAGCATCGCTATTTGACCCCACACGTGATTATCTGGATAAGATAATATAATCAATCATTAAATATGATAAAATTACAACAATCAAGTTGGAATAATAATTGTTCCTTCGTTTTGGTAATTGTAGCACAGTAATGTAGTACAACTTTACTGTAATATAGCCACATACTTTTTAAGCGTAGCAACACACTTCTCGAACGGTACAACAACACATTTTTCATCATCAAAACTAAGTTCAACATTAATAACATAAAAAGTAATGAAATATACAGAAAGTTAAACACCGAGCTAAATTATTATAGGGTCTTCCTCGATGAAGAGGGTTACAACACTCACTCCCATTTTGATTCTTTGGATCAACTGTTTTTTTCTTGTCCCATTTGATTTGTTGTCGAACGTGGGTTTGGTGTAACTAAAAGAGACCTTTCCTTGGCGGTGGTACAAGTTTATGTGGCTAAAATTACGGGGGTAAAAAAGTTCATGGCATGTGGTGTGGTGGTGGTGGGGGCGTTTCGCTCCATGTGACATTATTCTCCCAAATACCAACCCATTCCATCCCATCATCCAAGCATTTCACATCAACCCCGAACCAATCATTTTCAATCAACGGATGTTACCAAGTCTCAGGCTGTGGAATATTACGCCGAGGTCGACTCTCATGTTCATAGAACATCTTCACTCGGAGGGGTTGGGTTTGTCTTCAAATGTCCGGAGAGGACGGCAGATTGATTGCCCGTGATTAAAGCCGATAATTATTTTACCAGATTATGTCGATTTTGGTCCAGTCAACGGGAACATTCCATTTGTTCTTATTTTGTCATTTTTTTTATATGTGAATTTGGTTTAATAATTTGGTGATGGAATGAAATAAAAAATGATATTATTTATTTCAATTTTCTTATTTTTTTACTTTATTTTTTTTTCATTTTATTTTATTTCCTAAATTTTAAAGAGAAAACGATGAAATAAACATTCACTTGCACATTTCATTCTCTTCTTCTTTTCGTCTTCTCCCTCGACTAAACTCATTATTTTTTTAAACAACTTTACAAATAATTGATTTCTTACGGAATGATTGTGCCGGCCAAAATAAAATAAAAAATAAAGGTGTAAATATTATGAAAACTTATGGACAAAACCCGATAATTTTATTTAGATAAGTTAAGACTATGTTTGGGAGAAGCGAGTGAAAGAGAGAAGGAAGGAATACACGGAATCCATTTGAGAGTTTTCCTTTCTTTTTTTTAAAAAAATTTCCAAACAAAGCCTAAATATCAAATTATACGAAGGCGATGGCACATGGAAATTTTAGACACTCATCCAGAATATAATACGATCGAGGAGTAGTTAACAATATCTGATTGGAAAGGGAAAATAAGTGAAAACTAAAAAATAAATAAATGATTTGTTTAATATTATTAATCGCAAATCTTTTATTAGTGTGACAAAAATTAGGGTTGAATGTGAGACAATTGCTCAAGAGATCTTATAGGATTACATTGTTTCTAATAATTCAAAGCACATCGAGTTTAAGTTGCCATGTGGTCTTTCGAGTTCTCTTACAACGGTTCTCGGGCTTTCCGCCGACGATTTCAGTTATAAATGTAACTTTCTTTTTTTCTGTGTAAGGGGAGGGACAGACATTTATCCCAGACAACTCTGGTAATCTGTGCTCCTAGTGTTAGCGTTTTTTTGTCTCTTTGTAAGTTGGTCTAATTTTCAATAGATGCATTTTTGTTCATTTTCCACTGTCGTTATCCAAAAGTAGAGTACTTATTCGTTATGTGTTTATTCGTGAAATAACGAACTTATTGGACATTTCATGATGCCCACCGATGATGGATAAGAAGATACTACTACTACATGTGCAAAACCGTTGAGAGGTTGTAAGGTGATTGAGTAATTTTGTAAAGAAGAATATGATTAAATTAAGTCCTGACCCCACTTGTAAATTAATGGTATGGACCCCATCCATCCATCCATCCATCATTAAAGCGTAAGTTAAAAGAAAAGATGGTCGTTTGAGCAAACTCCCACCTTGAAATATTATTATAAAGGAAAATGTGAATTTGCATATTTGTTGCTTGGGATGTAAAGGACAAAATAACCTTCTTATCATGCCCCCCCCCCCCCCCCACCTCCTGATAAAGACATTTTTTTCAACCCCAAAACGATTAAAACAAATTAATGCTTCAAGCAATAATTTTGTTTTTTCTTTTAGTTTTATTGGTTAATTTGATCAGCCGCGCGTCGGTATTGGTTAATTCTAAGCCTATTGGATGAAAAACACTTAGTTATAACCAAATTCATATAACATTCACATTTAGATGCTTAGTTATATACTTACTACCTGATAATTCTTCTTCATTTAAGTAATCTAAGTTTGAGTCTCGAAGTATAGTCGCACCCACATATAAAAGGTCGGTCCCAATTTGAATCTCAACGAAGAGCCGAATCACAAAACTCCTCAAACAAATGTATTTCTCTGAAACGCCTATTGTTTATATAATTTCCCCCCTGTAGCCAAAGCAAACATACCGTACGTTTGTGCTCGGGAAGGGTGCTTCTCTCATGCTATTTTTTTTTTTTTACTTTACTTTTTATTATCTTCCCTTCTCATTTAATTTTTCATGAAAAATTTTTTGCCACGTCATGAATAGAATGACTTTTTTTTTCAAAAATCAAGACTTTTTGTCAATTTTTTTCCTTAAAAAGAATGCAGCAGCCAGCAAGCACATCACTCATGACACCGACTTTGTCACATAATATTGTAATTGAATATTATTAGAAAAATTGTACACAATGAACAGGAAGAACTATGGAAATAGATAATTGTTATTCCATTAAGATTTGTATTAAAAAAACACAGATGGAAATTCATCGCTATTATTAAGAAAAATGCTGAAAATTGTGTTTGCTTCATTAGTTGGGGATTGCGATGTAAATGACCAACCTTGTTGACATCCTCCACGGGAGGAAGAATTTTTATTTTTATTTTCACTTCTCCCAAAATTTTATTATTTTTTTAAAACATACAATAACATTAAAATATATTCGTACGCGGTACAGACTACAGACGCAGACCACTTCCCCCTGCCCCCCTTTTGTTCTGGGAAAAGCATATTTTTATTTTATTACACGCGGTCGTTTTGACAACCCTTTTATCAATCCCCCTCTCTTTATCCACCTTTTATGGGATAGAGAGAGGGAGAGAAAGAGGGGAAGAGGAAAAGAAGCAGGGCAGAGTCCCACACAAAGCCCATGGCAATGCCTATGCCTCCTCCTCCTCCTCCTCCTCCTCACCAATCCCAGTAAAACCCCCCTCTCCTCTTCTTCCCTTCCCTTGCTTGCCTTTCCCAACAACCTGTGCTTTCTTCTTTCTCACCCTTATTTCCCCCCGGAGAAAAGCTTTCGACCAGGGGACCCGCCATGTCTTCCCCCTCCGCCACCCCTTCTTCCCCCTCCGCCACCCCTTCTCCTCCCTCCGCCCCTCCCCCCGCCACCCCCTCGGCCCCACCGCCAGCCACCCCCTCGGCCCCTCCCCCCGCCACCCCCTCCGCCCCTCCCCCCGCCACGCCCTCTCCACCTCCCCCCACCGCCACCGCCCCTCCCCCGTCCACCACCACTCCTTCCCCTCCTCCTCCCGCGACTTCCACATCGCCCCCTCCATCTTCCACTCCATCCCCGCCCCCGCCGTCCTCCTCGACCGCGTCGCCGCCCCCGCCGCCTTCGACCACCAAAAGTCCTCCCCCACCTCCCTCGAGCAGTGGAACCACGCCGTCCACGCCTTCTTCGTCGTCATCCTCCTCTGGGGGCGGGGTGTCGACGGGGTTGGTGGTCGGGGTGGCAGTAGGAGCAGGGGTTGTGCTTGCGGTTATTACGCTGCTGTTCTTCTGCTGTAGAAAGAAGAGGAGAAGATATGATGATGAATACTACGGTCAAGGACCGCCGAGGCCTCCTCCCATGCCTTATGGTCAGAAAGGTAAGGTCACTCCGATGATGATAACATTTGATTGGATTTATTTGCATGCGCAATGTTTTTGTTGTTCATCTGCTACAGGGATCTCTAGGGCGATCCTGGGCCAGATCTGAGTCTTGATGCTGATTTTTTTTTGTCTTGGAATCGTGGTTTTTAGTGGACTCGCCTTATGTGGATGAATCCTGCTCCCATTCACTGTTTATGCCTGTTGAATCTCTGGTATTTTTTGTGTTGAGATCGAAATGACGGAAAAAGGGTGTCTTTATGCTGATCTGATGATCTAGATAACTATTACGGCGGTCCACCGCAGCAATGGCAGCACAATGCACCTCCTCCTCCAAATGTGGCGCCCAAGCCAACTCCTCCTCCTCCGCCCCCTCCCTTCATGAACAGTAGTGGGGGTTCTGGCTCTAACTACTCGGGTTCTGAACAGCCGTTTGCCCCACCCTCGCCCAGCATCGCCTTAGGATTTTCAAAGAGTACGTTCACTTACGAAGAACTGATGTTGGCAACTGACGGCTTCTCGGATGCAAATCTGCTGGGCCAGGGCGGTTTCGGGTATGTGCACAGAGGAGTCCTTCCTAACGGCAAGGAAGTGGCAGTTAAACGATTGAAAGCTGGGAGCGGGCAGGGAGAGCGGGAATTCCAGGCCGAAGTTGAGATAATTAGTCGTGTGCACCACAAGCATCTGGTCTCCCTAGTCGGGTATTCCATTACCGGGTCTCAGCGCATGCTAGTGTACGAGTTTGTGCCAAACAACACCATGGAGTTTCACTTGCATGGTAATTAAATTACAATTGCTTTTGCAATCATATGGGTGCTCCTGTACTTTCAATTCGCTCGGTCCGGGTCTAACCGAGAAATTTCTTCACAGGGAAGGGAAGACCAACTATGGAATGGCCAACCCGACTGAAAATTGCATTAGGGTCTGCAAAAGGACTGGCCTATCTCCATGAGGATTGTAAGTCGTCTTTGCTATATGTTTTTCCCCTTGTAAAACATCTCTTTGATCGTTGATATTCTTACGCAAATCGGGTCTGAAAAGATTTAAAATTATAGGCCATCCCAAGATTATCCATCGGGACATCAAGGCGGCCAACATACTCTTGGATTTTAAGTTCGAGGCAAAGGTAATAGATTTGAATCGAGTTAATTTCCTTATGTTCCCTTGGTATCCAATCGAGTTAATTGACCTGAAGTAGTTTTGGGGGGTTATTTGCTTCAGGTTGCGGACTTTGGACTTGCGAAGCTTACCTCTGACGTGAATACTCATGTTTCTACTCGAGTGATGGGTACCTTCGGGTAAGAATTGGGTTATATTTGTTCTTGATCTCGGACAAGTGTGTTGATCGGTTTGTCCGCGATGCTCGTTGTCTGTGGGGGGCTTGATGATCTTTCCATTGTCTAGGTATCTTGCTCCAGAATATGCAGCGAGTGGGAAGCTCACAGAAAAGTCTGATGTTTTCTCATTTGGGGTGATGTTGTTGGAGTTGATCACCGGTCGTCGGCCGGTGGACACGATGAATACTTACATGGATGACAGTTTGGTTGACTGGGTGAGTAGCGATGGATTTGATGTGTCCATGACATGACATTAATCGACGACTGACTTACTGATGTGTCATGCCCCGATTTCAGGCAAGGCCTCAGCTCACAAGAGCACTTGAGGATGGGAACTTTGATTCCCTTGTTGACCCCAAGCTGCAGAATAACTACAACCACGGGGAGATGGCTCGTATGGTCGCTTGCGCTGCTGCTTGTGTCCGTCATTCATCACGCCGGAGGCCAAGGATGAGTCAGGTACATTTCTCGTGATGGCCCCTCCTGCAGTTTATCTCGACCATCTGCTAAGATTTCGGGCTAAAACAATTTATGGCAATGTAGATCGTGCGAGCTCTGGAAGGAGACGTATCTCTATCTGACCTCAATGAAGGGATGAGGCCGGGACAGAGCGGGCTCTACAGCTCGTACGGGAGCTCCGACTATGACAACAGCCAGTACAACGAGGACCTCAAGAAGTTCCGGAAGATGGCGCTAGCGAGCCAGGAGTACGGAAGCAGCGAATACAGCGAGGCCACGAGTGAGTACGGCGTGCTCCCATCTGGGTCGAGCAGTGAGATGACCACAAGGGAGATGACGACCAGGGAGATGGAGATGGGGGCAGGCAGGATGAAAAAAGGAGCCAGCAGCCAAGGCTTCACCGGGTGAGAAGGATGATCGCCTTGGCCCTCCGCACGGCAGCTGAACCCGCATGACACTCGGTTTGGCCATTGCCATTATCAGGATCACCATTTGTAATTATTCATTGTTTGAGAAGATAATAGGTGAAAAGAAGATGAAGAGGGAGACTCCGTTTCTTTAACATAGAGACTGATGAGATTTGTATAACCAGCCAAACTATTCATTCTTTGTTTTTTTTTTTCCTCCTCATTTCAAAACAATTTCAAATTGCGACGATCGTTTTGTTTTTGTATCGATTGTTCCCATCATTTTGTTGTTCATTCAACTAAGTTTTGAATTTGGGTAAAATACTTTTTTTTTTCTTTGGGAATAGGGACGGGGGTGGTCTGAATGAAGGTTGCCAATTGTCAATTTGGTCAGAACGTGCATTTGGAATTTAGTCAAAAGGTACGAGTCACTCTTACCAGGGTTTTTTTTGGTAACAACTTCATAATATCATTTCAATTTTGAAATATATATTTTTAAAAAAAAAACAAGAGAATCGGGTATCGAATTGTATACTAAAATAAAAAAAGTAGGATGATATGAGTGTATTTTGAAAAACTAGTTGTCCAGACGTAAAATTTAACAGGTGTATTTTGTGGACCGGACAGGGGACAATGTTTGCCAGCTCAGCTAAGGCCACCGCATCATTGTATATCATCATCCACGTTAGGTACCCCCCAACCCACTTTTTCCTTCCGAGGCACGTGCGAGATTAAAACCCCACCCGCACGACTTTCACATTTCCGAGATTTTAGTCTAAAATTATAGCAAGGGGTTGAGTTGGAGTTAACCTTTATACAAGAAAGGAAGCCGCTAACGTTACGTGCACGTAACGTTACGTGCTTTACTAAATTTCATCAATCGGTTAGTAAAATTTACTAACTTTCTTAGTAAATTTTACTAAATAGTGACATTTTATTTAGTAAAATCGTTAGTAATCGGATACTAACGGGGTTAGTAAATTACTAATGAAATTTACTAACCCCGTTAGTATCCGATTACTAACGTTACTAACCCCGTTAGTACCGGATTACGAACGTTACTAACCCCGTTAGTATCCGATTACTAACGATTTTACGAATGAAGACCGATTTTTTAGTAAAAACGTTACTAATCGAATACTAACGGGGTTAGTAACGTTCGTAATCCGGTACTAACGGGGTTAGTAACGTTAGTAATCGGATACTAACGGGGTTAGTAAATTTCATTAGTGATTTACTAACCCCGTTAGTATCCGATTACTAACGATACTAACCCCGTTAGTATCCGATTACTAACGTTACTAACCCCGTTAGTACCGGATTACGAACGTTTTTACTAAAATTGTTAGTAATCAAATACTAACGGGGTTAGTAACGTTAGTAATCGGATACTAACGGGGTTAGTAAATTTCATTAGTAATTTACTAACCCCGTTAGTATCCGATTACTAACGATACTAACCCCGTTAGTATCCGATTACTAGCGTTACTAACTCCGTTAGTACCGGATTACTATCGTTTTTACTAAAATTGTTAGTAATCAAATACTAACGGGGTTAGTAACGTTAGTAATCCGATACTAACGGGGTTAGTAACGTTAGTAATCGGATACTAACGGGGTTAGTAACGTTAGTAATCCGATACTAACGGGGTTAGTAAATTACTAATGAAATTTACTAACCCCGTTAGTATCCGATTACTAACAATTTGTCTAAAAAGTCACTGTTCATGTATAGTAAAAAATTAGTAATTGTATTCGTAAAACTGCGAAAGTTTTAGTAATCATTTACTAACATTTGGTTAAGATTTAGTAAATTACTGTTCAAATTTAGTAAAATTGTTAGTAAATGTCCGCTAGGTTTAGTAACGCGTTACTAAATAGTTTTGTAATTTACTAAACGTAACAGTGAACTCCGAACCTAATTAATAACCTTTGGCCGATGTGAAATTACGTAAATGCCCCCGTTCGTTTTTACTAAAGGTTTTACTAACCTAGGTACTAACGTTTTGCGTTGGCGGGCGTCGTTGGCAACCGTCGCCTCCCCGTGCGTGCCTTCCCTCCGACCGCATCCTCTCGGCGTCCCCTCCGAGAAGTTTTCCTCCGATCGTCCCCTCCGAGCACATTCCTCCCCGCCCCCCTTTGCGTCGTCCTTCCAGCCCCCTTTGCGTCGTCCTCCCTCCGATCGTCCGTTCCCACCGGACCCTTCGCGATTACACATTTTACGTGTTGTCCGGCAGAAGTGATGGCGTCAGGTGAGAGTGCATTGTGTTTGTCGTCTCCGTATTGACGTGTATCCCGAAACCCTAATCATCACCGTCGACCCGTCTCTTTCCGTTTGCGATTGGAGATTGCTTATTAGGAATTTAGTTTCTGTAAATGGTTGAAGATTGTGGTTTCATTGTGTTAAGGTGTTGGTATGTTAGGATTTCTTGATTTGAGGTCTGTTGAAATCCGCTTCCTTTCTGTTACGGCAGAGATTGAAGGAGATGCTGAATTGGCCGCTGGAAATGCAAACACTCCTGAGAGTTCGAAAAAGAAAAAGGCTGGAAGAGTACGTGTTGGTCAGGTAAGTTAGTGTTCCCTATCCCTGTTTTCTTGATTTTGCCTGTCATTAATTGTAATGATGTTAGTCTGCATTCTGTGGTTGTACTATTACAGGATTACCTGTATACTCGATGTAGTCCAAAGAAGTTAATGTCGGTCCTGGACACATTCGATGAGGAGAGGAGGTCAGCGTTAAAAGAGTTAGGTTTTGATGGTCTTCTTCGTCTGGCAAGTAGGCAGGTGAATCACAGCGCAGTAAAGTTGTGTTTGAAGCTGTTTGATCCACATAAGAGGGTTATGGTGATCGATGGTGTGAAACAACCCCTGCTCTCTACTGATGTACATGACCTAATTGGCATACCATCTACAAAGGTTGGTGTCCCATTTAGCGGTCACATGGAAACCGTACGAGAAGAGCTAAAGGGACACATAAGACGAGGTAAAATTTCTCTGAAATCTGTTGAGAGTAGTCTGCTATCAAGAACTGCTCCGGACGAGTTGTGGAGAGTAGAGGTAGTCATTTTCATCATAGGTTGCTATTTGTGCCCAACAACGAGCTTCGATATCCACGAGGAGTACTTGCTTGCAACCCGCGATGTGAATGCAATCTGCAAATTTGATTGGGCAACTCATGTTCTTGATAACTTGTGTGCCCAAGTTAAGACATATCAACAGAATGAAGCACGATACATCGGGGGTTGCGTGCAGAGATACTTGTGATGAGCATTTGTATGATACGACTTTGTTAATATATTCTGCCCACTGATGTTAATGAACTCATCATCATTCGTTGTTCTTTTAACCAGCAAGCGTTCATGTTGTGTATAATGCAGTTATTCTATGCTAGTAAAGTGTCCAAGGCTGCCGATATGTTAGGAAAGAAGAACAGGTCATTGCCACTTTGTCAAGATTGGGACGATGATCGGCTGAAATGCGTTTTCAAAGGCTGTAATGTTGAAGCAACATATATTGTAAGTTCTTAGTCCAATTATTTTTACATTTCGAGGCACAACACCTGAATTGTTTTGTATAGTTGTATTCGTTCCGTTGTATACTGATGTTAATGCACTTAACAGGATGCGAACGAATTGCCGAATGTGGCAGATGAAGAAGCCGACTTGGTCCACGACTCGGAGACTATGATTGCTGTAATGCGGCGGTTGAAGGTAAGTTGAAAGTCATCGCGATGTACAATTTAAATGTCAATGATTTTCCCTTTTACATTGGTGTAAGATAGACCTTTGCTGTAAACAGAGTTTGGAATTCGCTGTTAGAGTCCTGCAAGGCAGTAACATCGACATACTACGGAGATTAGGTCTGATTCTTACCGAATTGCGAAGAATCAGACCTGATTCTGATATTCCAAAGAGTCAACCCCACCCTGAAAAGAGGCTGAGTCCTGCATCCAGTGAAAATGTGGAAGATGGCGAAGGGGGAGGTGATGATGATGCTGATCCAGTGAAATGTGATGTCGGGGAGATAGTTGTTGATCAATCAAATGAGCCATCACCTGTCGAAGAAACTGCCTCGCCACCTACTGCTCGGGGTTTAGAGAAGCTGAGGGAGGTTATACAGGTCTGTGAGGTGGGATCGACGATGGTATCCGAAAGAAGCTTGGTGCCCTTCCAACCTTCTCAGGTAGGACAGCCACTCCCGGAGGGTAGTGACGATTACTCAGATGTTCGTGAGTTACGACTCGCGCGCGGACACTGAACAAGTTGGGCGCAATGATGGACAAGGGTAATTTAAACGTTCCTGAGTGTACATCTGACTTTGAAATGACAAAATCCGAGGAAGAGGTGAAGTTCTACTTTAGGCCAAAGATGAAACCTGAAGAAACTGGAGATGTATCGACAGATGAAAATCTTGGCACTGCACCCAAAGGCAAAGAGAAGATAGGAGAAGGAGAAGTAAGTGAAGATGACAAAGTGAACGACGAGATTGGAGATCGAGATACGCTGCCTGGGCCAGTGTTGGTTCAAGATGAAGTTTGTAACATAGCAGGAGAAGAATCTGTTGTGGTTGTAAAGGTAAGTACTGTTGTCACATTTGGATAGCATTTATGATCAAGAATATGGGATACCTGTCTAAGCTCCTATTTTATGTGGTCATTGGTTACAGGAAAGTGGTTCATCTACCACAAATGTCTTCAACGGAAGACTTACACGTCGTACGGCGGAGAGGAAGCCCTCAGCTTTCAAGAGCTCACCATTCGTGCCACCAAAACCACTGACCCGAACAAGGAAACGCAAAGGCACATCTCTACCTGAGGTATAACAACGGATTACCTCTGAATGGAAACATGTAACCGGGGCAAGAGCGTGAAGTCAGCAGCTTTGATATGTTGTTGTAATTTTTCCTTTTTAGGCAATTCAAAAGATCATTCCAACGGATTTGCCCGTGAGTGAGGTGAAAACTTTTACGCAAGCTCAATGGAATATCTTAGAGTATGCATGGAATGAGGGCAGGGATCATAGGTTTGTTTCATTCACTTTGGGCTTCATGTATTAGATTATTATTTTAGTTTTCTTTGTAAGCTACCAACTTTTATTTCCTGTTTGAATGCAGTGAATGTTTGTGTACCACAGACTTTGTCCATGTCAATCGATCATCCATACTCACACTCAAACCAAATAATTGGATAGACAGTGATGTAAGAATTACGAATACATCACTGAACATATTTTGCGGGATGCACGTTATGACAAGTTGCAATTGCCGACACAGATCATCGACTTCCACGCGATGATGCTCCAGGGAGATGTGGATCCTGCAAAGAAGAAATATTGGTATCTCACGAGTTGGTTAGGGGTTAGTATGTCTTTTCCGAAGGCACATCTCCATTTGCACTGTTTTAAAGAATCTTCTGTCCAATGATTTGTTCTGCAATAGAATCTGGCAGCCAACCAATACAGTGGTTACAACATGCCCAACATTTCAAAAACAGATGCGGCAAACCTATATTCACATTATAGGGCACACATCGGGAGGAATAATGAAGTTGAATGGGTAATCATTCCATCAAAGATCTTTGTACTGAATATTACTAAATGTTGTTTGTAATTATACATTAGAGTTGTAATTCTGTCTGCCATATAACTTGGTATGATGATTGCAGATATATATTCCGGTTTGCATATCTGAAACACACTGGACATTACAAGTTCTCTCATTCAGGTCATCCGAAGTGTTCATATTGGACACAATTAACAACAAGCTTAGCAACCTACATGGGAGAGCAGACTTACATCGCCGTGTTATTAAACTTCTGTCTGTCATCATGCAAGAAAATCAGGTGAAATCCAAGATGAAAGGTTTTCAAATCCTGGACATCTGCTCCTGGCCTATAATTTATCCAACAAATGTGCCTGACCAAATGGCGGCCGATCACCCGTAAGTGGAGTCTGTCAATCACTTCCAAAATCAATAGTTATACATACTTACATATACGTTCGTATGTTCTGATGTTTTCAGCAATGATTGTGGATTATATGTCATGAAATTCATGTCATTGCCCGAACCACCGAAAGGAGCTGAGACTGTGGTATGGTAACGCCGTCTATACCTATTGTTACCCAAATATGCTTGCATAACTAACTTCATTGCGTTGTCACACCTTAGAATGTAGGTGTTACAGATAGGCTAAAGCTGGTGATATCCCTGATAAAGTGGTCTGGAAATGACATTCGAAAGGTTATATATCAAAGGGTGAAAGACAATACCACAATCAAGAGGAAACGCCAGGATGACAGTAGCTCCACAACAGGGGCCGTCAACATAGCTGCCTAACAACTACTCAGCGAACGCAGATGCACCTTCATTTTTTGATTTGAGTCCGATGTACAAACCTGTTAGGTCGTATGTCCTTGTACATTACGTGAAATGTAGTTCATATGTGGGCACATTCCGAAGCGGCTAACGTTACGTTACGTAACCGTAACATAGGCCGCTTCCGGGGATGACTTGTAACCATAGGCATGCATCTATATATAACCAGGGGCATGCATTTTGTTTGCAGCAGGGGATATAATTTGCGTAAAAACAGGGGATGTCATGCCAGATTGATGTAATACTTTCATCACTGATTCAATGAAAAGGGATGAATTTCAAGATTACATATTCCACACACCAAACACAGAGTTATCATTACAAATCTGCTCCGATGTACCTTCACTACGCGGATTGCCATCACAAAAGTTGTTCACACCATATTGTTTAGGAGATCGAGGATTGCCGAAAACACTGCGCATTTTGGATGAGGTAAAAACATACTCTTTGCCATCATCATCTGTCATCTTACCTTCATCATCACCGCAACTAAGCTCCAACTCCGCCGTCCAATTATCAATTTGTTTCCGCAATTTACGGAATGACTTGTCCGATTTTCCTGCCAAGAAGCACATACGTCTGCAAGATGTCATTAATATACCCTGGCGCAAATCATCAACGTTCACACCGTTATCCTGGTGTGAAAATAGAGCATCACTTGTTTTCTTGGCGTCCATTGTCCACCTTTGCTTTACCAGATGACTAGGTATGGACAAGAACCCTTCTATTTTGGCAACGTGGAATAGGTGGGAACATGGAAAACCAAATGTCTCAAAATGTAAGCAACTGCAGCTCAGTTGGATGGAAGACTTCGCGGATGTACATTGCACGCACCGTTGCTCACCATCATAACACGACAGAGTGTACACCATGGCAATGTTTCCGTCTAGTACTTCTTCAACATAAAATTTTGATTCCTTCTGTATCTCGGCCTGAACCTTACGGAAAGACTTCATTGTATATATGCGACGCGCATCCTCCTCAAGTCGGCGCAGCATGGTAATACACCTTAAAGATTTCTAACATGACTTGAAGTCCTCCTCATATTCCTTGTGACGAATATCTTCAACTGCACGTTCAAAATTGTGTACGAAATCATAAAGCTTATGATTTACATTCACATATTCCTTCATATATCGGTGCATCCTTTCGCACCGTTGAGTGCTTCTAAGCTCCGCCCAAAAATGTCCATGAAGATACGTTTGCCACCACATATGTCTGCAATCATAAATCTGTTGTAGCCATCTGGTACTTATCGTACCTGTATGTGTCATTAAAGAATTCCACTCTTCTTCAACTTCTTCGGATGGTCTACTGTTATACATGAAAGAGGATATACGTCGTCGCATGCCTGCATCTTGTACACGGCGCGTAATGTTCCTGCTGAAATGCCAAAGGCATAACCTGTGCCTAGCAGTTGGCCACACTTCCCTCACGGAAGCAATCATCGCCTTGTCGGCGTCAGTTACAACACTTATCGGGTGTTTTCCTCCCATGACCAATGTATGAGTATGCAATAGCCAAGTATAATCAGCAATGGTTTCGAAGCAATCAAGGCAGCACCAAATACGGTTGTCTGATGATGATGATTCACACCCACGATGATGACCATTTGCATTCCATATTTGTTCGTCTTAAAAGTAGAGTCCAAAGCCACGACATCACCAAAAATTTGGTAATCAGCTATTGAAGTACTGTCCGCCCAATATATGCGACTCACTTCATTCTTCTCGACAAATGTGTAAAAGGCCATACCCGTGTCGTTATTTCTCCTACAAAGAAGATATGCTAGCACAGAATCACAACCGCCAGTACTTCCAACTGAGTCTTCCTTAAGCTTCCTGTTATTGAGGTCCTTCATTAAGAAACCAACACGCGGATGTCCACCAGATACGTGTACAAGTAGCCGCATAATATCACACTGTCTAAACCCAACATCAAGCATTCGGGTTATAAATGTCATATCTTCGTCTGAAATGTTCCGCCTTTCTCGCATGAAATAAGACAGCCCGTTACTCACCATTTCATGATTGTGCTTCAACTGAAGAGCTACAAACTTCCATTCTCCAGTCTCATCAACTCTAGCTTTGAAGAAACAGTTGCAAGATGTCCTCATAGACGCCCTCACCCGACTATTGGCCGTCAACATAGCTGAATCAGAACATACACCTTCCCTTGAGCAAACCCACTTTCTCATGACACATTTTCCATTTCTCACTTTCTGACGATCCCTTTTCCTAATTGAAAATCCATGCACCGTTGCGTACATTTTAATGAACTCTTCAACTTCTTCATCAGTACGAAATGACATATTCATCAACTGATCTTCATTCATATCCCTAAGTATATTGAGGAATGCATTTCTATCCTTCTCACCTGCACACACATACCGTAAATTAAGGGACAGATACTGCATTTAGTATTCCCAAACACTTGGCTGCAAATTAAGCAAATATATGCATGAAGGTAAGAAAACATTTACCGAATGTTGCGTGCTCTTGGTTGAAGACAAATTCCATTTCTTCAAGAGTGGGATGCGACTCGACACCCTTGCATCCTAGGTTGAATGTATCCACCAACTCGTTCGAACATATGCACACATCTTGTTCGTCATTTACAGGCTGCAAAAAAATCCAAGGTAATAGAAATTGCTATGAGCCAATGCTGATCCAGATCATTCGTTTAGCAGCATTCAGTGTCAACACTTGCAGATCACCTGCAGCACTCCTGTGAATTTCGCAGCTAACTTCACTAACACATTGGGATATGGCAGGTAGCACACTTCACTACGGCATTAACTTCCCATCGAAATCAAACCTAACAACTTTTACTTTACCCCAACAGCCGGCAGAATAACTTCCACACCGGCGGATCTTCCTCTCAGCAACAACCGTCGCCGTATTCGGATCGAGGAGTTGCAAACATCCTTCACTGGAAAATCCGACAGATCACAACCGTGTCACAGCTGCTGCATCCTCCATAACAACCACGGCTGGTGCATCCGCCTTCGAGACACCCGCATCTCCTACTACGTTACTCATGCTTCCTCCGAATGAGGCAACTGCAGCACCGCCGAGAGTGCAGCACCGCCGAGAGGAATGCGGTCGGAGGGAAACTTCTCGGAGGGAACGCCGACAAGGAATTTGCTCGGAGGGGACGGTCGGAGGAAAACTTCTCGGAGGGGACGCCGAGAGAATGCGGTCGGAGGGGAGGCACGCACGGGGAGGACGACGGATGCCAACGACTCCCGCCAACGCAAAACGTTACTACCTAGGTTAGTAAAACCTTTAGTAAAAACGAACGGGGGCATTTACGTAATTTCACATCGGCCAAAGGTTATTAATTAGGTTCGGAGTTCACTGTTACGTTTAGTAAATTACAAAACTATTTAGTAACGCGTTACTAAACCTAGCGGACATTTACTAACAATTTTACTAAATTTGAACATCAATTTACTAAATCTTAACCAAATGTTAGTAAATGATTACTAAAACTTTCGCAGTTTTACGAATACAATTACTAATTTTTTACTATACATGAACAGTGACTTTTTAGACAAATTGTTAGTAATCGGATACTAACGGGGTTAGTAAATTTCATTAGTAATTTACTAACCCCGTTAGTATCGGATTACTAACGTTACTAACCCCGTTAGTATTTGATTACTAACAATTTTAGTAAAAACGATAGTAATCCGGTACTAACGGAGTTAGTAACGCTAGTAATCGGATACTAACGGGGTTAGTATCGTTAGTAATCGGATACTAACGGGGTTAGTAAATTACTAATGAAATTTACTAACCCCGTTAGTGTCCGATTACTAACGTTACTAACCCCGTTAGTATTCAATTACTAACGTTACTAACCCCGTTAGTATCGGATTACGAACGTTACTAACCCCGTTAGTATCCGATTACTAACGTTACTAACCCCGTTAGTATTTGATTACTAACAATTTTAGTAAAAACGTTCGTAATCCGGTACTAACGGGGTTAGTAACGTTAGTAATCGGATACTAACGGGGTTAGTAAATCACTAATGAAATTTACTAACCCCGTTAGTATCCGATTACTAACGTTACTAACCCCGTTAGTACCGGATTACGAACGTTACTAACCCCGTTAGTATTCGATTACTAACGTTTTTACTAAAAAATCGGTCTTCATTCGTAAAATCGTTAGTAATAGGATACTAACGGGGTTAATAACGTTCGTAATCCGGTACTAACGGGGTTAGTAACGTTAGTAATCGGATCTCAACGGGGTTAGTAAATTTCATTAGTAATTTACTAACCCCGTTAGTATCCGATTACTAACGATTTTACTAAATAAAATGTCACTGTTTAGTAAAATTTACTAAAAAAGTTAGTAAATTTTACTAACCGATTGATGAAATTTAGTAAAGCACGTAACGTTACGTGCACCTAACGTTAGCCGCTTCCTACAAGAAAAGCTTAGAAAGCAAAATAGCGGCGTAATGAAATTTGCAAAAAACAACCTTTAAGGGACAATAAAGGTAAATCTTAAAAAAAAAAAAACAAACCGGGCCTTCCCATTACGGTCCCTGATTTTACTCTAATGCATTGTTACGCCACGTAATATAATACGATAGAAATGATAAAAAAAAGGGCAATATGGCGTCATTTTTTAAGGAAATTATATGATACTTTTTTTTTCTTGCTATTAATTTAGTTTGTTATATATTTTTGTCATTAAATTTTATTTTTATATTAATTTTGGCTAATCTTAGATTTTATCGTGCGAAACAAACATAAATCGATAGTTTTTATTTATTGACTCATATTGATTTTGGCCAATTTTAGATTTTATTGTGTGAAACAAGCCTATGCGAACCGTTTTTGTTTATTAACTCAAAAAGAATAATAAAATAAAAAATAATATCGAAACCCCTCGTGTTTTTTATTTTATGATTTAGATGGCTGATAAAGTAAATTGAAAACTGAAGTTGAACTGTAGTTACTGAAAATCCCTCGTATTTTTTATTTTATGATTTAAATGGCCTGATAAAGTTAATTGAAAATTGAAGTTGAACTGTAGTTACTGAAAGGTCGAATGATGTTTTATTACGGGAGATGCTACTATTATTATAGGACAAATGTAGACTATATTACGACCAAGTTTGGCTTGCTTTCGCCAGTAAAAATGCAAGATTGGTCTAAATTAATATAAAAATAAAAGCTAATAATAAAATCGTATAACAAACTAAGTTAAAGACAAAACACAAAAGTTTTGTCCAAAATTGATAAAATAATCCAATTCTCGAAATGTCTGAAATGAAAATAATTATTAACAACAAACAGTTTAATTCATTTTTCACTTTAAAAAATATTAAATTGAAAATAAACTTCACCATATGCGTATAATGACAGAAATGAAAGTTCGACATCCATATTTTAACGAACTGAATATTTCAGTGGATGATATGTTTTTTAAATATAACTATAACTGGCCTGGATTATTTTTCCCCTAATTCATTTATGGTTTCATTTTAAAGAATAAATAAAATAAAATAGCTTCTAAATTGACTTGTGGGGAAATTACATCTCCCCCTGACTCATTTAGACTTGCTATTGTCTTCTAGTCACAAAATGAAGCACAAATCAATCTTTAAAAATAATAGAAGGGGTGGTCCCCTTTTGGATTAATCATATTTAAACATGTTCCGCATGTGAATTGATCCAACACTGGGCCAGATCTGGAGATTTAAAAACTCAAATCATGGCACGTATTTTTTTTTTTTGGTTCGTCTTTTTCATTCTTAATGAAGCCTTGGATTGGGAACATTATCTCGCAATAATTTTTTTAAAAAATAAATAATTTATGAAACGAAATTAATTTTTGACCCAACTGATACGATTTATTCAAAGGCAAAACGATAATAATATATTTTTATTATTTCTATTTTAATCGACCGATTGTAGTAAAATCATTCCATTTGCATTGATTGCATCGTTCTGTTTTCCCTCCGTCTTTTTCTCCCGAGAAAAGAAAAGAAATTTTCTGCTTTCAATCCCTTGTATCGAATCGTTTGTCTTGTCCGAATCTTTTCTCCCCCCGCAACGAATGGCTTCGCGAAGGCGGATGCTCCTCAAGATCATCATACTAGGCGACAGCGGGTGAATTCTTCCGTCTTTTTTCCCCTGGGGAGGATCTTTCAAATTTTGAAGTGGGAATTCTTGGCCTTCCGATCAGGGATTGTCGACATTTGGCTAAATTTTGTTTTTGTTTTTATATTTTCTTCTGGGTTTTCTTCATCTATTTTGGGTTTTTTTGTTGCAGGGTCGGGAAGACGTCGTTGATGAATCAGTGAGTTCCTCCTTCGATTCCTTTTCTTCTTTTAAACAAAAGCAATTTTGGATTCCTGGTTCGTAATGCGATGGTGGCGTAAGGGGATCGATTATTGCTTTTTTGGGGTTTGATTTGTCTTTCGGCAGGTACGTTAATCGGAAATTCAGCAACCAGTACAAGGCCACGATCGGGGCTGACTTCTTGACCAAGGAAGTTCAGTTTGAGAATAGGCTCTTCACATTGCAGGTTCGGGTCATTAGAGATTTCTGGTTCCCTTGGTCGAATTAAATATTTTCCGGTTGTGTTTGACAAGGAAGTGTGTTCTAGCCTTAGCATTTAGGATAGAGTGAACCATTTTTAGTTTGTTCTTGAAAGAAGTTCGGCCCATGTTGAATAATTAAAGGATGGGATTCTGGAATGGGAGGTGATTGTGCATAGCCACCAGAGACTGCAGGCGTTGGGTACATTGGCTTTGATATCCAAACTTCACAATTAGGCCCTCCATTTATAATTTGATGGAATTTTGTGTAGTTGCTTTTGGATGACACTTTCTTGCTTCAAGGGATTTTCTGATGTTTCCATGATTTGCTTGCATTG
Organism: Melastoma dodecandrum; assembly: GCA_029817715.1. Lineage (NCBI taxonomy): Eukaryota > Viridiplantae > Streptophyta > Magnoliopsida > Myrtales > Melastomataceae > Melastoma > Melastoma dodecandrum. The sequence goes on along the minus strand of JARUPY010000607.1, from coordinate 6,560,804 downwards.
GTGCTTGGAGAGGGCTCAACTACGCATCGAGTATCACTTTAACATAATTTGTCTTCATGGGCTTGTTTTACTCTACCTTGCTTTTTTTGTAGCTAGTGGTGTAAAATTGGGTGTCTTCAGTAAATCTATGTGCAGCTTGGCTTATCACTGGGGATTTCAGAATTTGAACATTATATACTTGTTTACCTTTCTGTAATTCTTCATGACTTAGAATGTGAAGTGGTGATACTACTACGCGTCCATCTTCGAGATGACAAGCTTCTTGCTGATTGTAGATTTTAAAGTTATAATATTGTCAACACGGGAAGCCATCTGATTAACATTTCCCTGTAAACTTGTGGATTCTCTCAGATTTGGGATACAGCTGGGCAGGAGCGATTTCAAAGCCTTGGTGTTGCATTTTACCGTGGAGCTGACTGTTGTGTTCTTGTCTATGATGTGAATGTAATGAAGTCCTTTGACAATCTTAACCACTGGAGGGAGGAATTTCTCCTGCAGGTAATCTTATTTGTTCCTTACCAACTATCTATATGCTACAGTGTTGTATATATATTTGACCATTTTACTCTGCTCAGGCCAGTCCATCTGATCCAGAAAATTTCCCATTCGTTATATTGGGTAACAAGGTTGACATCGACGGTGGCAACAGCAGAGTGGTGAGCTGTCCCTCTCCTCTATGCTATAGTTTTCTACTGGCCAAAGACAGCTATGTTGAAATGTTGGTGTTGGATACATTGCAACTCTCCTGTTCTATGTACGAGATACTTTAATTTGGCTTCTCTACTCTGGTGACTACTTTTCTTATTTCAGAACTTCACTTTCTTATTTGTCAGGTATCTGAGAAAAAAGCGAAAGCGTGGTGTGCCTCCAAGGGAAATATTCCTTACTTTGAGACTTCTGCCAAGGAAGGCTTGAATGTCGAAGCAGCTTTCCAGTGTATAGCCAAGAACGCTCTTAAGAATGAACCTGAAGAAGACATGTAAGTTTTTCCATTATCAATTTGTTACATATCATATGCGCAGTTTTGCGTTTCAAAGAATATATAACGCAATCGGGCATCATAGTTAGTTATTTTGGTGTTTTGCTTATTGGGAAGAACACCAATGGTTCAAGCTGTTGTTATTTGTTAGTGAAGGGGTTTTCATCCCGGTGACTGGAAATGGCTGGTTTGGGTAAATGTTGCTGACATCATGCATCCATTTATTGTTGTATATGTGAAACATACTTTGGGGCGCCCTTTGCACTTCTCATTGTGTTAAAACATCAGAACAGCACTATTGCACTTTTACCGTCGCATGAGTCCTCATTTGATTTATTTGGCAGCACCTTTAGATGCTGTTGCTTTTGTACGTTTTACAAAAGTGATAGAACTGCATGTTTTTCTGATACATTAGCCGGGAACGGGATGGTAACCTCTTCCCTTTTCTACTCAATGCAGCTATCTTCCTGATACCATTGATGTCGGGGGTGGACAACAGCAAAGATCTGCGGAATGTGAATGTTAACGCGTGGGGACCCCAGAATCTCCACAGTTATCTTGAATCTAATGGAATGTAGAAACAGAGATTGTTGTGGCATCCTCATGAAGTCATATAGCAGGTAAAAACATTTGTTGTTTGTGGTCGTGACACGTTCTGGATAGGTGTTAATTATACTGACCTCAGGATCTGATTTCCCATGTTTTGCATATTTTGCATATTTATTTGCTCATTTGATTATTGGTTGATGCATATGTATATTTTTATCTGGTAGCCATGAGGAGTTATCTTTTCTAGAATGATTGATGAATTAAGAAGTCAAACCCTAAATTGGTTGTACCTGCCTAGGAATGTCGCTTAGAGCAATTTTGCTTCTCTTCTTTCCAGCTCTTGCAACACAAACTGGCCACAATCCCTGTGTAACTTCTGCAGAATCCTGCCATTATACATTCCCTGTGTAATGCACGACATGAAAGGCTGACAAAGGCCATCTTTTCAGTATAATGCAAATCTTTGAATCTCTGAGTAATCAGATCCAGCAGAGCGGATTACAAATTTTCGTTTAAACTATATGGTAGTTTGTGACTTGCAGCCCGGGTACGATCAGAATCATTCCCAGCTGAGATATCAATTGCAACAGAAAAGGAAACAAAATTTCACATCATTTTGGGTTTCCTCTAAAGCTACAATTCCAAATATTTATTTCTTCAACTAGCCAAGCAAACAGAATGCAGAGAGATTGCCTGCATCATCTACCCTGGCCTCCTTCCTTCAAAGAGTGAAAGGATGAGAACCACTGCTTCCATGATGCGTCCTTCTGTTGTTCTAACCAAGACAGGAATGCACTGTCTAATAAGCACAACATGTTGACGTAAAGGAGCTGGTATCTCACTGGCACGTATCGGAAGTTGGCAACTTGAAACAGAGGCCAGATGCCGCCTTCCATGACCAAGGCCGGAAGGAAATCCCTCTTCAAATCCTTCTTCACTTGCTCAGCATTCTTCCCAGCAGAAAACCCCATGTAAGAGAAGAAAATAAGCAAATCGAGTGGTACGATGACTCCATCGATTGCCAATTTAGTAGCAACAAACCTCGCGGATCTCGGTTGCATTTTTAACTTTAGTCTGATAAAACGGTCCAATCCTTGATACCTAGGGAAAAAAACACTCAAAACACTATCAATTAAGATGGCAACTCACCTACAATGTAAATTCATGGATTTATACACCAGCTCCTATCCTTAAAAGCCTCAGCATTGTGGGCCACTGGAATTCACAAGATGAAGCAACAGCACAGCTTCATAGAATAAAAAAACTGCTGGCTGTATTTGCACTATAAATCAAAGTTTCAACCAGTACTTATCAAAAAACCAATTTCTTAAAATATGAGAAACTAATCCCGCAGGAAACCCAATACAAGGATTGATGCAGGAGCATAATATTATTTTTAGATTTTATAATATTAGGGATTTTTTAGGAATATCACATTATATTTCTTTTTTAGTATAAATAAGGCCGACATTTGTTATTTTTACCCTAAGAATTTCTTGAAGTTTTCTTACAAACTCTAGAATTCTCTATTGTTCCATTCATCCTATTCGTTTTCTCCTAGTTTTTATGTGTTTTTTCCTATTTTCGCTACGCTACTCCATCAATTGGAGTCAGAGCCTAAGTTCTACCTTAGGGTTAGAGTTTAGGATTTTACGATGGCTAATCATGGTAAAGGTCGTGAGAGGGGGGTTCAACACCAACAGACGAAACTTGCGGAGATACGAAGTATGCTTGAAGATATATCGCAAGCAGTCCAAGAGTTGCTGCTATTGTGACAGGAACGCGTGGGAGCCCGAATGGAGATTCCAGAAGGCAACCACAACCCCTTGAAAGGGCCATGTCAATTGCTCAAGTGGAAGTCAAAGATTGGCACAAGGATATTATAATCGACATTCGTGAAAGTGAGGTTTCTGATGTTATAACACATAGTGAATGCTCACATATTGTTATTTTCACATATGCGGTGGAGACTTATCTCAACCCTTATGAAGAAAAGATGTACACATTCCATCCAATGAGCAAAGACATCAAATAGTTGGCTACAATTGGGGGAAGAATTAGAAGGTCTTTTGGTGACAACGAATCAATGGATGAGAACAAAGAAGGATTTAATAACTACACAAGAATTGCTAAGCCGCCACAACGGAGTTTACTTTGCCAACGCGGAGAGAGTGATATGGGTGGTATTGAGATACTAGTGACATCCCGTTGCTTTGTACAATTTTCTTTGGGTTCTGACTTGAATGATGAAGCTGCTTTAGATCGACCATCACTTGTCACTCATATGACAAAGGATGTACGTGTGATGGCATCGGGAGGAAATACCCGTAAAGGTGGTGTGGATGTGCCTTTCGCTTGGGATAGCAAAGAATATTTAAGAAAGATATGCATTAGAAAAGAGGTCACTTTCAAAGTAGATTATGTGGTGCCATCCATCGGTCGAGAGTTGAGCTTTGTCTTTCTAGATGACAAAAATGTTGCTTTATTGGTCGAATCCGAAGGTTGGGCAAAGGTCAGAGAATATTGTCATAAAAAAGGAGATGCATGTCCCTTCCTAACAGAGCTCATTCGTCTCAAGGAACAAGCTAAACAAGGTCTCGGTCGTTGGAGCAAGACTTTTGGTGCTGCTGAGGCTTCCATCATAAATATTCCTCTATATGGTATTGGGAATTCCAACAACTTGGATGCCATGGGTTTGCTGGCTGCAAGCAAAGGTAGGCTCATGCAAGGAATTCTGAAGCAGGTCCGCTATGGCAGCACACTTCGGGTGTATTTGCTTCCAGAGTTTCAGGTTGTTCAAGTTTTCCTCCCAGGAGTACAGGATCCTTCAATGGGCAGGAAGACAACCAAGAATGCCCCTGAAGCAGAAGCGGCTTCAGAAGAAGCTAATGAAGTTGCTTCTTCTTTATTATCTGTCCAGTGGCTTGCGGTTTCGACAACCACATCTAATGAAGTTACTCCGAACTCGTTTGGTTTGGAAGCCGAGCACTTTACGGAAATGCGGGTGCTTCATAGAGATGTTAGCATTTTCTTGGAAGGTCTTGACAAGTTCAACAACTTAATAGGTTCCGTTTACTACTCTGACATGGAATCAACAAAGGAACTGGCTTTGGAGCTCGTTGAATGCGGATTGGCTAAATATGTTGAATGAAGCGCTAACATGTTGGAAGAAGAAGCCAAGAGAAATCTGAAGGCTACCGAACTTCAAGCTTCTTTTAGTTCTGACAGAGTCATGGATGCTGGGCTTCTGGAGCAGGCTGAGCAAGCTGCCAAGAGGAAGAAGCTGAAGATATGGATGAACTATGTAGAGGGACAGGAACAGACAAACGTATCGTCTGTCAAGAACAGACATAAGGAAGTGCTTAATGTGGGGATGACGAATGTCTTTGACGGTGGTCAGTTATATATCCAGACAGTAGGGGATCTCAAACTAACATGCATACAACGCCAGCTTTATGAGGATGAGAAAGAGTTGAAGAAAATGATCCTGACATTGATACCGAGATCGTCGAAGTTTTTGCACCGGAATCGCGAACTTTTTCAACCCGGAGAGATTGATGCATGAGCATAATATATTTTTAGATTTTATAATATTACGGGTTTTTTAGGAATATCACATTATATTTCTTTTTTAGTATAAATAAAGCCTTAAGGTTTCTAAGGAGGACAATTGTTATTTTTACTCAAATATCTGATTTTAAAAGTATCTTGAGGTTTTCTTACAAACCCTATAATTATCTATCGTTCCCTTCATCCTATTCGTTTTCTCCTAATTTTTCTGTGATTTCTCCTATTTTCGGTACGCTACTCCATCAATAATTGTCATAGTCGTCCACTATGGATAATATTGGGAGTGAGTGAAATCTGAGTCTTCAACTACTGAATATTTTGACACTGTGTTACTATGATTACAATACAAGACATTTTCACGAAGGCAAAAAGAATAACTCATTCTATTGTCAGATGAGCCAATATAATTGGCCCAAAAGTTTCTAGTCAGTTCCATCAGAAAACTATACCCATTTTGTTAAACGCTACTCGCAATATAGCCACACTATGATATTTCACCTAGGTTCTACACAAAAAAGCAAAATCAGTCCATTTGCCCTAGCACATTGACCATGAGGATTGACATGAGTGGAAAAACTGATTAGTAGCACAGTGCATTGATAGACTAACATGAAAAGAAAAATGTGCTAGACAGAAAGATGCAAATTTGAAGAGAGTAAGGAGATGGACCAACCAGAAATGGCCAAGTGGGCCAACAAAGCCGAATCCAAACGAACTAGTGATGGCCACACGCTTCGTATCCACTTTAAATTTGAATTTTGGATCCTCTTCCTGTCGTGCTAAAATCATCAGCAGGGTCTCAAGGAAATCCTCAAGATGAAAAGATTACACAAGAATGCAAAGGAATCAAAACATCATTCTATCCCCGGTGCAAAATGAGTGGAACCCAAGCAATCCAATATCGCTAAAATTCATCGAAACGGAACAGAAGACCCAATGTTAATCTATAATGTTCTTAAACTTCTCTTTCCCCAGTGGCAAAACTTTCAACTCATAAATTCCGAAGATTGGTCAGATTGCTTCATTGATTTGTCTCTATTAATGATCCAAACATTTCTACCAATGGGTCCAGCCGGTCAATCGCTAGCCAAAGAGATATCGCATAACTAACTCAACCAAGTCCTCACAACAATCAATTCATAGGAACTACATCCAGTTCCGCACAGAAATGGCTCTAGGGATTGAAAGCAAGTGGAACAAAAGTACTGAACCTTGAACGATCACTTCCTGTAGGTACAAGAATATAAATGCATGAAATAACATGCATAATTTTATAGGGATTACGTTTGAATCAAATGCTTATAATTGCATGCAGAGTGATTGTCTCGGTTATAAAACTGGTGAAGCGTAACCTGCGATGAACGAACCCATGTGTGGGATCGAGTTCATGACTACAATAGCCAATTAACAATGGAACAAGAATCCAACCAAATCTAGCATCGTCAACCTCTGATTTCCCCAACAAAGTCACCATCAAACGGCCCACAAAACAACAGCCTCGTAACCTAATCTTAAACAACCGGCAACACCCAAATCGAATCATTCCCCCCCCCCCCCAAAAAAAATCCTAAGCACAACAACAACAACTAACCAAAGGACAAAGCTCACCGAGATCTGAAGCCGCCTAACAGCGGTGGAATGGGTGATGTACTGGGCGGCAACATCGCCGACTCCCCAAAGGACCCCGGAACTAATCACCTGGGTCTTAACCGGGTGATTGGCAAGGCAGCTCTGGTACCACCTCCAAACCCTCAACATCCCGAATCCTTCTTCTTGGGTAATCGATAATCTCCCCTTAAAAACCAAACCAAACTCAGATGAAACAAATAAATAAAAATCCAACTTTGGGGCACTCCTCTAATCACACCAAACAGGTCCTTACGACAGATGATCACAGCTCTCAATCCGGGTCTGCGGACCAAGCGTTTCTTCCTTACGAATTCCCAATTACCAATCGGGGAAGAAGAAAGAGCGAGACGTGGGTGGGGGGATTGAATTATGATGCTAAAGTTGGGGTTTCAGAGGAGGGATTTTGGGATGGGTGGACGAATGAAGGTCTTCACCCCCCACCGCCTCTTTTGTTGGTGGTTGGGTTCGTTTTAGGACAAGCTTCCGATCCCCCAACAAAATATTCTTTTTGATACTCACTTTTCGATTTTTCCTTTTTAAAATTTTTGCCACTTTCAATTCTGGATTAGTTTATTGCTTTATGGTATCAATTTGGTTCTCTTTATGTAAATTTCCTTTTATGCTTGGATAGAGCAACTTGAGAGGAGCACTCGAGGTAGGAAGTACCTTCTTGGTATTGAAGCGGTCGAGTTAATTTGTCAACTCGAGAAGACAGTAGTCGTCTCGAGATCAGTTCCAACCCGAGACTCGGGAACTCAGGAGCACACAAGGTCGGGATTTGTCGACGGACGGCCCAACCAACGTCAGGTCTAGTTTTCTTAGTTTTTACTTTTGGACTGCTTTTGATTTTATCCATTTTGGGCCTAATTGGGATTAGGGTTAGCCCATTATAGATGTTCTATAAATAAGATTATTGTGTTTAGGTTTCAAAAAGAACATTTTGAATTTTTACCCAAATTTGACAGCTGTCATGTTCTTGCATGAACTTTACGTAACTTCTCTTATCATATTTTGAATTCTCTTATCTAAGCGTTCCCATAATCAGTGGTGTTTCTGTATCCGGTTGTGTGACGTTCAACCCTCGTGGCAGCCCTGGTGCTGCTTCGGCTGTATCCAGTGGCGGTCTGGGTCTTGTCCCGTTCGGTTTGTTTTTTCGTGCATTTCGTCGTCGTTGTATTATTTTCCCGTTTCCACGTCTGGTAGCGCATCAGTTGGTATCATAGCGCACGGTTGTTCCGTTAAGCACTGGGTTGTTTGAAAGCGCACGGTTGTTGTGTTGAGCGCTGGGTTGTTTGAGAGCGCAAGCTGGTTGTATTGAGTGTTGGGTTGTTTGATAGCGCAAGCTGGTTGTGTTGAGCGTTGGGTTGTTTGAGATTACACAGTTGTGTTGAGTGCTGGGTTGTTGGAGAGCATAAGGTTGTATTGAGCACTGGGTTATCGGAGAGTGCAAGTTGTCGTAGACTGCAAATCTGTTGTTGAGCGTATGGTGGAAGTGATGGCGAATTGGTTCCGACGTGGGATAGCGTTGGAGGAGGCCCGTTCGGCTCGTTTAGAACAGGAGGTTAGAAAGTTACGTCGTCAGATGCAGCAGCTCCTGAAAGAAAGGAGACAACCTGAACCACAGTCTCCTCAATATTTTGAGGATGCGGAAGAAAATCCATTTGTGGATAGATATAGGGACGAGGAGAGTCCTTGGAGATCAACTCGGGACGAGGAGAGTCCTGGGAGGCAAACTCGAGAACCATTACAAGGTATATTAAAGGGCTGAAAACCCATGTGGTGGATACTGTCGAATTGCGGCCTTATTGGAGTTTCGCGGATGTATGCAATTTAGCCCACAAAGTTGAGAAGCAACAAGCTAGGAGAACGCTTGTGAAGCCAGCTATGAGAAGCACTCCTTTCAGCAAAGGGAGTTCGTCCACGAGAACCATCTCGAGTTCGTCCTCGAGAAGTCCAATCTCGAGTAATACCAATGATCAGACCAAGGTTGAATTTCGGTCGCTCCCAAACACTGGTGTCTCGAGAAAGTGTTTTAAATGTCAAGGAGTTGGACATATAGCTTTTGAGTGCCCAAATCGACGAACTGTCACTCTTAAGGAGCTTTTGGAGGATGATAAGGTGTTTAATCGAGATGGAGAACCTATCTGGGATATCGAGGAAGAAGTAGTGGAGGAACCCGATGAGGGCGAACTGTTAGTCATTCGAAATGCCCTTAATGCAAATGTGGTGCCCGATGAAGTCGACTAGCGGGAGAGGATCTTTCAGACCCGATGCACGGTGCAGGGAAAGGTGTGTCACATGATTGTTGACAGTGGGAGCTGCACCAATGTGGCCTTTACTACCATGGTCGAGAAGCTGAAGTTATCTACTAAGCCCCATCCTCGACCAAACAAACTTCAATCGTTGAGCAAAGAGAATGATCTAAGAGTGAATAAGCAGGTGTTGGTCTCGTTGAGGATTGATCAGAGCTACAAGGACACGGTGACTTGTAATGTCGTACCCATAGATGCGTGTCATTTGTTGTCGGCAATGCCTTGGCACTATGATCGACGAGCAATTTATGATTGGTACAAGAATACATATTCCATCACTCTCGATCAGAAGAAGATTACCTTACTTTCCTTGACCACCCAAGTACTAGCCACACCATCTCGAGATCAAACTCGAGAAGACGGTTCAAAGTTTTTTTAGTTGACTCGAGCTATTCGAGAGGAGAGGTGTTATTTGAGGAAGGAAAGGAGCAGGCCTCGACTATGTCCCATCGAGTTCGAGCACTTTTACAACAATTTGAGGATGTGTTTCCTGATGAGATGCTAGGCAGCGTCAGTCCTGGACTGACGCTGCCTAATCGACTTGCATATCGATGTAATCCCGACGAGGCGAGAGAGCTATAGTGACAGGTCGATGAACTCATTGATCGAGGCTTTGTACGAGAGAGCCTCAAACTGTGTTCCCTTCGCGCCATCTTGGTTCCCAAGAAGGATGGTTCATGGCGGATGCGTGTCGACAGTCGAGCAATCAATAAGATCACCGTCAAGTATCGATTTCCCATTCCTCGTCTTGATGATATGCTCGATGAGTTGCATGGGTCGACAGTTTTCTTGAAGGTGGACCTACGGAGTGGATATTACAAGATTCAGATGAAGGAATGAGATGAGTGGAAGACGGCATTCAAAACCAAATTCGGGTTGTAAGAGTGGATGGTTATGCCGTTTGGTCTATCGAATGCGCCGAGCACCTTCATGCGACTGATGAACCTGGTGTTTCATCCTTTTATCGAAAAATTCGTGGTTGCTTATTTTGATGATATTCTTGTATATAGCCGCAGTGAGGAGGAACACATTGACCACCTTAAATAGTTTTTCGAGAAGTTGAGGGAGCAACATTTATTCGAGAACAACAAGAAACAACAAATAGTTTCTCGACTTCCAAACTTATCTTTCTGGGATATGTCATCTCGAGAAGAGGAATTCAGGTGGATCAGAGTAAAGTTGCTGCTATTCGAAATTAACCTATTCCCAAGACAGCTCATGATGTTCGGAGCTTTCATGGCCTAGCATCATTTTATCCGAGATTTATTAAGGACTTCACTTCGATTGCAGCCCCGATGACGGAGTGTTTTAAGGGGATGTCTTTCGACTGGACTTCTGCGGCTCAATCTAGTTTTGAGTTGCTCAAGAGTCGTTTATGCGAAGCACCCGTATTAGCACTTCCTGATTTTGAGAAGGTCTTTGAAGTCGAGTGTGTTGCCTCATGAGTAGGGATTGGAGGCGTACTGTTGAAAGAGGGTCGATCAGTATCATATTTCAGCGAGAAGTTAAATGGGTCTCGACTGAATTACTCGACCTATGATAATGAGTCACTATCTGATGCCCGAGGAGTTTGTTCTTCATACAGATCACGAGTCCTTGAAACATATTAATGGGCAGACAAAGCTTAATCGACGACATGCAAAGTGGATGGAACTTCTCCAATCATTCACTTTCGTCTTAAAGTATAAGTCAGGAGTAAAGAATGAAGTAGCAGAGTGTCGAGAAAATCAGCTCTTATGTCCAGAATGGAATCGAAGTTAATCGAGTTCGAGATGTGAAAGAGTTGTACTCGAGTGATGCAAACTTTGGAGAGGTATATAAGGGATGTCTCGAGAGGCCTTGTTGACATTATCACCTGTCCAATTGATTTCTATTTCAAGGCGTTAAGTTATGCATTCCTCGAAGTTCCATTCAAGAGCATCTTATTCGAAAGATACTTGGAGGAGGACTCGCTGGACACTTAGGAATTGTAAAAATTCTCGAGATGCTTCAGGAGCATTTCTACTGGCCTCGAATGGCTAAGGACGTATACAAGTTGGTTCGACGTTGAGCAACATCTCAACGCGCAAAGAGTCACGTCCAGCCCCAAGGTCTCTACACACCATTAGCTGTTGTTGAATGTCCAGAGGGCATGTGAGCTTGGATTTCATCCTTGGACTGCCCTGAACACAACAACGGGAGGACTCGATCATGGTTGTTGTTGGAACGCTTCTCGAAGATGGCTCACTTTATCACTTGCAGGAAGACGAATGATGCTTCTCACATAGTAGATCTTTATTTTCGAGAGATCGTTCGTCTGCATGGAGTCCCATCGTCGATAGTGTCGGACCGAGATGCCAAGTTCTTGAGCTACTACTGGAAGACACTTTGGCACAAACTAGAGACAAAGCTATTGTTCTGCACCACTTGCCATCCCTAGATAGATGGGCAAACTGAAGTCGCAAACAGGATTACAGGAGTACTTCGAGCTATGGTGTCCAAGAATGAGAAAGATTGGAACATCAAACTTGCTCATACTGAGTTCGCCTATAATCGAGCTCATTATTCGACTAATCGAGCTACACTGTTCGAAGTGGTGTATGGTGTCAACTCGAAGATCCCAGTCGAATTGCTACAAATGCCTAGTCAGGGTATTCTCGAAAAGGATGTGGTTCGATGAGCTGAAGATGCGTTAAAGCTTCACGCGAAGATTCGAACCCTTATTTAGCAACAGAATGGGAAGTACCAGTCTAAGGCGAATCGTGCACGAAGGGAGCAAATATTCCAACCTGGGGATCTTGTCTGGGTTCACTTGCGAAAGGAGAGGTTTTCAGCAAGGAGGAAGAATAAGCTCATGCCCAGGGCTGATGGTCATTTTCGAGTTGTCGAGAGGATCAATAACAATGCGTATAAGATCAACTTGCCGGGGGAGTGTGGAGTGTCGGCACATTTAATGTCTAGGATCTCGCATTATATGAGGATGATGAAGAGCCCCTTAATTTTAGGACAAATCTTCTTCAGCAAAGAGAGGATGATGCGAATTGGATCAAGCAAGGCCAAGTCGGGACCAACTCGAGAGGAGCACTCGAGACGGGAAGTATTGCACGGTGCTGAAACTGTCGAGTTGGTTCGTCAACTCGAAAAGACATGAGTCGTTTCGAGATCAGCTCCAACTCGAGACCCGAGAACTCGAGAGCGTGTAAGGCCGCGATTCGTTGACGGACGGCCCAGCCGACGTCAGGCCCAGTTTCCTTAATTTTTGCTTTTGGACTTATTTTAATTTGCTTTTGGTTTTTTCCATTTTGGGCCTATTTGGGATTTAGGGTTAGTCCACTTTAGGTCTTCTATAAATATGGCTCTTGTGTTTAGGTTTAAAAAGGAACCTTTTGAACTTTTTATCAAAATTTGGCAGCCGTCAAATTCTTGCATAAAATTTTTGCAACTTCTCTTATCGTTTGGTAGATTCCAAGCGTGGCGAGACATTATCCGAGCATTCCCATAATCGGTGGTGTTTCTGTATCCGATTGTGTGGCGTTCAACCCTCGTGGCAATCCTAGTAGTGCTTTGATTGTATCCAGCGACGGTCCGAGTCTTATCCCGTTCGATTTGTTCGTTTGTGTGTTTCGTCGTCGTTATAGTGTTTTCCCGTTTTCGCGGCCGGTAGTGCATCACCTTTATTCCATTACATTTTGCAAATCATTCGTATGATTAACTTTATTATATCTCCTGCATAATGAAATATACACACTCCCAATGTAGTGTAAGGTAATGGAATAGAGTAGAGATTCGTAAGAATAATTTATTCATTTAGTTATGATATCATATTTTTGTAATTGGGGTTTTATGTATGATATGTATTGCATAATGTCTCTAAATTCTCTCTCTCGCTCAAACGATAAAAACGTTGTAATATATCTATAATCTACAAACCAAATAGTACTGCTGATAATAAGTTTATCTTATTTGAATCAAATTCTCGCAAAATCTGGACTCTATCAAATTATGAGAACCAAAACTCGAGAGTCGGAGATTAGTGAAGGTTATATGAATAAGAAACTTTGTATTTGCTTTGAGTTTATTCGGGACTGGGACGATAATCCCGCAACATTTGAAAGTCTCCTCCATGTTGATTTGATGGAATTGAAACGCTAGGCATATTTAATTAATTTGACTTTTATTTTTCTTTTCAAAATATTTTGAAGATCATTTTTAATTTTTGTTTAGTAAAAAAACTTTTTTTATACAAATAAAGTATCTCATAAATAAGACAAAATTTATTTCCTTTTGTCTCTTGGGGGGGGGCTATTGAATAATATTTGGGCAATCTTTCGAAACTAGAATAATTTCGTACTTGATAATCTCGGGTACAAAAATACCAAAATACGCAATATGATCGTATTGTAATTTACTCGTGCAAAACATAATCATTGTTCCTTTTTTCTTTTAATGTGGAAAGCTAGAAGCAAAAACACATTTGTAAATTTTTTAATCGTTCCATATTTTCGTTAGAAAAGTAGTTGATAACATCGTTTTACCTTTCTTCCAAAGTAGTTGTAAAGCTTAAAAACAAATCTAGAGTTTGATTTTATCCGAATTATTTTGGCTTACTCAAACCGAATGGATATTTTCCTACTAGTCATTATTGCACTCGGAAAGATAAAGATGTTCCAATGAATTAATCCCACGATCCCTTTTCCATGTCGTAGTCGTAGGGTCTTTGAAAACTTTTGATCGTTTATGTACACTAAGAAGGGTGAATTAATGTAATTATATTTTCACCCTTTGTCAGCGTATGCGGAAGCGCACTGTGCCACGGCACAACGTTATTCAGAAGTGAGGTCGGATAGTTACCAGTATGGATATAAGCACGATCATAAGAAACACAATTGGTTTACAGTGGTTTAGCCTTAATTGACCTATGTTCACTTTCCACTGTAGAGGTAATTCCACTATATAAATGTAATGGGTACAAATGAACCTTTTGCACTAGGTTTTCGGTATCTCAACAAGTGAGATTTAAAATTATTTACAAGAGAAGATCACTCCTGGGCAACGACCAGCTCCTCACACGGTGGAAGTCTTCTCGTTTCTAGCAGAATGATTCTCACACTTAGCAGTTGATTGTTCAAAGGATTTCCATACACCTTTTGTCTCTTCTCAAGATGAGCCTATAAGCGCTCAAGAGACAACCACAAAGAGTCAGAGAACAACAGAGATAAAAGATGTTGGTTCCTCATACAACGGAACCTGACTTCTCACACAGCGAAGTCGGGGTATCCGTTTTACACTCAGTTCGGATGTGTACGATTACCATAATCGTGACTCACTACACTGCCCACCCAGTGCCTAGGGTGGAATTTTCGGCTCTAGCAGCTCCCACGCGACCTGCTTTACTGTCCATCTGTATTAGGAGGTCGAGATTCTGCACAGCACCTCTGTGCTCGGGAAGACCTCTTTCCACTCCGGCGGCATTCCCAACTCCTGCTCTACCCTGCAAGCATGAAACTTTTAGCGCGCACCCGCAAGTACGTGTCTAACTGCTCAAACTCCGTAGGTTCGAGACTTCCATGAAAAAGGATACGACAAGAACGGCTTCTTGCCGATGGGTCAGCAACGGGTTACTGCAATCAGAATAACTATTCCCTTAGCTTATCTCAGATGATTTGCTAGTCGCTCGTTGAACGCACCGAGGAAACACAGTCCCTCTCACGACAACCAAGGTAGCACACAACTCTTGGCACTCCCGCACGCAGTTGCGAAAGGTAAGAACCAGACGATCACTTAGCACCTTTCGTTCTCTGCCGATCACACAGCTCACACAGATCCTCAAAGCTTCACACAGATCACACATGCTTTGGACAACCACACAGACCACACAGACGCGCAAAGGCACTTTGATCTGATAGCCTTATCTGATTTTTATGGGGAAAGCATCGTGAGAGTTGTTCAGGTTCATTAGGACGATTCCCTTGATTTGTTTCCAAATTACAGACAGATCTGAGTGGATGCTTACTCAACGGTCACTACGCCCGAGAAGGAAAATCCTCAAACGCTAACTTTCCTGGATTAATCTATCTCATCCGAATGCGAAGATTTATTTTCATGTTTTATAAATTAATTGATCTAATGATAATATTATTAGATCAGTTATCAAAATCAAATAATAATCAAGATTATTTGATTTGACAATTTGTCCCTTTACAGCATTACGTTGCTGCCGTTGATCAGTATAAAATATTTTGTTTCAAAATATTAACTTAGAAGCTAATATTATAATATTGACTTGTCTAAACGTAAAATTTGGAATGTCCAAATCAAATTCAATGTATTTAGATATCTAGACATGTATTTTGAATTAATTCAAAATATAAAATAAATAGAAAATATTTATTTCCATATATTTATTGAACAAGCGTAACAAGACAGTAGCAACATACTGTTCATGATAGCTGTGGTTCTATAATACTTTGCTCAAGCTCATCACTAATAATAAGCTTGCCTCTTATGAATGAAATTAATCAAAAAGATTTTGATTACCATAATTATGGTAAGATATATTCTAAATTAAATTAAAATATTTAGAACATCCAGATAATGATTGATCATCGAATTAATCTGAACAATTCGAAATATAAATTAATTTCAGTAGTTTATTCTAGAAAATTTATTATTTCCATATTTATAAAGGGACAGACGCAGTATTAAAGCGACACATTATTGCAACGCAGCATCACATTCTTCAAGTTCATCATCAAAGACAAGGAAAGTGTTCCAGCAATACAATGTTATGATTTATAACATAGCTTCTCAAGCTCATCGGGTTAACAAATTCATTTCGATGGACAGTATCGGGTTCTGCCGGCAATCCAACTTAATCCTTTATCGCCAAAAAAAAACAAACGTGGACAGTTTAGTAAGGCAGAAAATAATTTATTCATTTGTGACTTGTTTTGGAAGACCTTGCAACCTGCCCATATTTTTTATTCATCATATGTTTTGTACGGCATGCTTGGTTGGACCGAAAATTTTCCCAAATTCCCAAAAAAATACCATTTCTGTTCTGTTGTATTGTCTTTTTCTTTTTTTAATATAAAAGGTTTGAAAATTTCTCGAAGTTTTCGGGAAGGGCTCATCAGACTTAGCTCAACCCATGACCAAGTGTCTGCAGGCAATTTAAAAATTTAATTGCAAACAGAAGCATTCTTCGACGAACCATTTGCAAAATTAGTTTAGCATGAAAAACAAAGAGGGTCGGTCAAGCTCCAGCCAAGAAAGGAAGAATCGGGAAATAAAATGCATACGTCAGCGTCGTGTTTTTACAAAAGTAGAGCTTGTAAAATAAGGTGACCCAGAGAAAAATATTTATTTAAAAAATAATTCAACCTTTATCAGAATTTTAAATCTATGACGAACATTTCTCAAGGATAAGACAAATTTACGAAACTCTTTGTTACGGTTCGAACCGAATAACTCTTAGGCTATTTATATCTATGTTAAAAAGACTAGAAGGCAATAGTCTGATACTTTCATTCAAAATTTGCTATGGATGAATCGAGTCTCATAAAAAAAAAATATTTAAGAAGTCCAATTTATTGAACAAAATTCTTATTGAAACATATAAATAAAATGTAGGAATGGTGGCCCTAATTGGGCTAACGATTCATATTAGTGTCTCGCGAAGGTGTTACTCGGTTTCATATTTTTGAATTGGTAAAATTATCAAATATATACTAAACTTTTTCACTTACTTTTCTATTTATTCCAATATTTGAAAAATATTTTCGTTTTTTAGCCTACCGTTACAAGATCCTAACGACATCCGACTTGGCACTTGTTTGTAACTTAGCTATCGTTTAACGCCGTTTAGATCCAAATGCCAATTACATTTCCCTAGATCACACCCAGATTAAAATCAATCAACAAGCCATAACTCACCCCGTCCCTTTGCACCCCAACCTCGATCCTAACAACGTCCGACTTGGCACTAATGTGTATCTTAGCTGCCGTTTAGATCATTTTAATCTTCGTTTTGATGATGTGGTTGACAAGCTATGCTATAAAATCATAGCACTAGGTTGCTGTAACACTCCGCTTGTCTTTGATTATGAGCTTGAGAAATGTGATGCTACGTTACAGTAAGATGTCAATGTAATACTGTGTCTGTCCTTTGTAAACGTGGAAATAAATAACTTTTCAGAATAAACTATTGAAATTAATTGGTATTTCAAATTGATAAAATTAATTCATTGTTCAATCATTATATGGATGCTCTAAATATTGTAATTTAATTGAGAATATATCTTACCATAATTATGGTTATAAAGCCTCTAATTGTGGAAGTTAATCAAAATCCTTTTGATTAATTTTATTCATAAGAGGCAAGCTTATCGCTAGTGATGAGCTTGAGCAAAGTGTTGCTGAGCCACAGTTAGCGTGAACAGTATGTTGCTACTATGTTGTTACGCTTGATTATTAAATATTTGAAAATAAATATTTCTTATATTCATAATATATCTCGAGATGTCTTGATACATTAAACTTGGTTTGGAATTTTCAAATCATCTGATTAGGCAACTCAAAATAATGATATTAGCTTAAACCTTTTATTATGGAATTTTTGATCATCTACAACAACATTACGCTGCAAAGAGATCAATCGTCAAATCAAATAATTTTGATTATGTTTTGACTTATAATTAGGTCAGTTACCTTATAAGACATGGAAATAAATAATCTCATTCGGTTGAGATAAATTAATCAAGAAAAGTTACCGTTTGAGGATTTTCCTTCTCGGGCGCAGTGATCATTGAGCAGACATCCGCTCAAATCTGTCTGTAATTTTGGAAACAAATTAAGGGAATCGTTCTAATGAACCTGGATACCTCCCACGAAGTTTTCCCTAAAGTGCTTGTGTGTGTCTGTGTGGTCTGTGCGGTTGTCCAAAGCATGTGTGATCTGTGTGAAGCTTTGAGAATCTGTGTGAGCTGTGTGATCGGCGGAGAACGTAGCTTTTACCTTTTGCAACTGCGTGTGGGAATGCCAGGGGCTGTGTGTTACCTTGGTTGTCGTGAGAGGGGCCGTTTCCTCGGTGCATTCAACGAGCGGCTGGCGAATCGTCCGAGGAAAGCTAAGTGAATACCTGTTCTAATTGCAGTAACCGGTTACTGACCCATCGGCAAGAAGCCGTTCTTGTCGTGTCTTTTCGTAGGGAAGGAGCACTTAGGCACGCACTTGCGGGTGCACGCCAGAAGTCTCGTGCCTAAATGGTAGAGCATGTGTTGGGAATGCCGCCAGAGCGGAAAGAGGTCCTCCCGAGCACAGGGGTGTTGTGCAGAAGTCTCGACCTCCTGATACAGAGGGACAGTAGAGCAGGTTGCTTGGGAGCCGCTAGAGCTGAAAATTTCACCCTAGGCACTGGGTGTGCAGTGCAGTGAGTCACGGTTGTGGTAACCGAGCACATCCGAACTGTGTAGGACGGATACCTCGACTTCGCTGTGTGAGAAGTCAAGTTCCGCTGTGTGAGGAACCAACCATTTCTTCTATTTTTTTCTGTTTTAGATGGCTGTCTTTGTGGTTGTCTCTCTTGTGTTTATTAACAGGTTCTCATCAAAAGGAGACAAGAGCTGTGTGGAAATCCTCTACGATGTGATTAAGTGTTGAAGCATTCATCTTCTATGAATCAGAAACGGGCTGCTCCCTGAGAAGTTGTTATGTCACTATAAGGAATAATTTTGTGAGGATTTATGTTACAATGTTGACTTTGTGCTTTGTTAGACAAGTCTACGCTAAAGCGACAACGTGCTGTGTGAAAATCCATTGAGCTATTAACTGTTTAGCATGAGCATCAATCTCTTGGAAACGAGAAGGTGTCCACTGTGTGAGGAGCTGGTCGTTGCCCTTGAGGGATCTCTAATTTATTTAAGGATTCCTGTGGGAACTGAAAGCCTAGTGCAAGGGCATTTTACACCCATTATATTATCTAGTGGAATCACCTCATTGGTGGAAAGTGGACATAGGTCGATTAAGGACGAACCACTATAAACTACGGTGTCATTACGATCGCACCAACACTCGTACAAAAACCTACTCGACCAAATCATAACGCTCACAACGAAGCATATCTCATAATCTGAGCAACGTTCTACTGTGATATAGTACGCTTCTGCTTATACTAAGAAAGGGCGAAAAAGTTACAATCACTTATTCCCTTGACTAGCACAAAGAAAACACCAACAAATCATAACTCATCCACGTCCCTTTGCACCCCAACCCCGACCCTAAGCCCCTCTCCAACCCCAGCCCCGACCTTAAGTCTCTCCCTAACCCAATTCTTCATTTGTTCATGTTCTTATTGTACTCATCTCTTCCTATTCTTCATTGGTCGGGGTCGGGGTCGGGGAGTAGCTTAGGGTCGGTGTAGTGGTGGGAAGGGACGAGAATGATGGGAAAACTTCCTCACGAACCGGTAGAAAAGCTTCAAATCCGAACGACGAGAGCGGCCACAACCTAGAAAAACAATGTTAGCAAAATGATTTTCACCACGCAAATGCACTCTCATCAAGGAATTATTCGCCCCCGTATGAAATTGCAGTCGAGAAGTAACACGAATATTCCTCGAGGATTTATGAAGATGACTACGACTTCGTTTCTACAAAACTAAGTGTTCCAACAAGAAATCTCAAAATAAAGATGGTGGTTAGAACTTTTTGAGTTTTAGATATAAAATTTAATCTTACTTCCCACAAATGTTGTCTTAAATAAACATGGAAAGATAAAGAGAAGGCACGTCATTTCACGAAGATTCGTGTTTAAACAAGGGGAAAAGTTTCTTCACGAAGCAACTCCTCAAACACAAAGAGTCATAGGTGTTCGTCGAAAGGTTTGAACTTCATGTTAGTGTGTGCACAAGGGTAATACGATGACTATTCATAGCTTTTACTTACCAAAGAAGAGCGCAAAGTTCCTTCACTATTAATGGTTGGCTTCGCGATTTCTTATGTATGTGAATAATTATTAATAAAGACAAGTATTTACTGTATGTTAATTACTTTTCTGCTTGTAATTAATTTATGATAAAGTCAAATATATTGATTTTTGTCAATCTAAAATTGTCATTGATCGGATAGATATTTAAAAGGGACATGAACATTTAGATCAACGCTGAGTACTCAGGTCGAGTTAGACCGAGGGATGAATATCTAAGTTATACTTGGGGGTGCCCAAGGTAGGATACGCTGGACATGACCCATTTATAGAGAATACCACATGTTTAGCTTCATTGGTTACTTTTTTTTGTTGAACGAGTGCAACTTATCTCTTAACTTGAGACCTTCATTTATTCTATGCGTGGAGTTATGTACTTTGATGCCGTTAAAAGCAGTCTTTGATCGGACTATGAGTAATACGGTTATTGGGTGTAGAGCGAAGCGTAGAGAGGATAATGCTGAATCAATATATGATTTATCGCTCTCTTGGATTAGAGAGTTGACATCTTGGCCACTTGATTGAGATATTAATTATTTTAAACACACGATCATGGAGGAATGTTTATCATTCAAGTTAAGATCTATTATATCTGAAAAATCAAGTTAAATGATTAATTCAGTGATGATGCATAATGCACTGAATTAATTGGGATGTCGATGAGATGAGGATATTGAATTACACAGAAATTGGTACACAGTGGTTTTAGTTCATGACTAATATTCTATTACGTTGGGTGTCTAAAAACTGTTGCTATAAGGTTACCTTGGTCTGTGTATAGATGTATACCGCCTTCGTATATAGAACCTAGGGTATCGCATGCAAAAGTACGTCAATACGGGCATTTTTTAGAATTAAAATTTGTTGGACTACAAATTTATTTTGAAATATCGAAAGCACAAAAATCATATTGTTGGATTTAAGTTGGTAGAATGTGTCTGATTTATGTGTCAGAGAAATGTAGCTTTGCTACGTGTGGGATTGAGCCATTTAAGTGTAATAAACAAATTGAGACGGTACCTCATGAGTTAAATTGTTCTATAAGTATTATATAGAATTGGAAAGAAAATCAGACGTTTGGCCAAGAAAAACATACAATCGGCCGAAAGAGAAAAAGGCAACCACGCTTCCGAAAGAGAATTTAGTAACGAGCTTCAAGGGCTAGCACCCGAGGGAGCTTGAGACATCCGTGTTACGACGTGCACGTTGATATTTTAAGAGGAGTCATTTTTAGAATTCTTGAAGATGAACATATTCACAATAAGAGGTATGAATTTTTTATTATATTTTATTATCGATTTATACGTATCACACGAATGTGAGATCATGCTTTAGACAATTTTTTCCGAAATTAGCTTCCGCTGTGCCCGGTAGAAACCCAACAGTGGTATCCGAATTATTTCGTGATCATATCTTATAAATCAATTTTTACGTTAACTAAAATTTAAAACGTTTTCTACTAACTGTGCTTTCGTTCGTATTTCATTGCGTTACTTAATAGTTATTTCATTTAACCGCAAGAGTCTTGACGAACGAATATACTAAATCAATTTTACTATTTGGGATTGACAGTAAAATTAATTGAAATACTATTAACTTATAGAATTACGATCAACCCACACTATTTGATTTCTGTCACTAATTGTGACACCAATTACAGAAGTATTGATAGTTGTTTCTCCGCAAGGAATCCTTAAAAGAAAAAAAAAATCACGTGGGTTGATAAATTTAATGGACCCAAGTTACAATGAAGTGGGCTCGAAATTCAATTCAGCCAAGTATTAAAGCGGTTGTTTAAAAGGCTACGAGAAATAAAAGAGTTCCACGATAAGGCTGAATTGAACCGTAATTAATTCAATTGAATATTTATCCTTGTGAATTTCAAACCAACTTTTCCATTGGGTTAGTGGTGCAAACCAAGATAATACTTCTGCTAGATATGGCTTTAGTGTTCTTAAAAGATTCAAGTACTGGAGTATCTCTTCTGTCGGAAATTCTAAAGCAACTGTATGTGCATGAAAGAAATACCATAGAAACCATTTTAGCTCCTTGGGAAAAATGTTAAGTGGATGGACTGGGATAGCTTGTAAGAAGGGATATTTAGGATGAAACCCTTCCCTTGGAAAATACATTTGTCCATGCTCTGAGAATAGCTGTTCCAAATATTTTTGCATCATTTGTGGAGCTCTGGCTAAAACTGTATCAATCTGATCATGTCTGGTTATTTCTGGAGGAAGGGAATGATCTTCATGTGGCTGTAAAACTTTTGCCGTGAACATAGCCTGTAGCTTGGGATGTTCTAACAATGTAGGGTGCACATTATCAAAAGGTCTTAATAAGAAATCTGGTACTACATTAGATGTACCTTTGATGTGTCTCACACTGAAGGAGTACTGTGAAAACCATTTTGCTAATCTTAGCAGCTGTGCATTAGGTATCTTCTTCTGTTTGAATGTTAGCATAGAACTGAAGGAAGATAAATCACTTTCAATTATGAAATGGTATCCAACCAGATGAAATTCAAACTTTTTTATACCATACTTGACTGCCAAAATCTCCTTGATGGTTGAATGGTAGTGCTGTTCTGCCTGGCTGAATTTTCCTGATTTATATGCACAAATATGTTTCTTACCTTCCTTTTCTTCTAGTAAGATTGCTGCCCAATATAGATCACTTGCATCTGTCTGCAGTATTCGTATGCAATCTGAAGGAATCTGTAATGGTGGTAACAATTGTAATTGTTGCTTCAGATAGTGGACTGCATCTGTTTGGGCTTGCCCCCAAGGTTGAGCGCCTTTCTTTAGTTGGGCCTCAAGTGGACTTGTGTATCTGCTGATTTTGGGCACATTCACAATTCCCAAAAATTGTTGAACCTGTTTGACGGTTAGATGAGTGTATGGGACTTTCAGCAGGTCCTGGGCAATGTGTGATCCAGGGTGATACTTGCCATCTGAAAGTCATACCAAGAAATTCAATTAAACACTCAAATAATTTCACCTTTCTTTCTGAGAGCATTATGCCATATTTTTGGAGTAATTCTGCAAACTATTTCAGCAGATTCTCATGAGATTCTTTGTCAAGACTGAATAATAAAATATCATCAATGTAAATCAAAGCTGAGAACTGTATATGCCAAAAAATACGAGTCATTGCTTTCTGAAATAATGAGGGTGCCGTTTTCAAACCAAAAGGAAAGACTGTCCATTGAAAGTGTCCATTAGGGACACAAAATCCTATCTTCCATCTGTCATCAGGATGGATGCCTAACTGCCAAAATCCACTCTTAAGATCAAATTTAGAGAATACCTTGGCTTTGGCTAACGATGAAAACAACGTTGTTTTGTTGGGTAGCGGGAACTTGTCATCCTGTAGAAAATGATTCAGAGGCTAATAATTTATGACTAATCTCTTTTTACCTCTGGCTTGCTATGATCTTTTGTTTACATAGAACGCTTCGCATGCCCATTGCGAATTGGAATATTCAATAAGTCCTTGCTGCAATAAAGACATACATTCTTCTCTAGCCAAATAGGAGTTAGTGGGTTTCATACCAAGATGACTCGCTTTGGTAGGATTGATATCCTCATTTTGCTTGAACGGCAGTCTGATGAAGAAGTTTGGGTTTTGCCATAGAGGATTTCGGCATTTCTGCAAGAACTCAGTATGATTTTCTGCAAAGGGTGGTTCAAACAAGTTACGTATTCTTTCAACTGGTTCAATTGAATACATCCTTGTGATTGGTGTAAAGGGCTTGAAGATTCCCTTGTATCTGATTCCTGTAGCCAAAATTCTGAAATCATGGATTTTCTGTAAGAGATCCCATCCAAAGACTAGATCTCTGCCTGGAAGGTCAGTGGCAATCAAAGAAGCCTTGATAATACAAGTGGGAAATATCATAATCTTCAAGGGCTTAGTTTTGTGATGAGTATAGAATAATTCACCAGATGCGGCCATGAAAGTCTTCTCTTCAGGTATAAGGAATTCAGGAGGTACTATCTTTGGATTGATCATGCTTTCTGAAGCTCCTGTATCAATAAACGCTATTGCTGGCATAGGCCTGTGATACTTTGAAGTATACCTGTACCTTTATATGGGGAGAAACTTGTATGGCTGCTATTAGTGGAACTTCCTTGGTCTGATTAGATCTTTGTCCAAGTTCTGTAGTTGACCCTCTGGATGATACCTTCTTGTCATATGTAGGTTTAAACGGAAATTCTGGGTACGCACTAATGGTGCATATGCGTCTGCTTTCGTTTTCTGATGAGGATGCAGAAGACTCATCTTCTGAACTTGTTTGTTCTGAGTCTATATAACCTTCAAGACAACAAATTGTTTGTGAAGAAGGTTCATCATCAAATGAAAAAACTGATTCGATATCATCATCATGAAGTGAAACACCAGAGAATTTCTCAATTTGAGCAACTAATTTCTTCTGTCCTTTTGGACAGCTTTTTGTAAAATGTCCTGTTTTGTTGCAGATGAAACATCTAGAGGACTTCCTTTGAGGATTTCCCCTTTTCTTTATCCTCAAGTAGCGTTTCCAATGCCTAGGGGAAGGTCTAAATCTTGTTGTCCTTTTATTATACTTCTCTTGATGTGGTCTCTGTTTCTTTTTGATGAGCATGCGCCTTGTGGGCTTAGAACCTGTAATTCCTGAACAATCACATAAGTCACGTCTGGTACATTTAATTTTGTACCTGGACAACTTGTTTTGGCACACTGAATCAAGTATCTTGTCTTGTTTCAGGAATCCTGAAATGATTTCCTTTCTCTGACATAATTCATTGAGACCTAAATGGATTTCCTGTTGTATCTGTCCTACTGTAAGATCAGTAATTTTCAGATGCTTGGTAGTCAAACTTTTTTCTACCATTGAAGAAATAGATGAGGGTATGGAAGATAAAAATACTGGCTTTAAAGAATTGTCACCTCCAAGGTGTATGAACAAGTGTAAAAGCCTATAATAGTGTCTGTCAAGATCTTTGAGTTTATATGGACAACATTTTCTCTGAAAGAATTCTATTCTTTTTTCTTCTGTAATATTGACAAGACTTCCAATAAAATGAGTATAAAGATTACCCATAAATTCCTGTAAGGGAACGCTCATCATCTGTACTTGGTTTGGTTCTGGAAATAGACTCCACCAAAGTAGGAGTGTTCCTGTAAATCTAGAGGTTAAGTCTGCAAGAATGTCAGAAGTATTACAAACTGTTAACTTCTTGTGCAAACACCAAGCGTAAAAATCTTGAATATGCTGGGGCCGTTTGGTATAAGGAATGTCATCAAAAGTAAACTTTAGTTAGTGATTCCTTCATTAGCTCTCAACTGGGGTGTTCGTCTTTCTGCTGACTGATCTGAAAGACTTTCGTCTACAGGTTCATCAACTATGGGGCCTTGATCTCCTCTGTCGGCCATAAAAATATGGGGTGCATCTTCATCTGAGGTATGCTCATCTGATCGATTCTCTTCTGCTGTTCTGAGATTTTCTGTCATCAAAATCTGTGGAGAATTCTCAAAATAGTTTCCAATAGCAGAATATTTTTCATCCTTTGAATCCTGTGAACTATCATCACTAGATTCTGGTTCTGTATAATTCTCAGATGGTGAGGAGTTTGATGAATCTTTCAAAGATACTGAAGCGAGAGATGATGTTACCCATTTTGGTGTTGACACCGGTGGGTTCTCCTTTTATTTGATCATAAGCTGAGGAGTAGGAGGTGTTGGGCTTGGGCTTGGGCTTGGAGATCTATATTGTGATGATCTGTATTCAGCCGAAGGTCTTCTTTCAGAAGAACTCTCTTGCTTCTATTTTCCTTCACGTATCTCTTCCCGTTTCATGTCTCTACGCCTTTGGTCGCGTATGAGATCTCTCAATTCAGCTGGGTCTTTCTTCCCTGTCCTTCCAAAAATGGGTTGCATTGTTTCCTACACTTGGGAAGTAGCCTGCATATATGGTCTTCCAAAGTCCAAAAAGTCAGGATTGTATGGTTTAGGCCTTTCTAGATTCAAATAATCTGAGTAGTTACTTCTGGGCCTTCCAAAATTCAAAAAGTCTTACATATTTGGCTTTTCAGAAATTTCTACCTGTTTGTCCTCAATCATCTTAATTTGTCTCTTGAGTTTAGCAATCTCAGCATCTGGGTCAGTTCTAAAATGCGAGGAAAATATTCCTCTTTCAAATTTATCTAACCTCTTTTGTAGAGTCTACAATACTTCTTGGGTCTTACTGTGCTGAGTGTCTAGCTTTTCATTCAAACGTTTTTCTGATCCTCTTAATTGGTCCTGCACAAGGTCAATTCTATGACAGATAGTATTCAATGCTGAATTCTGTATTAATGCGTTTTGGCTTTGCCAATTTAGAACTGTCTCAGCAACACTGTTCTGCACTAGATGTCCATTCCTGTCGACTTCTGTAGGTACAGGAATCTTGGAAGAATATCGAACATTATCAACAATATGTTCATCAACAGGAGGAAAGTTAAAACTTGTGTTACCCATCATCATTATGGTGGGTACTATGGGGCTCTGTGCCATTTTAGGTACTTCTTGAGCACATGAAGTGACCTGAGGTCTTGGTGCTGGTGTGAATACCGGTTCCTGTTGTGTTGTTGGCAAGGGTGCTGATGGCTCTACTATCGTCAAAGTAGGCTCTTCTTGGCATACTGGGATTACCTGTTGAGATGGATTTTTCTTTTGCCATTTAAGAACATTCTTATAACAAGGTAATACCTTTGATGGCTGTTTTTGTGGCTTTTTTGTCTTGGCCATGTCCATCAAGAATTGCCAATTTCCATAGCTTTCTCGCTGTGGTGGTGCTGTAACTTTAATAGCAGGCTTTTAACTTGTGTCATCATCGTCATCATCACTGTTAGAGTCTGAATCAGGAAGATTTCTAGGCTGATAACCTTTTTTTCTTCGAGCGGGTGGAGTATCATCATCGCTGTCTAGATAATTGTACTCACAGCCACAAATACGTGAGTCACATATATCCCAATAACAATGGTCAGTATGAGGATCTCTGAATTGATAAGCTGCTTTTCCCTGTCCATTACAAGAATGAATAATTTTGTTCAGGGAGTCAGGCTTCTTACGACGTGGTACTGATTGGACCATGAACATTGTAGGGAATATGGATGGTGTAGCTGGATCCTTCTCATGGGATCTGTCAAACTTGATTGTCACATATCCATCTTTCTCCTTGATGAATCGAGACTTTGTAGACTGAATCAGTTTGACATGCTGTTGTAGTTGCTCGTAGTTTGTCACCCACTTTTCTGGAAGGAGTTTGATCAACTCGTTCCTTGAAATCTGTCTAGGGACATGCAAACATGTGGGAGAACTCGAGTGATGATAATCAGCAGTAATAAGCAAAGCGTCATTAGCATCATCAGGGACTTTAAGTTCCAAAGCATGATTCTGCACACGATAAGACATTTGGTAGTGCAAGGTTGCTTCAATGGAATTTGGATCCTGTTGTGGTCCTGCAATTTGTAAATGTACTTGCAAAGCTGATAACAGCTTGGGGTCTTGCAATGACATGCAGAAGTTAGGATACAAGGTAACAAATACTCTTCCTGCATTCAAACTTGTTTCAACTGTTCCTATGCAAGTATGCTGATATTCCATAAACCTTGTGTCTAGTAAAGCCATTCTAGCTGTTACTAGTAAACTTTTTCTTCCATGGTAGGTTAGGGCTAACCTGATAGCTCCAAAATGAAGGCGGTGTACGGATTGAGCAAGGGGATGCTGGTGTCGGAGATCTGGTTGTTGTCTGAAATATCCTGGTGAGAGATTTTATACAAACAATCTAATCTGGATGTAGTGGATTTGCGAAACGAAGGGCAGGAGTCTAGAGTAACTGAAGTACTTAAAACTACTGGGTTATCCATAGGTGGTGAGGCAGGGTAATAGCCTTTGGCAGGGCACTTAGTCTCTCTCTCTCTCTCCCCCTCTCTTAAAAAAGAATAAGAAAACAAGCAACAAGTTTGGCTCTGATACCAGGAAGGGGTTGCATTTCTACGAGTTAAACAACTCAAGGACTTTTAGGTCATGAACCTGTTGTTTATTGGTGGAAGAAGTTCCTGGGCCTGTGTTTGATGGTCCTGGGCTCTCATCTTCTAGATCAACCATTCTCAGGAATTCTTGGGCTAGCTCGTCCCAATTTGGCTTGTTCTGTGAGTAATGATGGAGCGCGCATTGAAGTTGGTAGACATGATTGGGATCTATGTTTTGGACTCGGGCTTGTATGATTTCTTCGTAGGTCAGATAATGGAATCCATTTTCCTTGCATAATTTCTGCTTTAAGAGTTCTTTGCTGGCCAGGGATTCTTCCCATTCAGAGAAGCTGTCATCTTCAGAAAAAGTCAGAGAGTGGGGAAGGCATGCAAATTCATCAACTGTGTTTATAGCCACTAATGCCTGTAATTCTGGATCATAGTGCCAATGCCTATGAAACAAACAAGTTGAATATGCTGTGAGTCCAGGATACTTTGAAAATTTATCCTTGTGAATTTCAAACCAACTTTTCCATTGGGTTAGTGGTGCAAACCAAGATAATACTTCTGCTAGATATGGCTTTAGTGTTCTTAAAAGATTCAAGTACTGGAGTATCTCTTCTGTCGGAAATTCTAAAGCAACTGTATGTGCATGAAAGAAATACCATAGAAACCATTTTAGCTCCTTGGGAAAAATGTTAAGTGGATGGACTGGGATAGCTTGTAAGAAGGGATATTTAGGATGAAACCCTTCCCTTGGAAAATACATTTGTCCATGCTCTGAGAATAGCTGTTCCAAATATTTTTGCATCATTTGTGGAGCTCTGGCTAAAACTGTATCAATCTGATCATGTCTGGTTATTTCTGGAGGAAGGGAATGATCTTCATGTGGCTGTAAAACTTTTGCCGTGAACATAGCCTGTAGCTTGGGATGTTCTAACAATGTAGGGTGCACATTATCAAAAGGTCTTAATAAGAAATCTGGTACTACATTAGATGTACCTTTGATGTGTCTCACACTGAAGGAGTACTGTGAAAACCATTTTGCTAATCTTAGCAGCTGTGCATTTGGTATCTTCTTCTGTTTGAATGTTAGCATGGAACTGAAGGAAGATAAATCACTTTCAATTATGAAATGGTATCCAACCAGATGAAATTCAAACTTTTTTATACCATACTTGACTGCCAAAATCTCCTTGATGGTTGAATGGTAGTGCTGTTCTGCCTGGCTGAATTTTCCTGATTTATATGCACAAATATGTTTGTTACCTTTCTTTTCTTCTAGTTTGCTACCCAATATAGATCACTTGCATCTGTCTGCAGTATTCGCATGCCATCTGAAGGAATCCGTAATGGTGGTAACAATTGTAATTGTTGCTTCAAATAGTGGACTACATCTGTTTGGGCTTGCCCCCAAGGTTGAGCGCCTTTCTTTAGTTGGGCCTCAAGTGGACTTGTGTATCTGCTGATTTTGGGCACAAAATCTCTTAAATAATTCACAATTCCCAAAAATTGTTGAACATGTTTGACTGTTAGATGAGTGTCTGGGAATTTTAGCAGTTCCTGAGCAATGTATGGTCCAGGTGATACTTGCCATCTGAAAGTCTCATACCAAGAAATTCAATTGAAGTCTCAAATAGCTTTATCTTTCTTTCTGAAAGCATTATGCCATATTTTTGGATTAACTCTGCAAACTGTTTCAGCAGATTCTCACGAAATTCTTTGTCAGGACTGAATAATAGAATATCATCAATGTAAATCAAAGCTGAAGACTGTATAGGCCAAAATATACAAGTCATTGCTTTTTGGAATAATGATGATGCTGTTTTTAAATCGAAAGGCAAGATTGTCCATTGAAAATGTCCATTAGGGATGCAAAATCCTGTCTTCCATAGTTCATCAGGATGGATGGCTAACTGCCAAAATCCACTCTTAAGATCATGCCAAAATCCACTCTTAAGATCAAACTTAGAGAATACCTTGGCTTTGGCTAAGGATGAAAACAACGCTGTCTTGTTAGGCAGTGGGAACTTATCATCCTGTAAGAAATGATTTAGAAGCTGATAGTTTATGACTAATCTCTTTTTACCTCTTGCTCCCTGTCCATTAAACGAATGAATAATTTTGTTCAGGGAGTCAGGCTTCTTACGACGTGGTACTGATTGGACCATGAACATTGTAGGGAATATGGATGGTGTAGCTGGATCCTTCTCATGGGATCTGTCAAACTTGATTGTCACATATCCATCTTTCTCCTTGATGAATCGAGACTTTGTAGACTGAATCAGTTTGACATGCTGTTGTAGTTGCTCGTAGTTTGTCACCCACTTTTCTGGAAGGAGTTTGATCAACTCGTTCCTTGAAATCTGTCTAGGGACATGCAAACATGTGGGAGAACTCGAGTGATGATAATCAGCAGTAATAAGCAAAGCGTCATTAGCATCATCAGGGACTTTAAGTTCCAAAGCATGATTCTGCACACGATAAGACATTTGGTAGTGCAAGGTTGCTTCAATGGAATTTGGATCCTGTTGTGGTCCTGCAATTTGTAAATGTACTTGCAAAGCTGATAACAGCTTGGGGTCTTGCAATGACATGCAGAAGTTAGGATACAAGGTAACAAATACTCTTCCTGCATTCAAACTTGTTTCAACTGTTCCGATGCAAGCATGCTGATATTCCACAAACCTTGTGTCCAGTAAAGCCATTCTAGCTATTACTGGTAAACCTTTTCTGCCATGGTAGGTTAGGGCTAACCTGAGAGGTCCAAAATGAAGGTGCGTGTAACCTTTTGGGACCATTGGCGAGGAAAATCTATGGGTAGCTGCAAAGATACAAACTGCTCTCTCTGTGTGGCCAAAATATGATGTTGATTAAACTCATTGGCCTAGATGTACTCAAGGACTTGAGAAGCAGGTTGACGTATGAGCGATCTGATACGTCTGATGGGCCTTGACGAAGGCTTACTGAAGGCGGCGTACGGATTGAGCAAGGGGATGGTGGTGTCAGAGATCTGGTAGTTGTCTGAAATATCCTGGTGAGAGATTTTATACAAACAATCTAATCTGGATGTAGTGGATTTGCGAAACGAAGGGGTGGAGTCTAGAATAACTGGAGTACTTAAAACTACTGGGTTATCCATAGGTGGTGAGGCAGGGTAATAACCTTTGACAGGGCACTTATTCTCTCTCTCACTCTCACTCTCTTAAAAAAGAGTAAGAAAACAAGCAACGAGTTTGGCTCTGATACCAGGAAGGGGTTGCATTTCTATGAGTTAAACAACTCAAGGACTTTTATATAGAAGACAGAAGACTGAAGACATGTCTATTAAAGTTACAGCACCACCACAGCGAGAAAGCTATGGAAATTGCCAGAACAAGTTGTCCGGGTACAAAATTAAATGTAAATTCCCTAAATATTAAGTCAAGTTTTATCGGCCCTCCATTAATGATAATGAAAATAGTCGACGTACTTCGTGAGTCGGTACAACTCAGTTGTGGGCTTGCGTTAGTACAATTGTAATTTTTCATAATTTATTAATGGGTCGACTTAACTTAAATTAATTGATTTTTAGCTCAATTAAGGTCAATTGATTTGATGGGCAAGCGGTTTAAGAAAATATTAACACAAGTTAAGTATACCGAGGGTCACATGGATTCGTGACCAGCGAGTAGTGCTTACTTGATGAATATGGTGTGTAGGTACATCTCAGTTGTGTGCATACTATATGACTTTAGTATTCGATCCCATTAGGAATTATTACCAACTAATTCCCGAACCTAATGGTGGGGGTTATTAGGTTTTGAGTAAAACAATGAGAGTTTATAAAAGTCTTTTATAAATTATTCACAAATAATAATCTATATTTTATTTGATGTAGATGTCAATAAACCTTTTGCTGCTCAGTATTTTGAAGAAAGAAAATATCCTCCAAGGGCTTAACCACCTGAACTAGTATCGAAAGCTCAAGATTGCATAGAAAGAAGAAAGAAAGTTTTATGTACTAGATTCTGAGCCACTGGCTGTGCCCACTGCAGACACTTCTGAAACAGATCGAATCATTTATGATCATTATGTGGAAGATACTATAGATGTGCAATGTCTAATGTTGTCTGCAATGTTTCCAGAATTGTAGAAGCAACATGAAAATATGAGCGCTAGGGAGATCAATATTCATTTGCGCGAGCTCTTCCAAGAAAGTGCCCGGATGGAGTGATTTGAAATCTCTCGAGCATTTTTCGGGATGAAGTTGTAGAAAGGGAATCCTATCGGGGCTCATCTACTCAAGATGATCAGGTACATTGAGAAGCTCACAAGTTTGAGCTCCAAGATGGACACTCATTTTGCTGTTGATGCCGTTATGTGTTCCATGCCTCCATCGTTTGCTCCGTTTGTGGTGAACTTCAACATGGAGAAGAGTCTTGCCGATCTGTTGACCATGCTCAAGATTGCAGAGAGAGACATGAAACATAAGTCTGTTTCAAGTGCAATGTTGGTGAGAAATACCAACAAAAGAATGAACATGGAGAAGTTCAACACCAAGGTCAAGAAGCCGAAGGTGTCTGCATACCTAGGGCAAAAGCCCAAATTGAAAAAGGGCCAACAGATTCCCCAATCGGATGAGAAAGAAGCTATATGCTTTCACTGTGGCAAAAAAGGCCATTAGAAGAAGGATTGTTATATCTTTTAAAAGAAAAATACATGCGGGGGAGGTGCTTCAAGTATTTTCATGATTGAATGCTACTTTTCCGTTTCATCCTCTTGGGTCATAGATTCAAGATGTAGTTCTTATATCTATATGGAACTACAAGGACTAAGTGAATGTAGACCGTCAAAGGGTGAGATGGACCTATGAGTGGCTAATGGAGCAAGATTAGTTGTATTAGCTATAGGAACTTATAAAATAAGTTTGCCCAGTGGACTCATTTTGAAACTAGAAATCTGTTGTTATGTTTTCTAAGAACATCATCTCGATGTCCAGTTTAGACACTAAGGGTTTTGTTTTTGAAATTCAAAGACAAGATGTGTTCCTTTTATCTGGATGATGTTTTCTATGGAAATGGATCTATAAACAATGTTTGTATGTTTTAAACTTACATGAGCCAATACATTGCATCAAGAATAAGAAATAGAAATCGTGTGGGTTTTCAAGACCAAGAAAGACAAAAAGCAGTTGGTTATAAATGGGTCTTCAAGACCAAGAAAGACGCCAAAGGTAACATTGAACGTCATAAGGTAAGGCTAGTGGCCAAGGGATTCACTCAACGAGTTGGTATTGACTACACGGAGACTTACTCTCCAATTTCCTCTAAAAATGCATTCAGAATTATGATGATAGTAGTTGCACACTTTTATCTAGAGTTACATCAGATAGATGTGAAAACAGCTTTTCTGAATGGAAACCTCTTGGAACAACCAGAGGGTTTTGTGGTAGAAGATCTGAGCACATGGTTTGCAAATTAAAGAAGTCCATTTATGGACTAAAGCAGGCTTCCCGACAATGGTATTTAAAGTTTGATGAGGTGGTATCGTCCTTTGAATTCTTTGAGAATTTGTTTGATCAGTGTGTTTATATGAGGACTAGTGGGAATAGTTTCATTTCTCTTGTCCTATATGTGGATGATATCCTTCTGGTAAGTAATGATTTAGCACTGTTACACGAAACTAAGGAGATGTTGTCTAGATCCTTTGATATGAAGGACTTGGATGAGGCTGTTTATGTGCTTGAAATTGAAATTTGATGAGACAGATCTCGAAATGTGCTGGTCTGAGCCAAAGATGTTATATCAATAAGGTACTTGAGCGATTCGCTATGTAGTCTTACAAACCTGGAGAAGTACCAATAGTGAAAGGAGATAACTTCGGTAAAGGTCAATATCCCAAGAATGATATTGAGAAAGAGTCCTTGGGTAGCTTGAGGTGCTGTGCAGTTGGTAGCTTGATGTATGCTTAGGTCTGTACTAGACCGGATCTTGCCTTTCCTGTCAGTGTTCTTGGTAGATATTTGTCTAATCCGGGAAGGGAGCATTGGACTGCTGCTAAGAAGGTAATGAGATATTTGCAACGAACTAAGGCTAACACGTTGGTCTACAAGAGAGTGGATAACCTTGAGGTGGTCGACAGATTTCGATTTTGCAGGTTGTTTGAAAGATTCACTGGGGAAAAATAGAGATATCTCCTACGTTACCCACCCCCTCTTCTTGCGCCAAAAATCTTACCATTCCTCTCTATCTATCCACTATATCTATCCAAGGGATGGAAGGGCAGAGGCCTTTGGTGTCCCCTCCAGGCAAGAATTGGGTGGGGCCTCACAATCACTAGTCAATATGTTTTGACATGAAGTCTACCTCGGGTTACATATTCATGTTGGCAGGAGGAGCTATTTCATGGAAAAGTGTTCGACAGACCCGTAGCTTTTAAGAAACATGTTATAGACATGGGTGTCTTAGAGTTCTTTGATTATTTCGGTTAGTGGGAGCTTATGATACTCTTTGGTTGTATCCGAAATTTTTATTTTGTTACCTTTTAGTGCTTTGTTGGATATTGATTATCTTATTGTCGACATTATATATTTTTTCATGCATACAGTTACTTTTATATCGTGTGCATATGACAATTATTAAAGAAAATATTGAGACTTGATGCTTAGTCTCGAGTAGGACAGTATTGTAACTAAAGTTTGTCTCTGATAAAGCACGGTAAAGTTTGCGTGCATTCAAGTTTATAAGACATATAAAGGAGTATCATTTGCTCAAAGGTCTATCTGGCTCGTTATGGGCGTAAAGTTACAGAAAGATTAGGACCAACTGAATTAGCATCAAATTGATCACATAAGGGATACTATTTCGACTACACCGCCACATTGACCCGTGACGGCTTGATTGCATAGTGTTGTGATTATGATTGTCTTGTATTATTGAGCGATGCTCTGACGGTCATAGTTCGATGCTGGGTAATTTAGTTGGTAGGGGTTGTTTGAGATGTTGTTTTTATATTGGTCATACAGATGTTACAGCCTGAGAGACATTTTTAAAAGTTTTTTTTGGGTACAATTAATGTTGTACAAGTGGGAGAATGTTAGAAATTTTTTATTTGGGCTTCCATTAATTGTTTATTTTTATTTTATTTTACTTTATTAAAGTATATTTTATAAAACAGGCTGTGACATAAGACAATGCATGAAATCCCATTAAAATGTCGTGATCACTAAAATTGATAGGATATGCGCATCTCGTTTGTTTAATGTGGCTTATGGATGGGTGTAGGCTATTTTATAACCTATGGTCCATTGATGGATATGACATAAGCTACGGTACATTACGACTAGGTCAATTCTCCTGTCCTTCAAACTATTATTTAACTAAGGGGCGAAACCGACATTTTATAAAAGGAAATCCTTTATTAGGTTTCCAGTAAGTTTTTCTGAGGGTTACGCTCATAGACATTCGGTTTCGCTAATTTTGCTTCCTCCATCGAGAGCAGCCGTACGGGAAGGAAAATTGGAAGAAGATCTACGTCGCTCAGGCTTTCTTTCCTCAGGTTATACGACATGATGAACATGGCGAATATGGGTATATTTTCTTTTTCCTTGATATTTCTTGGTGACCGTAAACGCGCGTAATCGATCCAGTCTTCCACTGTTTTTTTTGTTTGTGGTTTCTGTGATTGTGTAAATTTCTCACATAAACATGTTCTCTTGTTTAGATAGTGGAATATTCGTAAAATGACACGTCTCCTAATGTCGCCATATTGATTTAAGACATAAACTTGTGGAGAAATATATTATCAGTCGGAGGAATATCGTGTTACTTTCACAGTTACAACTTCATAGTAAGGGTGAATAATTCCTTAAAGAGAGTACAATTACATGGTAAAAATATTTGCTAACTTATTTTTGCGGATCGTATTCGCTGTTTTCATTCAAATTTAAAGCTTTCTCGAAGAAGATTTCCGAACACTTACAGTGCAAAAATGGAGTTTACGTGACAATGAATTCATGGGTGAACTCGTTGCGGGTTCACGTTTGGACGTGCTGTCAGCGCAATGGCGTGGCGAATAGAAGCCAACGTGGATCGATTGGATCCCATTGAATATAATATACATCGTAAATTCTTATTATAGTAATTTATTAAAGCCTCATAAGCCTATCACAAACACCCCCCTCCCCCCCCCCACCAAAAGGAAATCCTGTTCATACCGAATGGACTGAACCCCATTTTTCATTTTTTCATCTTCTTTCTTTCTTTTTCTATGGATAAGAATCTCCCAATTGGATTCCCATTTTCTCCTCCCCAATCACAACCAAGAAGAAGAAAATAAAAAAAAACCGACATCACATTGACCCAATTTCTTCAAGTTCAACTCCTTGTAGTTTTTACATTCATCGTCTCGTCAGGTAATTTCCCCCTTTCATCCTAAATCTTAATATTCCAGTGAAGATTTCAGTTGCGGGTCAACTTTTCATGGGTCCAGTGCGTTCCTAGTGGTGTTTCCGAATATGTTTCGAGAGTTACTGCTTGATTTTATCCCCAGGATGTGTTAGCTTCCGCTACCCCATGTCTGCTGTCCACGATATTGTAGAATGCTTGTTGCTGAGCGTCACTGATTCGACTTATGAATTGAAGTGTTCAGGAGCTTGATTGTGGGATGCGTAGGAGAGTCCAGTATCACCGAATTTGAGTTGCGGAAATCTTTTCTTGCACTTCTTTGAGTCCTTGATGCTGAAAGAAATGGTTATGTATGCTTCTCTGGGCAGGAGCCTTGACGTTAGATGCCAGAGGTTGAGAGGTCGCTTTGTCTGTGAGCGTCATGGGCAAGAGGCAAGAGGGGATGGTCTCAAGTTTTAGCAGATTTGGTGCGTCGCCAATCATGGTAATGCTGGCTTCTGTATGTCTTGTCTAACATTCATCATCATTGACGTCTTCTTATTGCTGCTGTCGAACAGTCCTCCTTTCTGAGTCTCGGATTTCGTAATTCCCTTTGCAGGAGAAATACCTCAATGAAGAAAACCACTTCCAGTCGGTTCCTATGCCGAACGACTACTGCTGCCTTGTTTGCTGGAGGAAAGGCGGGTGCCGGACAGTTCGTTCCCGGACCAAGCTAATGAAAATCCTGATTGAGAAGAAGAAACCTCAGGAGGAGGTCTCCTTGTTCGATGCCCTGAAAGAGGAGGGCCACTGACCCACCCTCATAACCTACACCATACTCCTTGCCGCACTCTCCCTCCAGAAGCGCTGTTATTCGATCTCATCCCTCGTTATTGAGGTTGAAGAGAACGGTTTGGAACTGGATGCTATATTCTTCAATGCAGTGATCAACATGTTGTCTGAATCCGGCAAGGTTGAGGAGGCCATGCAAGTCTCAAGGAAGATGAAGGACAAGGGATGCAAACCGACTATCAGTACTTTCAATATTCTGATGAAAGGATACGGGATCATTGGCAAAACTGAAGAGTCCCTGAAGCTGCTTGAGATAATGAAGGATGAAGAGGGTCTCAAGCCGAATGATCGGACTTACAACATTCTTATTCAAGCCTTGTGTAACAGGAAGAACATTGACGAGGCGTGGAGTGTTGTCCGCTAGATGGCCACATCGGGCATGCATCCCGATGCTGTCACCTTCAACACGTTGGCGAGGGCTTACATGTTGAGTGGGGAGATCGCCAAGGCCGAGGGGATGATCCTCGAGATGCAGAACAATAAGGTTGCGCCGAATGAGCGGACATGCAGGATTATTGTGAGCGGTTATTGTCAGGAAGGTAATATGTCGGTTGCTTGCAGATGCGTGGCGTTCGATCGGTTTAGTCACCGAGGCAAAGAGGGTGATGAGCGATTACAGTAGCAAGCTGGAGGGTCGACCGAATCCCCACCCATGTAGTTTCAGAACAGAGCCCTGAGAAGATATACAAGAAGAACAATCTCATGGCTTCGCGCTCGGAAACCGGTGAGACTAAGCTGTCCGTTTCCTCCCTCACCGGTAATATGTTCTGGAAAAGTTCCAGTTTCCAAACCAAGGACACAAGAGGCATCACTAAGTCAGCACTGCCCAAGGATCAGCACCAAAATCGGGTCAGTATCTGTCCACTGCAGCATGCTACCTTATGTAGAACCACCATGGTTTGCTGACCAAAACACTTCCGACATGATGAGTGTAAATACCCAAATTTTCAAATTTTTATTTATTTTATTTTATTTTATTTATGTAATCAAACCCACGTTAATCCCACGAATACCCATTACTTATGTCTCCCCAATATTAACAATTATCCCAAAGGACCTTTTCCACTAACCTCTTCCCGAATTTTCCTCTTCCAAATACTAACCTGAGCACCATCACGTTAGAGATCCTGCAAATCAGCAAACAATAGTCAATCAATAATAGTTCCAACGAGATCCTCCTCACTTACTCTCACAACCATGATCTTCCCCGAGATTTTGGGAGATCTCACCAAGACGATCCCTTGGAGGGAAATCTTTTCTTCTTCCCATAGGATCGGAGAAAAAAAGAAGCAGACAGACGGGGCTTGATCAGAGATTCTCCTGCAACTCACCGAATCCCGGTCATCTTCCAGCCAAGGTAGGTCCATGCCAAAGACATGGAAACTCCCCTCGCTAACTCAAACCCGACGGCCGTCAAACACGACTGGAGACAACCGCTCCATCAGCAACTAGCTCTTTCAAGTACTCCTGCGGCTTCCTTGAACCTTCCTTAGGCCATCCCGGGGCGAGGACACTTCCTCGGTGAGTTCCCCTCCTTTCTTCTCCAAAACCACTAGCCATGTTTCTTGCTTTGAACGTGGCTTAACACCATCGCCTCTTCATCCTTAGCCTGCCGCATATATCATGGGATGAGGGACATTGTGCCCCCTGGATGAGCTCGTCGCTACTGAAAACACAAGCAATGGACAGCCGATGCACCATCCTCCACCGACACTTAACCACAACGGAAACAAGTCGTAACTACCTAAACACCTCTCGAAATATATATTTGTCCATTCCTCATACCTCAAAGCTTACCTGATAGCTTTGGAGGTCGATCTTGCATTTATTTTCAGCATGGAGGTGTTGGGACATCTCCCACCCTTTTGTTTTGGCCATTTCTACGATAACGTCTCCAAAGGAAAGTTTATCTTCGCTGGTCGCGACAGAACAGTCTGTCGCATCGTTACTTCCGGGGGCATTTTGGGAGATCTAACCATTGGATCTTGTTCAAATTTTTGAGGAAGAAATTAGACTTCAAGGCGGTTGTTTACTTTAATCGACCGTTGAATTTTCTGTAATAACAAGATACAACCTCGTGAACAGACCATACACCAAGTGAGGTCTGCCGAGCGTCGCTAGTTCACTCTTTGCGCAATGCCGACAGATCAAACCGTTGGAGTGTTCTCAACTTTTGTAGATATGTTCTTCACTTTTCTATGGTGATTTGGACATATCATATGCATTTTTTTCATCATCCAGATGCAAGGTTTCCCATTTTTGTTTCCGAAATTCTTCTCGGCCAAAATCAGATCGAGCTCACAAAACCATCTTATTTTTGCATCCATATGCCCAATGATCCCACCGTTGGATGTTTCTCAAACTTTTTTATATCTTCCTTGTTTAATTATCTTTATTTTGACATATCATTTTTTCACCATGTGGATGAAAAGATATCAATTTTTGTTCCCACGACTCCAGTCAGCCAGGCTGGACTGGCTATCTAGATTACTTCCGATTTTTGCACGAGTATATCTCATTATTCAACCGTTGGATTCAGCTGAAATATCACAGAAATACTCTTCGTTTCATAAGCTTTCTGTAAAATCTTTTTGCATCTCGATCGGATATTCGATGATCACGATATGATGGGAATGAGTCCGCGAATATAAACTGCTCCAATTTTGCAGACAGCCAACTTCGTTCCTTGATCTCGAGAGATTGTATCATTGGATTCTCATGAAATTTTACGTGCAGGTTCTTCATTAAGTTTCGGATCTAGGGTTCATGTCGCATTCGAATCGAAGGAACCTAGCTCAAGTTATGAATTATTTTGCAGATTGTGCGCAATTCGGAGGGATCGACACAAAAGTTTCGAAGATTTACTCGAAGCTGCGTGTATTAGACCGCGTTGATCTCTCCGCATGTGTAAAAACCGCAACGTCAAGATAATAAAGCGGCCGCAACTGTCATTTCAGGTACATGAGGGAGGTGCGGGCCTCTCGATTTTTTGTTATTTCCATATGTAACGGGTCGTGGGCCCAAGTGCATAGGCCCACGATCACCACCCTTCCCCGCTCCCTTTGATCTAAATTCTTGATCTGTGGTTGCGGTGCATGCTGTTAGGCTTTTAGGATTTTATCGTCGCATGTTGTTTGCTAAACCAACCTACATGAGTTCGGGCCCAAAAGACCCGAATCGGGTGCAACGCCCGTAAAACATTGACATGAGTCCGGAGTCATGCACGGATCGAGTCCAACACCAGTTAACCAAAAGCAAACTTTTGGAGCAAACGCCACCTTTTCGCATGTTTAAATGTAAGAGTTAGTAATTAGGGATCCCCGAATCCTACTCTGGTTTTCCGACTTAGAGGTCGGTGGCGACTCCGTAATCGTTTACCTAGGTTAAACAACATTTTTAGGAAGTCATTTTGGATGAAGGACTGGCGACACGAGCTGCTCCCCATTTCTCCTCAAAGTTCCTGCTTCGGATCATGCTCCGCCTTTCACCCGCCGCTTCTTAGGAAACAGAGACGGCTGGCGAGGGCCCGAGCAGGCCCAGTTAGGAACCTAGGGAAGGATCACCCAATTCCCTTTCGCAGCATCCGACGCTCGAGTCGTGACGTCGACCAGTTGGGCCTTGGGGTGCAAGACTGGATCCTTGAGTTGGTTACAGGGATTTCCTCGATTCCTTTTCTCCCTTCCCTATCTTCCCTATTTACATTACAACATTCAATCGCATTCATTCTGTATGAGTGCCTGTTGATCAATAGTTGATGCATCATAATATTTGTTCAATGTCATCATTCTTCAAACAAAAAGAACTCGTGTGCAAGTACACCTCATATTAGGATTTGGATTGGATTATTTTTACAATTGAATGACGTCCAAGCATGCAGGTTGACCTCATGGAGTCAATAGTGCTACGCAAGGAGATTCCATCTACTGAATCGCTTCGACGATGGCTCCATGTGCTTAGTCCCTCAGAACAGGAGTTCGTGCAACGGAAGCTTGGAGGTCTCTTTCACCTAATCTGCATGGAAGTTGATTGGTTTCTGCTTCAGCATCTCGTCACTCGCTGGGATCCTGAGAGCTATACCTTCAGATTTGGCGCTTTAGAATTGGCTGACTTATGAAGAATATGGGGATCTCTCTGCACTCCCTCCTCACTCGGGAATCCTTCCTCTGCCCTACGATGACAAGCCGAGGAACTATATAGCGCATCTTCTTCAAATATCTCCAGCAGTTGTACCCAGCTTGATTACTGCAGAAGGACACATCAACGTCAACAGGCTCTTCGAGTTACGCAACACGCCGTATGAGCCACGCATGGGAGACGGTCAAGGATCAGCGAGGGCATTTATCCTCTTATTCACGGGGACCATACTCTACCCATACAGCGAAGCATTACTCAACAAGCGAACAGTCTATCTGACAAAAGCAATCCTCGAAGGAAGGCATTTTCTTCCCAACCTGGTCAGCGAAACAAATTATATTCTTACCCGGATCGCGCGTAGAGCTGGAGAGGGTGTGCGAAATCACAAGTTTACGTTCAGCCCGACACTGCTCCAAGCATGGTTCTACATCCACATCGGCATCACTGGAGAATCGTTCAAACGGGAACAGTTTCCAGATTTGCTCGGCCGCATATCGGAGCGTGCCTGGCTTCCAACCCATACCTTCGCGGGAGCTCGAGCTCTTTTCCGCTCCCTGGAACCAGAAGACTTTTACCAGATAGCCAAATGCTTCGTCGTTGATTAGGCCATCATAAGCTCCCCGGATGGAGATTATATCCCTATCGTCGGGATCACCGGGACATCCTACTACTGTCCGACACGGGTCATGCACCAATTCGGGGGAACTCCGAAGATCAGAATAGCACCAGCTAAACCATTTGATCCGATTGACCTGGACAACCCACCACCAAGTGGCGCAATTCGGCGAGCAGCAGCACACTTCGTACGCGTGTGGATGAGTCTCACTGAAAAAGAGTTTGAACCTTCCCAAAAACATCAAAAGGATATTAATGTCCAGTCAGCACGTTTCTAGAGGAAGCACATCACTCCTTGGGACCGCATTTGAAAACTTGCTCGATAATCTTCTATTCGTTAAACTTTTTAGTACTCTTTGTAATAAACTTCGGTTTACATGACGTTTCGCTGACTTGCTTTCTCTCTCTTGGATTGAGTTCATTATAATTGCAATCCAATCCTCGCATTACACATGATCATGCATCATTACATATCATGCATCCAAAGTATCACATTGCTCGATGTTGATTCAACTCGTTTATCAAGCCAAGGTATCGAACGGCCAAGATTGATCCGTAAAGAAAACGTCCGAGAACCCGCTCAACCCAAGAAGCTATGGCCGACACCTCTCCATGCCGCTCCTCCACTTCTTCACCTACTTCCGCTGTTAGTAGCTCTCTCGTGACCGCTGAGGCTATCCCAACTACTCGTGCTGTTGTCTCGACTGTTACTACCGTAGGATCGGTTCAAACATCAGCACCGGCATCGCCTCTTGCTAGGTCACCCGTTCTCGCCGAGCTATTCCCTAGAGCCCCGATCTTC
Organism: Melastoma dodecandrum; assembly: GCA_029817715.1. Lineage (NCBI taxonomy): Eukaryota > Viridiplantae > Streptophyta > Magnoliopsida > Myrtales > Melastomataceae > Melastoma > Melastoma dodecandrum. The sequence goes on along the minus strand of JARUPY010000607.1, from coordinate 6,518,040 downwards.
ACCATCGGGTCGTCCACAGCCGGGGTCAATGCTCCAATCTACATCCCACCTCTGACGGCTTTCACAACACCGACAATTGAATCATCAACTGCTCCACCAGTGGTATCACCACTCAACCTCAACATGTCTGAGGCGGCCCAAAGCGCAGCCAATACTTCCCTAGGAGTCAAGGTGGAAACCCTCATAACGGAGCTGTCATCTCTAAAAATGATGATGGCTGAGTTCCTCCAGTGGCAACCAACAGCTACACCTGCCGTTTCTATTGTCTCCCAAAACCCGCACGTACCGCCCTACTTGCCTGTGTCCTCGGTGCCAACTAACGCACCACCCGCGTTCAACCCTTACCCATACCAGCCTTCGGACATGGCCGGATCGTCCATCGCAACACAACCATTTGCGCCGTCATACTTCCCTCAACCATCGACACTGGGGCAAACTCCTTACATGCCAGCAATGTTTGGGCCAACTCCCTACATGCGGACGTCTTTGCCGACAGAAAGGCCAACCCCTTACCCTCCAGTCGCTACTTCTTCCAACTTTGGGATTCCTGCACCAACAATGACAACCTCAGCTACACATACGAAGTTATCTGTGCCTAACCCCAGAAAGCGTAACACAGCTATCATTAACGAGCTCCTCGGGGAGCAAAGCCAAAATAATGCCTTTGAGACAAAGCTTGAAGCTAAGATCTCTTCCATGCATGAGGGAGAGTCACGCTGCCTCGCGAGACTAGAAGAATGTCTCAACGCGATCCAAGGGTACAAGACCCACACTTGGGAGTATAGTGACTACCAGGTCCCTCAGGTTCAGATCCCGCAAAGTTCAAGATGCCTGAGTTCGAGAAATTCCGTGGAACGGGGTGCCCGAAATTACACCTGAAACATTTCTACCACAAGATGGCAGTGTACTTAGTAGATGATAAGTTTCGCATATCGATGTTTCAAGAGAGTTTGGCAGAGTCCGCACTACACTGGTACTATACCAAGAATTTGAACCAGTATACAACGTTCAGGGAGTTGGCCCTCGATTTCTTGAATTACCACAGCTTCAATGCGGAGATGGCTCCGACAATATCGGACCTGTGAAAATTGAGAGATACCGAACCGAGGACATTAAACAGTTTGCCCACCGGTTCAGGCAGATAGCCTCGCAGATCAAGCCAGCTCTCAAAGGAAAAGAACTGATTGATGAGTTTCTCCAACTCCTGCCTCGCGAATACTTGCCCTACATGATCGGGCAGACCATCTCAACTCTTTCCCAGGCATCAACGCCGACAAACTCGATGGGGTAAGCCGAGAAGGATTGATTCCCTCCCCTTCGACGAAACCAGCTGGTAAGCCTAAGCCCAAGGAGCTCATAGCGGCTGCAGAGCACAGTAAGCAGTTCATAAAAGCGGCGCCACCGCCGACTTCTTATGCGCCAAGGTCGTATGTCGCGGCAGCTATCAAGCCCCCGGTACCCATTACTTCTCGCTTCAGGCCTACTACTCCTGTGACGACTTACTCCCAGCCAAAGCAAGCTCAACAAGAGCATCCAAAACGCAGATTGGAGGATCTGACTCCTACTCCTGACCCATTGGACGTGATGTTCGTTCGACTGAGAGACATGGGTTTCATCAAACCCATGGAAGCTAAAGCAACAAACCCTTCTTCGATTGGCTACAACCCCAAGGCGTTTTGTCAATATCATTCCGGAGCATTAGGGCATGACATCAATGACTACATTACCCTTCGTTTTAAGATTCAGAATTTGCTAGATGACGGCGTCATCACGTTTGCTGCACCAACTACGACTCCCAATGTGAGAAGCAATCTCTTGCCAGAGCATGTCAATTACATTGGAGCCAACCCCTTCGTACCATTGACTGATCAAGATGAAGAGGTGCACATGTACATCATTCAAGGTAACAGAGGCTGGGGGAGAGGACGTGGACGTAGAGGTGCACACTTTGTACCAACACCCACCTCTCGACCCGATGGTTTCACCCCAGTACTTCCTCGACGACCCAGGACACCATATGTCTATGTCCCAGTGGGGGGCCGAACAAAGTGGGATGCCTATTACGATTGAAGCATCACCCCCAGTGGAACCAAATAGTCCTATAGTTATTGGCCTAAGCAACTCGGCATCTGGTCCTGAGGTCGAACTCATCACTCGCTCAGGGAGGATAGTACCAGCTCCAGAAACCCCGCCGCAAGCCGAGTCGTCGAAGTCCAAAGTGCCTTCAAATGAAGAAATTCGCAGGGTGATCCATGCAGTCATAGGGAGTGATTACAACATCATCGAACAATTGAGGAAGCAACCTGCTCAAATCTCCTTGTTGGATCTCATCCATTCCTCCGACAAATACATGGAAATGTTGGAGAAATTTTTAGCCGAGGTGCACGTGCCAGAACAAGTCGAGGTCAATGCACTAGACTCATACATGAACGGCATGCTTGCAAATAATGCCATCACATTCTCGGAAGATGACCTGCTAGAAGAAGGGTGCGACCACAACAAAGCTTTATTCATCACACTCAGGTGTCGCGACACCACAGTCTCTAATGTACTCATAGACGGTGGGTCAGGAGTCAAAATCATCCCCCTCACTGTAGCACAAAAGCTCGGTGTCAACGTTGAGAAGCTTCCACCTTCCAACCTCACCATTCGGGCTTTTGATGGCGCAAAACGTCAGGCCCACGACGAAGTGACCCTGGAGATCAAGGTAGGGCCTTCCCTCTTCTCTTCTACTTTTCAGGTCTTCGACACCGCGGGTTCCTTCAACATGCTGCTAGGACGTCCTTGGATCCATCAAGCTGGGGCAATCCCTTCAACGTTGCATCAATTGGTTCGATTCCCCTCAGACGGCAAACTCGTTACGGTCAAGGGAGAGCATACCATGGAGCTTTGCCAGGAGATTGACATGCCATATGTTGGCGAACCGACTGGCGAATCGTCAACCACTCAAGCGTTCGAGATTGTTAACATGGTCAGGAAGGACTTCAAATCGGATCCTCTGATGAGCCAGGGTAACATTTGCGCGGCAAAGCAGTTCATCAGATTTGGATACCAGCTCGACCAAGGACTTGGAGCACAGGGGAGAGGCATTTGCCATTTGATCAACATCCCTATTCAACCAGGGACACGCGGTCTCGGGCTAAGGGTACCGAAATCAGAAGACCAATGTGGACTTTCCAAGACCTGCGCTCCGGTGGTCGATCATCCGTCTGTTTCGTTCGTTCATCTACAACCACAATGGAGGGTGAGATCGTTTCCGAACAAGCCGAGAAGCTCAAGATCAAGGCACAAGAGCCTGAAGAAGAAGTCAACCTAATGGAAGCGTCGAACCCGACCGAGTCAGACATGCCACTCGAAGGGTGAAACTTTCCAGCTTTACTTTTCTGCATGTAAATAAGTCGAGTCTAGGATAGGTTGCCTTGCTACATTCAGGTTGCGGACTAGCAAAGATGTCTATATGTAACTTAACCCTAGTTAATATCGTAGTGTCTGTGGGATCGGGCCGCTGAGGGCGAATCTAAAGAAACGAATGGGGCCCCGCTGAGGCCTGATCCCACAACGTTATTTATTTATTTATTTATTTACTTATTTATCATTTTAGAGCGCTTGACTTATGATAGTTGTCGGTCGTATAATACTTCAATTTCAAATAATTCAATTACAGCTACAACATTGATTTACTTCTTTCATGTAGGAACGATGCTTCGGATCTACCCGAAAACACCGCAAAACAAGGCGAAACTGAACCGATATCCACCCCAGAACAAAATGACGACATGATAGACGATCCAAAGTTGCTTGACGGCTATCATGGTCTAGAGCAAGGTCTCCAACGACATGAAGAACCAAAAGAGATTACATTGCAAGAACCAGTCTCAATTAACATAGAAACGGAAGAGGACCCTAAGGAGTTATTCATTGGCACAGATTTTCCAACGGATGAAGCCGAGAAGATCGTCAACTTACTCAAGGAGTTCTCGGATGTCGTTGCCTAGTCCTACGTAGACATGCCAAGATTAGATTCGGAGATAGTAGAACATAAAATCCCCACCGATCCTCTGATTCATCCCATAAAGCAAAAGCAACGCCGATACAAGCCTGAACTTGCTCTCGCAATTAAAGAGGAGGTCGACAAGCTCCTCAAAGTCAACTTCGTCGAGGTGGCTAATTATCCACAATGGGTGGCCAACATCGTCCCGGTGATAAAAAAGAATGGAAGGGTCCAAGTCTGCATCGACTATCGTGACCTTAACAAAGCAAGTCCCAAAGATGACTTTCCGTTGCCGCACATCGACCTACTAGTGGGCAATACCGCTGGCTTCTGTAGATTCTCTTTCATGGATGGATTCTCCAGGTACAACCAAATACGTATGGCCGAAGAAGACAAGGAGAAAACTACATTCTCAACACCCTGGGGCACATTCTGTTACCGAGTCATGCCTTTCGGACTTAAGAAAGCTGGGGCAACTTATCAATGCGCAATGGTAGTCTTATTCCATGACATGATACACCGGGAAATCGAAGTCTACGTCGACGACATGATCGCCAAATCCAAAGTAGAGGAGGATCACAGATTGTTCTACGCAAGTTGTTTGAGCGATTACGCAAGTATAAGCTTCAGCTCAATCCGGCCAAGTGCATCTTTGGGGCAACATCAGGCAAACTTCTCGGTTTTGTTGTCAGCAGTAAAGGCATCGAGATCGGCCCCGATAAAATCCAAGCAATTTGCGACCTCCTAGCGCCAAAGTCAGTTAAGGAGATTTGAGGCTTCATGGGCCGCGTCAACTACATTGGAAGGTTCATCTCCAACCTGGAGGATACGTGCGAACCTCTGTTCAAGAAATTGAGGAAAGATATCAGATTTGAGTGGGACGATGATTGTAAGGCCGCATTTGAACAAATCAAAAGTTATCTCACAGAATCGCCAGTACTCATCTTGCCAAAGCCGGGACATCCACTTACACTCTACCTTACATTCGGGAATGAGTCATTCGGAGCAATGCTCGCCCAACAGTTACCTGGCGCTAAGGAGCATGCCGTTTACTACTTGAAAAAAGTTCACTAATTGCGAGTCCCGATACACGACTTCAGAGCGTTCTTGCTGCGCACTCATTTGGGTTCTACAGCGACTTTGACAATACACTCTGCATTATGAAATTCTCCTGGTATCCGAGAGCGATCCTCTTAAGTACCTTTTTGACAAGCCGACCGCTCAAGGGAAGAGTCTCCAAGTGGCAGTTGCAACTAGCAGAGTTTGACATCCGATTTTACTCAACAAAATCAGTCAAAGGCAGAACAATTGCAGATCACATAGCAGAATATCCAGGAACAGTAAAGAGAACATGAATCCTATATTGATTCAACATTATTCTCTCTACGTTTTGTTATACACTTAATAATTGTATTACTCATAATCCGATCAAAGTCTGCTTTTAACGATACGCGCATAAAATAAATGAAGATCTCAAGTTATGAATCAGTTACACTCGTTCAATAAGAAAAGTGACTAATGACGCCTTCAACACCCTTCTTTTTGGATGAACCAGCGCTGCGAATTTTCCTTGACGACCACTTTTATTAAGTCCTCGCCTACCTCATCGCCTTCTTTTGTGTCCTTCTCGACCTAATCTACTTTTTTTGTCGTCATTGTCCATCTTCTCAATTTATTGCAGCCTTCATATCCTCACGTTTAGAATGTCATACACATCCAAAGGTATACAAATTCACCAACTCGATGCCCCTCGTGTTTAAATGGCTAATAAGTGCCTTATTGGCCTCATATGAATTATTTGAAGGAGGCACATTCACGATATCCCGCCAACTCCCCGGTCTTATCATTACCATGGGTACCGGAAGAAGGGGCAATAGTGGCTAGGATCGCCCATGTCCAGGTTATCCAGTCAGTATCTAGTTAGCAATTTACGTCAGCAAACACGTCATAAGAAACGTCAGGGGAGCGACCGGTTCGGGATGGGCCGTCATTATTGGGTTGGGCCAATCTGTGGGCCCAAACCTGGGCCGGGACATGGGGCCGAAGGTGGGCCGGGACATGGACACGGGCTTGGACTGTTGGCTATGCAGTGTGTTGGCCCATGACAAGACCCGCGGCCGGTCAACAGTATTATGCTCTTATTCGTAAGTCATGACACATCCAACGACATACGCCTTCATCAACTCTATACCCATTGAGTTTAGAATGAATTATCTGAAGAAGGCAAATTTTGTATATCCAACAATCCCACCGCTCTTGTAATTGCCATTGCAAAATGAAAAGGAAGGAGGTGAAGGGTAGAAAGAAAAGAGAGTAAGAGGATAACGCTTTAGAATCGAAAAAAAAAAGACGAAAAAATCAAACTCTCTGTATGGAACAAAAAGATACCTTTGTTATGGATTTTCGGTATCTATTACGATGATATAGGAATAGAAAACTATGACAACAAATTCCCACTAAGAGAAAATACAGATAACAACAAAGTAAGTAGCACAGTTGCGAACTCAGACTAAGAGAAGGTGCTCAAACTCTTCTGTTTCCCCTTTCTCTTCGAACAGTCCCAGCTTCCTCTTCCTCCTGTTCCTAGTCCTGCATGCTGGTCCCTCGTAGTAATCCACAATGTTTTCTCTTCCGACCAATCTACCGGCAAGGATGACTCTTTCCTTCCGCGCTGCAATTCGCAGGCTCTTCCTTTTTCTCTCCTTGCTAATTCTTCTTCCACTACTACTACTACTCATGTTTGCATCTTGCTATCGAGCCGGTGATTCATTCCAGTGCACGATTGATTTATAGGTACCAAACCATAAGGTTAATTATACAATAATAACTGGAAAATTTTCCCATTTGGTTAGAACATTTCCAGCATTAGGATTGATCATTTATTACTGATCTCGTCTTAAATTAGCGCCTGAATTAAACCTGATTAATTATGAATGAATTTCATCTGATAAGTTTCTCTGCTTCAAAAGAATGAGGTTTGATTAACAACTTGAATGACACAGATCTGGATAAACATTTCTGGCGCCAGAGAACTAGTACTGTTTCTACGTTTGGCCGACTACCGAATTCGGTCTACCAATATCTAGAACACCTAGTTATCGGTCGAGGAAATTCTAGCCGTGCATTCATTCACCATTGACACATTGATTGCAAAGAGCTGCACCACAGACAAAGTTGTTCACCGATGAACAATGATTCTTTCTTCACATGGATATGATGATACACGATGAAGACTACAAGTGGACTCATAATTATATGCCCGAACTCATGACGCCAAACTTGACTGAAATAACGAAGGAATGAAGTAAGACGTGATGGATGTTTCGATGATCTGCTGGGTTGAAAGCGTCCTACATCTTCTGACCTTTTTCTTTGTCATATCTCTTGTCATCACGCTTGACATTCATGCGTGGTTTTCACCTCGGTCCTAATCCTAGGATTTTCCGGACCACATGATTTGCAAGAGGAAGTTGGTGTATTCGACGGGTTGGCATATGGCCGGTTTGTGGGTGTGAATTTCTCTGCCAGATGAGAACTCAGAACCGCCAGCAGAATGTAGGATGAGTTCAGGAGGAGGAATCATGATTGTGGACCGAGAAACCGTTTGTGTGGGTTTGTCAGGCATGTTTGTTTGACTCGTAAGTTTTCACCTGGGATGCCATGACCCGGCCGAATCTCGGAAAATCGTCCATTTATCGTGAACTGACAGAATGGTAAATCACAAACTGCGAAAAAAGTTCCTGGCTTTTATTTCATATAGTAAGTTTGAACTAGGCAATTATCGCAAACAGCCGGTAATCGGAGGAAGACCTGGACGGTGAATGAAGAGTCTCTTTACCCATCCCAGTTAATCGGAAACAGCTGGTACCTTATCTTGCAGCCTACAACTGCACATACAGTCCCTGTGGAACGAGGACAATGATAGAGCAGGAATAGCCGGGCGCCTTCCAAGCAGTCCATACAATAATTTCCAGATATAGCCAATCCGCAACTCCCGTGGCCATACAAATTAATTCCATGACCAGCACCTCGGCGATACAAATTACGGTTAAACTGAAATGTATGCAGTAATATGTAATTATTGAGGGCATCTCTTACCTGACGAAAAGCATCTGTATAACCTGTATTGGTTGTGCAGGAGTAGTACAGCAATCCCGTGTTAGGAACCCCAACCACAACTGCTGTCTGTACCAGAAAAATAGTGGCTGCGAATGAGAGCATCACGATCAAATTACTTGAAATCATGTTTTGCTTCTCCTGTCGACCTTTTACTGTGATTTCATATGGCATGATACACAAGGAAAACGTTTATATGCAGACACATACAAGTGAAATTTTGCAGAATGGGAAAAAACATATTCGTGATTAGTGGCGCATACTCTCGTAATGTTTGTTCTCGGTAGAATCCGAGAAAGGAAAACTAGGAAAACCTAACTTCCAAAACACACGCAGCGTGAGTTTGGCAGTTTAATTTCCGTCCATCTATTTTGAATGAAATAAAGAGTCGTGGCGGACTACTTGATGATCTGCTCTGCTGTACACATTGTGCGGCGTCTTTTCTTACATCCTTTTCCGGGGCATATCTTGTTATCCAGTTCGATATCCTGGCATAGTTTGGCCTCATGAAATCCGATGATTCAAATCACATTCGGCGCAAAGCATATCCTCGTAACCGCTCGTGAGGAACATGATGGGTGAACAGATTGGGGAATTACACGTTTAGAGTTTTGTTCAAAAATATCGTTAGTCCGAAAAATATTTCCAAATTTACTGTCCAAAGTTTCGAAAATCCTTGTATACCGCCCCGAACTCAAAATCTTAGAGTTCGAGTTGGGGCTAGGCAAGGCGAAGTCGAACTCTTAGAGTTCAACTTCATGTGGATGGGACAACCCCACATGAACTCGAACTCTAAGAGTTCGTGTCCCTTAGTCCTCAAGGAAGTCGACCAACTTAGAAAATTTTTCTAAGTATTGGAGCGAAGGGGACTATCTGATAGAGTTCGAGTTCCATGCATTAAGGAAGTCGAACTCTAAGAGTTTAACAACTCAATGAACATCTTCATTTGGAAAATGCTCTTTATGTTTCTGATTTCAAATTTAATCTCTTTTCAACCAGTAAACTTGTTTCTCATAACACTTTATGTCTTGTTTTTCTGAAAAATTGGTGTTTTGTTCGGGATTTACAAAAATGGATGACGATTTGGAGCCTTCAAGATCAGAGAGTGCTGATGATCCTTAGTATGGTCGGGTTTTTTACAGTAATAGAGTCTGTAAAGAGCATATATTGTTGGATGCATTTGATTTGTGGGTTGCTAGATTACGACATACTTCTTTAGATAAAATGAAAGTCTTGCAGCAGATAGATTATTCAATAAAAGTAGTCACAGATAATGTTTGTAGTACATGTCATGAATCAAAACAGGAAAAGCTATCTTTTCCAGTAAGTGAAGTTCGGAGTACCGGTCCTTTTGGCTTAATTCATTGTGATATTGGGGGCCATATTCACAAACAACTATAGGGGGTTTTAGATATTTTTTAACTATTGAGGATGACAAAAGCAGAGGCAAATGGCTTTATCTCATGAAATGTAAATCTGAAACTAGAAGCTATCTTCAACAGTTTTGTCAACAAGTAAAAACTTAGTTTGATAAATCTGTTAAAGTCATTAGGTCAGATAATGGCTTAGAATTCATGAGGATGGAGTTTTACAAAGAAAATAGAATTATTCATCAAATGAGTTGTGTGGAAATACCACAACAACATGGTGCAATGGAGAGAAAACATCAACATCTTCTTCATACAACAAGAGCTTTATTGTTTCAGTCTAATATGCCTATGGAGTTATGGGGTTTTGCTGTTCTTACAGCTACCGATATCATTGATAGGTTTCCATCCAAAGTTCTTTTCAATAAAACACCTTATGAAATGTTTTTTCAGAAACATCCTTCTTTTCATCTCATGCGAGTCTTTGGTTCTTTATGTTTTGCCAGTATGCATTCTCAACATATAACTAAATTTGATAAAAGAGCTGTGAAGTGAGTGTTTGTTCGATATCCATTGCATCTCAAAGGTTACTTTGTAAACAATTTGGAAACAAAAGAAGTTTTTGTGTCTAGGGATATTATCTTTTATGAATCAGTATTTCCATTCAAATGGCAGTTTCAGACACACAAACAAGTCATAACTCCGTTGCAGATCACTTCTTTATTCATTCTTTTGATACATCTACATCTCATTCATCTGGTTCTGTTGATAATATGACATATCCTACACCTACTTCTGCATCTGGTCAACTACATGACAACAATGAAAATGTAAATGACATTTACACAAATAGTTTAGAAAAAGTCTCATTCACCTCCTGTATCTTTGAGGAGAAGCACTCGAGATCTAAAAGAGGCCTTCTTGTCTGGCAGAATATCATCATCAGCTATCTTTGAGCTTGGCCCAGTCAATGTCAACATCTCCTCCTTATGAGTCAGTTTGTTCTTCTCACATTTCCCCTTTACCTGCTTATCCTATTGATCCCTTCATTGCTTATACTCAATTGTCTCTTTCTTATAAAGCTTTTATTGTTAATCTGGAAAATCATATTGAACCTTAGTCTTATGCTCAAGCTATGACAATGCCACATTGGGTTGATTCTATGAATGCCGAGCTTGATGCTTTGAAGGACAATAATACTTGGGAGATAGTTCCTTTACTAGCAGGGAAAAGAGCCCTTTGGTGTAAGTGGGTGTATAAAACAAAATTACATGCAGATGGTACAATGGAGCATTACAAAGCAAGGCTGGTTGCCAAGGGCTACACCCAACAAGAAGGCCTGGATTATCAAGAGACTTTTAGACATATGGCTAAGCATACATCTATGAGAATATTTTTTGCTTTGGTTGCTGCAAAGGGTTGGTTTTTTAGACAACTAGATATTCACAATGCCTTTCTCAATAGTCATTTAGTAGAAAAAGTTTTCATGCAAGTACCACCTGGTTTGCTGATTAAGGGGAGATATATGGCATATCAGGACAACCCAGGATGGTTTGCAAGCTGAAAAAAATATTTGTATAGTTTGAAACAAGCATCACGACAGTGGAATTGCAAGCTGATTGAATGCCTCTTGGAGGATGGTTTCAAATAGTCTAAGTCAAGGTATTCTTTGTTCACTAAACAAGCTGCAAATGGTTTTGTGGCAATATTAGTATATGTAGATGATATTGCAGTTGCATGATCTAATGAACAATTTATTGATGATCTGCAAAATCATCTGCAGAGTCATTTCAAGGTCCGAAACTTGGGGGATCTGAGGTATTTTCTTGGATTAGAAGTGGCAATATCAAAGAAGGGAATTTTTGTATCTCAGAGGAGATACACTTTGAGATTGTTGGAGGATATGGGTAAGCTTGCAGTCAAGCCAAGCGAAATACCAATGCAGCCTGGTCATAAATTTGTACAAGGAGAATTACCAGACCAGATATTGCTTTTTCTATCCATCTGTTAGCACAATTTATGGACAGTCCTACGGAAGAACATTGGAAAGGAGCATGTGGTGTGCTAAGATATCTTAAAGCTGCTCCTGGTAAAGGGATCTTCTTCTCAACAAATTCTAAAATTGGTTTGCATGCTTATACTGACAGTGATTGGGGAGGTTGCTTGAATACTAAAAGATCAACTACCGGGTATTGTGTGTTTCTAGGGGATACATTGATAAGCTGGAAAACTAAGAAACAAAGTACTGTTTCCAGAAGTTCCACATAGGCTGAATATTGGGCAGTTGCAGCTACAACAATGGAGGTTGTCTGGTTGACCGGTTTACTTAAAGATTTCGGTATCAGCTTGACAGCTCCAACAAAGCTGTATTGGGACAATAAAAAAGCTTTATACTTGAATAAGAATCTTGTGTTGCATGAAAGGACCAAGCATCTAGAGATTGATTTGCATTTCGTGAGAGAAAAGATGGCTTTGGGAGAAATTCAGGTTGTACATGTCTCTACGCAGCACCAGATAGCTGATATATTGACTAAAGCCTTACATACAACGAGGTTTCAGTTTCTGGTACAGAAGATGGGACTAATGGGCATACATAAAGTCCATCTTCAGGGGAGTGTCAGCAAGATAGAAACAAAGGAGCTGAACAAGATGGACAACAGCAGAAAAAGGATCAACTGTGGAGTCAACAATGTCATGAAGTGAGCTTTGTTAGTTAATGGGCTGTAATTGACTTTGTTTGTATTATTGAGTCCATTGGTGAAGTCGGTGGACTTGGTTGAGTGTATCAGACTATATAACTATCATTTTGACAGACAAATAAAGTTATAACGGTTTTGCCTCCATCTTCATGCTCTCCTCGTTCCATTTCTGGTGTTCTGGAGGTTGTTTGTGGATCACAACTGGTTGAATCTATGCTCGCAGTCTGGACTGATCTGGAATACATTATATGTGTATACTCAACGAATCACGGATGCGTTTAATCTGAAGAGAGACTTTTGCGTGGGGTTTGTCGTGTGCTTGTTTGATTCACCTGTGTCTCGCAGGGGCTATTTGTCGCGGCCGTTCTGCCGATACTGAGAATGCTTCGTACAATGGCGACGATTTGATTGGCTACTGTTTGAGTCAAGGGTATGTCGGCTGATGACCAAAGTTTCTTTGCCCCCTCTGATTTTTGGAATTGCCGATGGTATAGTAAATTTCCTGATATTTTAGCATTCCAGAGAAATCTTGACAAGAATTCTGAAAGAAACTGAATCTCTTGCATTTGGAGATTGCTAAGCATCCCGTCGGGATGACTTCTTGTCTCGAGGAAATCAAGCTCCTATTATGTATAGACTCTGGTGATGCTCAACTGCGTGATTTGAATTCATGGGCCTGGAGGCATTGGGAAGACGGCTCTTTCGACGGGGTTATTGAGCGAATATCCGGGTTTGGTTGGTGCTTCCTCTCAAATGTGAGGGAGGTTTCTTCTGGTGGTCTCACTGTTTCGCAAGAAGCGCTGCTGAGGGAAGTTAGGAAGAGGGAACAATCTCAACTTCCCGGTATTGGAAGAAGACCTTGACGATGAACAAAGAGCAGAACTACCTTTGACCCTCCCTGTTCATCGGTAGCAGTTGGTGCCTTATCTTGCAGTCTAAGACCTCATCCACTCCACAAAAAGGCCCGATCTGACTAAAGTTTCAGACCCTCAATGCTCACGAGGCTTATCCCACGCAGACGCTTCCGTTCACAAATCTCTTCTCAGCAGAAATAGACAATACAGCGCGGTACATTATAATGCTTGTGACTTCCAAAGGGCAACATTCGGTGCGATCGGTCTAACCTCGCAAAACAACATCGTCAGGCTATCTCTGTATATGATGTCTTGTTGCTGAAGCTGAAGGGAAATCCGGACAGTTGGTCACCTGTGATGGTTTGAGTTGATGCAAGGTCCCAGGAGACAATATTTTTTTTTTTTCCAATCGCATAGAGGAATGATACATGCAGGACTTGCATTGCTGGTCGAATCTCGTAGTATGATGTAGTCAAGGCAGAACCTCTTTTGTTGAGAAAAGCCATCCTCTGCATGTACTTAGAACACCTGTCCGGCTCGGATGAGCAGGGCCATCTGCTGTCCCTAGCAGAGGAAGGTGATTACACGGAGTCATTTTACTTCTGGCAATGTGAACGATGAAAAATTAATGTCTAGTAGGCCAGACCTTTGAGAGTGAATATGGCGAGTTTGTCGGATCCCTCTCAAACCAACCAAAAGTATGCCTTGCCTGTGCTGCTACATTATCAAGAACATGATCATGATGACACATGATCAAAGTTTAGTTTACTTGACAAGATTTAGGTTTGATTAAGAACATGACGATACATGATCACAGGCCGAAACATTTCTCGTGCCAGAGAACTTCTTGCGCTGTTTTCTCCCGATTCAATGTTTGGTGCATTCCTGAAGTTCGTTTACTAACGTCGAAAATGCCTTATCATTGACCTTTGGAGATCCTGGCCCCGTAAAAGCTCTTTCTATCGATCAAGAATGATTACCATAGGTTTTAAAACGAGGGGACGAGATCAAATTGTGAAGCCAAACATACAGACCTAGCCACTGAATAATCAGCAAAGGAGTTTGCCTTAATGCTACGACAGCAGCATAGCAGAACCCCAACTCAATTTGCCCATGCCATTCATTCACCGGGTAAGCATTGATTGCAGTGGCATACATAGTAGCCAGTAATGTTCCCCAAAGAACTCCAGTACTATGCCTTTTCGGTGTCAACTTCATCAATCGGACACCTGGTAGGAGCTGGTTTATAAGGGACGGGAATATGTAAACAGAATATAACAAAAAGCATCCGGCTTTCTAATCATAGTGGACGACAGGCATTGTCTATTGATGCTGCGACGGAGAAACATATCCAAACTGCAGCAGATGAACAAACAAAGAGAAAAGAACAAAAAGATAAACTCGATCTTCCTTCGAGTTCTACTAGAAAGGGATAGGCATTACATAATCTAGAGGTCCATTTCTTGAATGGTAAAATCACAAACTGAAAAGAATGATTTCCTCAGTTTGATTTCATAATAAGCTACGAAGGGACGGGATGACTTCGACAGCCCGGAATCAAAAGAAGAAGACCCTGATGACTACTAGCAAAGAGTCGGATGTTCTTTACCCATCCCTGTTGATTGGAGTTGTTTGGAACCTTAACCTGCAGTCTACCACTTGACATACAGCCGCCGTTGAATTCCCACAATATTGAAGCAGGAACAACCGGCTGCTTTCCAAGCAGGAGATACAGTCAGCCTCAGATACTTGCAATCTGCATATTCCGTGGCCATACACATTGATGGTGTTGTCGGTAGCTCGACGATACATGTTCCGGCCATTGGCGTACGTATGCTGGACTACGTAACCATTGAGGACATCCCTAACCTGGCCGAAAGCATCCGTATAACCTCTATCGGATCCACAGGAGTAGTACAACAATCCCAAGTTAGGGAACAGCAACCATGGCCCCCTGTCATCGCATCAGGAAAATAACAGCCATCAATGAGAACATGGTGATCAACTTACTCAAAATCATGTTCCTGCTGCCGCTTTCCACCTGTTGCGGCCGATTTCAGTAGAGGTATATACAAAGAAGACATTACATGGACTATTACTTATGTGCAAAACATACATAGTGAACATGGACATAGCGTAAATCTTGCGATTACCGTGGATCATTACAGAAACCGACATGCGTTTAGTCTTTTGAGTAACATTTTCTGTGGGGTTTGTGCGTGCTTGTTTGATTCATCCGTGTTACCGTTGGATTATATGTCACGGTCTGCCGAGAACGCCCGGTTCTCATTTGGTAGAGTCGTCCCTACCTGCCTTTCAAGCCGAGTCGACGAGTACTTCTATCACAAGCGAATGGCTATTGTGACGAATTAAACGTCAGGGATGATGTCCGTCGCTAAGCCTCCGGCATCAACTTTATTGATAAAGACACCTTCACGGAAGGCAAAAGGAATAGGTTGTTATTAGTTCATTTCACCGCTCCAAGGCTTAGTGAGCTACTTACACAGCTGTGCCAGTAAACAACAGCCGTAGTAACAGAATAGACATAAAAACAAGTAAAAGGAAAACGATCTTCCATTTCGTATGAAGTGACGTTTTGATAAATAACAACCTCAGAAACGAAAAATTTTGGGTTCAATAAGTTAGGACGAGGGAATGATCTCAACCTCCTGGTACAAGAAGAAGACCTCGACGATGACGAACGAAGCAGAACTTCCTTTACCCATCCCCGTTAATCGGAAATAGTCGGTACCTTATCTTGCAATCTACGACCTCACATCCATGCAATTGGGAGCGGTTAACGGAGATTGCGCTTCAATTTTCACGTGTGTTTTTAGTTATTATTGTTAAACGATATAAATATAAGTCAAACCTTACCTAATAATTTAAGTTTTTAGATCAAATGATAAGGTTTCTAAATGTATCAGAGCGGTCCTGGTTCAAATCCGCACGCGCAAAAACTCCAATATAAGGCAAAAATGGGTCAAGAAGCCTGTCTAGTCTTAAACCAAGGCTGAAAGTCAAAGATATCAGTCTAGATCGTCTTGAGGGGCATGTTAAACTATATAATATAAGCCAAGACTCGCATAATAACTTTAAGTTTTTAGGTCAAAGGCTTCTCAGGATTAATATAAATAATCTTATAGATGCCAAAATAAGACACGAACTATCACTTGCTTTTCATAAAGGATATTTTGGTTGTCTCCCTTTTTCCTCATCTTTTGTACAAGTGCGTCTAGTCCTAGGTGTTGTATTCTGTTGTGTAATTCCATAGCAATGAAATGTACTCGTGTTGTTTCTCTTCTTTGTTTCCTTTGAACACAATGAGTTTGTCACGTCAGGATCGCGATGTATTTTCATCTTCTTCATCAACACGTTTTTTGTGTGGTGAGCGTGGATCTTCGACACAGCATCATGATTGACAACCCTTGAAGATGGAAGGACGGGGACATTTGACGGTTTCACACGCCCTTAAATTGATAAAGTTCAAAACTCAGCTCGCCGTCGATAATCTTAATGTGACCCCCCATGGAAAACGTGCAATGTATGAGCAGGTACTGCCTGACGCTTTCCAAGCATGCTGTGCAATCATCTATGCACCTTCCAGATGATCGCCGATTCATGCTCCTGGCGAAAAGGTATGTATTTCCTATTGTGTAGTTGTCGACTGCATCCCTAACCTCCCCGAATTCAGGCCTGCAACCTTGATCGCTAGCACAGTTTCATAACGCAGATTCATATTAGGTGCCTTGACCATCGGCCGTACCAGGAAAACAACGCCCGCGAATGAGAACGTGGTGATCAACTTGATAGAAATCATTCAATGACATATTACACGAAAAGGAGAAAGCAACGGAAGCCTAGCTTAGATTAATTCCGCGGGTTTACGGTCACCGAGAAATTTCGGGAAAAAGAAGTGTAATGTTGACGTCTCAACGACGATCGCGGAAATCTCACCCATAAATCTTCTTTCCATTTTCCTTCCTGTACTCTGGAGGACGAAATATTGGCGAATTTAACGCTTACAGAAACTCTTACGGTAATGATTTCCATTTTATAAGAGGTCAAATAATAGTTTTAAGTATAGAGAATCATATTCATTAACGGATCATAAGTTAGAAAATAGTCTATACTCAACAATACTCAAGTGGAACTTCATGCATTAATTTACGTCACAACCCTTTTTATAAAAAATACACTTAAATAAAATAAAACAAAAATAAAAAATAAAATTAATTGAAACTTAAGTAAGAAAAAATCCAACATTCCTCACTCTGGGTCCAAAATGGAAACATTTGTGTTTGCTAACGTTGGTTTTAACAACCGTGAAGCCATCTCCATTGTCCCGAAAGTGGCAACAAACGGTCTTTCTAAGTATTGCTTATAATATAAACATTAAATCTTAATAAGACATATGATAACATTTTATTTTTTTCATCCCTAGATGCTATAACAAATGTGCTCCATGCGAACATAAAAATTTTATGTTTTATCTCTGTAAACTAATTGCTCCAATCCTATCTTTCTAATTTTAAGGCAATAGGAAACCATATTTGAGTCATCAATACGCATATCCCCTTTCAGGAAAGAATAGTCGGCTATGTTTTCGTGACTCGGCCGCTCGTTTTAGGTTCATGTTCCCCGACAGTTGGATGAGGGGGGCTACCCCATTGTTTTACCCGCCCGGATTCTATATTTTCGGCCGACTCTCACTGCCCTGCTCTTCGACCGCACTCCTTTCGCCGTTGACTGGCGTTCAGTTCATTGTCCCTATTTGGGCCGTTGACCGCCTTCACTCCCCCGGCGATGACAACCTACTGAAGCCCACAGGGGACGTTGTTCCAGGCCTCGATCGCCCTGCTAGTGTCCAGTAGAACAACTCTCTCGGCATTGAGACGAAGCGTACATAGACGACATTCTTAACTCTTCGTTAGCCGTACTGAATGAATAGCAAAAACTGATTTTAGAGTGATCGAAGCCTCTGATCCTCTGAAGCTTGAGTTTGTCTTTATCATTTAGGCTGGTAAAAACGCTCGCGTTCGGGGCTAAATCACCGCCAGAAATGCGAAAGTTATGGCGATATAATAAACATGTCGTGCAATAGCAAAGAAGGATGTAATTTTACCATGATCGCAAGCTCCAGTTATTTCCATTACTTCCCACCGCCGGCAAAAGTGGAAGAGCTACGTGCAAGAAGTAATACTGGCAGAATAATTTGTTCATACATAAGGAGGGAAACTGAAACCTGGAAAGGGATTAAACGAGCTCTTGCAGTGAGCGATTGCTGCTTGAAAGGAGATATCGGCCACGTAACCCTTTCTGTCGCCATAACTGTGTGTCCTGTTAATTGGTGATGAACTGATCAAAATCGGGCAACTAACAGCACTCGCTTTTCCACCCGGATCTCGATCCTTGTGACTTTTCCCTACAGAACCCTGCCTAAAGACCTTGCTCGGCACCCTTCGGTAGCACTGGACAGCGTCTTCAATCCCTCTGTTCTTGGCCTGGCCCTTGTTCCCCAACTTCGGTCGAGAGCCTGGGACTTGGCAGTTCTTCAGGACGGATGACAAGAACGGCTGCATCGCCCTGACTTTGATCAGAAATTTGGTCACCCCCCTTTCCGTCGCTTGCAGGGCTCGTGCCATGTTGCTGAAAAGAATACATCGATCACTCATGAATCAATTGAGTCTGATCTGATCGTCAGAAAATTTCAGATACATGCAGTCTCGTGCTCTGACCTGGGCCGTAGTAGCACTGACTTCTTGTTTTTATGCTTTGAGATGACGTCAAACACGTCTTTCTCTTGGGTATGACATATCTCCGGCGTGACCTTGAGGATCGAGAAGAACGTGCTGAGCACCCGCTTGACCGCAGGGAACCGTATTTTACCCCACTTGGCACTCCCTTTCCTAATCACCAAAGAGGACGACTCCTCATCCGGCTTCTCCTCCAAGTATCCGATCCGTGACTCGATGGCCTTGATGGCTTCATTAAAACACGGGCGAAATCCGTGGGAGCAGAACCACGGACGAAATCGATATCCTCAGCTCTATGCGGTCGTCATCCTCCTCCTCCTCATCTTCACCATCATCACAGCAACGTGAGCCGACCCAATCCCGCTCGAAAGTGAACTCCTCCTTGGCAGACTTCGTCTCACGGTGAAACGAATCCCTGTGCTTGGGCTGCTGGACCTGTATTTCGATGTAAGACTCGGCATCACTCACGTCGTCTTCGTCTGAGAGGTCATTGAAGGCGAAGGAGAAGCTGTCGCCTAGCTCGTCTCGATTCTTCATAATAACTAACATTAATCTGCGTGTAAGAATCACAATATAAGCGTCGGACGTGTTCAAGTAGTCAATCAAATGGCTTGTTCATGATAAAACATTATTATTTTACATGCATGGAATCTTGTCCTTCTTCGTCGCTACGCTAATAAGGAAAAATGTGGGTCGTCTAAAATATATTCCAAATTTTTTTAATGTAAAATATAATAGTTTGGGGCGGTACTGAAAATGACATGTTGATGTGTCACCAATCGACCCGGAAATGTCTCCCCCACTTCGGGCTTCTGCTTGATTTTATTTTGGTTGCGTGAACATATTATGATTATGAAAACAGACAAACAAAGACCATATATTGAGGTTGTCGTGGTCCCAGATATATAATATCTATAGACATCGGGTGGTATGATCATTATATGTGATCCTTAGATTTAATTTAGTATTGGATTGGACCGTCCTTAAAGTTTGGACTTTAATTTAATGTGTTTTTGAAATGTTTACGTGGGGGTTGGGACTGTGGCTTGTTACATTTTAACGAAAAAAACTTGTAAAATAAAACAAATAGTCTCGAAATTTCGTACGATGTCTCGAAATCGAAATCAAACTTTATAAGTGATACTTTAAAAAGAAAAGATTAACTCCCTTTTTATGCAAAATCGATTTAACTGTAAATTTCCTTTATAATTAACAACTTGCTGCCAGCGCACCCAAAATCGTTTCCTCTCACTAATTGCATCTAATTAAATGATTAATTTCCGATTACGACATTTTAACACCCCCAGATCCCAACACTAACCATATAACTAATTACGAACCAACGACTTGTTCTTTTATACGTCTTGATGTGTTCGGTTCTACCTGCCCTACAAATCACGGCCAAGCTCAAAGCTTGGAGTACGTGCTCGACGACATGGAAACGGTGACGGCAGACTGTCCCGGCTACCATTACCAGATCCGGACGCCTTATCCCACTGTCACCGCCGCGTATGGGCGTTTCACAGAACTGCTACCACTCCGACAAGCCATCGGAGCTTCGCATTGACTATGGTACTTGTTGAACGTCGTCGCGGACAACGATAACCGATATGTAAGTTTGCCCAAAGATGATTTATATTGTCGTCAAGCACAAGTCAACTTGAAGTCCTCAAAACACTTGCTCTTTGCGAAACAGTGCGTCGGCGTTTCATTGACGTCGAAGTTATAACCACACCGGTCGAGAACAATCTTCCGAAGAAGATGCGTTATTCCAAAAAAGACAGTACAAAATCGACAGCGGGATCGATGCAATGCGAACTATGCATAAACGTTCATGGAAATGTCCAACCTGGAGTCGTCGCTAAACTATGTTTGACCAATGGAGTCGTTGCATCATGTTCAGATTCACGACGGACAGATGGAATGCTGGACGAGAAACTTTTGCGAGGAGCAAGAGCTTGTACTTCCTGAATTGGCCAAGGGGAAGTCCCCTATATATACCCCCGTTGGGATGATGGTCCGCAAACCCAACAAAGCTGTTTTTGGTTAATATATCACACTGATGGGAATTCTTCCCAGAATCATTATTGTACGCGCGCCTTCCGGCCTAGCACGCGCGCAAAGGCCTCCAGCGACAAGAGGATCCTGGCCCGCTCCCCGGGGCCCAATCCGGTCGACGTCGCGACTCGAGCGTCAGACGCTGCGGAAGGGCGTCGAGTTGAATCCTCCCTTGGTTCCCGAGCGGATCTGCGGGACACTTCGCCGACCGTCTCCAGTCCTTAGAGGCGACGGGCGAAGGGCTGCGTAAGACCTCGCCTGGGATTTTAGGGGAGGATTCAGGGAGCGGCTCGTGTCGCCGTCACCCCATCCAATGATGGCTCCATTTGTAAAACAAGTTGTGGTTGCTTAACCTAGGTAAGCTATTACGGAGTCGCCACCGACTTTTTATTTTAAAACTGTTAAGTCGGAAAAACAGATAGTTCGGGGATTTCATAATTACTAACTCTTACATTAAAACATGCGAAAAGGTGGCGTTTGCTCCAAAACATTTGTTTCTGATTAACGGGTGTTGGACCCTATTCGGGCATGACTTCGGACTCATGTCTCTATTTACGGGCGTTGAACCCGATTCGGGCTTTTGGGCCCGAACTCATATTTATTTTGCTTTGCAAACAGCATGCGACGATAAACCTATGGACCTAAGGCATGCGGACGGACACAGACAATTATTTAGATCAAAGTGAGCGGGGAAAGTGTGGTGATCGTGGGGCCTATGCACTTGGGCCCACGACCCGTCACATTGTGGGCTTAAATAAAATTCGGGGAGGCTCGCACCTCCCCTTTGTACCTTTAATGAAGGTTGGGGCCGCCTGGAGCATTTCCACTATGGTCCATCGTGCATCATCTTGAAGTTGGAAAACGGAGGCGAACGATGTGAAGTGCCGCCGACCTTCAATATGTCCCGAACGTCACTCGAATTACCGAGATTGCATTTTCACATGCGAAAACGTCAAGATAGAAAAATGATTAGTAAATAATAATATGTACTTGATAAACGCGAGGATTATATCAATGACAACAAATAAGTTCAAGACATGATGGAAAATCATGCGTAATTAAAGATTCTCAACCGCGGCAGCTTCGGTACCTTTCAAACAAACATATATAATTTTCTGCTCAATTCATGAAAATGCACATATTTATACTTGAAAGAAAGCTCTTTAAGTCAATAATCCAATAGTGCAAGTTTCAAGTTAATCTAAAGTCTGTAACGAAAGTTATGAACGAAAGAGTGAGATGTCCACATGCAGATCCGAGCTCCGACAGTTTTGCTGCCTCTCAAAAAAACGTGTATAACTTTTAGCACAGTTCACGAAAATAAGCTTATGTATACTCAAAATAAAGCTCTTGAAGTCAGGCATCTAATGGCATAAGTTTTAGGTCAATACGATTTTCAGAAAGAAAGTTATGAGTAAAAGAGTGGACTGCTGACATGTAGATCCGAGCCTAGAAGTCCTCGGATTCTTCGAAAACACTCCATTCATATATAAATGCCATGTCATTTTAAAACCACTAAAAAAAATTGTGCTTGAAACATCATATACAATTAGTGTGACATGTCTAGAGTATATTTGAAGTTCGACGTATGGCAAAAATGCAAACGGTCATGTCCAAAAGTGCGAAACTCGGTCGTTTGTAATCAATTCAATTTTTTATTCGAAACTCCTAGGTTAGGGACTCAAATTTAACTTGGTTAGTGTTCTTAAAACCGTATTTAAGTTAGGAATCAATGAAAGTGGTTTCGTGTGATTCCGATAAGCACACAGAAAGATTATACCTCAAAAACCGAAGGTTGCGCAAACTGATTTCGAAATATGCTTGGACTTACCGAGTTATTTTGGCTCGATGGGAGGGCTGCAACGTATCCCAACATGCTAGGACATATGAAGGGAAGGGAATGTGAGAGTCTCGGCCTATTTGTGCGACCACAGGATGTCTTCGGGAGTTGGTTCTCGGCTGTCTAATCCTTGTCGCTGCGCAAACAAGAAAACGTCAAAGCAAAAGGGAGCCTTCCGGCAAAGCTACGAGGCTACGAAAGGTGGTAATTGAAGTCCTTCTCGTCTTTGGACGAGGGAGGGCAGATCCTAGATGCCGGAGAGAGAGAGAAGGCCTCGAGCATGGAGACGGCGAGGGGAGGACGTCGGAGGTTGTCCGGGGTCGCCGTTGTTTCTTTTTGCCGCAGCCGTCACGACTTGTGAAACCGGAACGTGTCCTCCGCGGTTAGGCTGGTCGGGGGGGGTCTCCATTGCTCCACGAGCTTACCTTGATCGAGAGGCTCGTCGGGTGGAGAGGGGAGGCTCGAAGAAACGCTTGGTGGGGGAAGCTTTTTTGTGTGTATGTTCCTCTCTACCCCCTTCTTTTTTTTATGGCTGATTTATAGCAGCCATAAGAAAGGGAATCGTTTGTAACCGATGTAGGTTACGAAACCCATTGATTTTCGTCATCAAGTCGGAGCATTGAAGGTTATTGAAGATGAGGTGAATTTTGAATGGCATTGAAAGCTTCCGTTACGAATTTGGGGTATTTACAATTGTCCTCGTGCTCGGGCTTTCTGGCCTAGCGATGTGTTCAGCGAGCGTGGGTCCCGACACGACCTTGCAAGACTGGAACTGCTCCATCCTCATCTCCAAGCCGGGCGAGAGCAATTATGCCAACAGCGTGGAATATGTCCTCGACGACATGGCAACAGTTACAGCAAGCTATCCTGGCTACGATTACCGTACATGGGCTCCATATCCTCCATTCGTTGCCTACAGTCATTCCACGTGCAACCCTGCGCTCAGTGTTAATGATTGCATAACCTGCGTGACCACTGCTAAAACCTTCTTAAAGATGAAGTGCCTCTACAGCCTCACCGCAGAGATGTATCTGAAGGAGCTCCATGAGTTACAGTTGGCATCCAATGTGATTCCCACCCCGCTTCCCCCTGCCGCTGTGGCTATCAAAACCTGTCGCTGAGTTAATAAAATGGCCAAGTTCTACTACTTTGAGCCACCTCTTTGTATTCAACTTCAACCGTGAAGAGTAAAATCGTGGGTCACGCGTTACCTAAATACACAACTCGCGAATATAACAAGAACCAAAACAAGGAGAAATGATAAAGCTGCAGAATACAGAAGAAATCAGATAGGATAATGATATGTCGTTACAGAATTTATGCGCATAGGGAAACAATTCAAAAACTTTACATAAATTTAGTATATTTTCATGTGAAATCATAGAATGAAAATTTAGTAAAGTACAAATTTACATAAGTATGCATGCTCAGACTACCATCTTCGCATAAAATTTGTAGTTTACACGGAGTGAATTCCTGCATCTTTTTATGTAATCCCGCTGTCTCCTTGGCGACGCGCTTCTTGATTGCTGTTCTACACATGAGAGGGCTAGCTATGGGCTGCACCATCGACCTTATAAACAAAAGCAAAAACAAAATATCTGTGAGCCGACCTTGTGAACTATGCATAAACTGTCATGTAAATGCCCAGCCGGGAGTCGTCGTGAAACTTTGTTTGACCTTGCCCCGAGTCATGGGTTACCAACGGGTACCACATTCAGAATCACAATGGGCGAAAGGAAGAGCTGGATTGACAACGGAAAGTCTTGTGTATATATATACCCCGTCCGGATGATGGCCACAAACCACCAAAGGTTAATATATATCCCACCGATGGAAATTCTTCCCAGAATCATTGTCCCTTGTTCAGCAAGCCTGGGTCACGCTAACAACATGAGTACCTGACAAGAATGGAGTTGCTGCTGCTGCTGCTCCGTCTCCAAGCCGGGTGAGAGCAAATATCACCCACACACAGGCTCTGAAACTGTAAGTACACGAAAACAAAAATAATAACCCAAACTCCCCCTGCCATGCCACTCAGTCCACGTGATTTTCATTATTTGAAACATGGGGACGCATACATTCCCACGCGCTCATCACCCAAAATTTCTCCTCCTTTTTTCTCCTAAGAGGAAAAACTGAAAACAGGCCTTACTCCCCTGTCCTGTCCGCCACCACCGCCATGTTCTTCACCCTCTATATGTAATATAAGAAAGAGGAGTAGTAATAGTAGTAGTAGTTCACATGACGGAACAGGCGTTTGGGCTATCGTCGCTGAACATCTGTGGAGGGTATGCAGCTGCCAATGGTGGGTACTGATGATACTGCTTATACGCTTGTCCTCTACCCCTGTATAACTCCATGGGGAAGAACCTTGGCATGTAATAAGGAGGGCAGTACAAGTTCTCCTTCTTCTTCAGCTCCATCCCCACCATCATTTCCACCAACTCTTCCTCCCCAGTGGCTGCACTTTCCCAACCCTCCTCCCCCTCCTCCTCCTCCTCTCCTTCTCCTTCCCTTCTCCTTCCTCCTTCCCCTGCTTCCCTCCCCCTGCTTCCTTCCCTGCCTTCTCCTTCTTCTTCCCTCCCTCCTCTCCTGCAGCCTCCTCCTCTTCCTTCCCTGCCTCCTCCTCTTCCTTCCCTGCCTCCCCCTCTTTCTTCTGCTCCTGCGGAGGCTTCGGCTCCCGCTCCCACTCCTGCTCCTGCTCCACTATGGCCGCGTGCTTCACCGTCCTCTTGTATACGTATTCCACCAGCTTGGCCGGTTCAAACACTCCCTTCACCGACACCTGGGATCTCTATGAGTGATGGACATTCTCTCGACATTGTTGCGATGAGACTCTTTAGCCTTAGTTTGTTTCACTCTCGAAGGATCCAGTTCTTCATCAAGCTGACTTCTTTTTGGCTTTGTTGAAAAGATAGCTGCAATAAAGTGTGTTAACTGGATGAAGTTATGGTAAATAGCTGGTTAGGTTACGTTTTGCATAAGTCCCAGTGGAGGACTCTCTGATAGACTAATTCCTCCATGTCCCGGGGTTACCCATCGGTAGCTTTGGAAGACAGTCAGTATTAAGTCTAGGTTCATGAGGAACCACGACAAGTTCAACGATATGGTCCAACTACCGGATATCTTCCCTAATCTTGCCAAAGGTTGCTGCGCAACTGCATTTGAAAGAAGTGTTGCAGCCCTTATTTGGCTCTAATAATGGAAAAAGATATCTTTTTGCTGATGACAAGAGTCGAACAACCTGCTCGAGTCTCGGAGAGGCGAATTGTGGCCCTCTCTTGTAGCTGTTGGTTGAATGATGCCCGAAAAGGGAGTGCGGTACGCCGGACAAAGTTGATTTGGCGAGCGCAATGTTGCAGGTTGTATACCAAAAAAATCATTCATGCCTTGTCTACCGCCTTTGAATTTATCTATTGGAAGCAATTAATCGTGGATTCAAATTGGTCAAGGGGACAAGCTGAACGATGATATGAGCTTGTCGAGAGTACAAGCGGATTGAGGATCTTTAAAGGGCAGCTAAGGGGATATGTTGTAAAGCTCGACGACGGTTACCATAACAGAGGCACATCCTTGAGAAGACATTTTAGGTTATTAACGTACGATGGTTACCTTGATAAATACACGTTCTTTGACATACCGTATAATTAGGAATAGTATTTGACTATGAAGAAGCATGACAATCATTTTTACCCGGACTGAAAAGGGAGAGTACGGCGAATTTCCTCCGTGTTTCTGCTCATATTTCGTTGTGTCCTGATTTCTTTAAGGCGACTACATGTCTCTTTTCGTTTTAAATCGTGCTTGTCCAATATTTTCTGACGCATGCGCGATGTTGCGGGCAACAGCAGAGAGTTAGGAAACCACACAATGATGCTAAGGAGCGGCAGAAACCGAAGTTCCGAACTATTTGAATAGATAAACCGGATGATCACACCTCGAGGCATGCAGGCCATCCGAAAGTTAAAAAAGAAATGGGGAAAAAGCCAAATGAGTCAATCGGCGCAAGACGTATACCACGGACAAATTACCACAAAATCAGATAGGACGGAGTAATCTGGGAGATGCCTGGTCAACCATTCATACCCATAGAAAAACACATTCACACAGATAAATGTTTTGTACAACAAAGATCTTGTTCTAAAATCACAATCTTCTTGTTTTAAAAGGATATTATTTTGGAGCCTATAAAAGTCCGTATCGGTCGCTGTTAACCCAGTGTAAATCAGGGCGGCGGCTGGTATCAAGTTTAGTCTCACAACTCTTCAAGTGGGTTTTGGGGTGGGAATTTCTTCAAAATACAGTTGACCAAATCCAAAACAACCCCTCTTCATAAATAACAACACAACCCTCTCATCAATTCCTCCCCCCCTCCCCACTTCTCATCAATTCCTTCCCCCTCCCTCTCTCTGCAAACAGACAACCGTATGTCTACCTTATCCACACCAAAAGCTTCCATCCCCGCGACTGCTGCAATGATCGCCGTTTTCGATCTAGGCCTAGCCCTGGAGGCTCTCCCTGATCAACATCACCAACAACCACAACCACAACCACAATCCCCTGCAGGTCGTCGTCATAGCAAGGAGGACGCCGTGACCTTGTCGGCGGTTGCTGGCGTCGTCGGTGAGGAGGCCGCGTGTCCTTTCTGCATGGAGGGGTTGGGGGATGGTGCGGAGGGGGTTTTGAAGCAGGGGCGGTGCGGACACGTGTTCCATGACGTTTGTGTGTTGACCTGGGTTTCTGATTGTTATGGCAATGATTCTTGCCCTCTTTGTAGATGTAAGATCGTGTAGGTTTAGGGTGGATGAGACTTTCCTCTCTCTATTTCTTTCTTTCTTTCTTTTGGTATTGTATTGTATGTCGTTGGTTCATCCTAATAAATACGGATATAGTGAGTTTTTACAGTTAATATATATATCTTGTCCCTTTTGATGAAAATTTCGAGGCTAGGGAAAGATCTTGTAACAACGTCTGGAATCATTTAATGGCTATGATTAATTTTTTTTTAATCGAACGATTGATATATTAAGAAGTTTATTGTTTATGGTTTAATAGGTATAATATTTAACTTTTAATGTTTAATGTTTCAGATTTAATGTTAATTATAATATTTAATGTTTAATTTATGGTTTAATTTTTTTTTATTATTTATGGTTTAACATTTATGTTTTTTCATATTTTAGATTTCACATTTCAAGTTTAATGTTTTGAATTTATAACTTATTATTCAATTTTCAATATTTATAGTTTAACATTTAAGGTTTATGGCTTTTATATTTATAATTTAACATAGGGTTTATTGTTTAACTTTTAATATTTATGGTTTAATTTAATATTTTTGGATTTTATAATTTAGTGTATTGTTAATTAAATGTAATGTTTTAAAGTGTAAAAGTATCTAAAAAGTAATTATATAGAGTAATGTCAATTTTTCCCTTACCATAATTAAAATAATATAAAATAAGAAAAATTAAAGGTTAAATTAAAATTAGATACATCTCATCTCATCTCATCTGTAAAATGGAGAGGATCTGGATACCAATGTCGAAGCCTAAGCAATTATATGTGGAGAAATTAGTGAATTCTCCAAGGACACTAGAGGAATGCCAGTTTTAATTTGACCCAATAAAGATCACCGCTGGGTAGCCTGAGGGGAATCCGGGTGGCCATGGCCCCTCGCTTTTAAAAAATTTAGAAATTACCTTTAATTTTTTTTTTTATTTTTTATTCTTTAAATTTATAAGTTATTTTAACTTGGTCCCTCGAACTTTTTAAAAGTTGAATTTGGCCTTTTTTAAGTTAAAAACTTCTAGCTTTCGTCAGTGGAGATCACGTACCATAAAATTGAAATCGAGGGACTTCTAAAGTTAAGTTGGGGGTGGTTTTCAGTAATCGGAAGCTACAAAGAGGATTAGAGAGAACTTGTACAAAAGTGTGGTGCCCCTGGATAAATTTTCCAGAATTCAGGGGTTTCTTAGGGATGAGTTCGTCTCATGCCTGGGTGTTTTATCATATGAAGGGAAGGAAAGCATTCATTCCCTGGGTCATTTGGGAACAAGTCATGATGTCTCTATCAAAATAATTAATTTAAAAAAAAAAAAAACATGTATGAGTAACATGCGAATCCTATGGAGTTCGATTATAATTAGAGTTAATATGATCAAAAGTCGGGTGGGTGGCTACTAACCGCCAAATAATAAAATGTTGTCCCTCCCCCAAAACAACTTGTCACATGGCCGTGGAATTTCAGAGGGATGATCTGTGTCAATTATCTTCTCATGCATGTTCCTTTCTTAATAATTAACAACTGTCGAATGCCCACAAAAGTCAAAAGGTCAATCCCATAACTCATTCCCTTTAAACACCTCCCCAATTGTTTCCTTCTTTAAATTTTATTCTTTCATCCCCATAACTCATTCATTCCCAATTCACAAAATCACTCGTTCCTTTTGAATTAGTGAACTGATTTGATATTCAAACATTTGACTCTCTTAAATAATAATTTCTAGTTCCCCTCTCAGGGAACGCCGGAAAACACTGCCGGAGTTGGTGGTAATACGGCTTTTTAAATATTGTTATGACCGGAGGATCACCCATGTCCGGGGTTAATATGACTTCCCTACAACTTGTACCAGAATATTAACAATTGAATGCATGGGAATTTAAAAAAAAAAAAGAGTGAGAGAGCTTCAACGAGACCCTTTCCACCATTTGCCCAAATAAAGAAAAAATTGGATTTGCTGAAGCGAAATTTTCAACTTCAAAAGTGTGTGTACATGGGAAAAAAAAAATTAAATAAAAAACAAAACACTGGGAAAGAGTCATTCAAACAACATTAGCTCAGCCATGGATTAAAATAAAAATCGAAGTAAGACCCCGTACCAATGCCTGTCACGCGTTTACTTTATTTCATAAACCACACTATTCCAATATCATATTTACACTTACGGTCGAGAATATTATGTCTTTTCCACTCCTCCCAACTCTGTACGATTATTTAGAGTACACGTGCTAAGTCAGCCCCTCCCTACAACATCTATTGGAAAATATTTACGACGTCTGGGTGTAAGTATGGAACTCCGTTTTCTTTACAGAGTCTGATCTTCAGAAATTCGTTGTCGGTGATGGCCATTTCTCTGTCTGAATGGAGTGGAGCTTCATGTACTAGAGAAAAGGGGAGACTGGCGAATTCGTCTACTGTGTTGATGGATGCCATTGCCTGTAGCCTTGAGTCGAAATACCAGTACCTGCGAAAAAGATAAACTGAATATGGGGTTATATCGCCGAACTTGAAGTATTTGTCTTGGTGAGCTTCAATCCACATCTTCCACTGTATTAGTGGGGCAAACCACGATAGTACTTCAGCTAAGTGAGAGTGAGGCCTTCTGTGTGGCGTAAAAGTATAGAGATCTCCCAATTGTCCCAGATAAGTGAGTAGTTCTTCGGTGGGAAATTCAAGAGCCATTATGTACTTATGCAGGAGATACCATAAGAGCCATTTTAGTTCTTCAGGAAAGATACTCATTGGCTCAATAGATATGACTCTGAGGAAAGGGTAGCAGGGATGTAGTCCTTGTTCTGGGAACATCATTCGTCCGTATTTGCTAAAAGTCCTTTCCAGGTATCGTTTTACCATGAGGCCAGCATTGGCAAGGACTTCTTCCACGTGTTCCTTGTTATCATAGTGGATAATCTCTGGAGGAAGAATCCTCCTCATATCCAAAGGTTTAGGCACATATGTGCGTATCATGGCCTGCAAGCTTGGAACTTCATGTAGTGAAGGATTAGATATATCAAAGGGCCGGGAAAGAAAGTCAGCAACCACATTGGTCCTTCCTTTGATATGTTTGGCAGTGAAGGTGTACTGGGAAAACCATTCTGAGAGTCTGAGTAGCTGTGCATTTGGTATCTTCTTCTGTGTGAACTTAATCATAGATGGGAAAGAAGACATGTCACTTTCAACAATAAAATGATGGCCAATGAGGTGGAACTCAAATTTTTTAATGCCATACTTGACTGCTAGAATTTCCTTCATTGTTGAGTGATAGTGTTGCTCAGCTGTATTAAATCTCCCAGACTTATAGGCACATACCTGCCGTTTACCATTCTTTTCCTCTAAGAGGATGGCGGCCCAAAATTGATCACTCGCATCTGTTTGGAGGATGCGGATTCCATCTAAAGGTATCTGCAAGGGAGGAAGCATCTGTAAATGGGTCTTTAGGTATTTAACTGCTTCGGTTTGGGCTGGTCCCCAGGGTGACGAATCCTTCTTGAGTTGGGCCTCTAATGGACTGGTGTACCTGCTGATGTTAGGAACAAAATCTCTCAGGTAATTAACAATTCCCAAAAACTGTTGGACTTGTTTCTTTGTAAGATTTGTGTCTGGGAATTTTAATAATTCTTGGGCTATATGAGGTTCAGGGTGATATTGTCCGTTCGATAGGCTCATTCCCAAGAATTCCACTGAATGTTCAAAGAGTCTCATCTTTTTCTCTGAGAGCATTATGCCATGTTCCTGTACAAGGCCTGCAAATTGTCCTAGCAGTTTCTCATGTGAAGGCCTGTCTGGGCTGAATAGCAGGATGTCATCAATATAGACAAGTGCAGAGTCTAAGATCGGTTCAAAGATCTTTATCATAGCTTTCTGGAAAAGTGATGGGGCAGTTTTTAGTCCAAAGGGCAAAACTGTCCATTGGTAATGTCCATCAGGGATGCAAAATCCCGTTTTCCATTTATCATCAGGGTGTATGCCAAGTTGCCAAAAACCACTTTTAAGGTCAAACTTCGAAAAGATTTTTGCTTTGGCAAGTGAAGAGAACAATACCGTTCGTCTTGGCACAGGAAACTTATCATCCTGTAGGAACTGATTTAGAGGCTGATAATTTATAACTAACCTCCGTTTTCCCCTGATCTGTTCGGAACGCTTGTTTACGTAAAATGCTTCGCATGCCCACTGTGAGTCTGTTGGCTCAATTAATCCCTGCTGCAATAAAGAAGCACATTCTTTCTTAGCAGCTTTAGTATCATCAGGATTCATACCTGAATGACTAGCCTTTGTGGGATTAATGTCTTCATTCTGCTTGAATGGCAGCCGAACAAAGAACTTTGAGTTCTTCCATAATGGATGAGGGCATTTCTGTAGAAACTCTTCATGACTTTCTGCAAATGATGGGCTGAACAATTGTTTCATTCTTTCTGCAGGCTCAATGGAAAATATCCGGGTTAGTGATGTGTATGGTTTGAAATTTCCATGATATTTGAGGCCTGTAGACAAGATCATCAACTCTGGTAATTTGTGCAGAATGTTCCATCCAAGTACTATATCTCTCCCTGGAAGATCTGTGACATATAAGGAGGATTGGATAATGCAGTTGTGAAAAAGCTTTATCTTTAAATTCTTAGTCTTGTGAGTGGTATGGAACACGTCACTTGATGCAGCCACAAATTTCTTCATGTATGGAACTAGGAATTGTGGCGGTACAAGAATCGGGTTAATCATGCTTTCTGCTGCTCCAGTGTCTATGAAGGCAATGGCAGTAACTGGTCTATGGTACTTGGAAAAATATACCTGGACCTTTATATGTGGTGCCATTTGAGAAGCAGCAATGAGTGGGAGCTGTTGGGGTGAATCTTCTGTATGAGGTTCTTCCTCATCAGAGTCTCCTGTAACAATGATGGTACCATTATTGGATTCTTCAGAAGGTACTTGCCTTATAGGAATGATGGGGAGGTTCTGTCCTTCTGGATGAACTCTGATGGTGTATATTCCCTCTTCAGTATCTGTTTCTGAAAATTCTCCTTCAAGACAAAAAACTGTCTTTTTAGTTGGGAATTCTTCTAAGGAGAAAAGAGATTCAAGATCATCATCCCTCAGGGATGTCTGGGTGCATTCTTCAATTTGCGCCATTAAGCCTTTTCCCCTTCTGGGGCAGTTTTTTGCAAAGTGGTCAGGCTTATTGCAAATGAAGCATCTGGTGGACTTCCTTTGTGGTCCAACCTTCTTCTTGAACCTAAGAAACCTCTTCCACTTCTTTGGGAACCTGCGTGATTTTTTAGGGAAATTCTTTCCTTTGGAGGAGTCCTTCTTCCCATGCTTTATCTTGTGATGCTTAGGTCCTGGAGCACAAGAGCACAAGTCTTTGGTGGTACACTTAATTTTGTACCTGTTTTTCTTGGCCCGGCAGACTTGGTCTAGACGTTTGTCTTGATTCAGAAATCCTTGAATGATTTCTTTCCTCTGGCATAGTTCATTGACCCCAGAGATGATTTCTTGTTGAATTTGTCCAACCGTTAGTTGAGCAATCCTAACATTCTTGCTGATAAGACTTTTCTCAACCATAGCAGATATAGGTGGTTCTATCGAGGATAAAAATACAGGTTTGTATGTATTGTCTCCTCCTAAATGCAAGAATAGATGCAGCATTCTTTGGAAATGTTTATCCAAATCTTGTACCTTGTACGAGCAGCATCTTCGCTGGAAGAATTCTGTCCTTTTCTCTTCTAGGAGGTCATTTGGGTTGCCAATTAGATGAAGGTGGAGGTTGTTCATAAAGTCTGGTAAAGTCATGTTTACCATCTGGATTTGATCTTGTTCTGAGAACAGATTCCACCATGTCTGCAAGGTGCCATGAAAATTGGAGGTCAAGTCTGTAAGGATATCAGAGGTGTTATATACAGTTACCCTTTTGTGAATACACCACGCAAGAAAATCTTGTATGCGCTGAGGCCATTGGTGTCGTGGTATGTCATCAAAGGTAAACTTGGTATTTCCCTCTGTTCTCCTAGGAGGAGTTTCTTCCATTGATTCATCTGACTGTACTTCAACATCAGATCCAGTTCACAGACCCGAACCATGTTCACATGCTTCAGTGTGCGCTCCACCAGCAAGAACATCAAGACGACGGAATATACTGGGAAGACATTGCACAAGACTTCCTAAACAAGGTAGACCTTTCCTGCCATGGTAAGTTAGTGCAAGTCTAATGGCTCCAAAGTGGAGATGAGTATATCCTCTTTCAATCCA
The DNA here is from genome assembly GCA_029817715.1 of Melastoma dodecandrum. Classification (NCBI taxonomy): domain Eukaryota; kingdom Viridiplantae; phylum Streptophyta; class Magnoliopsida; order Myrtales; family Melastomataceae; genus Melastoma; species Melastoma dodecandrum. The sequence continues at coordinate 6,484,333 of JARUPY010000607.1, read as the reverse complement.
TTGTTTAGGGAATTCAGCAGGCAGTTGTAGGGACACAAATTGTTCCTTGTGTGTGGCCCAAATGGGGTGTTGGCTGAATTTGCTAGCCTGGACATACTCGAGTACCTTGGATGAGGGATGTCTTATCAACGTCCGAATACTTCTAATGGGATTCAGAGAGGGCCTGGTGAAGGCAGCATATGGGTTGAGGAGAGGAAGCTTTGTTTCCTCCCATTCTTCCTTATGGGTTATCTCATATAACCCTCCAAGCTTATCAGAAGTAGAGGTTCTTATACTAAGGCCTGATTCTAATGTGATGGGAGCATTCATCACGGTAGAGCTAGTATGAGTAGTGTTATCCATGGTGGTGTGGGCAAGGTGCTTCTCCAGGTGGGGTTCCTAGTCTAGATCTCTCACTCCCCTCGAAAAGAAGAAAGGAAAAGGCTCTGATACCAAAATCCAAAATAGCAAAAGGCTTTGAGATAGGATTCAAACTTAAACCATAGCTTTGTGGGATAACTTGTGGTCGTCCAAAGCTTAGTAGACTGGCAGGGTCTGGTTGTTTGTTTAGATCCACCTGCTTGTCCTCTATAATCTTGATTTGCCTTTTAAGCTTAGCGATCTCATCATCTGGGTCAGACCTGAAATAAGAAGGATATTTACCCTTTTCAAAGTTCTCTAACCTCTTATGAAGGGATTGGAGCATCGCCTGGTTTTTATCCTGATGAGCATCTATCTTTGCATTGAGTCGTGCTTCTGTTCCTGTCAAAAGTTCTTGAACAGTGTCTATTTTTCTGCAGATAGTGTTGAGTCCTGCATTTTGTGCTAAGGCATTTTGGCTTTGCCAATTGAGGACATGTTCTGCAGTACTATTTCTCAGGGGGTTTCCCTGTGCATCAACACCTGTCGGAATAGGAATTTTGGAACAATACTTAATACCGTCAATGGTTTGCTCATTTTGAGTTGGGAAGTTCAACTCTCCAGGTCTTCCCATCATCATGATCTCTAATGGGGTGCTGGTGGGTATTGGCTTTACAGCCTCTTGAGCACAACTGGTGGGTGTTGCCTCACCTAGGATTATCTGCGAAGAAGGGTTTTTCTTCTGCCACTTAAGAATATTTCGGTAGCAAGGTAATACCTTTGAGGGCTTCTTTTTAGGCCGTAACCGTGGGGCCTGGTCAATCAGGAACTGCCATGCTCCATAATCTGTTTTGATTTGGGGAGCGGCATCTGTCTCATCATCTTTGAAGGGTCTTTGATCCTGATCATCATCACTTTCAGAGTCAGAGTCAACAGGTTTTCTTTGTGACTTCTTTTTTTTCCTGGTATCCTCATCATCGCTTGAGAGATGCTCATCTTTGCATCCGCAAATGTCTGAGGAACAAACATCCCAGTAACAGTGGTCAGTTGCTGGGTCTCTGAAGTGATACGTTTCTTGTCCCTGTTCATCAAAAGAATGGATGATACGGTTAAGGGGACCAGGCTTCTTCTGCCGAGGAAGAGGTTGCATCATGAACATAGTCGGGAAGATCGAAGGAGTTGGGGCATCCTTTTCATGTGTCCGGTCAAACTTGATGATTACTGAGCCGTCTTTATTTCTGATGAACTTTGGTTCAGACGACTGGATGGGTTTGACCTTCTGTTGAGTTCTTTCATAGTTGGTGATCCATCTTTAAGGCAAAGTTTAAGAAGGTCATCTCTGCTGATCTGCCTGGGTACATATAAGCATGTAGGGGCTTGTGAGTTATGGTAATCGCTTCGAATAAGTAAAGCATCACCGTTATTGTCAGCAACGTTGAGGTCTAGTGCATGATTTTGCACTCTGTAAGCCATCTGGTAGTGCATGGTTGCTTCTATGGAATTTTCATCCTGTTCCAGTCACAGCAAGAATGGCCCTTTTGGACGTCAGATACAGGGAATATCAACATGCTTGTATAGGCACTGTAGAAACAACACTAAATGCTGGGACAGTATTTGTTACACTTTTCCAAGTACCATAGACCAGTTACTGCCATTGCCTTCATAGACACTGGAGCAGCAGAAAGCATGATTAACCCGATTCTTGTACCGCCACAATTCCTAGTTCCATACATGAAGAAATTTGTGGCTGCATCAAGTGACGTGTTCCATACCACTCACAAGACTAAGAATTTAAAGATAAAGCTTTTTCACAATTGCATTATCCAATCCTCCTTATATGTCACAGATCTTCCAGGGAGAGATATAGTACTTGGATGGAACATTCTGCACAAATTACCAGAGTTGATGATCTTGTCTACAGGCCTCAAATATCATGGAAATTTCAAACCATACACATCACTAACCCGGATATTTTCCATTGAGCCTGCAGAAAGAATGAAACAATTGTTCAGCCCATCATTTGCAGAAAGTCATGAAGAGTTTCTACAGAAATGCCCTCATCCATTATGGAAGAACTCAAAGTTCTTTGTTCGGCTGCCATTCAAGCAGAATGAAGACATTAATCCCACAAAGGCTAGTCATTCAGGTATGAATCCTGATGATACTAAAGCTGCTAAGAAAGAATGTGCTTCTTTATTGCAGCAGGGATTAATTGAGCCAACAGACTCACAGTGGGCATGCGAAGCATTTTACGTAAACAAGCGTTCCGAACAGATCAGGGGAAAACGGAGGTTAGTTATAAATTATCAGCCTCTAAATCAGTTCCTACAGGATGATAAGTTTCCTGTGCCAAGACGAACGGTATTGTTCTCTTCACTTGCAAAAGCAAAAATCTTTTCAAAGTTTGACCTTAAAAGTGGCTTTTGGCAACTTGGCATACACCCTGATGATAAATGGAAAACGGGATTTTGCATCCCAGATGGACATTACCAATGGACAGTTTTGCCCTTTGGACTAAAAACTGCCCCATCACTTTTCCAGAAAGCTATGATAAAGATCTTTGAACCGATCTTGGACTCTGCACTTGTCTATATTGATGACATCCTGCTATTCAGCCCAGACAGGCCTTCACATGAGAAACTGCTAGGACAATTTGCAGGCCTTGTACAGGAACATGGCATAATGCTCTCAGAGAAAAAGATGAGACTCTTTGAACATTCAGTGGAATTCTTGGGAATGAGCCTATCCAACGGACAATATCACCCTGGACCTCATATAGCCCAAGAATTATTAAAATTCCCAGACACAAATCTTACAAAGAAACAAGTCCAACAGTTTTTGGGAATTGTTAATTACCTGAGAGATTTTGTTCCTAACATCAGCAGGTACACCAGTCCATTAGAGGCCCAACTCAAGAAGGATTCATCACCCTGGGGACCAGCCCAAACCGAAGCAGTTAAGTATCTAAAGACCCATTTACAGATGCTTCCCCCTTTACAGATCCCTTCAGATGGAGTCCGCATTCTCCAAACAGATGCGAGTGATCAATTTTGGGCCGCCATCCTCTTAGAAGAAAAGAATGGTAAACGGCAGGTATGTGCCTATAAGTCTGGGAGATTTAATACAGCTGAGCAACACTATCACTCAACAATGAAGGAAATTCTAGCAGTCAAGTATGGCATTAAAAAATTTGAGTTCCACCTCATTGGCCATCATTTTATTGTTGAAAGTGACATGTCTTCTTTCCCGTCTATGATTAAGTTCACACAGAAGAAGATACCTAATGCACAGCTACTCAGACTCTCAGAATGGTTTTCCCAGTACACCTTCACTGCCAAACATATCAAAGGAAGGACCAATGTGGTTGCTGACTTTCTTTCCCGGCCCTTTGATATATCTAATCCTTCACTACATGAAGTTCCAAGCTTGCAGGCCATGATACGCACATATGTGCCTAAACCTTTGGATATGAGGAGGATTCTTCCTCCAGAGATTATCCACTATGATAACAAGGAACACGTGGAAGAAATCCTTGCCAATGCTGGCCTCATGGTAAAAAGATACCTGGAAAGGATTTTTAGCAAATACGGACGAATGATGTTCCCAGAACAAGGACTACATCCCTGCTACCCTTTCCTCAGAGTCATATCTATTGAGCCAATGAGTATTTTTCCTGAAGAACTAAAATGGCTCTTATGGTATCTCCTGCATAAGTACATAATGGCTCTTGAATTTCCCACCGAAGAACTACTCACTTATCTGGGACAATTGGGAGATCTCTATACTTTTACGCCACACAGAAGGCCTCACTCTCACTTAGCCGAAGTACTATCGTGGTTTGCCCCACTAATACAGTGGAAGATGTGGATTGAAGCTCACCAAGACAAATACTTCAAGTTCGGCGATATAACCCCATATTCAGTTTATCTTTTTCGCAGGTACTGGTATTTCGACTCAAGGCTACAAGCGATGGCATCCATCAACACAGTAGACGAATTCGCCAGTCTCCCCTTTTCTCTAGTTCATGAAGCTCCACTCCATTCAGACAGAGAAATGGCCATCACCGACAATGAATTTCTGAAGATCAGACTCTGTAAAGAAAACGGAGTCCCATACTTAGACCCAGACGTCGTACTTCAACATCAGATCCAGTTCACAGACCCGAACCATGTTCACATGCTTCAGTGTGCGCTCCACCAGCAAGAACATCAAGACGACGGAATATACTGGGAAGACATTGCACAAGACTTCCTGAACAAGGTAGACCTTGGCCCAAGCTCATCAGGCCCATCCGGCCCAAATCCAGAATCTTCATCAGCGGGTCCCTCATCAACTCAAAAAAGAGGTTCAGAACACTTTCCCGACAATCGAGGAAAGCGACCAAGAGAGTAGCCGCCCACGAGGAATAGAGAAGATGCCTTAGCGATAAGGCCGGCACAAGCAGCCAATTAACTTTCCAAAAGCTGCAAGATTCCTCCGCAAATTTCGCTCCACTAATTTAGCTTTACAGCTTTTCGCATAGTGAAATCTTTGTAATATAAATAGACACTCCCACCAGAGGAGGAAGGGAGAGCAATTTCCATTCAGAGCAAATACACAAGTAGTTTTCCATTATCCATGATGGTGTGGGCAAGGTGCTTCTCCAGGTGGGGTTCCTAGTCTAGATCTCTCACTCCCCTCGAAAAGAAGAAAGGAAAAGGCTCTGATACCAATAATACGACTGTCACGAAACAGAACAACTCAAGGATAGAAAGACACTGAAGCTGACATCTAATCAGAGAAAGAAACGAAGAATTGTACAAAGACAGACATCTAATCAGATAAAGAGAGAAGAATTGTACAAAGACAGAAGCTTCGACCACCAGAACAGAACAACGCGAGAGTTGCTCAAGGTCGGAAATAAGGCAGCGGAAAAATACAAGGATAAAATTTTTCTAAAAGGATATCCGAGTCCTTTTAGATAAGAGGAAGCAGAATATTTAAAATTAGGCAGTAGATAGATACAGATGTTGCTTGATATACCAAGCAAGATACTGCCGATACTGGACATGGTTGCGGAGGGAAATCCATCCGCCACATAAATCCCAAGGGTTGAGGAAGATCCATTCCTCACCTGGTTCCATGCAGTTGAAATAGGAAAACTGGGCCTCAATTGTGTGAAGTACACAGTTTCGGGCCTTATAGTCTATGTACTCATCTAATGCAGTGATGGTACGGGTGAAATGTTTAAGAGTTTTCTTCTTCTTCCAGAGTGGCTCGTCATATTGTCGACGAATGCTGTGGAAGTGGCTACGTAAGACATCACTATTGGGAAAGGGGGGTTTGCGGAAACGCTGTCTTCCTAGTGGAGGTCTCATCACACCTACTATCAGTGGCCGCGACCTGCGCCTGGCAGCCCTCCTGGCTATAACGGCAAGTGGTCCTTATGGCAGTCGATAGCTTTATGGTTCTGAGAGAACTCTACCGGGTTAACAGTGTACTGCAAACATCCATTTCACAATTAGAGTTTTAAACAGCCAAAATCACAATACTCATCACAAGATTTAGAGTTTGTCTGGGGAAGAGTCCTTTCCTTAACAGGTCATACCATCATACTGAATGACATAGACACAAGATAGCAAGGCTGATAAGAAGGACTTGCCAGTTTTAATCAAATATAAACATCAACAAAGGTGATAGAGGATAGATAATTAAAACAAAGCAGAACCTGGAAAACTCTGGGAACAAAAGTGATAAAATGAACACAAGATAAAGCACACGATGGGTGCTGGACAGAATAGTCATGAATTTGGGTTTTCTGGGTTTTGCAGATGTTTTTGGGTTTTCTGGGTTTTGCAGATGTTTTTGGGTTTATCGAAGGTGAGGGGGTTTCTGTAGAAACTCTTCATGACTTTCTGCAAAGGATGAGCTGAACAATTGTTTCATTCTTTCTGGACCTTTATATGTGGTGCCATTTGAGAAGCAGCAATGAGTGGGAGTTGTTGGAGTGAATCTTCTTTTTGAGGTTCTTCTTCATCAGAGTCCCCTGTAATAATGATGGTACCATTGTTGGATTCTTCAGAAGGTACTTGCCTTATAGGAATGATGGGGAAGTTCTGTCCTTCTGGATGAACTCTGATGGTGTATATTCTCTCTTCAGTATCTGTTTCTGAAAATTCTCCTTCAAGACAAAAAACTGTCCTTTTAGTTGGGAATTCTTCTAAGGAGAAAAGAGATTCAAGATCATCATCCCTCAGGGATGTCTGGGTGCATTCTTCAATTTGCGCCATTAAGCCTTTTCCCCTTCTGGGGCAGTTTTTTGCAAAGTGGTCAGGCTTGTTGCAGATGAAACATCTGGTGGACTTCCTTTGTGGTCCAACCTTCTTCTTGAACCTGAGAAACCTCTTCCACTTCTTTGGGAACCTGCGTGATTTTTTAGGGAAATTTTTTCCTTTGGAGGAGTCCTTCTTCCCATGCTTTGTCTTGTGATGCTTAGGTCCTGGAGCACAAGAGCACAAGTCTTTGGTGGTACACTTAATTTTGTACCTGTTTTTCTTGGCCCGGCAGACTTGGTCTAGACGTTTGTCTTGATTCAGAAATCCTTGAATGATTTCTTTCCTCTGGCATAGTTCATTGACCCCAGAGATAATTTCTTGTTGAATTTGTCCAACCGTTAGTTGAGCAATCCTAACATTCTTGCTGATAAGGCTTTTTTCAACCATAGCAGATATAGGTGGTTCTATCGAGGATAGAAATACAGGTTTGTATGTATTGTCTCCACCTAAATGCAAGAATAGATGCAGCATTCTTTGGAAATGTTTATCCAAATCTTGTACCTTGTACGAGCAGCATCTTCGCTGGAAGAATTCTGTCCTTTTCTCTTCTAGGAGGTCATTTGGGTTGCCAATTAGATGAAGGTGGAGGTTGTTCATGAAGTCTGGTAAAGTCATATTTACCATCTGGATTTGATCTTGTTCTGAGAACAGATTCCACCATGTCTGCAAGGTGCCATGAAAATTGGAGGTCAAGTCTGTAAGGATATCAGAGGTGTTATATACAGTTACCCTTTTGTGAATACACCACGCAAGAAAATCTTGTATGCGCTGAGGCCATTGGTGTCGTGGTATGTCATCAAAGGTAAACTTGGTATTTCCCTCTGTTCTCCTAGGAGGAGTTTCTTCCATTGATTCATCTGACTGTACTTCCTCCTGTCTATATGTGCTGGTTTCTGTCTCCTCTCTGTCTGCCATGAATACATGAGTCAATACTAAGGATGAGGTTTCTGAAGTAACATCAGATACCTGTTCTGATTCACCCGTAGAGGTGCTTTCCTCGGATGAGGAGGTGGTTTCTTCTGATGAGTTTTCAGAAGTGTGGGATTCCTCATACCTATTTGCCATGAGAATCTGGGAAGGCATAAATGGTGGAGACTGGGAGAAATAGCTTCCAATAGGGTCGTGGTTATCATAATAACCGTCAGAAGTATTTTCAGAAAGACTGGGTGAGGACTGGAGAGTAGTCGATGTTACCCATTTCCTTGTCGGGCAATCAAGAGAGTCCTGATGTCCTCGGATCATTAACTGTTGTGTCTGAGGGCTAGGACTAGACTGCGTCTCTGGACTGGGTGTTCGGTGTCTATCTGCAGGTTTGGAGCTTTCTGCCTTTCTCTTGCCTTCTCTAATCTCATTCTTTCTTCTGGATAACTTCTGCTGTTCTCTAATAACTTCTCTGATTTCTGCAGGATCTTTCTTTCCAACTTGTCCATACAGAGGAGGAGCATTAGAGGATACTTGCATAAATGAAGAAGTCCTGTTACCAAAATCCAAAATATCAAAAGGCTTTGAGATGGGATTCAAACTTAAACCATAGCTTTGTGGGATAACTTGTGGTCGTCCAAAGCTTAGTAGACTGGCAGGGTCTGGTTGTTTGTTTAGATCCACCTGCTTGTCTTCTATAATCTTGATCTGCCTTTTAAGCTTGGCGATCTCATCATCTGGGTCAGCCCTGAAATAAGAAGGGTATTTACCCTTTTCAAAATTCTCTAACCTCTTATGAAGGGATTGGAGCATCGCCTGGTTTTTATCCTGGTGAGCGTCTATTTTTGCACTGAGCCTGGCTTCTGTTCCTGTCAAAAGTTCTTGGACAGTGTCTATTTTTCTGCAGATAGTGTTGAGTCCTGCATTTTGTGCTAAAGCATTTTGGCTTTGCCAATTTAGGACATGTTCTGCAGTACTATTTCTCAGGGGGTTACCCTGTGCATCAACACCTGTCGGAATAGGAATTTTGGAACAATACTTAATACCGTCAATGGTCTGTTCATTTTGTGTTGGGAAGTTCAACTCTCCAGGTCTTCCCATCATCATGATTTCTGACGGGGTGCTGGTGGGTATTGGCTTTTCAGCCTCTTGAGCACAACCGGTGGGTGTTACCTCACCTAGGATTACCTGCGAAGAAGGGTTCTTCTTCTGCCACTTAAGAATATTTCGGTAGCAGGGTAATACCTTTGAGGGCTTCTTTTTAGGCCGTAACCGAGGGGCCTGGTCAATCAGGAACTGCCATGCTCCATAATCTGTCTTGATTTAGGGAGCGGCATCTGTCTCATCATCTTTGAAGGGCTTCTGATCCTGATCATCATCACTATCAGAGTCAGAGTCAACAGGTTTTCTTTGTGACTTCTTTTTTCTCCTGGTATCCTCATCATCGCTTGAGAGATGCTCATCTTTGCATCCGCAAATGTCTGAGGAACAAACATCCCAGTAGCAGTGGTCAGTTGCTGGGTCTCTGAAGTGATATGTTTCTTGTCCCCGTTCATCAAAAGAATGGATGATACGGTTAAGGGGATCAGGTTTCTTCCTCCGAGGAAGAGGTTGCATCATAAACATAGTCGGGAAGATCGAAGGAGTTGGGGCATCCTTCTCATGTGTCCGGTCAAACTTGATGATTACTGTGCCGTCTTTATTCCTGATGAACTTTGTTTCAGACGACTGGATGGGTTTGACCTTCTGTTGAGTTCTTTCATAGTTGGTGATCCACCTTTCAGGCAAGAGTTTGAGGAGGTCATCTCTGCTGATTTGCCTGGGTACATATAAGCATGTAGGGGCCTGTGAGTTATGGTAATCGCTTCGAATAAGTAAAGCATCACCGTTATTGTCAGCAACGTTGAGGTCGAGTGCATGATTTTGCACTCTGTAAGCCATCTGGTAGTGCATGGTTGCTTCAATGGAATTTTCATCCTGTTCTGGTCCTGCAATCTGGACCTGTACTTGTAAGGCATTCAGTATGTTGGAATCCTGTAGAGACATACAGAAGTTGGGATAAAGTGTAACAAATACTGTCCCAGCATTTAGTGTTGTTTCTACAGTGCCGATACAAGCATGTTGATATTCCCTGTATCTGACGTCCAAAAGGGCCATTCTTGCTGTGACTGGAAGACCTTTCCTGCCATGGTAGGTTAGTGCAAGTCTAATGGCTCCAAAGTGGAGATGAGTATATCCTCTGTCAATCCATTGTTTAGGGAATTCAGCAGGCAGTTGTAGGGACACAAATTGTTCCTTGTGTGTGGCCCAAATGGGGTGTTGGCTGAATTTGCTAGCCTGGACATACTCGAGTACCTTGGATGAGGGATGTCTTATCAACGTCCGAATACTCCTAATGGGATTCAAAGAGGGCCTGGTGAAGGCAGCATATGGGTTGAGGAGAGGAAGCTTTGTTTCCTCCCATTCTTCCTTATGGGTTATCTCATATAACCCTCCAAGCTTATCAGAAGTAGAGGTTCTTATACTAAGGCCTGATTCTAATGTGATGGGAGCATTCATCACGGTAGAGCTAGTATGAGTAGTGTTATCCATGGTGGTGTGGGCAAGGTGCTTCTCCAGGTGGGGTTCCTAGTCTAGATCTCTCACTCCCCTCGAAGAGAAGAAAGGAAAAGGCTCTGATACCAATAATCCAAAATATCAAAAGGCTTTGAGATGGGATTCAAACTTAAACCATAGCTTTGTGGGATAACTTGTGGTCGTCCAAATCTTAGTAGACTGGCAGGGTCTGGTTGTTTGTTTAGATCCACCTGCTTGTCTTCTATAATCTTGATTTGCCTTTTAAGCTTGGCGATCTCATCATCTGGGTCAGACCTGAAATAAGAAGGGTATTTACCCTTTTCAAAGTTTTCTAACCTCTTATGAAGGGATTGGAGCATCGCCTGGTTTTTATCCTGGTGAGCGTCTATCTTTGCACTGAGCCTGGCCCAAGCTCATCAGGCCCATCCGGCCCAAATCCAGAATCTTCATCAGCGGGTCCCTCATCAACTCAAAAAAGAGGTTCAGAACACTTTCCCGACAATCGAGGAAAGCGACCAAGAGAGTAGCCGCCCACGAGGAATAGAGAAGATGCCTTAGCGATAAGGCCGGCACAAGCAGCCAATTAATTTTCCAAAAGCTGCAAGATTCCTCCGCAAATTTCGCTCCACTAATTTAGCTTTACAGCTTTTCGCATAGTGAAATCTTTGTAATATAAATAGACACTCCCACCAGAGGAGGAAGGCAGAGCAATTTCCATTCAGAGCAAATACACAAGTAGTTTTCCACTATCCATGGCCGGCTAAACTTCTCCTAAGGTGTTATCCAGTAGTGGTGGTTCCCTAGATCGACGATCTCTCAAGAAACCCCCTCACCTTCGATAAACCCAAAAACATCTGCAAAACCCAGAAAACCCAAAAACATCTGCAAAACCCAGAAAACCCAAATTCATGACTATTCTGTCCAGCACCCATCGTGTGCTTTATCTTGTGTTCATTTTATCACTTTTGTTCCCAGAGTTTTCCAGGTTCTGCTTTGTTTTAATTATCTATCCTCTATCACCTTTGTTGATGTTTATATTTGATTAAAACTGGCAAGTCCTTCTTATCAGCCTTGCTATCTTGTGTCTATGTCATTTAGTATAATGGTATGACCTGTTTAAGGAAAGGACTCTTCCCCAGACAAACTCTAAATCTTGTGATGAGTATTGTGATTTTGGCTGTTTAAAACTCTAATTGTGAAATGGATGTTTGCAGTACACTGTTAACTCGGTAGGGTTCTCTCAGAACCGTAAAGCTATCGACTGCCATAAGGACCACTTGCCGTTATAGCCAGGAGGGCTGCCAGGCGCAGGTCGCGGCCACTGATAGTAGGTGTGATGAGACCTCCACTAGGAAGACAGCGGTTCCACAAACCCCCCTTTCCCAACAGTCCTGTCTTACGTAGCCACTTCCGCAGTATTTGTCGACAATACGACGAGCCACTCTGGAAGAAGAAGAAAACCCTTAAACACTTCACCCGTACCATCACTGCCTTAGATGAGTACATAGACTATAAGGCCCGAAACTGTGTACTTCACACAATTGAGGCCCAGTTTTCCTACTTCAGTTGCATGGAACCAGGTGAGGAATGGATCTTCCTCAACCCTTGGGATTTATGTGGCGGATGGACTTCCCTCCGCAACCATGTCCAGTATCGGCAGTATCTTGCTTGGTATATCAAGCAACATCTGTATCTATCTACTGCCTAATTTTAAATAATTTGTTTACTCTTATCTAGAAGGACTTGGATATCCTTTTAGAAAAATTTTATCCTTATATTTTCCGCTGCTTTATTTCCGACCTTGAGCAACTCTCGCGTTGTTCTGTTCTGGTGGTCGAAGCTTCTGTCTTTGTACAACTCTTTCTTTCTTTATCTGACTAGATGTCAGTCTGTCTTTGTACAACTCTTCGTTTCTTCTTTATCTGATTAGATGTCAGCTTCAGCAGTGTCTCTCTTTCCTTGAGTTGTTTCGTGACAGTCGTACTTTTGCTCTCGACATATTTCGGTAATTGTGAAAGCAATAATATAAAAACATACTAAAATATATATTTGAACCGTATTAAATGCTTGGTGGGTGTTAATTAAAGAGCACCTGACATTTCACAGTTGCAAAAAGTTATCTTTGCCCAACTTTAAGAAGTTCGTGGCTTTGGGATTTGCATTTGCTCTCAAGCACGAGAAAAACAGGGTGCCTGAGAAGTTTCGCCTTATGCGGGTCGTATTTTGGAAAATGAAAGAGAGAAAAATCGCCAAAAAAAAAATCTATCTCCATTTTTCCTAGAAGATTCTACTAATTAATTATAAGTCTAACGTAGTAATTTTCAAAATCAGAAAAAAATACGACGTAGACTTTGTCACAATATCTGAGTAATCATTAAAACTCAAGCCACCTAACAAAAGTGGAGTTTTGTTTACACATTAAAGTCATTTTAGGTAATAATATTGATAAAACCTATTAGATTGACGAAGTACAACGGATGAATCTGTTAGTATGGTTTTGATGATGTCATAAGGTAAGCTTCTGCTATGTAGAAGGAAAGCTTCTACTACTCTGCAGAAGGTTAACCAACAAGAACAATATGTTTCTTACCTTCAGTCACCTAATCATTACCACGAATTATTTAAATTAATCATCGGATTATTTAAATACATTCATATGGTATTTTATCTTAATTAAAATGGTTTTAAATTATTTTGATTACGATTTTATTTCCATGTGAGTTGATCTACTCTCGGAAAGAAATCACTCTATATATGGAAAGCACTAATGTAAGGTTCTGCTGATTGATCTGGAACTATCAAACGATCAATTAATCATCCTCTTGCATCTAATGACTTTCAGATTCTTTATGAATCATGACAAAGGACAACCCATCTGAATATGAACGCACTCCACACGTGTCTATATCGTGAAGGTCTGCCAATCACTTATGGAAATCAAGATTATCTGATTTCTATTTACACAAGCCTGACGGATCTTATCTGTCTGAATCTTCTACAAGCCCTATCTCTTAGGATCGTGAACACAATCATGACTAGATGACGTGATTGATCTTTAAGTGATACGGAGTATCTCATCTAATGGGGGGATGTTTTATTTGGCTGATATTTTATTTTCTTGTTTGGCAAAAACATTCGTCAGCCACTGTACCTTCTGTAAATATGTATTTCTGTTTTGTATAAAATAGGATCATTTGTTATATAGAAAAATGGAGGACTTACGTGCAGAGTAAGTGTATTGGAGCCTGATAGACTTGTTCTCTTTGGGGTTGAGCATTCGGTTGCAGAAGGCTAGCCCAGGGTACAAGCTAGACGGGACGTGAGTGAGGCTGCGAAATATCTGGCTGCACTGTGGCATGGCGGACGTGCATCAGGCTTAGGGAGAAGTTGGGGTGTATACGTCCCAGGGCAGTGAGCAGAAGAAGGGCCGGTTCTGGAGGAATCTGGTGAGGTACTGGTATCGGTTGTTTTGTAACTGGTTTACTCTTGTGTATAAAAAGCAAGTGTCCAAGATGTAAGCTATGCCGAGCGTGTCTGAGGTCGCGAATGATCTGGTTGTACTGTGGTATGGCGGAGGTGCATCAGGCTTAGGGAAAAGTCGGGGTGTATACGTGCCAGGGCAGTGAGCAGAAGAATGGCCACTGTGGGAGATTCTCGGTGAGGCACTGGCATTTGTGTTTCTGCAGAAGGGAAGTACCTATTGTAGGCTTTGGAGAAGCCCCACGGGTGTTATCCACTTCTGGAGGTTTTAGTGAGGAGCCAAGCATCGGGAAAGCCTTGGTGAGGAGCCAAGCAGGTCGTGGAATCGCCGGAGGGAAAATCCACCCTTGGACAGAGGGGCTGTCTGCCTACGTATGGCCGCTACGTGCTTGCGTGGAGCTGTCACGTTCTACAGAACCCCAACCATAGGGATTGTGGAGTTAGTCACTGTCTTCAGTGCAGAAGCTCAACTAGAGAGTTTTTAGAGTTAGTCACAGATCAATGTGCACGACCTAAAGGGTTATTGATCCCAACCCACAGGGTTTCTGTGAGTAGAAAAGCCGAATGACTATCTGCATCACCTTCTACACTACAGAAGTGTCTTAGTACCTTATGTTAGTACATCCTTTATGGAAAAGCCGAAGGGCTATCTATAATACCCTCTGCGGGAGTGTTTTATTTCTTCTGTCAGTCTTGTATTCGCTATAAGTGTTCAATAGTGTATTCGCTATAAGTGCTCAATAGTAAACCTTTTGTGTCTCATTTACTTTCTGCGCAAACGGTTATATCACTGAGCATCGAGCGAAAACCTAAACAGAAAAGCAAATTAACAGACACAATGCGAACATCTGAGCCGAGACTCCAAAGGTCCCGCATCAAACATCTAACGCTGCATAAACCAATCAGGTTCTGGAGTTGGTTCCTTCGATCTAGTTCTCGGTGATCATCTCTTGGTAGTACAAAAACCTACGAGATTCTATGACAACCTTCTGCTACTAGAAGTATCTTTTAGATCTTGGAGTAGACCTTGTTGATCACGCTTAAGGTGGTAGGATCTGTAGAACCTTGACTGTAGAAGCATCAACCTTCTGTTACTGCAGAAACCTTACCATGATTGCATAGTCACATTCTAGATCAGACTTTGGCTGGTTGTTCTTTCATCAAGTAGTTCACTACGGGATCTGTTGTGTACAAGCGTTCTGTAACCTACAAAAACCTAACCTTCCGCTGATAGGTTCTTTTAGTTGTAAAAAGGCTAAAAAGGTCATTACACTAATTCACCCCCCCTCTTAGTGCTATTATTACACCAACATGATCCTATGATTGAGATTCGAAGCACAACCATGAAGTTCAGTTGAAATTCGACTAAATCTTAGTCGAAGGAAAGGTTTCAGTCAAAATTTGACTAAGTCTTAGTCGAAAGAAAGTTTTCAATCGAAATTTGACTCTGTCTTAGTCGAAGGAAAGAATTTCAGTCAATGTTCCAGACTTAGCCAAATTTCAGTTGAAGTTCCAGGCTTAGCCAAATTTCAGATGAAGTTTCAGACTTACCTAATTTTCAGTAGAAGTTCCAAGCGTTAGCCAATTTCTAGTTGAAGTAAGTTCTACCAAGACTTAGTCGAAATATGTTAAGTCTATAGTTGGTTTTAATTTAACATGTACAAAACGTCTAGCGGTTATGTTAGTGGTTATTGCTAGGATAAGATAAAATGTTAGTATAAATATGCGATTAATCTCTTGTAATAAGACACGACAATCATTCAAAGTCCCCGATGGGCTGCTTGGTTGTCTTTCGTACTATGTTCTCCAGAAATGGAAGTAAGTGTTTCCATTTTCATGTTTAAGTTCTTTACTGTTTAATTGAAAGTCTTGGCGACCACTTTACTTTATCATCACCGTGACTTCCATCGAATATCGCGACGTGTTGTTCCGCACGCAAACAAGTGTCTAGCACGATGCGAAGAGTTTAATTCGTTAACAGTACTACGGTTTACAAAATAATATTATGTGGATTAACGTAATAAAGTTTCATTACATGGCTTTTCCTTTTGATGGGACTATATCATTTTTTTTATGTTTAGCTTTTCAATTCGTTGTATTTCCGAAAGATGACACATCGGTTACATAGGAACACCTCGATATAAATATTATCAAAAATATTTAAAATTGTCATTCTGAGGACACCCAAGTGGCGTAAGGTGGGTGATGGGTGTTTGGAACCTTGTCATGATTCCTGGTTCAAACCCCACCATGTACACTCCACTTAGAATTATGGTTGGTCTCTTGGGTGATGGCTAAAAAAGCCCAAGAGCCATCCACCTGCTGGGCCTTTAGGCCTCAACTGAAATTGGACCGATAGGGGAACAGGCTTCAAGTCGGGCCCAGAGGGGATGTAGTAGGGCAGGGCCTGAGGCTCGCGGGTTGGCACGTCCTTTGTTGAGTGCATCGGGTCGTAAATTCATCTACCCCATCAGCATATTCGTTTAGATGACACGAGGCGAAGCCATAGAGTAAAGATGGCTAACCTCATATTCCTGTAGAAAACACTTGTAAAACGATAATGATGATTAACAAAATAATTTGTGAAATACGTCCGTTCAAACTCATGATTCATCTACTAATGTCAAGAACTCTGAGAATTACTAAAAAAAGAAATGATGGAGAGAGGATGAGAATAGGTGGGTTTGTGGCTTTCTCAATGTCGAGATCGATTATATTTTCCCATATTGAACTTGAAGTTTTTAACTCCAAGCCGGGAATAAGGGGAAAGAAGGAAAAATGTGAATCTGTGATATTCCCCAATGCCCAGGTTTATTTGTGCAAGCACATATATATTCTCTAAGAAAGCATAAGTGGGAGATTCCCTACTAAAGAATCAAGTAGTAGCTGGACGACAAGCATCACATTCTACATTCGGCCACGCTATTAATAGTCATAACAAAATATGCTAGACTACTTCAAATTCTTGGAAAGGGCTAAAGTCCTGTACGAAAATGACGTCATTTGTCATACATGGGCCGCATATATTTTGTACATTTGTATGTGTTTGTACGAAATATACCATGCCGCAACTTTTGTACATTTGTATGAGTTTGTACTAATTATGTAAGATGCCAATCAGCCCATGTATGAAAGTGACGCTTACGTCAAATGTACGAAAAACACGTTAAATTTCGTACAAATGTACGAAAAAATGACGTCAACTCGAACATGACGCCACGTCCCGTCGACGTGACTTTAGCCCCACGATTCGTACATTACTCGTATATTACATTAACAAATGTACGAAATATGCACAACAACAAACTATGTAAATTTCCTCTAGTTTCATACATTTGTACGGACCCATTAAGAGCTTTTTGTATAAACCCATACAAATATATGAAATATATACGACTCATGTACGAAAGCCATGTTGCAGCCGATGGGCCTCATACATATTTCGTACAAACTAAAAAATTGTACGAAATATGTTTGACCCATGTACTAAAGCTGCGACATGGGCCGATAGGCCTCGTACATATTTCGTACAAACTCATACAAATGTACGAAATATGTATGGTCCATGTACGAAAACCATGTCGCCACTACGTCAAATGTATAAAAAAACATGTCACATTTCGTACATATATATGAAAAAAATGATGTGATTTTCGTACAGGAGGGGCATCCCGTGGACGGGACTTTATCCCCTTCTTCAAAAAAAAAAAAAAAACCAACAACGACGACGGGTAAGGCTGAGTAGGCCCATTAATCGGATAGCTTTTTAGGGGATTTGATTGAGAGGAAGAGAGAGAAGTGATTCGGATAGGGGAGATCGAGCACGACGTGTGAACCCCGCCGCTGCCGCCGGGAGGTATCAAAATTCAATGGGGTGATCGTTTGCTTCTTTTTCGAGAAGACGGAAAAAAATTATCCCCGTAAATAAAAATATTAATAATAATTTATATTAATAAAAAAAGTAAACCTAATTTCGGTTAATTTTAGAAAACCAGGGGGCCATGGCCCCTGACTCCATTGGGATGCACATAAAGTTAAAAGATCCCCCCAACTTGCAGATCCCCCAAACTTGCATCCGTTTTTCCAATTATTATAATAATACGAGTGTAAAGCTTAGTTGTGTATTGGGCGAGAGATTTAGTGAAATCCCGTGGTTGTGGACATGGAAGGTAATATTTTTCCCTTTTATCTAGGGGTGAAAATGAGTCGAGTCGAGACCGAGTACTCCCAGGCTCGAGCTCGAGCTCGGCTCCAGCTCGATCGAGCTCAAATAATTGGAGCTCGAACTCGGCTCGTTCCAATTATGGAGAGCTCGAGCTCGGCTCGAAAGGCTCGAATGTAGATCGAGCCTAAGCTTGGCTCGAAAGCTCGGCTCGAAAGCTCGAGCTCGATTTCAAAATATACATATATTGACGTTGAATCGAAATCGGCTCGGTTGGCTCGAAAACATATATAATAAAGTTCACTTCAAAAACATAAATATGAACAATGTTGTCAAAATATTTCAACAAAATCATAATTCCAAAACATCTCCAAACTATTCTCCCAAAACATCTCCATAAATAGTGTGGGGAGGGGGAAGGAAAAAGTTTTTTAGGTAATTTTATTAATTTTTTATTAATAAATTATTAAAATTTATTATATAATATTAGGCTCGCGAGCCTTCGAGCTGTTAGTGTTTTGGCTCGAGTTCGACTCGTTTCGTTAACGAGCCGGAATGAACCGGCTCGAGCTCGGTCAAAGTCGGGCTCGACTTTGACCGAGCTAGCTCGCGAGTAGCTCGCGAGCGGCTCGGCTCATTTTCACCCCTACTTTTATCTCTCTAGTAATGGAAACCACCGATGACACCCCACACCCCTAAATTATTATCACCACGGATTTATTTCAGTATAAAAATAAAAAGATAACGTCAGAACAAACACGAATTTCAACTATGACTAAATTCACCCTCTATAGGCCCTGAGTACATGAACAATGAATTCCAACTCATGTGAGGATACACGGTCCGACACATATCATGGGATACCGATTAGTGTTAATCGAAAAAGTGAATTACTGACTGACATGTTGTTAGTTGTTAGTATGGTTTTGATGATGTCATATAGAAGGTAATCTTCTGCTGTGTAGAAAGTAAGCTTCTACTACTCTACATAAGGTTAATCAATAGGGACAATCTGTTTCGTACATTTTGTTACCTAATTATTACCACAAATTATTTAATTAATCATCTGATTAATTAAATACTTCGTATGCTACAAATGGTGTTAAATCATTTTGATTACGATTTATTTCCATGTGAGTTGATCTACTCCCTTTTAGGGAAGAAATCTCTCTATATATGGAAAGCTATGATACGAGGTTCTACTGACTGATCTGGAACTTCCAACGATCATTTTCTCCTTTCTCTTGCATTTAATTGCGTCTAGATTCATTATGAATCATGGCAAAGGACAACTCATCTGAATATAGACGTGTCCCAAACGTGTCTGTATCAAGAAGGTCTGCCAACCACTTTTGGAAACCAAGATTATCTGATTTTCATTTATAGAAGCCTGACAGATCTTATCTGACCGAATCTTTTGCAAGCCCTATCACCTAGGATCGTGAACACATTCATGACCAGATGACATGATTGATTTTTAAGTGATACGGAGCATCTCTCCCAATGGGGGAATGTTTTATTTGGCTGATATTTTGTTTCCATGTTTTGCAAAGACTTTCGTCAGCCAGTGTACCTTCTGTAAATATGTAATTTCTATTTTATATAAGATATGATCTTTTGTTAGATAGAATTGTATAGACGACATACGTGTAGAGTGAGTGTATTGTATTTAGAGAGACTTGTGATTTTTCGTTTTTTTTTGGGTTGAACATTCGGTTGCAGACGGCTGGTGCCCAGGGTACAAGCTAGATCGGACGTGAGTGAGGCTGTGAAGGATTTGGCTGCATTGTGGCATGGCGGACGTGCATCATACTTAGGAGGAAGTCGGGGTATATACGTGTCAGGGCAGTGAGTAGAAGAAGGGCCGCATCTGGAGGAATCTGGTGAGGTACTAGTATCGGTTGTTTTATAATCGGTTTGCTGGTGTGTGCAGAAAGAAAGTGTCCATGGTGTAAGCTGTGCCAGGGGTGAGTGAGGTCGCGAAGGATCTGGCTATACTGTAGCGTGGTAGACATGCATCAGGCTGAAGGAGAAGTCGGGGTATATACGTGCCATCGCAGTGAGCAGAAGAAGGGCCGCGTCTGGAAGATTCACGGTGAGGCACTGACATTTGTGTTTCTGTAGTAGGGAAGTATCTGCTGCAGGCTTTGGAGAAGCCCCACGGGTGCTGTCTGCTTCTGGAAGTCTTGGTGAAGAGCCAAGCATCGAGGAAGCCTTGGTGAGGAGCCAAGCAGGTTGTGGGACCGCCGCAGGAAAAATCCACCCTCGGACAGAGGGGCTGTCTACTTACGTAGGGCCGCTACGTGCTTGCGTGGAGCTGCCATGTTCTTTAGAACCCCAACCACAGGGTATTGTGGAGTTAGTCATTGTCTACACTACAGAACCTCAACCAGAGAGTTTCTGGAGTTAGTCACAGATCTCTGTGCACGACCCAAAGGGTTACTGATCACAACCCATCGGGTTTCTGTGAGTAGAAAAGCCGAAGGGCTATCTGCATCATCTTCTACACTACATAAGTGTCTCAGTACCTTCTGCTAGTACATCCATTGTGGAAAAGTCGAAGGGCTATGTACAATACCCTCTGCGGGAGTATTTTATTTCTTCTGTCCGTCTTGTATTCGCTATAAGTATTCAATAGTGAATTCCATTCTATAAGGGTGAAGAGTGGAGTAGACAATTGCCGAACCAATATAAACCTTATATATCTCATTTACTTTGTACAAGCAAATTAACAGACACAACTCGAACATTTGACCAGTGACTCCAAAGGTCCTTCATCAAACACATCTTACGCTACAGAAACCAATCAGGTTCTGGAGTTGTTTCCAACGATCTAGCTTTCGCAAATCCTCTCTTGGTTGTGCAGAAACCTAAAAGGTTCTGTAACAACCTTCTGCTACTAAGAGTATCTTTCAGATCTTGGAGTAGACGTTGCTGATCACACTTAGGGTGGTCGAATTTGTAGAACCTTGATAGCAGAAACATCAACCTTCTGCTACTGCAGAAACCTTCTCAGGACTACATAATCATATCTTAGATCAGACTTTGGCTGGTCGTTCTCTCATCAAGCAGTTCACTTCGGGATTTGCTATGTACAAAGGGTTCTGTAACCTACAGAAATATAACCTTCCGCTACTGGGTTCTATTAGTTGTAAAAACGCTAAAAAAGCTATTACACTAATTCATCTCGCCCTCTTAGTGCAATTGTTACACCAACTTTCTCTGACCATTACCACTTTGTTGCCTTCTACAGAAGTTTTGTTCTCTGTTATAATCCAATAATTGGAAATAGAGCCCAACTCAACTTAAGTCTTACAGCTAGTTGAGGAACGGTCAACACTCAACAGAAGCTTTCAGCTCTTCGAGTTTCTACTTAAAGTCTACAGAAGCTCTACGTTCTGCTAGAACTTAACATTGGCTGACTTTGGTGGACGACCATAATTGGGTAATCCTCCCAAATTCGATGGCCAAAACTTCTCTTACTAGAGAACCTTAATGAGATCTTACATGAAAGCGACTAATGAGGATATGTGGAACATTGATGAAAATCGTATTCCCTCTACACCAATTGAAAACCATCTAGACGTACAAGGACGTCCTACTAGAGAATTTCAGAGACTTACCAAACTCAACTCAATGGCAAAGTATCTGCTATTTAATGCGATGTCGCCGAGTGAGTTTAGAAAATTTTCTACGTGCAATACTGCACAAGAAATCATGGAGAAGCTTGTCACCATGTATGTTGGGACAATTCAAATCCGCGAAGCAAAGATGAACATTTTGGTTCATCAATATGAGAATTTCTCTATGAAAAGTGATGAGACTGTCCAACAGATGTATGAGAGACTAACCCTTCTAGTAAATGCCTTGGAACATCTAGAAAAGTCATTCACAAATGGAGAATTGGTGAGAAAGGTTCTGCGCACCTTGCCCAGATTTTGGAAAACCAAGAAAATGGCTATAGAGGAAGCAAGGGATTTCACTACTCTCCCTCTAGAACAACTTATGAGTTCATTGATTTCTCATGAGATTGATAAATTGTCTCGCCCCGACATCAAACCCATAACTGTGGCTTTTAAAGCTACAAGAGAAATAACAGAAGCTTCTGATGATGATACAGAAGCTGAAGCTGACACGGATGATGAACTTGTGATGATTACAAAGCGACTTCTCAAGTTTGCCTCCAAACGCCGGTTTAATAAGAACAAAGGCGAAAGGAAAAGGCATTCTAAGCAACTAGAACTAAGATGCTGTGAATGCAATACGAAAGGTCATATAAAGACCGATTGTCCTTTTCTTCGGGAGAAGGAACAACCTTCTGCTCCCAATAAGGGTAAGAGAGCTATGCTTGCATGGGAAGAAAGTGATGAGTCTGATGACGAGCAAGAATAATCATTTGTCTGTTCTATAACTCGCACAAACTTAAATCACAGTACAGAAGGATCACTCTGTGTGAGGACGGAATCTAAGGAAAATGAGTGGTATTTGGACAATGGTTGTTCTAAGCACATGAGTGGTGATCCTTCAAAATTTTCCACCCTCACACTGCAGAACGGAGGTTCTGTAAGCTTTGGAGACAATAGTAAATGTTCTGTAATTGAAACTGGAACTGTTGGTACTCCAGAAACTATGGTTATTGAAGACGTTCAACTGGTGATAGAACTGAAGCATAACCTGCTGAGCATCAGCCAGCTATGTGATAAAGGGTATATTACCTTTGATAAAGATTCTTGTTATGGAACGCTAAACAGTAAAGTTCGCTTTATTGGAAAACGCTGAAAGAATATTTATTCTTTATCACCCAACAGTTTCTGTAATACAGAAAATTGTCTTCTATTTGTCAAGGATGAAAGTTATCTTTGGCATAGAAAGTTAAGTTATACCAACTTTCGTTTGCTATCCAAGAACTCAAGTTAGGTTATACCAATTTGGTGAAAGGACTTCCTGACATCAAATTTGAGCAGGAAAGCTTCTGTGAAGCTTGTTCTCTTGGTAAGCAAACCAAAGACTCATTCAAACCTAAGAATAAAGTTTATACAACTCAACCTTTAGATCTTCTGCACATGGATCTTTTTGGTCCAACCAGAGTTCAAAGTGTTGGAGGAAAAATGTATTGCCTTGTAGTGGTTGATGACTACTCTAGGTTTACTTGGGTTAAATTCCTCGCCCACAGAAGCGATGCTTTCGAGGCTTTCGAAAGTTTATCTAAACTTCTGCAGAATGAGTTCAACTCTTCTGTAAAAGTTATAAGAACAGATTATGGTACAAAGTTTGAAAACCATGATTTTGAAACATTCTATATCAAATATGGTGTTGATCACACTTTTTCTGCTCCCTATACTCCTCAACAAAATGGTGTTGCGAAGGGGAAAAACAGAACTCTAATGGACATGGCAAGGACCATGATCTGTGAGTGTAAGTTTCCACAGAACCTTTGGGCAGAAGCTGCGAATACCGCATGCTACATATCCAATAGGGTACTTATTAGACCCAAGTTGGATAAAACTCCCTATGAACTTCCAAGGGGGAGGAAACCAAACATTTCCTTCTTTCATCCATTTGGAAATGTCTGCTATATATTGAGACCTTCTAAGGATAACTTGGGAAAGTTTGATGCTAAGTCGGATGTGGGAATCTTTCTTGGATACTCTACGACTAGCAAAGCTTATCGAGTCCTTAATAAAATAACATCTAAAATTTAAGAGTCTATCAACGTTAAAATTGATGACTCATTCAACAAAACAGAAGATATTACAGAACCTGTAGTGTCCCTAGAACCCGTAGAAGACAATCTCTATAGTTAAACCTTCGGAAGAAGGTTACAAGGACGAACATACTTCTGTCCCAAATTTCAGTAATGAATTTGAGGGATTTAATGTTGATCCGTCTAAAGAGACTTCTACCTCTAATATGGACAATCGACACTCAGAATTAAATGTTCCACCCTTATACAAACGACATCATCCTATTGACCAAGTTATATGAGACATCGACAGAGGCATTTAGACTCGACGTTCTGCTAATGACTTCTACCAACATTATGCGTTCTTATCTCAAATCGACAGATGGCATTGATGAAGCTCTTAGTGATCCAAATTGGATTCTTGCAATGCAAGAAGAGCTAAATCAGTTTGAGACCGTTCCGTGATCGGAACACTTGTCCCACGTCCTGATGACCGTTCCGTGATCGGAACAAAATGGGTCTTCAGAAACAAACTAAATGAGTCAGGCAATGTTGTTCACAACAAAGCAAGACCCGTTACGAAAGGATATTCCCAAGAAGAGGGAATAGACTTCGACGAGACGTTTGCTCCTGTAGCACGTCTTGAGGCTATAAGGCTTCTGCTAGCCTATGCCTCTTACAACAACTTTAAGTTGTACCAAATGGATGTGAAGAGTGCCTTCCTTAATGGTGAAATTAAGGATGAGGTATACGTTGAGCAACCTCCTGGATTCGAGGTTACAAAGCACAAAAAACACGTCTATAAGCTCTCAAAGGTATTATATGGGCTTAAACAAGCACCAAGAGCCTGATATGAGAAGCTCAACTCCTTTCTGCTAGAAAAGGGCTACAAAAGAGGTCGAGTAGATACTACACTCTTTCTCAAAATCAAAAACAATCATCTTATCGTGGTCCAGATTTATGTTGATGACATGATCTTCGAATCAACCGATGATAAGCTCTGCAAAGAGTTTGCAGAACTCATGACAAGTGAGTTCGAAATGAGCATGATGGGAGAACTCAAGTTCTTTCCCGGATTGCAAATTCAGCAAACTGCAGAAGTACCTTTCTACACCAAGAAAAGTACACTAAGCAGGTTCTGAAACGATTTGGCCTAGATGGCATAAAACTCCTGTCGACTCCTATGGCTACCAGCACTAGGATAAGCAAAGATGAAAATGGTTCCGAAGTGGATAGCTACAGGAGCATGATTGGCTCCCTTCTATACCTTACAGCTTCTAGACCCGACATACAGTTTAGCGTATGTCTCTGTGTAAGGTTTCAATCTGCACCCAAAAAATCTCATATGACAGCGGTCAAGAGAATATTCAGATACTTGCAAGGCTCTACTATCCTCGGATTGCAGTATCCCAAAGGATCAAATTTTGATCTCATTGGATATTCGGATGCCGATTATGCAGGCTGCAAAATTGACAGAAAGAGTACCGGTGGTATTTGTCAACTCATGGAGAACATGCTTATTTCATGGTTTTCTAAAAAGCAAACTTCGGTTGCTTTATCAAACGCCGAAGCTGAGTATGTAGCAGCTGCTAGTTGCTATGCTCAGATTCTATGAATGAAACAATAACTCGAGGACTACAACCTTGAGTTTGTTAAAATTTCGATCAAGTGTGATAATACGAGTGTAATCAATTTGGCTCATAACCCCGTTTATCACTTTAGATCAAAACACATCGAACTCAGACATCATTTTCTGAGGGACAATGTGCAGAAAGGTTCTGTATGTGTTGAATACATCAATACGAAACGACAACTGGCAGAGGTCTTCACTAAGCCTCTAGATAAAGATCAATTTGACTTTATCAGGTGCGAGTTGGGAATATGTCATCCAATCTAAGTCCTTAAGCCAAAAGCTAAGGCATTGTGTGTTTCATTACTGACACAACAGAACCTATGTGTAGAAAGTTGACCTTCTGCAACATAAAACTAAGTTTGAGAAATTAACTCAAGCATCAACTGTCTAAGATGGGACGTCTTCGTATCTCAACTTAGAACAGATAGCTATGTACATAAGCTTGGTGCAGAAGCTGACCTTCTGCGACCCAACGTTCTGCTCATGTGAAAACTTGAGATTACGTTAATTAGGTAAGGGGACTTATGTTTCTGAACTTAATTAACAAACCAAACTGTGCAGAAGCTTTGGTGTAGAAGGTTGACCTTCTACAGTCCTAAACGGCTGTTTGATTCAAAAATTACCATGAGTCAAACGGTTAGAAATCTGAAAAGTTTTCCCCTAACGGTTAGATTAGTCTAATCCATAAAAGATCTGTTAGGATCTCAAAACTTTCTGGTCTGCTTATATATTGGAGAATATTTTCTTACCATATTTACCTTATGCGATTTCCTTCTTAAATCTCCATCGCATTCTTATCTCTCCTTCACAGCCTTACACTTCTTTTCTGCCTTTTGAAACCCTAAATTCTCTCATTCTCTCTCAACTTTCCTTTGAAAAATTCACCAATGGCACCAAAGACCAAGAATCCAAAGAGGCTGTCGAAATCCGGCGCTTCACCCCCTCCTGCACAGGCTCCCAAGCCTGGTGTTGTTGATCAACCTTGTGAGGAGGTTCCACCATCTGAAGTGCTCAATGCCGCTGATCCACCTGCTCTTTTGGCCAAGGAGGTCTCTGCTGAGTCTCCAGAAGCCGTTATGGATAAGGTTCCGGATGCTGGCGAGTTCCCTATAGGAGGAGAATCATTTGCTGAAGAGACTCATGTCTCTAAGGAAGGTGTGGCCAATGAACCTGCTATCTTCAAATCTGAAGGACCAAAAGACTCAGATTAGGAGGATCTTACTAAGACTGTAGAACCAATCACAATCGTGTATCCGCCAAAGCAGACGATCTCTCCAGATCTGAAGCAAAAAGGTGTGGTTTCTGCTTCTCTTAAAGTGCCTAAGATTGAAAAATCTGAGGGCCTTAAGCTACTTTCTGCAGCCACAGCGTCTGGTGTTTCTTCCCAGACCAGGTTTAAGTGAAAGGATGCTGAAACAGTTTCCAAGTCCCTGACTAAGCTGCTCGTGAAGAGACATAAGGGACATGTTACCTTTACCCCTACACCTTCTGCTTTTGTGAGCCAGGAGGAAATTGATGAAGTGCTGGCCGACGGTGACTTGTCCACAGTCGACACCTCTGACCGCCAATTGACTGCAAGTAAGCGAGTAGACTTTGTTTGGTTTTCTGCTAACATGCTGGACATAGCTCCCATGTTTGAGGCGTTAGGCTTGAAAACTTTTTGCGAGTCCTATGCTGAAGGTCAGTGCAAAGGTTCTTGAGTTCTACAGGGATGGGCGCTCTATTAAGTTCATCCGTACTTCTGTTAACAGAGTTACCCTTGTGTACTCTGCTCTTGATGTCTGCAACTTGTATGGTTGTGAATCCACTGCTGAGATGCAGGACTATGAAAAGAATTAGGCTTTTAGCATCATTGTTGGGCAGAACGTTTCCCTGAAAAGTTATATTGAGTCCACTTTGTTGGATCTTCGCCTGAGGGTTTTGCACCGCCCTGTTCTTTTCAGTCTGTTGCTTCGTGCTCGAAGCGTCGACACCATCATGCCTGCGGATGCCAAAGTCATGGTCCATCTCCTGAAGGGAATTCCTTTCATGCCTGTGGAGTGGAGCTTGTCAAGGAGAGAAAAGAGCCTACGCTACGACCAAGTGATTGCTGGCTTCTATAGATGTACGGCATTGACCATACTCCAGCTTTTGAGTAGGACAAGTGGAAAGTTGGCAACTTCGGTGCCAACATCATCAACATCATGTAGTACGTGAAGACAACAGAAGGTTGGCTCACGAAAGCGCAACACTATGAGCTTCTCCAGAAGAAGACTCCATCTGCTGTTGCTGCTGTTAAGGGCAAGAAACATGCCGAGGGACCCGGTGCAAGCCAGAAAGGTTCTACTCCATCAGCTGTTGAGGCTTCTACCTCTTCCGCTCTGCTCTCTACTCTCAAGGAGCTGCAACTTCAAATTGCTGCACAAGGTGAGGACATCCGAGTGCTGCAGAGGCTGATCATGGATGCTTTACGCCAACTGGAGGGCCTGGACAAGTTTCTACATGAACATTTAGATGGTTCTGTTGATGCCTGAAGGGCATTATTGTTGAAAACTTTTGGAAAACTATGTTTTTATGTTTTCAATAAGTGACCCTCTATGGGCACACCCTCTCGTACGCCGTACTGTGGAGGGCCTGGACAAGTTTCTACATTAACATTTAGATGGTTCTGATGATGCCTGAAGGGCATTATTGTTGAAAACTTTTGTAAAACTATGTTTTTATGTTTTCAAGAAGTGACCCTCTATGGGCACACCCTCTCGTACGCCGTACTTTTTTTTTTGTTTCAATGATTTAATTACATAAACTATTGAAATTTCTTCCAGTATGGTTTTGATATCGTTTCATCGTCTACCACCTAGTCTTATTCTTTTCGATATGACAAAAAGGGGGGGAGGGAATATGGATGTTAGAAATAGATAGACTTTGCTCTGTGTTTCTGCAGAAAATATTTCTACAGTTAATATCCTTCTACATGTGTTGTTGTATGTCTCTAACATTCTTTTGTTAGGGAATATAAAAGGAGACTTCGTCCCTTTTACTGGGAGTGTAGTTGCTGAGTTCTTTCCAGGAACTGTCGGGTCACACACAGAAGCCTTGTGCTCTGTACCAAGCAGAAGTTGTCATGCTCTGCAAATTTACAGAAGCTTTTAGCTCTATGATTATATGCGAGATTCATAACCGTACACATCTAGAAGGAGCTAGGGGGAGTTTCTCTGCAAAATATTTCCCTCAATGATAGATAGTTTTGTCATCATCAAAATGGGGAGATTGTTAGTATGATTTTGATGATGCCATACAAAAGGTAATCTTCTGCTATGTAGAAGGTAAGCTTCTATTACTCCGCAGAAGGTTAACCAACAGGGACTGTCCGCGTACCTTCTATCACCTAATCATTACCACGAATTATTTAATTAATCATCTGATTAATTAAATACTTTCGTATGATACATTTTGTTAATTAAAATGGTATTAAATCATTTTGATTACGATTTATTTCAATTGAGTTGATCTACTCCGTTTTTGGGAAGAAATCACTTTATATATGGAAAGCTCTTATGCGAGGTTCTGCTGACAGATCTGGAACTTCCAACTGCCATTTTGTCATTTCTCTTGCATCTAATTACGTCCAGATTCGTTATGAATCATGGCAAAGGACAACCCATCTGAATATAGATGTGTCCCAAACGTGTCTATATACAGAAGGTCTGCCAACCACTTTTGAAAACAAAGATTATCTAATTTCCATTTACAGAAGCCTGACAGATCTTATTTGTCCGAATCTTCCGCAAGCCCTATCACCTAGGATTGTGAACACAATCATGACCAGATGGCATGATTGATCTTTAAGTGATACGAAGCATCTTTCCCAATGGGGGAATGTTTTATTTGGCTGATATTTTGTTTCCATGTTTTGCAGAGACATTTGTCAGCCAGTGTACCTTCTGTAAATATGTAATTTCTATTTTGTATAAGATATGATCTTTTGTTAGATAGAATTATATAGACGACTTACATGTAGAGTGAGTGTATTGTATTCAGAGAGACTTATGAGTTTTCGTTCTCTTTAGGGTTGAGCATTTGGTTGCAAAAGGCTGGTGCCCAAGATACAAGCTAGACCGGATGTGGGTGAGGCTGCGAAGGATCTGGCTGCACCGTGGCGTGGCGGACGTGCATCAGGCTTAAGGAGAAGTCGGGGTGTATACGTGTCAGGGCAGTGAGCAGAAGAAGGGCCGCGTCTGGAGGAATCTGGTGAGGTACTGGTATCGGTTGTTTTGTAATTGGTTTGCTCGTGCATGCAGAAAGCAGGTGTCCATTGTAAGCTGTGCCGGGCATGAGTGAGGTCGCGAAGGAACTGGCTGTAATGTGGCGTGGCAGGCGTGCATCAGGCTTAAGGAGAAGTCGAAGTGTATACGTGCCAGGGCAGTGAGCCGAAGAAGGGCCGCGTCTGGGAGATTCACGGTCAGTCACTGATATTTATGTTTTTGCAGAAGGGAAGTACTTGCTGCAGGCTTTGGAGAAGCCCCACGGGTGCTGTCTGCTTTTGGAAGTCTTAGTGAGGAGCCAAGCATCGGGGAAGCCTTGGTGAGGAGCCAAGTACGTTGTAGAACCGCCGGAGGGAAAATCCACCCTTGGACAGAGGGACTGACTGTCTGCGTAGGGCTGCTACGTGCTTGCGTGGAGCTGCCACGTTCTACAGAACCCCAACCACAGGGATTGTGGAGTTAGTCACAGTCTTTATTGCAGAGCCTCATCCAGAGAGTTTCTGGAGTTAGTCACATATCTCTGTGCACGACCCAAAGGGTTTCTGATCACAACCCATCGGGTTTCTGTGAGTAGAAAAGCCGAAGGGCTATCTGCATCACCTTCTACACTACAGAAGTGTCTCAGTACCTTCTGCTAGTACATCCATTGTGGAAAAGCCGAAGGGCTAACTACAATACCCTCTGTAGGAGTATTTTTTTTCTTCTGTCATTCTTGTATTCGCTATAAGTGTTCAACAGTGAATTTCTCCTATAAGGGTGAAGAGTGGAGTTGGCAATTGTCGAACCACAATAAACCTTCTGTGTCTCATTTACTTTGTACAAGCACATTAACAGACACAACTCGAACATTTGAGCAGTGACTTCAATGGTCCTGCATCAAACATCTTGCGCTATAGAACCCAATCAGGTATTGGAGTTGTTTCCAATGATCTAACTTTCGCAGATCATCTCTTGGTATTGCAAAAACCTACAAGGTTCTGTAACAACCTTCTGCTACTACAAGTATCTTTCAGATCTTGGAGTAGACGTTGCTGATCACACTTAGGGTGGTTGGATTTGTAGAACCTTGATAGCAGAAACATCAACCTTCTGCTACTGCAGAAACCTTCTCAGGCTACATAATCATATATTAGATCAGACTTTGGCTGGTCATTCTCTCATCAAGCAGTTCACTTCGGGATCTACTATGTACAAAGGTTTTGTAACCTACAGAAACCTAACCTTCCGCTGCTAGGTTCTATTAGTTGTAAAAACGCTAAAAAGGCCATTACACTAATTCACCCCCTTCTTAGTGCCATTGTTACACCAACAATTGGTATCGTAGCAGGTCCAACGAAAGCCTTACCGCTTGGGATCCTACATACTCTGACCTTCGGTGTGCTCAATGACCATTACCACTTTGTTGCCTTCTACAAAAGTTTTATTCTCTGTTAGAATCCAATAATTGGTAATAGAGCCCAACTCAACTTAAGTCTTACAGCTAGTTGAGGAACGGTCAACACTCGACAGAAGCTTTCGGCTCTTCGAGTTTCTACTTAAAGGCTGCAGAAGCTCTACGTTCTGCCAGAACTTAACAATGGCTGACTTTGGTGGACGACCACAATTGGGTAATCCTCCTAAATTCATTAGCCAAAACTTCTCTTACTGAAGAACCTTAATGAGATCTTACATGGAAGCGATTGACGAGGATATGTGGAACATTGTTGAATATTGTCTACCCTCTACTCCAATCTAAAACCGTCTAGACTCACAAAAGGAAGTACTACTAGAGAATTTCAGAGACTTACGAGACTCAACTCAATAGCAAAGTATTTGCTATTTAATGCGATGTCGCCATGTGAGTTTGCAAAAGTTTCTCACTGCCATTGTTACACCAACATTAGTCAAATATTGTCTCACCCAAAAAAGGTGTTCACACAAAGGAAATATGGGGCCAAATGAGGTTATAGTAACACACAATTTGTTCACCAAATGTTGACACATGAATTTTGCGCTTCATCCTCAATGAGCCGAAGAGGTAAGACTCTGTGTGGGCACTACTTAAGATGAACATGGACCCAATATTAACGCTACTCGAGAACTCTGTGTGAGCACTACTCGAGAAGTTCCTCCAGAACAAGCTCTCAAGATTAACGCCACTCGTGAGGCATTTCTCGAGTACGTCATAGATAAACCCCATACAACTCAAGACTTGAATAGCCTATCACTACTCGAGAGCATGTAATGTCTCGAGGAGATTCACATCAAACCACGTCTAGTTACCTCAGTAGAGCAGGACGCGTGGCAAACCTAGATATGTCGGCTAAAGCATGACGTGCATGGCTCCTACAAAATAAGAGTCAGGTCGTGCACACGATCCAGGAAGATCACATACTGGCTGAATAATCACAACGTAAGATTCTCAAAAATATAAAAGGGATTAAGAACGATGAAGCAAGGACACTGAACACAATTCAAACACCAGAACTCAGATCCTTCTCATTTTTCCAGCATCCTGAAAGCGTCCTGAACCTAGCGTCCCGAAACCACCTTCACCTCACTATGCCCGACCGCCAATCCATCACGGTAGATTCCACTAAAGAGATCTGGCATAGCCACCATTCATCCGCCGTCATCCGTTTGGAGCACCTCGCTGTCTTATTGAAGCTTATTTTGTTGTATTTTCACTTCACATCATGTCTGTAAGCGTTGTCCTGTAATTCAGCACTATTTAATCAATTCAGGTATTATATTTCCCTTTCAACTTGCATTCATTTACTTTACGGTGACCGCACAAACATAGAAAAATTCGATATGTGTTGTGGGGAACGAATTTCGCGCCAATACGTTTTTAGCAATCACAGTAAGAGCTTGAGTTAAAAATCCACCAAATTTCTTGAAAGATGCCTCGTGCCAAAAAGAATGCTACAGAGGTTGACCCTACTAAAGTAGGGGAATCCAATGAAAATCAAACTGAGGGGAATCAGGATGTGCTCATAGGACCCCTGAATAATCCTTGGGTTGGTTATTCACCTACTGATTTTTTAACTGACAAGAGTTTGGTAGTGTAATAAGAGAATGAAAATTAGAATTGACAGAGAGTCATAGAGAATTGAAAGTGCGAATGGATGAAAAGCATCAGGAGTTGATAGACATCATAAGTCTCCTTAATGGTGATAGATTTGAGAAACAGAGTGTGCCTTTAGGAGAAAAATCATTTATGGGAGATTCTTGAGCCGCTGGAAACCAGAAGGTTAATGTTGGAAGTCCTTATAACGAGCGTGTTGAACCATATCCTATGAATTCTAATGGTGTTTATGGAGCTGGTGTGGGTAGTTCAAAAAGTCTAATGCCTGAGTCTAACAAGAATGTAAACCCCACATTCCTAGATCTCAAACAAAATGTTTGTCCAGCTTGTTCTCCCTCGGGTCGACGAAGGGAAACTGAGAGTTTTTACTATAAACTTAAGGAAAATGAGGTCAATCCAAAAACAAATCATAACCTTGTACTTGACTTAATTGGGCAAATCGCTCGAGTCATAGCTCAGATGGTTCCAGGAGCAAGGACTGAAGAAGTGCGCCTATATAGGAGTCCAATTCCTGAGTATATAGAACGAGGAATAGAGATACCACGGGGATATAGGATTCCTAGCTTTACCTTGTCCTCGAGAGAAGATGAAATGACTCATGTGGAACATATAGCTAGATTTATCTATTAGATGGGGGGAAATTTCGAATAACGACATGTTAAAACTCAAGTTATTTCCTAATTCCTTAACTAGAGATGTGTTTGGCTAGTATTCAAGACTTCTCTTGAATACCGTCCCGAGTTGGGTCGAGATGTCGACCCAATTCCTCAAGGTGTTTGATAAAATGGATTCAGTGACTTTTCTAGGGGAGATCATGAGGATGATGAAACAACTACCTGGGGAGAGTCCTGCTCTATTTCTAATGAAGTTTTGGAAAAATTTGTTGAAGTGCACAACAGCCTTAGCTAAAAGAGATCAACTCGAGATAGCACAAAATGCCTTGTCATTAGAGATAAGGAAGAAACTCTAGGGAGAATGTTTTCGAGATTTCCATGATTTCTCGAGACGAGCGACTGACTATCATAATCTTTTATTAGAAGAATTTCACTCAAGTAGGAATTGTCAATAGAACCTTGGGCTGAAAATGACGTAGTTCAGTTTATAAAAGGGGACCCAACAATGTGCGAGCCTTTGGTGAAGAAAAGTTCTAAAGCTCGAGTTTCTCAAAAATCTGATGAAGAAAGAAAATTCTCTTTTGATATAGAACAGATGGATAAAATCTTCGATTGGTTGTATCAGATAGGGCGTATAAAGCTTAGGCCTGGGCATAAGCTACCACAAAATGATCGAGAAAAACATAGGAAACACTGTAAATGGCATGGAACATTCACTCATGCATCTCAAGAGTGTATACATTTTAGGAATTTGATTCAAGACTTGATCGAGTCAAAAGAATTACGATATGCTGAAGTGAACGAGTCGAGTATAGTGGATAGTAATCCCTTTTACGAAGAGCCTATAATCCATATGTATTCTCTTGAGGCTGAAATAAGTGTGCTAAATGCAATATTGATGATGATGTTTCTGCACTTTATCTCGAGACTCATATTCGTAATACATCGCAGGGAATCAAAGTGTCTGGGGAAACCACTATTGCCAATGGGCTCTTCAAGCACTTGGTCGAGAAGAAAGAGGTGAACTGCCAGTCCGAGAGATTGATGATGAACATTACCATTGGCATCTAGATTCCACTCACATCACGGACAACTGCCGCAACTTTTGCAAGTACCTATAGATGAACAAAGAAAGCATGTGGTATGATTTAACTTAGCTTGAGGAAGTAGGAATGGGAATGGTGCCGTCATACACTCGCTTCGTCCAAAAACATACTTGCGGGGAGTTCATCGTATGGATTTGTCAGACGCGAACGCCGACAGAGGCACTATGATGAGGATGAGAGGGTCAACAGGCCGCCCCACGTGCGTGGACGTGTGGATGATCGTGAGAAGGTTGGGCTTGCCGTTCGAGAACAGGCACCTGACAAGCATCCAAAGAAGGATGTTCCCGCTCCCGAGCTGGCCAAAGTTGAAAAGCTATCTGCTGAAGCGAAAGGAAAAGAAGTAGGACAGATCAACCCAAAGCTGCTTCAAGAAGGCCCTCAAATTGCTTGTTTCATCAATCCAAGTGCTGCGTGGTGTACTTCCTGAAGCTTGTTCAAATGTCAACCAATGAGGAGATTAAAATTAAGCTCAAAAGCGAGATCACAGGTAACTTCACCACCAACTTGATTGATGCTATGGTGATTGAACCTAGCGTGTTGGAAATTCGGGGTTATGATCCCAAGAAGAAAGATTTTGTTTACAGCAAGCGTCTTGTTAAAAGTTTTGGGCGAATTGTAGGAGAGCGTGTGGAAGACCCACAATCAGAATGGCAGCGAGTTTGTAGGAAAGTAGTGATCCCGAAGGTAGTACGCAAGAGAATCCTAAGTTGTACTTAGAGGGAGGCTAAGAAAAGCAAAAGTGTTTCGCTAAATGAGGCGAATGAGCCTCGAGAAGGGATACCACGAGTGGAAGGTGAGGAAGAAGAAGATGTTGTCTACGATGGAAGTTAGTTCACCCATTGTTGAGGAAAAAGCGGGTAAGTTCACTTCTAATCATAAGGTAGACGTTATGAAAGCAGATGAAGATTGGCGAATACCTAACGTCAAATTCTTGAAAAATCCCAACTCACGAGTTGAGAGAAAGGTTAAATTGGCAGCCAGGAAGTGTATACACTTGGATGGCTTGTTAGGAATACTCAAGAAGGTGTTTTGCTGAGGTGCGTCGATATGGAAGAGGCTACACCAATCATGTTAGGAGTAAAGATGCATTAGATGATCCAAAAGATACGGTTTTTATTGGTCATCTGTGAAGAAGAATTGCATCGAGATGACTAAAGGTTGTAGTAAGTGCCGAAAGTTTGGACCCATAACTCGAGCCAGTAACACATAAATGGACATTCAAGTCTTGGCCTTTGATATAATCGGAGAGATTAGACCCTACTCAAGTAAAGGAGACGCTTACATATTGATGGCCAAAGATTATTTTACCAAGTAGGTGGAGATCAAAGCTTATTAAAAAATCGACCAGAAAGAGGCAATCGAGTTCATCAAGGTGAACATTATTTTTCGTTTCGTACTCCCATACAACATAATAGTGGATAATGGAACCGTATTCAACGGGGAACAATTTATCCACAGTTTAGTGGCCAAGCAGAATCTACCAATAAGCTTATTAGAATGTGGTACAGAGAATGATTGAAAATAACCCTAGGAGGTGGCACGAAATACTCCCCGAGACATTATGGGGTTTTAGAGTTACTAAGAGAGATAGCACCGGGGAAGCACCTTATTACCTGATGATAGGCAAGAGGCCATTGTTCCCATCGAGATAAAGAATAAATATTTCCGGGTCAATAAGACAAACCAAAACGTAGGTCGAGAAGACAAGATTTCTCGTGAACTTAATAGCTCGAGAGTCTGCGCACAAAGCAGCGATCAAAATGGAAGTTCAAAAAAGGAGAATGATGAGACATTATAACAAAAATGTTCATTCCAAAAGCCTCAAAGAAGAAGCGTTGGTATGGAAAATGATTATCCCAATAGGTACTCGAGTTTACTTCCTCAAAAAGTGGTCACCTTATTGGGAAGGTTCATTTAGAGTTAGAGAAATACTCCCAAAGAACGTATATCGTTTGAGTAATCTTGAAGGCCGTTCTAATGAATTGAAAATTAATGGGAAATATCTAAAGTCTTACAAACCGATCATCTGGGAAACTCACAAGGAAGTTTTAAAGTAGAGATTCCCGAGCTTCTGGACACAGTTGGGAGAGTAAGACATTTCTTTAGAAATAAAGTCTATTACATATTACAATCCTCATTACAGAGGAAAAAGTAATATTTAGAGAAGTACATAATATTTAGTTCTTAAATGTCTTGATAGTCGACTCGAAGGTTCCCATGTTCTGCTAGTTAAATCAATCTGCCCTACTGGCCAAGATAGTGGATATGTACTTCTCCTCCTAAGGCATCCAGTCATGGGATCGAGTTCTACTAGCATCCAGACTTTGAGACATTCTTCCTCGAGAACTGCCCGTGATTAGGGCACATGTGGAAAGAACTCCTCTCCGTACTTACAGTCTCTCCTTTACAGGAGAAAGAAGAATAGAGGGGAGCCACCACGAATTCCTCCATATTTGACAAGCCAACTCCTCGGCGTTTGACTGGTTGTATCCTTCCTTCTTCAAGTTTATCCTTAGGGGAAGAGGAGCCGACGTATGGTACGTCGGGATGGTGAGAGTTTGGAGAAGAGCGCGCTCGAGTTCATTCCCTCTTATCCAGGATGGAGTGTAAGCAAATGAGAAGCTGGGAGAAGTCTCTCAACGAGCACTTGCTCACTGGGCTCAAACGAAGCCTCTGAGCCACGAAATCCTGGAGAAGAGGCAGCCCCTAGCCTAAGGCTATGAACTTAGGCTTTCAAGGGATCGAAGGTTGTGAAATTAGGCTTTTGAAATCAAGAAAAGGTTTTAAAAGGGTGGGTTGTTGTGGAAGATTAACGACATCACGACAAGACATGTTCAATATGAATTTGCGAGTTTTGTGAAGAAAAACCAAGTTTATTTATAGCCGAGTAAAGGGGCATAGCCGAGTAAAGGGGCATAGCCGAAGAGAGTTTCATGAATCTCGTGAAGGAATAATGGAAAATCTCGATTTTGATTGCTTGGAAATATTAGAAATTATAGCTTTGGGAATCTTCGCAGCTTTAATGCACAATATTAGAACTGTTGAAAGGAAAAGAAAGTGAATGCTGCAAACTATCATGAAATGTCTTGGAAACGGTTGAAAACATCTAAGGATAAGAAGAGTAGAAACTGAAGCATTGAATGTCATTAACGTCATTAAAAAACAAAAGAAGATTCATTATGGTTTGGGTAAAAAACCAATGAAAAACTGAATGAGTGCCAAACGTTGCTCCTCTCGAATACTCTCTTTCATTAATACAGCCTCAACAAACTCAGCTTCCCGCCTTGGAGTCTTGGATGATTCAACAGCAACCGACTTCGTCACTCGAGCTCTCTCGAGTTTAGACAAAGACTTTAGGAGAGTTTTCTCCTACCTCGCGAGTTGGGTCGACGAGGCTGTGGCCACTCCAACCATGAAGCGACCGGGACGCTTTCCCCGGTTGCAGAAGATGTACTTGGCAAACCACTCCAGGTACAACTCAAACTCCTCCTGGGGTCCCCACTTTACATCGAGCATAGAAAGGTGTCGCTCGATCACCGCGCTGATGCGTCGTTCTGAAGGGTTAAACCTCAGGTCGGTGCGCTCGTGGTCAAATCATAGGGGGCTCCAGAAAGATGGCAACCATTCAAGAAACAAACATCGTCCAAGGTGATCGACATCAGTATGAGAGATAAAAGCAGTTACCAATGGGGTTCCAGAACGACAGAAACCCGACACACA
The DNA here is from genome assembly GCA_029817715.1 of Melastoma dodecandrum. Taxonomy (NCBI): domain Eukaryota; kingdom Viridiplantae; phylum Streptophyta; class Magnoliopsida; order Myrtales; family Melastomataceae; genus Melastoma; species Melastoma dodecandrum. The sequence goes on along the minus strand of JARUPY010000607.1, from coordinate 6,446,473 downwards.
CTGGCAGGTTAGGCTCAATTGAGAAGCAAGACGTGTTGATTAGGACCTTGATACCCATCGCGTCCCATGCATCACGCTTCTTGATCATCCATTTGGAAACCCAAGAGTCGTGCGCCTCACTCGTTGGAGATGGAAAGCAATGGACGCTCGTTCACACTGACAGACTCTATCCCGACGTCTTGAAATCACCAGGGAAGAAAACGACGGGCAAGCTGCTAGTGAAAAGGAACGACCTTTCCACGTCGGAAAGAAGTAGAAACTTAGTCTCAGGAACGAACGGACCCAGGGCTTGTTGTTTCTGATTGCATGAGCGGGAAACATCGACCCCTGTTAGACTTTATAATCCAGAACGTGACAAGTTGGTTTAGGCCCAAAAAGAGCGTCGCTTTGCCTGAAAACTGATGACGGTACAAAAGTCAAAGGTGGACAGGCAAAGAGATTCAAAATGCGCATTTACTCTAATTCAAATCCTTGGTTCATTGCATGGGTTTGGCTGAAGATAAATGTACAGATAAAATATAGATGACTCAGTAGATGACGTTTTCTCTTTTAGCAAAATGCTCTCTATTGAAGATCCCTAGAGTTCTCCAAGCTATTCAAGGGTTTATCCATAGAAGGCGGCTACACACAATACTCGATTTTTCCCTCAGACGGAGAAGATCCTTGGTTGCAACCGAAGGCTTCATCCCATGGTGTAGGCGCTGCAGCGGTGTGAATCTCTTGAGTGGGAAGGTCTTGGTCCCCTTTCTATTCCCGAGTCAGACCACCCAGAAGACCGAGGTTGGAAAGCTGAGGACGATACGGAGTTTTCGCCCTGTGGTAATCCAGTAACCCCAGAGGTTTGGGGTCACTAGGAAGCTCCAAAGGTTACTCCAATCAGGACGCGACTCAGGATTGAAGGCTGACACACCAAGGCTTTCGCCTCTTCCCTTCCAGATGAGCTCATTAAGAGGCATAGTGGAGATTTTGGAAGGGGAGAAGCCACTTGCATAATGTGGTTGACATAGGCTCTCAAGCAAGCTAAGGTGATGAACATATGTTCTGGGTAAGATACAGAAAGATGGAGACTCATAACCTTGTTATTTTCAAGGGCGACGACTTGTGATTGGAAAATTGATCCCGACATCGCTATGTTAGAAGGGTTATGAGAGACATGAAAGATCTGATAGGAGATATAATGGCAGAAATTTCAGGGATTTCAACAGACAACCCAGATATCTCAACCGATTCGTTTCGAGGATAATAATGGTCTGTGATTAATGTTCGCCTGTACACCTTATCAGGTTGTAGGGGAATGATTACTTAGTCTTTTTCAAGGCGAGACAAATCACTCTGTCTGCCTTGAGGGGGGCTTATATATTTAGCAACAGAAATTCTTGGCCATTGATCTCGATGTTATCGGTGGATCGACGGTCCAGAATGCAGGCCCGAAGCATGAGAAGCCCAGTACGGAGGTAGCTGTGGAAACACACCAGGTAAAGGCTTGCGAGCGAAGCGGTCACCAAGCGATGGGGATACCAGGTGACAGGGGTCAACGAGGCGATCATGCGACAGTCAACTCGACGAGCGGGAAAACTCTACGGCGAAGGCTTATGGGTGATCCGATGGATTAGTAGCTGTTATGGGAAGATTTCGGACGATCACAAGAATTGGAAGGAAATTGTTGCCAAGATTGCTCAAATGGAAAGGTGATATTCCATGAAGAGTGGCAGCAATGACACATAATATATGTATAATATTTTATTTCCGTGCATATATGAGTCTAACTTAGTATAAATAGTCGTTGTTAGACATTGTGTAAACACACCTCTCTACAGACGGACATATTGTCTTTTTATCTTCAAGCATTCCAGCGTTCAAGCATCATGTGCTCCTGCGTTCATGCTCCCTCCCGAAGGCATCGTCGATGGCATCCGTAAGGGCTTCCCCTTAAGGGTGTCTGTCCGCTGCATTCTCCTTTCTTTTTTACATTCATACGACGACCAAACAACGAATCTCCGAGTACTAGTTGCTCGTAGCACTAGAGATTTTCGACGTGTTTGGATATGGCTTGTCCAACGGTCACTTTCGGAGCGAACGCCCATCTACCAAGATGGAACCCAAAGTAGATCTTCTAGACAATAAGGACGGAACCCATACTGGATCTCCCAGAGAGTAAGTCTACCAAATTGGGACCGTAGCAAGTCTACGGGAGATAACCTACAGTAAGTCTACAAGATACAAACACATAACGAGTCTACTAGACTAATCCATAGCAAGTCTACGAGGAATGCACCCGCATAAAGTTTACGAGGGCGAAAGCTCAGGCTAAGTCTAAGAGACGAAGGGGTCAAAGTCTATGAAGACCAATTTCTATTAAAAAAGATCTGAATTTTAGGAAAGTGATTAAGCCACAACTCCATGATTTTTAAAGGATTTTTACACGAGAAAAAAATATGAGAGAAAATACCATATCTTTGGACATCTAACAAACACCTAATATAATATAAAAATAAGAAATCCTCTCAAAACAAACAAGACAATCAACTAAGGCGAACTTGACATTGTTTGACTCCAGCTTTTTTACGTTCTCAACCCCCGTATTCCTGTTCCAATCCCCGTGTTCCCTATTTCAAGTTTTTCCATTCCCAATTCCATCGCACCATCACCAATACTCGGAACTCATTAACCATCTTTTCAAGTCGAGGAGCAGCAAGAGTCCCAGATGTCCGCACTTTTTCGAGCTTCAGTTTTGGTTGTAAGTCTTTTATTCTAAATTGTAAACATCATTTTGTGAAAACAATTTCTCTCAATTATTGGTGGTCAGATTCCAAATCCAGTTCGAAAAATATTTGGCATGGTGCGATTTCAACACCAACAACTTTGTACCAAGAGCAAAAGAAAAATCCTACGGTGCCGCATGAGATGAAAGAAAAGTAAAACTTAAAAATGTATTATTATGTAGAGAGAGTAGATAAAAATATTATTTGAAAAAATTGAAGATCACAAATATATAATTTAGAGAGATTCTGTTTAGTAATGGGAGAATATTTTGCTACCAACTTCAAGGTTTACGAAAGAGAAACCGATTTATTGGTCTTCGTTATTCACGACGGGTTTGTCGTTGAGATCATTGTGGGCCGGACGAATATTTTCATGGGCTATTTCATTATGGACCTTTAATGGGCCAAAAAGCCCATTTGGAAATGAAACCCCGTCCGTCATTCTCTTCTTCGAAGAGCGATTCCTCCCATTCTCGCTGCCCCATAGAGATCCCTGAAGGAGGCGGCAAATAAGGCAGAAACCGAGTGGCGGAGAATGGCCGATCCAACGGTGGAGGATGATCCCTCGGTGACTGCCCTGGACCTCACGAGCTTGTCAGCTCCACGAACTCAGCTCCGTCAAGCTCCCTCCCGGGCCTTGGCATTTGTAACATGGAATAGGAGGACAATGTATTAAGGTGCAAGAAACAACTTCAGATTTTACCCTCGAAAGTAAATTGATCTTCAAGTCGAATACCATTGTAAGGCACTGGCCAGAAGTACATAAACATTACAAACGGGAGTAAACCTTACAAATAAAATAACATTCTGGCATGCAATTCCCATACTGCAGGAACAAGGGTTCGATATAGAGACATGTAAAGCATAGAAAGCATAAAACAGAACATCCCTCTAAATATCCCACATTCAGCAGTGAAGCTAGCAAATCCGATCTACTCTGACGTTTCGCGAGAATAGCTTGCTCTTTCTCAGTCAAGGGCTAAGAATTAATCAAGTTGAGGTCTGGAAATTCAACGACCCCTCTCAAAACCGATGCGGGTCCTGCCAGATCCCCCGTCATAACCATCCCTAGTTGAGGATCCACCACTTGCCCTCATTGTACCTCCGGAACCAACCTTGTCCATCGCCTTCTTGCCCTTCTTAACTTCTGTCAAGAACTGATCAAGACCGAATGGATCTGCCTCCTCAGCTTCCTTCTCAAATTCTACCGGCCTATCTCGAGGACCGCTCCTGTCCGAAGTGCCGGCAAATGCCTTGTTCGGCTTGAATCGTTCTGTCTTCACAATCTTCTCAAACTGCTCATCCTCGCCCCCGTACATTTCCGAGTCAACGTCCTTCTTAGGCTTATATAGAGTCGAGAGAGTGGGCTGCGCAGTGAATAATCCCTTGTCATAAACGTTATACTGGTCATCAGTGGCAAACCCGGAATCCATTCCTTTATCCTGGGAGAAAAGCCTCTGATCATACATAACTTCTCCACTTTTACCAGCAGTTGAAGCCATCCCCAGGGCGACTTTCTCACTAATGTCTCTGTCCCTGTCTCGCGTGATCTTACTCTTCTTGCCCATGGCAATGTCCTTAGCCTCCAATCTCCTCTCCCTTTCTCGCTCTCTTCGCCTTTCCTCACGAATTTTCTCCCTTTGCAGCCTTTCTTCCCTCTCTTCTCTGGTTTCCTTGGGTAAAGCCCTATCCCTATCCCTATCCCTATCCCTGTCCCTTTCTCTACCCCGCTCATAATCACCCCTCGTCTCAATTCCGTCCATGTCCACCTTCTCAGAAGGCATTGGAATCGAGGCAGGTGGGGCAGCCCCAGTCCTTTCAGAGCGCGCCTTTTGAGCCAATGCTCGAAGTTCCTGTTCTTTCCTTTCCTTCTCTTTCATCATCATTTCTTTCTGTACTTTAGATCTCATTGCAACTGCCTCCCTAGCCTTCTGCTCAGCAATATAGAGCGCTTCAGATAGCTTTGCAAAATTATCATTGATTTGTACATCCTGAAGGCCTCTTCCATCAGCAGCAAGACGCTTGTCGAGAGGGATGGTATATCCTTTGGGATTTTTCCAGTTTGAAATACAAGGAGGGATTTTCCAATCCTGTTGGTCTTTAACAGTCACGGGTCGAGGTGGAGAGTGCATCACAGGAACGGGTGGTGATCCAGAAGCCTTTGGGACCCTCTTATGCTTGAATTTTGGTGGCTCCAGGGGGTCGACTGGCATTTCAACCATCCTTATGATCCTCTCTTTTGCACCGGAATTGAATGCAGCTGACTGTTGGGAAGGCTTGTACTTAATAAACTTAGAATCAGAAGACTGCTTCGGAACATTTTTTGGTTGTGCTGCACTCAGTCTGACATTCACAATCTTCTCAAGAGCAGCCTTTGTTTCCTGTGTTGTTTCTTCAATTTCCATCTCTATTTCCTCATCTTCCTCTTCTTCCTGGTGCTCTTTCAAAATCTTGGGGATAAGATCCTTATGCTGACTGTAAACAATCTTCTTCGCATTTTCGTTCTGCTTCACAATTGCATCATAGGCCACGTTTCCGTGGGCATCCACAGTGACAGGGAGTATCTTTGATCCGGGCTTCCCAGATTTGTCCCTGCCCATGTCAAGAGGATACTGGGCGATATGGATCTCCGGAAAAGCCCCGCCATCTCCAAAATCTTCAACCTTCCGAGGGATGAAACCTTGTCGTTTCAAGTAAGGTAGTACAAGGTTGTGCTTGACAATGGCCGACTTTTCTTGATCAGTGGAGCTGAATCTCTGCTTGAACCAAGGATCATTGGAGTGATCATAGAAAGCAGTTGTTGTAGACTTTGCTGGAGGCAGTAACTCCTTCAAAGATGCCATGCTTTATTTTTATATTTCTTTCCTTCCAACAACTACTCTTCAGAAAAATCCAAATCTCAGGAGTCCTATTACAGCAGCACAGGAAAATGGGTCATTTTTGAGAAACAGGAAAATGTCCCCCAAAGCATTATGACTATCTCACGCAGAGACTTATTCAAGAAACATTTCATAGAAAATCCAAATTCAGAATACATTCCAAGAACATACTATCAACACCGTAATTATCCTCTCAACAGCAACAATAGCCAGGAATGGCACTCTAAAATATAAAGCAACATCAAACAAACTAAACCCCGCACAATCAGTAATACCAACAAGGTTAGAAGTCGCAACAAGCAGAACTCTAAAAGCTGCATCGCATCCAAAAGAAGCACCTTATAATTCAAAGAACACAAGCAGAGATGCATGGGAAATCAGCTAAACCCTAAACAACAACGCCCAAATAAGCCAAACCACAAAGAAACCGCAAATCAAACAATCCCCACATCACAAGTCACCACAATACGGACAAAAATAAATAAAAATCAAATCCCACGATCAGATTCACAGCAGAAAACCCTAAACACAGACGTAAAACCGATTACAAGCATTCAAATCAAAGAACCCTAAGCTATCGATTCGAGAGAGCACAGGTAACGAATACCACCTCAAGATCGAAGAATCACCGAGTAAGCACGAACGGAGGACGGGCACGGGAGGAGCGGCGGGCCAGAGCGAAAGGACGTGGTCGAAATTTAACGAAGAGGAGATGGAAGAAAATATGGATCGCCTACTTTAATTGGAGGGGTATTTCGGGTCAGTGGCCGACCCGAATGATATCTCCTTAATAAATATCTTATCTCATTTTTTAATCCTTAAACTTTTTCGTTTTAAAAATAATCAACTACAATTGTTAAAATGGAATCCTACCCTACTTAGATTGTATAATTATCAAAACCTGCTTGAAATTAGAATTTAAAAATTGAATGAAATACTTTGTGCAGTTATTTTTGGAAAATCACATAACTGTTGCATATGTCGAGGATATTATTGTTCAATTACAAAAAGAACTTTAATAATTTAAAAAGTAAAAAAAAAATCAAGACGTGGTTATGCTTCATCATTAATTACATTTTTCATCATTATAACATAAATTTTCATTAAAGAAAATGTCAGATCCATAATAAGTTGGGTGGGTGTTTGTTATTTGGGAATATTGGTCTAAAAGGTTTGTTATATGTTATCATATTCATTGATTTTAGTTTCGTAAAAACATTTAGTGCGCGAGAAGTTTTTGGTTTTCGGTGTTTAATTTCGATGAAAAGACCCAAAAAGTTGTTTGATTAAGGAAAACGATAAAAAAAGGTAAAATTTTGATACATGTTATCAACTAGTAATATATTTTCTTTTATACCTGACATTTGAAAAGTTACGTTACGTTGACGTTAAATCAGTATTATATTTTTTTTGTGTCCTAATTTGGGTAATGGAGGTCAAATAATTTCGGACGTGACATGCCTTAGTTATTTTTCTTTATGTTACATGGTGACAAAATATCGATATTTTGCCCAAAATTTGGGTCTACTTTCTTTTTTGTTGTAACATTTAACACTATTTTTTGTGGCTTTAAATTGATATTCTAAAAATTTCATGGCCTAATTTAAATGCCTTCATCGGTAACCAATTTCAAATAATTTCTGATGGAGACAAAATATTGATTTGCTAACGGACTTCAAATTAAGAAGTATTTTAGTCAACGTAAGATCACATCGGAAATTTTTTGAAGTTGATTATCGATGAAAGATTTAGTTTAGGCCACAAAAATTTTATAATATCGATTTAAGGCAAAAACAAAGTGTTAAATATTAGGACAAAAAAGAAAGTCGGCCCAAAGCTCCGGCAAAAAATCAATATTTTGCCACCATATAAGATAAAGAAAAATAACTAAAGCAAGTCATGTGTCGGAAATTATTTTAACTCCCTTACCAAATCAATGACAGCGTCTAAATAAGGCCACAAAAGATTTATAATATCGATTGAACTCCGTAAACATAACTTTTCAAACGTCAGACTAAAAACGAAAGTCGGTCCAAAATTTAGGTCACGAATAAATATTTTTCCTAAAAAATGAAAGTTAAAAAGATGAAAAGTTCTCATGTTTTTCATAATTTTACTCTTAAAAGCGAAAACGGGTCTACGCCATTTTCTAAGTTTTCTGTCATACAACAATAATAATAAAAAAATGCTTCTTTTGAGACTTTTTCACTTCTTATTTGTAGTTCTTCTTTTTTAATTTTTTAAGTTCCTGCCAATATAATTAATATACTTAATGGGCTACTTTTTCAATTTTGAGTTTTACTTTACTAAAAAAGGTTTTTATTTTTAAAAAGGAGTGGGAAAAAAAATTGTTAATTTCATAGAAATGAGTTGAGATGAAAATTTTGCTAAACCAAACACCCCTGAAATTCTCGAGGATCTAATGAGTTTCTTAAGAGGAGGGGGGTGGAGAACCCGATTTACCCAATTGTAGTGTTTAATGAGATTTGGGAGGGAATTTTAAATTTATGATGATGAGGTCTACAATCTCCGGGAAATTACCACCACAAAAAATCCAAAAGATAAGGCCATGTGTGGTATTTTATGTTTTCATTTTTTATGAAAGTAAGAAAACATGTTTGTTATCACGAAACAAAAAACAATTGTCTAATTTTTTAGAGGAAGACAATTTTTTTGGGTTTCCAGTTTTCATTTCTTGTTTTTCAAAACAGAAACCGGACCATGTTTCCGGTTAACAAACAAGGCCTTATTTTTCTTTTCTTTTTGGTGTGTTTTCATGACCCAACGTTCATCCTCATCGCCAATGACGAAATGCTTCCAAAGCCAGTGAATTTGCAAGAGCAAGTACACCTCGACCGACACCTACTTTGTCTACGGCAGAAGGAAGTACATTGACACCCTCATCACCAATCAGCCCCGCGAACACCATGAATGTCTTGTGCTTCAAGTGGCATAGCCATGCCAGGAAGCGTTGCATTGTCGGGTGCTGTGAATATCATGTTCACAGCACACCTTGTCTCCAGCAGGAACAGTGGCAAGGCCGGGCGACGGTCTTTGTCCCCAAGGATGGATCTTCTTGGTGCCATAGTTGATGAGGGTCGCTATCAATATTCCCAGGCAAGTGGTCAATTGGAATAGCTTGTTCACCGCCCCTAGGATCTTCATTGGCACCATCTCTGACGAAAACAGTGGCATCGCATATCACAATACCCCAGTCTTGAAACTATAAGTCATGTATAAAGTCCGTTACTTAGTTTCCAAAGTCGATGCTGGCACCAAGGAGTATGCGACCGATGATGAGCATGGAAATGTTGACTGATCCAGCATTCGGGGTGCCTCCTAAGAAGAAGCTGATTGAACCAACAGAGTACGCTGGCCTCCTCCTACACTTGTGATGCACCACCAGCAGCGAAAATGGGAAAGTACTTCAATGACAACGAAACGGACGAACAAAACCAACGACGTAAACAAAAAGGATAAAACTCGGACTGTCGCTGGATACAGCCGAAGCACCACCAGGACTGCCACGAGGGTTGAACGCCTCACAACCGGATACAGTAATCACCACCGATTGTGGGAACACTATGATAAAATCTCGCAACGCTTGGAATCCACCAAACGATAAGAGAAGTTGCGCAAAGTTCATGAAAGAACTTGACGGCTGCCAAATTTGGGTAAAAATTTCAAAGGGTTGTATCTAAACCTAAACACAAGAGTCCTATTTATAGAAGACCCCAAATGGGCTAACACTAAACTCCCCATTAGGCCCAAAATAGTAAAAACCAGAAACTAAATAAAAATAAGCCCAAAAGTAAAACTAAGGAAATCGGGCCTCATGTCGGGTGGGCCATTCGTCTCCAAATCCCAACCTTGCAGGATCTCGAGCTCCCTTGGGCGAATGGAAGCTGACCTCGAGACAGACATCGTCCTCCTATTCTTGAGATGGACCTCGCTCTCTTGATCTCGAGACAGTTCTCGAGATGATCTGTTGTCTTCTCGAGTTGACGACGCCTTCTTGATCTCAAGACGAATTCATGTCTTCTCGAGTTGAAGACTCAACTCAACCTCTTCAGTACCGTCCACGTAGTCTCCATCTCGATCGCTTCTCTCGATTCGATCTCGACTTGGCCAACATGCACCACATTCATTCGAGGCATATTGGTGTCCTTTTAGGTTCCTTTCTCAATCCGTCAGATAGTTGCAATAAAGGTAATTCCACCTCCATCTGCTTCGAATAGAAGTATCTAGAGTTGGTCCCGATTACTCATCATTCTCCCCTTATTGAGAAATGTTTGCCCTCAAACTTGTGAGACCTTCTTTCACCTGAAACAATACTCCACCAGTTCCTATTCGGGAATACCTCGTCAACCAATCCTGGATCGACTGGAGCATGACTCGAATATAGGTCTCCACTAACACTTGCGTATTGGCGTGGTTCAGTTGCATCACGTCCTCGATCTCTCGAACTGACTGATGCCCTCCTATATAGTAGGCGAGTGAACTCTCATGATCTTTATCAAGCTTGATAAAGCTAAGCAGGGGCTCCTTTCTCCTGACGTTTCCTGTCAAAACGATCGGCTCCTCTCGATCTACCCACGGGATCGTGTCGAGTTGAATGGGGTGGAGGGACAGAGCAAGATCTTCTCATGGACGCCTTTTTCCAGATTCCACCACGGAAGCTCGCATGGTCGAGAGTGGGTCATGGTTGACCATTTCCGCTGCACAACTCTGATAGTGGGGGCTATGCCTGTGCCACTCCCTTTTATCCACTTTCATTTGACATTATTCCACACAAAGATTTAACAATAGGCATTGTCGCTCGTTACCATCATGCAAATCCTCATTTGCCATTCTTATCCCTTGATTAGACAACATTTCTCCTTGGTTTGGCTCCTCAAAGCATTCTTTCTCAAAATCCTAGAGAAGTTCATATTTCTGGGAATGACCCCGATCCTTATGATTACTCAAGATTGGAGTTCTCGATGACGAACTCCCTATACTGAAAGGAATGTTCCTCATGGTTATCGTTGCATCCACTCTCCTAGCTTGCTGCTCACGTTCACTCGAGTTAAGCGTTATGGACATAGGCGAGGGATTCGTCTCGCGAAGGTACTCCCCTTTTAGGAGTCGTTTTCACGAACAACGGCTTCGGGGTTATCATAATGTTCCTCGACATCGTGCGCGAGATTACACATGTCGGCAAAACTCCAGTAATGTTGTAACTTTACCTCAGCAATTTTGGGCTTCAGTCCCTTGATATATGGAGCGATCGTCTCCTCCAAGGGCTCGGTGATATCACAATGTAGCATCAACTGCTTGAACTCTCGAGTGTACTCAGAAACACTCGAGGACTGCTGATGCAGACTGTGCAGTCGAAGAAATAAATCTTGTCGATACCGCTCGGGTAGGAATCGTTTCTTCGTCTCGCTTTTCATTTTATCCCATGAACAAATCTTATCTTTTCCTTCTCGACAACGTTGTTGGTTCAGGTTCTCCCACCATAAACCAGCCGCGGAAAAGGGAGAGCACTTCAACGACGACGGACAAAACCAACAACGTAAACAAAAAGGATAAAACTCGGACCGCCGCTGGATACAGCCGAAGCACCACCAGGACTGCCACGAGGGTTGAACGCCTCAGAACCGGATACAGAAATCACCACCGATTATGGGAACGCTTGGATAAAATCTCGCCACGCTTGGAATCCACCAAACGATAAGAGAAGTTGCGCAAATTTCATGCAAGAACTTGACGGCTGCCAAATTTGGGTAAAAATTTCAAAGGGTTCTGTCTAAACCTAAACACAATAGTCCTTTTTATAGAGGACCCAAAATGGGCTAATCCTAAACTCTCCATCAGGCCCAAAATAGTAAAACCCTGAAACTAATTAAAAACAAGCCCAAAAGTAAAACTAAGGAAACCGGCCTGATGTTGGCTGGGTCGTCCGTCTCCAGATCCTCTTGCACGATCTCGAGCTCCCGGATCTCGAGTTCCCTTGGGCGAATGGAAGCTGACCTCGAAACAGACATCGTCCTCCTATTCTTGAGATGGACCTCGCTCTCTTGATCTCGAGACAGTTCTCGAGATGATCTGTTATCCTCTCGAATTGACTACGCCTTCTTGATCTCGACCCGAATTCTTGTCTTCTCGAGTTAAAGACTCAACTCAACCTCTTCAGTACCGTCAACGTAGTCTCCATCTCGATCGCTCCTCTCGATTCGATCTCGACTTGGCCAACGTGCACCACATTCATTCGAGGGATATTGGTGTCCTTTTGGGTTCCTTTCTCAATCAGTCTAATAGTTGCAATAAAGGTAATCCCACCTCCATCTGCTTCGAATAGAAGTATCTAGAGTTGGTCCCGATTTCGTATCACCTTGTTTCTAGTCACGTGGAAGGCCACGAAGGCCATGACTAGGGCTGCAAAATGCAAAGACTACGTGAAAAGCTTGAGGATCTGGTTGTCATACTTTCAGTAGTCAATCTCATGGAGGTGCAACTGCTACCTCCTGTACACGTTCGGGGTTAATTCGAGGAAATCATTAATAGAAGTAACCCCTATTTGGTGTAACAATTGCACTAAGAGGAGGGGTGAATTAGTGTAATGTCCTTTTTAGACTTTTTCAACTAATAAAACCCAATAGCGAAATGTTAGGTTTCTGTAGGTTACAAAACCCTTGTTCACTCTAGATACCAAAGTGAACTGCTTAATGATAAAACGACTAGTCAAAGTCTAATGTAGAATGTGACTTTACAGTCTTGAGAAGGTTTCTGCAGTAGCAGAAGGTTGGTGCTTCGGCTATCAAGGTTTTACAAATCCGACCATCTTCAGCGTAATCAACAAGGTGTATTCCAAGATCTGAAAAATACTTGTAGTAGCAGAAGGTTGTCACAGAACCTTTAGGTTTCTACTCTACCAAGAGATGATCTGCGAAAGCTACATCGATGGAAACAGCTCCAGAACCTATGAGGTTACTGTAGCGTTAGATGTTTGATGCATGACCTTTGGAACCTCTACTCAGACGTTCGTGTTGTGTCTATTAATTTGCTTTTCTGTTTAGATTTTCGTTGAATGCTCAGTGAGATAACCATTTGCGTAGAAAGTAAATCAGACATAAGGTTTATAGTGGTTCGGCAATTGCCTACGTCCACTCTTCACCCTTATAGGACGGAATTCACCATTGAACACTTATAGCGAATACAAGGCTGATAGAAGATGTAAAACACTCCCGTAGAAGGTATTCTAGATATCCCTTCGGCTTTTCCACAAAGGTTATATTAGCAGAAGGTACTAGGACACTTTTGTAGTGTAGAAGATGATGTAGATAGCCCTTTAGCTTTACTACTGACAGAAACCCGATGGGTTGTGATCAGTAACCCTTTGGATCGTGCACAAAGATCTGTGACTAACTCTAGAAACTCTCTGGTTGAGGTTCTTCACTGAAGACAATGACTAACTCCACGATCCCTATTGTTGGGGTTTTGTAGAATGTGACAGCTCCACGGAAGCATGTAGCGGCCGTACGCAGGCAGACAACCCCTCTGTCCAAGGGTGGATTTTCCCTCAGGCGGTTCCACAACATGCTTGTCTCCTCACCAAGACTTCCCCGATGCTTGGCTCCTTTCCAGGACTTCTAGAAGCATACAGTACCGGTGCAGCTTCTACAAAGCCTGCAACAGGTACTTCCCTTATGAATAAACACAAGTATCAATGCCTCGCCGTGAATCTCCTAGACGTGGCCCTTCTTCTGCTCACTGCCCTGACATGTATACACCCTCACTTCTCATTCAGCGTGATGCATGTCCGCCATGCCACAGTGCAGCCAGATCCTTCGCGACCTCACTCACGCCCGACATAGCTTACACCATGGACACCAGCTTTCGGCACACACGAGCAAACCAATTACAAAACAACCGATACCGATACCTCACCAGATTCCTCCAGACGTGACCCTTCTTCTGCGAACTACCGTGGCACGTATACACCCCGACTTCTCCCCGAGCGTGATGCACTTCTGCCACCCAACAGTACAACCAGATCATTCGCAACCTTACTCACATCCAGTCTAGCTTGTACTCTAGGCACCAGCCTTCTGTAATCGAATGCTCAACACTAAAGAGAACGAAATCTCATAAGTCTCTCAAGCTACAGTGTCGTATACACTCACTATACACTTCCCTCCCCATTTCTAACTAACAAATTATCCTATTTTATATAAAATAAAAATAACATATTTACATAAGGTACTGGAGCTGACGAAAGGCTCTGCAAAATAAGGAAACAAAATGTCAGCCAAATAAAACGTTTCATCATTGTGAATGGTGCTTTATATCACTTAAGGATCAATCATGCCATTTGGTCTAGAGTGTGTTCACGATCCTAAGAGATAGGGCTTGCAAAAGATTCAAACGAATAAGTTCCGTCAGACTTTTACAAATGAAAATCAGATAATCTTGGTTTCCACAATTGGTTGGCAGACTTTCTGGATATAGACACGTGTGAGGTGTGTCCATATTCAGATGAGTTATCCTTTGCCATGATTCATAAAGAATCTGAATGTGTTTAGATGCAAGAGAAATGATTTATTAGCCGTTCAATAATTTCATATCAATATGCATAACCTTGCATCGGTGCTTTCCATATATAAAGTGATTTGTTCCCTTAAAGAGAACATATCAACTCTTATGAAAATGAATCATAATTAAAATGATTTAAAACCATTTTAATTAACATAAAATACCATATGAATATATTTAAATAATTAGATGATTAATTAAATAATTTATGGTAATGATTAGGTGACAAAAGGTACGAAAGATATTGTCCCTATAGGTTAACCTTGTACAATCTAGTAGAAGCTTACCTTTTACATGGCATTATCAAAATCATACTAACACCCTCTTGCAAAAATAGTGAATTCAAAGTTAGCCTCTCCTATTATTGAAAAGTCTTTTAGGGTAGAGGCATCACCATCGTGAACTAATCTCAATCGGATCAACGCAAATGAGACTAAACTAAACTAACCTACACACTACATTAGCATTTGCACCATCTTTCTTTCTTAGTCTCCACATCACTAAAATTTTGAATTAATAAACGCAGGCTGACTCTAAGCATGGCTCAGGTTTGTTTTTAAAATTCTGTTTTCTAAGATTTTTTATTTTCATAAATATTTTTTAAGAGTAAAAATAGGAAAAAAATAAATTCGCAAAATGATTTTATCAGTTTTCAAACTTTAAAGAAAAGGAATTTAGGAAAAATAAAAAGGTCTATAAAGGTGGGCAAAGTGGAATTCCCGTGGGTGGAATTTTGTGGGCTCAACTTTTTTTGTTGGGCAGTAATTTCGTAAAGGTGGGCAAAGTTCTCATAAAATCCAAAAAATTGATGAACAATAACTTCAAAAATTGATGACCTGTAAAATTTTTTAACGAAAAATTTTTGCAATCTCTGTTAATCTAAAAATTCGTTGAGTACGAAACTATTGCTAGAAAAAAAGTCGGCTTAATTTTTCGTAATTAGAAAGTAGTAGTTCGGAAATATTGTAAAAAAGTTTGTAAGACTTAATTATGCCGAACTTTACGAATTAATTATTACGTAGCGGATATTCGGTCTCGATGAATATTTCGTAATTACTAATATTTTATTTAAGGATACGAATTAATTGTACAAAATTTTTTGCGTAGGTATTTGGAAATATTTCGTATAATAATATAATTTTTTTGATATTACGATTATTTTGTGTTTTGGGTTTAAAAACATCAAGTACGTAAAATGGACAATTTCAACAGTGTACGACTTTTTTGCTTTTAAATCTTTTGACCACGAAATTTTTGCTACACTTTATGAATATTGTGCTTAAATATCCAAAATTATAGACAACATTTATTTCGTACTCATAATATTTGCTATTTTGAAACAAAAAAATTAGTACATTTAAGCATTTAATTTGTAAATTGAAGGAAATATAATATCAAGGAAGAAAATGTTTATTTTTCCATGTAGAAATTACAGGATATACAAAACTTCCGTGGAAAATAATACGACTTTTTTTGCTTATCTTTACGAGACATATGTTGTTTTATAATTTGTATTTAGAAACAGTGAATTCATTTTTTATGTATTTTTTTAATTTCTTGTAAAGTTGAATAAAATTTTCGTATAATATTAAAAAATTAATGGAAAATGTCAAATCAATAGTCAGGCCAAGGGTTGTCCAAATATTTAGTCGAAAGATTTTGTAAGATTCGAAAAAAATTTTGTAAGATTATGTGTTATCTTTGTTTTTTTATTTTGTAAACGAAATATCTGTTAAAACAATAGTAGGATAATAGTTTAATTTATTTACGGGCAATCCTGCATAATCCGAAATGCCGAATTTAGGTTATGTGGCATTCCGGTTGCCGGGGAACAAGATTACAAAATAAAACCAATTTTAAATTTGAAACCCTACCCTACCCTGACTAGATCGCATCTCCTCTTGTTTCTGCCGCTCTACACTTCTCTCTCGTCCGACACCCTTCTCCCCACAGTTCACCCCCCACCCTTCTACACTGGGCATCCTCTAGTCTACCATAGTCCAAACACCCCCGAATCTCTCCAGTCCCTCCTAAGGGAGTCCGTTGTCTCCCAGGACACTACCCGGTGTAGGTGAAGGAAAATGAATCTTATTCGTCGTAAAGGCAAAGGTAAGAAGTTTACTGCTTCCTCTAGTTCAACGGTTTGTCGTAATGGTCCTCTAGTAATTGGCATTGAGGAGGAGAGATGGTATGAAGGGATCAGATGGACCAACATTCGTACCCAGATATACAGGCGACAACTCGAGACATGACGAAATGTATCTGTGGAGCTTTCTGGGACAGAAAATAATTTTCTAGTGATGAGTATGCTTGACAAGTTGAATATGCGTGGACTAGTTGAATTTGCATCGGAAGAGCGGAAAATTTACTATGACGAGGTGAAACGTTTTTACTGTTACTTGGATGAACTTCCATGTGGTTCACTTCGTACGAACGCCAATGGAGTTGTGTTCTCAATTAATGGGCATTCTATCGAGACTCCTCTGAAGATAGACAGGAAAGGGAAGTTGTTACACTAAGAGGGGGGTGAATTAGTGTTAATCTCCAAATTCGGATTTTAACGCTCTTTCGTTTTACCCCGCAGCGGAAGAAAGCTTCTGTTAAACAGAACCGTAGATAGGTTTCTGTACAACAGAACGTTCAAGTGTGTTCGCAATTTGTTTGATTGGACACAAGTATTTTTATAGTGGTTAAGCAAATTGCTTACATCCACTCTTCACCCAGATATTTGGATGGTTTTCACTCAAATGTATCTCTGTACAAATTACACAAATGATTGCAACTAAAAGCAGACCCGTATGTTCTGTACAATAGAGGTTTGAGTGGCAGAGCACAGACCAGAAGGTTCTGTACCGTAGAGGTTTGTCACGAAGCACAAACACTGAGGTTTTGTACTATAGTAACTTAGGCTCAATACAGACAAGAAGGTTCTGTATCGTAGAAACATAGGCACAACACAGACCAGGAGGTTCTGTGTCGAAGAGACTTAGGCACAACACAGACCAGAAGGTTCTGTATCGTAGAAACTTAGGCACAACACAGACCAGGAGGTTCTGTGTCGAAGAAAGTTTCGCACAACACAGACCAGAGGGTTCTGTGTCGAAGAGACTTAGGCACAACACAGACCAGAAGGTTCTGTGTCGAAGAGACTTAGGCACAACACAGACCGAAGGTTCTGTGTCGAAGAAGGTAAGGCACAATACTGACCAGAAGGTTCTGTGTCAGACGTGTTAACCTTCTATAGCACAGATCAAGAGATTCTGTACTGTAAGCGTCAACCTTCTATAGAACAGATCCAAGGATTCTGTATCACAGAAGGTATAGCACAGATCGTAAGGTTCTGTACCAAGAATGTGTCAATCTTTAACAAACCAAAATGGTTCGTATTAGAAATGACTTGAGTTATGTACAGACCGTAAGGTTCTGCACTAGAGTAGATTCAGACTTGAAGGTTCTGCTCTACAGATGGTTGTACAGATCCGAAGATTCTGCACTACAGGAGGATGCACGCGTTAACGTGACTAACTAGGTAGCAAATGCGCAATCCCTCAAGGATAACGACTTCGTAGCGTACCCCACACGAGCACGTAGCGGACCCTATGCAAGCGAACAGCGACCCCTGTTCAAGGATGGATTTTCCCTCCGGCGGCTCCACACGACCTGCACGATCTCCTCGAGATAGCGACTATGTGGCGTACCCCACACAAGCACGTAGCATACCCTACGCAAGCACGCTGCAGACCCTGTGCAACCACGTGGCAAACCCCACGCAAGCAGACGGCAACCTCCCTCCTAGGTTCCTGGACACAGAGCTCTACACAACAAAAACTGGTTAGTCCCTCACCTTCTGTGGTCCTGAGGTTCAGCACTTCTCTTCGGTCCACTGCACGTTGCCCACGTACACACGCTTCCAACAACGTATCCTGCAGCTTCCAACCGAGTCCCTCGAGCCCCCGAGTCAATCACCCAAAAGGTTTCACCAACGATGCAGCTTCCGCCGGTAGTGCTCCTCGTGTGACTAACTCGAACGAATGAAAGAACTAAAGCTCAAGCACACGCTCTCTCTGGACAGAATGGGATGGATGTTTCCGTTGAGTATGAACTGTTGTTAATGGGAGAGAGGGCGTGGCTATTTATACACAAAATTTCAAGAAGAAAATACAAAGGGAAAATATAAAACGTAATCTGCAAAATGTGAAATAAAGAATTAGTTTACAAAATGATTTATATACAGAAATAATATATACGTGCAAGTATTCTGGTAGAGAATAAATCAGAATAGAATTATGATATATTTTCCATGAATAGTGCTCCACAGAAGGTATCGCAGAAGGTTCTGCTCGATAACCTTCTACAGTTGGAAACAATCGTTGATTTGCTTCCAAATGAATTAAAATCACTTCCATCCTGATAAAGACACACGTGAGAGTGTATCTGGACAGGTGGTAGTTGATTTGCATCCAAATAACGTTCGTATGTTGGTCAAGTAAGCTTACAGAAGCTTGTAGACTAAACAATAGAACCTTTCCATATATAG
Source organism: Melastoma dodecandrum (assembly GCA_029817715.1). Classification (NCBI taxonomy): domain Eukaryota; kingdom Viridiplantae; phylum Streptophyta; class Magnoliopsida; order Myrtales; family Melastomataceae; genus Melastoma; species Melastoma dodecandrum. The sequence continues at coordinate 6,427,718 of JARUPY010000607.1, read as the reverse complement.
AGGATACATTTCCTTCTATAAGAAATAATATCTCCAATATGATTACTTGGAAACCAAATCGTGTAAATTTGATCAGACGATTATCTTAATCAGACTAATCTAATTTCGTAATTAAATAATCATTTACTAATCATTTAATTACAACAATGATTCTTACAAAAAGATCCTCATCAAGAGAAGCTTCTGTAGAATAGAATGTTCAACCTTCTGTAGTACAGAGGGTCCGGTTCATCCTCAAAACCGTCCCAACAATCTCCCCCTTTTTGATGATGACAAAACATTCATCGTTGAGGGAAATGTTTTCGCAAGAACTCCCCCTAACTCCCCCTAAATAGATGAGAGTAAGAGTCTCGCGTTTGTACAGAACCATAAGGTTTCTGTGAAACAGAGCATAGAAGATTCTGTTATAAAGAAGGTTATTTACAGAGCACAAAAGTTTCTGTGATTTATACAGAGCGTGGAGCTTCTGTATTTAGCCCGAAAAAAATGATGGTATTTCATTTCTGCACTCCCAGCAATAGTGACTTTAAAAAGATCACGAATCGCATTCCCTGCAGAAGGTTGCGATTATGAGCTGTATCAGTCTCATAGGCTTCTATACCGTAGACGGTATAGCCTTCTACGACCCATTTAGTTATAGAAAATCAAGAATTTTTCTATAACCAATACAGAGCTAGGTACTCCCCCTCAACACAATTTTCTCCCCCTTTTTGTCACATCAAAAAGAAGTTGAATGAAGGTTGAAAAAGAAGAGTAAGTTTCTCACAGAAGGTATGACATAGCATTCATAACCAACGTGCAGAAAGTAGTTTAAATTCTCGCAGAGGGTAGAGCAGAGAGTGCAAAACCGTCATGCAGAATGTGGTGCAGAAAATGTGACAGAAAGTTCAATACCATATTGCAGAAGGAAATGTGTCTATTAGGTGGCACTTATTACAATCTAGTAGACCACAGAAAGTAGTTTTTGGTCTAGCTAGAAATGCGAAAAAGAGAGAACATCAAGAGAGTTCATTTTTCCTCTTCCTCCTCAGAAGGGATTTCATTAAGATTATCACGGATAACCTTTGCCTGGCGTTCCAGCTCGCGAGTCAGGTTCACAACCATTTCACATAGGACGCGCATATCTTCCTCATTGGCCACAGCCTTCTGCTGGAGGTCTTTGAGGAGAGCAGTTTGTTCCAGGAGGATGTTCCATTTACTGCAGAGGCAGAAGCAGAAGGTGCAGCAGCAGCCTTTCTGGACACTCTGGCAAATAGGGGCATATCCTCATCATCCTCAATGGTGTCCTGTGACTTCCCTTTGCGAGTCCAGGTGGAGCACTTCCTTACATAATGCATGCTGGCTATGATCTGGTGCCCAAAGGTACCAACCTTCCATTTCTCTTGGAAAGCAGATGCATCAGTAGAAACACGGGCAGGCTTAAGAAGGCCGGGAATTACCTGGCCATAAGGCAGAGCCTTTCCTGTGGTATTGCAACAACGTTTCATATGTGAGAATACCAGCAAACCAAGGTTGAAAGGGATTCCCTTCATGATGTGAGCCATCAGTGACGCATCAATTGAAGTGATGGTGTCAATGCTCCCGGTCCTTGGCAAGAGGCAGAATAGCACAACTCGGTGCAATACACGAGTCTTGAGTTCCAACTTTGTGGACTCTAGGTATTTGTCCGACTGGACTCTTTCCCCCATGATGATGCTGTAGGATTCCTCCTTTCCAAGATCTGACAGTGGGTCATATTCCTCACAGCCAAACAATTGGTTAACATCATGCGCAGAGAAAACAAGCGGAACCCCTTCGATCACTGTTTTGATGAGCTGGACATGAGGTCCTTGTTCATGGAACGTAATGTTACCATAGAACTCTCTCAGGCGAGAGACGGCCACCTCTGCATATGTCTCACAGAAGGTTTTCAGACCAACTTTCTCAAGCAATGGAGCAATGTCAAGATCATTTGCCTTAAACCAATTAAAATCAATGCGCTTGAAGGCAGCGAACTGTCGACCAGCAACATCACATTTGGGCAATTTGGTATCGGCAAGCACAGTTTCTATCTCCGTTCTAGAGACCAGAGGGTTTACCGGAAATATGAAGGTATCCAGCCCTTCAGCGAAGGTGTCCACGGGAACAGATTTCTCCGGGGACTTGGTTTTCTTTGCAGCCGCTTTGACAAGAGAGGTGCTGACAGTCTCAGGCTCTTTCCGTTTCAGCCTAGTCCGTGAGGATACACCTCTTGACTTAATGGCATCATGGAGAAGCTTTGTTCCAGAGGGTGTTGCAGGCTTCTGGGTAGCCTTGTTAGATGCAGAGGCAACACCCTTCTGCTTGAGATCAGGGGAGACCGAGATAACAGGAGTAAGAGCTTCCTCATCTGGTTCCTCTGGTGCATCATCGACAAGGGGTATTTCCACCTCCTCATCAGACTCAGCATTCTCTTCAGGAGTGGCGACCTTTGATGCATCAGGGATGACAGCCGCAGAAGAACCCTTGGCAGAGGGTTCAGGGACAGGGGGCTCCTCTGTCGCAGCGACCAGGGATCCCTCATGTGCTTTCTCTTCCACTTGGATTTGGGCTTTTTCAAGTTCCTTGTCCTTGGAGAGCGGTTGCATGTCATCGTGGGTCTCCACAACAGCAGGAATGGTTTGGTCCTTCGTAGGAGAGATGGGTTTTTCCGGCGAGGAAGGGGATGGAGTCCTGCTCGCAGATGATGCAGGCTTCTCCGATCCAGAGGCGCGAGCCTTCTTTCTTTCGGCCTTAGCCTTTTTCCTCAAGGATTTTTCCTTGGGTGCCATGGATGATGAAGAACGAAGGTCTGGGAGTTTTAGGGCAAAACGAGAGAGAAGAAGAAAGGGAATGCGATGATCTGCGGGTGGTGTGAAGAAGAAGGTGACGGTTTTGGGTTTTTAAGTTGGCTTACAAAGGTGGTTTATGGGAATAAAATATTTTCCCGCTTAAATGATCTCTTCGAGATGTCATATCAAACTGACATGCATCAGAGACAAGAGGGAAGGAAATTTTATTTCCTTGATTTGATTCGAGTGAGGCAGTTTGCTTTTCAAGGCAAGTAAATCCTTCGTCACCTTCTGTTGAAGCTTCTTCATCATAGAAGAGCCAAATATAATGGAGTATTGTATCCAGATATAAATTATTAGGATTTTTAATTTCCTAATAAGGACGATATAGATCAAAACAAATGTTTTATTTGCTTCTGATTATATCTAAATATTTTATTGGATGATATTCGATATCTCCATAAGTAAATTTCCGATTAGTTGGAAATTACTAAAGTTAGATTTAAGGTATACATGTTGTTATACCTTCTGTAAGATAGATGGTGGAATTTAACCTTCTATTGTGTAGAAAACTAAATATACGACCTTCTATTATAAAGTGTACAACATTGTACCTTCTGTAGTATAGAAATAGAGGATTATTATTCCTTCTGTATGAAGTGTACGAGTATGTACCTTCTATAGTAGGTTTTTAGAGTTCCTACTTAACTTCTCTTTGTCTTATGAAAGACATTACAGAGGATGGCAGATTCCTAATTCACTTCTGAAAAAGAAAAATTTTTCTTTATCCAGAGGCTTAGTAAAGATATCAGCCAATTGGTGTTCAGTGTTAATGTATTCCACACTAACAGAACCCTGTTGTACATTATCTCTCAGAAAGTGATGTCTGAGTTCGATATGCTTCGATCGAGAGTGATACACTGGATTCTTAGCTAGGCTAATAGCACTAGTATTATCACATTTGATCGGAATTTTTGTAAATGAGAGACCGTAGTCCTCAAGTTGTTGTTTCATCCACAGGAGTTGTGCACAGCAGCTTGCAGCTGCTACATATTCAGCTTCTGCAGTGGAGAGGGCAACAGAAGTCTGCTTCTTAGAAAACCATGAAATCAACATGTTTCCCATGAGCTGACAAGTACCACTTGTACTTTTTATGTCTACCTTACTTCCTGCGAAGTCTGCATCAGAATATCCATTCAGATCAAAGTTTGATTTCTTTGAATACCAGATGCCAAGATTTATGGAACCCTGTAGATATCTAAAGATTCTCTTGACCGCAGTCATATGAGATTTTTTAGGTGCTGATTGAAATCTAGCACAGAGACACACACTAAATAGTATGTCAGGTCTAGAAGCTGTAAGGTACATAAGAGAACTATCATGCTTCTGTAGAGCTTACTATCCACTTCTTTACCGTTTTCGTCTTTGTCCAATTGAGTATTTGTACCCATTGGAGTAGACAATGGTTTCGTGCCTTCTAGGCCGAATTTCTTCAGAAGCTGCTTAGTGTACTTTTCTTGATGTAAGAATGTACCTTCTGCAGATTGCTGAATTTGTAAACCAAGAAAGAGCGTAAGTTCTCCCATCATGCTCATCTCAAACTCACTTGTCATGAGCTTGGAGAATTCATCACAGAGCGTTTCATCAGTTGATCCAAAGATAATGTCATCGACATAGATCTGGACAACAATGAGATGATTGCTTCTGTGTTTGAGAAAGAGAGTAGTATCTACTCTTCCTCTATTGTAGCCCTTTTCGACAAGGAAGGTGCTAAGTCTCTCATACCATGCTCTAGGAGCTGTTTAAGACCATATAGAGCTCTGGAGTGTTTATAGACGTAGTTTCTGTGTTGCAGATCCTCGAAACCAGGAGGTTGACTTACATAGACCTCTTCCTTGATTTCTCCATTGAGGAATGCATTTTTTACGTCCATTTGGTACAACTTAAAGTTGTTAAAACATGCATAGGCTAATAACATTCGTATTGCCTCGAGTCGAGCTACAGGAGCAAATGTCTCATTAAAGTCGATACCCTCTTGTTGAGAGTACCCCTTAGCAACGAGTCGGGCCTTGTTCCTCACAACAATGCCGGACTCATTTAGTTTGTTCCTGAAGGCCCATTTAGTTCCAATGATGGAACGGTTGTCAGGTTTAGGAACAAGTGACCACACTTTGCTCCTTTCGAATTGATCAAGCTCCTCTTGCATAGCAAGTATCCAATTTGGATCATTTAGAGCTACATCGATATTATCTGGCTCTTTCTGTGATAGAAAAGCCGAGTGTTCATAGAAGGCGTTTACAAAACGTCTTGTCTGTATGCCTCTGTTAAGATCTCCTATGACTTGGTCTATAGGATGTCGTCTTTGATAAAGAGCAGGTGCTCTAATATCACTTAGTTGATTATTTTGAGAATGTTCTTCAGAATTGTCATTTGTTTGTTCAAGATCATTTTTAGATTCATGAACAGAAGGTTCACCCTTCTCTTTCGTAGAGGGTAGAGGTTCTACAGCATCTTCTGTAGGTTCTTGAGATATAACATCTCTTGTAATGATAGTAGGAAGGTCATTAATTTTTACATTAATAGACTCCTCTATAGTAGAAGTTCTTTTGTTCAGAACTCTATAAGCTTTGCTAGACACAGAGTATCCAAGAAAGATGCCCTCATCCGTCTTAGCTTCGAACTTTCCTAAATTGTCCTTAGAAGGTCTCAAAATGAAACATGGACTTCCAAAGGAGTGGAAATAGGAGATGTTCGGTTTTCTCCCCCTGTATAGTTGATAGGGAGTTTTCTCAAGTATGGGTCTGAGTAGAACCCTATTTGATATGTAGCAGGCTGTATTAACAGCTTCTGCCCATAGGTTCTGTGGAGCAGAGCTCTCACACATCATGGTTCTAGCCATGTCTATTAGAGTTCTATTTTTCCGTTCTGCTACTCCATTCTGTTGAGGAGTATAAGGAGCAGAAAAATTGTGATCGATACCATGTTCGTCACAGAAAGTAGCGAAGTCATGGTTTTCAAACTCAGTACCATGATCCGTTCTTATAGCTTTTACAGAAGATCCAATTTCATTCTGTAATTTCTTAGCTAGCTTAATGAAAGTTTCAAAAGCATCGCTCTTGTGAGTTAGAAATTTAACCCACGTGTATCTAGAGTAGTCATCAACCACAACTAGACAGTATTTTCTACCGCCGACACTCTGAACTCTAGTAGGTCCGAATAGTCCATATGTAGAAGTTCAAGAGGTTGAGAAGTAGAAACTTCATTCTTGGATTTGAATGAAGATTTAGTTTGTTTTCCAAGTGAACATGCTTTACAGAAGCTGTCATGCTCGAAACGGATGTTAGGTAAACCCTTAACTAAATCCTTTCTCACAAGCTTGGATAACAGTTTGAAGTTGGAGTGTCCCAACCTTCTATGCCATAGTAGGCTTTCATCTTTGACTGTCAGAAGGCAGTTTTCTGTAGTACAGAAGCTATTCTGAGTCAAGGTATAGATGTTCCTCTTACGAGTCCCAATGAAGCGAACTTCATTGTTCAGGATTCCGGAACACTTGTCTTGATCAAAAGTTATTTTATAACCTTTGTCACAAAGCTGGCTAATGCTCAGCAAATTATGTTTGAGTTCTGTAACCAACAGAACCTCATCGATGACCATGGAGTCAGAACTTCCAATGGTACCTTTGCCGATGACAGAGCCTTTGCTATTGTCACCAAATTTAACCGACCCTCCACATTGTAGAGTCAGTTGAGAGAATTTGGATGGGTTTCCAGTCATGTGCCTGGAGCATCCACTATCCAAATACCATTCACTTTCAACAGTTTCTGTTTGAAAGCAGGTATTAAGTTCATTTTGAGTTTCTGTGTGAGTTGTGAGGCACATTTGTGCTTCCTCATCATCAGAATCATCAAGTTCTGCCCAAGAAGCTATTGCTTTCTTGAACTTGTGTTTAGGAGAAGGTTTCTCGTTTTCTTTAAGTAAAGGATATTCTGTTTTGTAGTGTCCTTTCTTTTTGCATTCAAAGCATGTGACCAACTTTGGGTCCATGTGATTTTGGCTTCTCTTATTGAAGCGCTTTTTGGAGGCGAACCGCAAAAGTCGTTTAGCTATCATTGCGAGTTCATCATCCGAATCAGCTTCAGCTTCATCATCTGACCCTTCTGTAGGTTCTTCTGATGCTTTGAAAGCAACGGGTGCTATCTTTATATCTGGTTGAGAGGATCTTTCCATCTCATACGAGATTAAGGAGCTCATCAACTGATCTAGTCGAAGAGTAGAGAGGTCTTTAGCTTCTTCTATAGCCGTTTTCTTGGCTTCCCATGATTTGGGTAGAGTACGCAAAACCTTTCGAACTAGTTCAGAATTTTGATAAGTTTTGCCCAAATGAGTTAGGGCATCAACTAGAAGGTTGAGTCTCTGGAACATCTGTTCTACAGATTCATCAGCCTTCATAGTGAAGTTTTCGTATTGGTGAATTAAAAAATTCACCTTAGTTTCTCTTATCTGGTCTGTCCCAATGTACATGGTGACAAGTTTATCCCAGATTTCCTTGCCCGAAGTGCAAGTTGAAAGTTTGACGAATTCACCTTCAGACATAGCATTGAACATCAAATACTTTGCCGTTTTAGTGAGTCGTCTGATCTTAAGGTATTCCCATGTAGGATGACCTTCTCGATCAAATCGTTGGTTCTGTAGTATAGAAGGAGGACCATCTTCTATATAAGACCATAAGTCTTCATCAATAGCATCAACAAGTGCGCTCATACGAATTTTCCAGTAGGCAAAATTCTTACTATCGAAAATGGGAGGATTCCCAACATGTGGTTTAGGCACATTATAGTTTTCAGCCATGTGTTCGATTCGTATAGAGTGTTACACACCTATAGAATAGAACGTTGACAAAAAAAGAATAGAACCTCAACAAAGAAGCAAGAACGTTGACAGAGCACGAGTGTCAATATGACAGGACTGAAAATTTGCTTTCAGGTGGCAGTTGTTGAATTCTCGCAGGGCAGCAAGCTTCTGCAGAACAAAATGCCAAATGTGATATTCGCAGAGCGTACGCTTATGTTGAATAGATTCTGATAGAATGCAGAGTTCTACAGAATACTACAATTTAATACTCACAGAGCTTGAAGCTTCTGGAGGATGGAAAAGTTTAGTTCAGTCTCTGTTGATAGAACACTTATTCCAGACGTTGTTTTCAAACAGAGCGCAAGCTTCTGTTGAATAGAAAGTAGCTTCTGATAGAGCGTAAGCTTCTACAGAAAAGATACAAATAGTTTCTCACAGAACAAGGTGCTTCTGTGGAACAGAGGTTAAATTCTGATAGAGCGTAAGCTTCTACAGAATAGAACCAAGTAGGTTTTCACAGAGCTTAAAGCTTCCGTTGAGTAGCAGGTTGATGATAGAGCGTAGGCTTCTACAGAATAGCAACAGTTACAGAGCTAAGAGCTTCTGTGGAGAAGAGTGTGTAGCTGGTAAGAGCTTTTCAAGGATCTACAACAAGCTGTTAAGCCTCTGTCGAACCCGCTCTGATACCAATTGTTCCACTAAGAGGGTGGTGAATTAGTGTTAATCACCAAATTCGGATTTTAACGCTCTTTCGTTTTACCCCGCAGCGGAAGAAAGCTTCTGTTAAACAGAACCGTAGATAGGTTTCTGTACAACAGAACATTCAAGTGTGTTCGCAATTTGTTTGATTGGACACAAGTATTTTTATAGTGGTTCAGCAAAGTGCTTACATCCACTCTTCACCCAGATATTTGGATGGTTTTCACTCAAATGTATCTCTGTACAAATTACACAAATGATTGCAACTAAAAGCAGACCCGTAGGTTCTGTACAATAGAGGCTTGAGTGGCAGAGCACAGACCAGAAGGTTCTGTACCGTAGAGGTTTGTGACGACGCACAAACACTGAGGTTCTGTACTATAGTAACATAGGCTCAATACAGACAAGAAGGTTGTGTATCGTAGAAACTTAGGCACAACACAGACCAGGAGGTTCTGTGTCGAAGAGACTTAGGCACAACACAGACCAGAAGGTTCTGTATCGTAGAAACTTAGGCACAACACAGACCAGGAGGTTCTGTGTCGAAGAAAGTTTGGCACAACACATACCAGAGGGTTCTGTGTCGAAGAGACTTAGGCACAACACAGACCAGAAGGTTCTGTGTCGAAGAGACTTAGGCACAACACAGACCGAAGGTTCTGTGTCGAAGAAGGTAAGGCACAATACTGACCAAAAGGTTCTGTGTCAGACGTGTTAACCTTCTATAGCACAGATCAAGAGATTCTGTACTGTAAACGTCAACCTTATATAGAACAGATCCAAGGATTCTGTATCACAGAAGGTATAGCACAGATCGTAAGGTTCTGTACCAAGAATGTGTCAATCTTTAACAAACCAAAATACTTCGTATTAGAAATGACTTGAGTTATGTATAGACCATAAGGTTCTGCACTAGAGTAGATTCAGACCTGAAGGTTCTGCTCTACAGAGGGTTGTACAGATCCGAAGATTCTGCACTACAGGAGGTTGCACGCGTTAACGTGACTAACTAGGTAGCAAATGCGCAATCCCTCAAGGATAACAACTTCGTGGCGTACCCCACGCGAGCACGTAGCGGACCCTATGCAAGCGAACAGCGACCACTGTTCAAGGATGGATTTTCCCTCCGGCGGCTCCACACGACCTGCACGATCTCCTCGAGATAGCGACTATGTGGCGTACCCACACAAGTACGTAGCATACCCTATGCAAGCATGCAGCAGCCCCTGCGCAAGCACGTGGAAAACCCCACGCAAGTAGACGGCAGCCTCCGTCCTAGGTTCCTGCACACAGAGCTCTACACAACAGAAGCTGGTTAGTCCCTCACCTTCTGTGCTCCCGAGGTTCAGCCCTTCTCTCCGGCCCACTGCACGTTGCCCACGTACACACGCTTCCAACAACGTATCCTGCAGCTTCCAACCGAGTCCCTCGAGCCCCCGAGTCACTCTCCCAAAAGGTTTCACCAACGATGCAGCTTCCGCCGGTAGTGCTCCTCGTGTGACTAACTCGAACGAATGAAAGAACTAAAACTCAAGCACACGCTCTCTCTGGACAGAATGGGATGGATGTTTTCGTTGAGTATGAAGTGTTGTTAATGGGAGAGAGGGCGTGGCTATTTATACACAAAATTTCAAGAAGAAAATACAAAGGGAAAATATAAAACGTAATCTGCAAAATGTGAAATAAAGAATTAGTTTACAAAATGATTTATATACAGAAATAATATACACGTGCAAATATTCTGGTAGAGAATAAATCAGAATAGAATTATGATATATTTTCCATGAATAGTGCACCACAGAAGGTATCGCAGAAGGTTCTGCTCGATAACCTTCTGCAGTTGGAAACAATCGTTGATTTGCTTCCAAATGAATTAAAATCACTTCCATCCTGATAAAGACACACGTGAGAGTGTATCTGGACAGGTGGTAGTTGATTTGCATCCAAATAACGTTCGTATGTTGGTCAAGTAAGCTTACAGAAGCTTGTAGACTAAACAATAGAACCTTTCCATATATAGAGGATAAATTTCCTTCTATAAGAAATAATATCTCCAATATGATTACTTGGAAACCAAATCGTGTAAATTTGATCAGACGATTATCTTAATCAGACTAATCCAATTTCATAATTAAATAATCATTTACTAATCATTTAATTACAACAATGATTCTTACAAAAAGATCCTCATCAAGAGAAGCTTCTGTAGAATAGAATGTTCGACCTTCTGTAGTACAGAGGGTCCGGTTCATCATCAAAACCGTCCCAACAGAAGTTTCAAATGCGTGAATATAATAGGAGTGAGGTGATAAATGTACTGGGTGTAAACAAATTGATGGCCTCAAAATTGGATGTGAAGATGCATATACTGCATATAATCATTACCTTCAATATTCTCCCGGTCGTGGCCATCGTCGTACGATAACTGAAGATCATTTGCCGTTTTTGTATTTTCTACACCAAGGGATACGTCCCTCTATGGCGAGTGGATCCTTCGAAATATGATAAACTCGAAAAGGAACAAACAGAAGAATCTTCCTTACGTAATGCTGCTTACCAAGTTATTTATTTATCATGAAATATCCCTAGAAGGTCGAGATTAGGCTCCTTCTCCTCCTACCGCTATTAACAGCTTCTCTATTGCCTTGATGGGAATTCATCGTGATCCTGAAATTGATGAGAGATGATTTTTTTATGGGTAGAGGCAGAAGATGGGCGTCTAGGTTGAAATTCTGGAGGATGGAGAAGACAAGGAAATGCAAGATGTTTCCGATGAAGAGATGAATGTGTCTGAGTCAATTGACACGCTTTCTAATCAACTGCATGAACTTTCTTGTGAATTAATGATTTAAGAGATGATAGTGTCATGCGACAGAATGAAATGGGGGCGACATGCAGACATTCGAAGTAATCTAGTAGAGAAGAATTGGTATCTATAAGGGGTGAGGTTTCTGTATTGATGATAGATATCGATAATGTGAGAAGAGAGCATAATCGCACCAGTGACTTTGTGGTACGTTGTTTCAGGTTTGCTTTGCTGAAACTGGTTGTAATTTATGAATTTTTTCCTTTAGTGCACAAAATGGTCACAATATGGTCATAACAATATCATGCACTACTTTTGACGCCACATTTTTTTCAGACAGGCCTTATACTCGGCTGCTATCATCCTTCGTTTAGACATTTGAGGTTGATGAGTACCTCTGGGCACCTTGCTCTCGACAGCGGACGAACTTCTGTGCATTTTGCTCTTGGTAGCCGATGAGCCTCTGGGCACCTCCCTGCCGACAGCGGACGAACCTCTAGGGGCTGCCGGCACCGAATGAACTAGAAACATTTGGTACTTTCCCAACAAACGCCCCAATATCCTGACGAAATCCCTTATCAGCAACCAGCCTCCTGTTGATGACCTCGGTTGTAACATACACCATCTTCCCGATATCCTCCACCATGTTGGGGACTAAACCTAATGTGTGAAATGCCTCCATCATTCCTAAAGGGTGGATGCATGGTATGGGAAGTGGACCCATTACTTCTTCCTCATCGTCATTATTGACAATCGTGGCCTATAGAGTACGCTCTGCTTTCATATTTCTACCTGCCATAGAGGTAGTGTTGTAGATTTTACAAGGTTAGATAAAAAAAGAACAATGCTTTTCTTTCGTGACAGCGATGGAGGTATTGTATACCCTAATCCTATTACCTTTAAAAGGAAGAATGAAGTAGGCTCATTTTACGATTTGGTAGCCCATTGTCACTTCTTACGGTAAATTCAGGATCGCCTGTTGTTCCTGGTGTTAGAACAGGCAATTCGTATGCTATTCAGCAATCCTTCTTTGCGAGGCAATGCCATTTGGCTTTCGAGCAGGCAATCCCAAATTCATCAGATTGCCTATCCTTCACGGAATGAGACAATGAGGTCAATTTAGGACGCCTGTCTTTACTCCATAGCCGATAATCCTAAAGATCTCTGGCAATCTTGCTATGCGAGTCAATGCTATTTGGCTCCAAGGGCACGAATAGGCAATCTTAAACTCACCGGTTTGCCTGATTTAGACCAAATGATATAACCTGGTCAATTCAAGATCACCTGTCATTACTCCACTATCGACAATCCTGCTTTGCGAGTCAATGCTATTTGGCTCTAACTGTTTGCACAGGCCCAAACTGACCGGATTGCCTGATTTATACCAAATGAGGCAATCCGGTCAGTTCTGCATCGCCTGTTGTTACTCCACTACTGGCAATCCTGCAGCTTTTCGGCAACCCTGCTTTGCGAGGCGATGCTATTTGGCTTTAAGTGCTCGAGCAGACAATCCCAAATTCACCGGATTGCCTGTTTATCACAAAATGAAACAATCCAGTCAATTCGGGACAGCCTGTCTTTACTCTACAGCCGACAATCCTAAAGATCTCTAGCAATCCTGCTTTGTGAGTCAATGTTATTTGGCTCCAAATGCTCGAATAGGCTATCCTAAACTCACCGGTTTGCCTGATATATACCAAATGGGGTAATCTGGTAAATTCAAGATCGCCAGTCGTTACTCCACTGCCGGCAATCCTGCTTTGCGAGTCAATGCTATTTGGCTCTAAGTGCTCGCATAGCAATCCCAAACTGACCGGATTGCCTGATTTATACCAAATGAGGCAATCCGGTCAGTTCCGGATCGCCTGTTGTTATTCCATTGCCGGCAATCTTGCAGCTTTTCGACAATCCTGCTCTGCGAGGCGATGCTATTTTGCTCTAAGTGTTCGAGCAGACAATCCCAAATTCACCAGATTGCCTGTTTATCACGAAATGAGATAATCCAGTCAATTCAAGACCGCCTGTCTTTACTCCACAGCCGACAATCCTGATGATCTCTGGCAATCCTGCTTTGCGAGTCAATGTTATTTGGCTCCAAGTGTTGGAATAGGAAATGCTAAACTCACCGGTTTGCCTGATTTATACCAAATGAGGTAATCTGGTAAATTGAAGATCGCCTGTCATTACTCCACTACCGGAAATCCTACTTTGCGAGTCAATGCTATTTGGCTCTAAGTGTTCGGACAGCCAATCCCAAACTGACTGGATTGCCTGATTTATAACAAATGAGGCAATCCAGTCAGTTATGGATCGCCTGTTGTTACTCCACTGCCGGCAATGCTGCAGCTATCTGGCAATCTTGATTTGCAAGACGATGCTTTTTAGCTCTAAGTGTTCGAGCAAGCAATCCCAAATTCATCGGATTGCCTGTTTTTTCGAAATGAGACAATGAGGTCAATTTAGGACCGCTTGTCTTTACTCCACAACCGACAATCCTGAAGATCTCTGGCAATCCTGCTTTGCGAGTCAATGCTATTTGGCTCAAAGTGTTCAAATAGGCAATCCTAAACTCACCGGTTTGCCTGATTTATACCAAATGAGGTAATCTGGTAAATTCAAGATCATGTGTCGTTACTCCACTGCCAGCAATCCTGCTTTGCGAGTCAATGCTATTTGGCTCTAGTTGTTCGCACAGGCAATCCCAAACCGACCGGATTGCCTGATTTATACCAAATGAGGCAATCTGGTCTGTTCCGGATCGCCTATTGTTACTCCACTGTCGGCCATCTTGTAGCTTTCCGAAAATCCTGCTTTGCGAGTCAATGTGATTTCGCTCTATGTGTTCGAACAGGCAATCCCAAACTAACCGGATTGCCTGATTTAGACAAAATGAGGCAATCCGGTAAATTCAGGATTGCCTGTCATTGTCCGCAATCGACGATACTCCACTTACTGTTGACACTCCATAGTCGATGCCGGTCATGGGATGCTTTGCTTTTTGGTTTTTTTGGGTCGTTCTTATTGAAGTGTGCTTCGCACACACAAGTATAAATCATTAGTGCACATTGTATACTTCTGTATTCCTCACTGAAGGTACATATTATCAAATCATCCTCAACCTCATCATCTCTTTCACATTCCAATCCCACATCGGAAAGAAATATAGGTTCAAAGTTGTATATATAAGTTTAGGCTACTCATCATATTAATATAAATTCCCAAATTCATCGATCATGCATATCGATGAATCTGAGAATTTATATTTTTTACCTCGAAGGATTGTCTAATTCCTTGTGAACTTCCGGATTGCCTGGTATTATATCAGATTGCCGCCGGATGCAAAGAGACAGGTAATATGGTTGTAACAGGATTTCCTATATGGATTGGAATAATCAATTTAGGGTTTTAAAAGGATATTATCCATTTGAGCATCCTTCGTTCTCTCCCTTCTTCCTCTCCACCCATAGAACAACAGGTGCCCTTTTTTCCGTGGCGTTGTTCGACAATCCCAGCTCCTCTGTTGCCTAGAACAGCAGGTGCACTCCTCATCAATGTCCTGACAATCCGCCATCCTCTGTTGCCTAGAACAGCAGGTGAACTCCTCATCAATGTCCTGACAATCCGCCATCCTCATTTCCCTTGGCGGCAAGCCAATCCACCTCCATTGCGTCACCCTATATCTAAACCCTAAACCTTATAGGGAGTGTAAACTTGATGGAGTCCACATGGCAAGTACATGGTAAAGATTTATGTCCAAGTTCTGATATGCAGTCACATGAGTTAGTAGAATATGAAAACAGATGGTTTGATGGGGAGGAGTGAGAGGAGAGGAAGTTGATTATTTCGCAGCTAGGATTGAAACCCGATCGTTTGGTCGATTTAGAGTTTTTCTCAGGGGCTCGGAATTTCTCTGTGAAGTTGATGTTAGATCGGTCGAATATATCGGGGCCAGTAAACTTTGCGAACAATAAAAGGACAGTCTATACTGATGAAGTTCGCCAATTTTACACGTACTTGTACAAATATGGGCATGGCGAGTATCGCACCATTGTGAATGGTCGTTTCTTCAATTTTGATGCCTCCATGTTGGAGGCTGCATTAGGAATTGGAGGTGAAGTTATTGATGGCTCATTTGACAAGCAATGGGTAACTAGAGTACTTGAATTGAGACGTAGTAGAATGAAATCATCGTGTCTGGATGTTCATATGCAGATCACGCATTATATAACGACATTCAACGTACTCCCGATTAGTGGACATTGCGATGCCATAACGGAGCACCATCTCGAGATGTTGTATTACTTAAATGAAGGTGCTTGTCCAGGTATTGGTTATTAGATATTGCGATATATGATGAATTCGATATCTCACAAGCAGCAAAATTTGTCTTATGGTATTTTCCTTACGAGGCTGTTTCGTTACTTTAACGTGCCACTAGAAGGTCGTGAGTGGGATTACATTATTGTTGGCCCTATTAATGCTAATTATCTTACTCTAACAGGAATTATACCTGACCATGGCTCAAGTGAACGTCATTGGAAATATATGGGCAGGCGACAACCTAGGACACGTATTGGAGATGAATCTAACGATGTTTCTGGTGATCCTATTCATTCAGATGACGTGTATGTCGTGTTTGTTCAAATGGAAGATCTCTCGATGCAGTTTGGCAGCCTAAGGAGCAACAATTCGTCGTGGCATCATATGCACTCGGAGTTTGAGTCTTTCCATGTAGGCAGCCAAATGGAGCTATCCTCGGTCCGATTAGAGATTTCTAGCTTAAGGGAAGAAGTTCAAGGAATTCAGAATCAACAACGTCACATTGATGATTACTTTGATGAGTTTTTAGCTGAATTGATAAATAGGTGATGTACATTCCAACTTGTCATATTTGCATTTTCTGCTTTGTGACTTATGTTACTTCCATGTCAGCATTTGATCGACATTCTCAAGTTCATTGTGTAATTGACTTATATTTGAAATGCTAGTTCATTTCCGAAGTTCAACATCGTACATAATGCTTTCATTTCGCTTAATTACAATGCATCTCAAAATAAAATGTCCAGAAGCCATCATCAAGTCATAAAACCCAATCATCTCTACTGATGTGTGGGATATCCTGCAAATATTGGATAATGTAAGAAAGAGTATAAATATGTAGCACAGACTAGGAAGAGTATGTCATTGTTACCCATATAGTATAATGTGTTTCATGAACTGTCTCTCTCATTACTTGCACCATGGTTGTTGCACCTCGCCAGAAGATGAAGAATGCATCTCTCCACCAAGAACCTGAGACATGAGAATTGTTGAAAGGACATTCTCCCCGTAGGGATTCCGCCTCTTCCTTTGTGAGATCTCCACCAAGTACGACCAAAATGTCAGGTTATGGTACTCTTAGATGTTGTTAGCGCACTCCAGCAAGTTTGTGGGGTTTATCCTTCCAAGTCTAGTGACAATCCACAGAAAGATAGTAAGTCACGAGGAACAAATGTACCAAGTAAACGTCCCGTTGTACCAAGTAAACGTCCCGTGAGATCCCAAGGAACATAACCAATTTCACTGACATCTATTCCCACTTATTATGCTGCTGGTTTTGAAAGTGTTTCACTCTTAGATTATAACTTTTTTGACAACAGCTGTTACAAGACAATGTATGGTTTGTATATCGTAATGAAGGGTTACAGAACAACCACTGTTGTTTCCAAAGGGTGTGAACAAAGGAATATAGAGGCTTCTCAGAGCATTCTCAAGGTGCCTCATGCAGTTGCTCTCATCTAGAAAATTGATTGGCTCTAGATGATCTAGAATAACTAGCGAAACTCATGGTGAACACTAACAAAGTTACTAGGAGATGATTGGATTCTCACCGAGTGGGTTGAGTAGATGGAAGTGATATACAGAAAACAATACTCTCACCGCATTAGGATACTGCAAAGGATGACAAAGTGCCACAATATTAAACCAGCTCTCCTGCATCACTAGTGGATTTTGTTGGGGGTTTACATGATGAGCAGCTTCACCATTCCCGAACAATGGTACGTGCTAGCCATTGCCTTGCTCCATGACGGAAGAAAGTTAAAAAGATGAGAGAAAATTTTAGAGTAGAACTTGATTTTGAAAGCATTGTGTCCTCAGATATCAGTCACTCCACACCTCAGAATCAGTGGTATTGTACTAAGTGCTCATGTCACCCCATTCACGCTCTGGCGACCTCCACCACTCTCAGAGTTAATTTCCTCCACCACCGCAGTTGGAGGTGGAGATTGCACGATAATAATTTCAACATCCAACTTTTGCTTTTTTGTAGGAGGCTTTCCTTGACGATCCTCTACAGATTGCATTCCATTATCGTCTTCCTCCACACGACGAATATCTAGATTCACTGGATTGAACTCCTTAGTCCAGGCTTTTGCCAGGAAGTGTCACTCCTTCCAAGGCAGGACAGGACCCTCCATCTTCTGCGCATACAACACACCCCTCCATATCTCCCGGTTAACTTTTACTGACGCCTCCACCTCATCCAAAAGACCAGGATGCAACCATCTTTCCTACACGTTGTGAGCCACCCATCCCAAGTTAGTCTTCGAAGAAGCGGGTTGGAATCCTCTCGCGTCCTCCTTCCTTCTTCGACGGAGATAACCGTGGCGGCCATGGTAGAGTCGATGACGATCGTGCCTCCTTCCATGGCTGGCTCTTTCACGAGAAACCCCTAAAACGAACCGCCTTATGGGGGTAGCCAAACCAACTATCGCCACCCTCCACCTTCCTTACGACGTCATTAATGTGACAAAAAAAACAAATTTTCAATGTTGCCTTTAAGTCTCCTAACAATAAATTTGGATTACGCTGGATTGCATGTCCCGAGTGATTAACTGATTTTGCAAGAAATCGACATTTCGGTGAATACTAGAATGCCTGGGAGAGTTATGTTTGATCTTACAGAAATTAAGTGTGAGTAACGATCCGGCGGTCCAGGCGATGCTTACCGACGCCACGTGTCTGATCAAGTAATCCTAAACAGATGGGATTGCCTATATTTCCTCAATAGAGGTAATCCGGACAAAACAGGATTGCCTGCAAACTCCCCCTGCCGACAATCTAGAACATTTCCGGCGATCCTACATGTTTAGTCGTTGCTAACTGATTGTGTTTCCTCACCTGGTGATCCGGATAAAACATGATTGCATGTTAGCTACCCACTGCCGGCAATTCGGCAAATGTCTGGCGATCCTACATGTACAACCCTTGCTAACTAATGCCACTTGTCCAAATAGGTAATCCTGAACACATCGGATTGCCTGTATTTCCCCAACAGTGGCAATCCAATAGAAACAGGATTGTATGTAGGCTCTGCACTGTCGGCAATTCGGCTCCTTTCCAGCGATCCTACTTGTTTACTCAATGTTAACTAGCGCCACGTGTCCTAACCCCAATCCAGAAACCACCAGATTGCATGATTTTTCCCAAATGCGGCAATCCGGATGTAACATGATTGCCAAATAGGTAGTATTATACGCCATAACTAGTTCAAAGGACATTTAAGGTGGTTGATAATCTGCTTACCTACCTTGAAAACCACCATATTACCTCAACGACAATAGTACACATCCCATTTCGATTCAATGGAAAAGTTTTATGAAAGGCAAGCAGAGTTGAAGGAAGTTGTAGATGGATTAATCGAGGAAGACTTCCTGACTTTGTCTTTCAACAATTCAGAGGTTGCAGGCTGTTTTTTTCACTTTTATGCAGAAATAAAAGGTTTTAACCTGTGGAAACATGATCAATGGCGTCGACGTTCTGGTGAAATTGTCAAGCATAAATGGCTATGTTGTCGTGAAGCGCACAACCTGGTTACATATGCTGAATAAGATGGACATCTAAAATGCGGTCGAGGTTCATCTCGTGTAGGTTGTCATGTTAGTTTCAAGATAAATAAGGTTGATCGATGTTCATGGGAGATTACAAGTATATTTTTGTATCATAACCATGACTGCATCCCAACCGCCCAGTCTTGTTTTATGAAGATGAATTGATTTTTAACATAGGCCAATGTTCAGACTGTTACAAGTATGCTTTTGGCTGGAATAAGAAAATGTGATATTATCCGCTATCATGCTGAGATAAGCGGTGGGAACTAAAAAGTTGGATTTACTGTAGGTGATTTGTATAATTACTTTAGTACACAACGGAGGACACTAACTACTCCGTCAGACCTCGATGTAATATTATCTTATCTTTTGACCAAGAATTTGGAAGATCATGGAATGACATTCACAAGCTACGTTAAGGATGGCATGGTGAGTCAATGTTATTGCGTTGATAGTAGAAATAGATTATATTATATGTCTTTCGGAGATGTAGTTACTCTATACTCAACCTTCAAAACAAATTCCTATGATATGATGTTGATGATAATTGTTGGTGTTAATTATCATCATCAAACTGTGGTGTTTGGAGCTGAACTTCTTAAGACAAAGACTACTAATGATTATTGTTGGCTAGTGGAGAATCACACGGCGGCCATGTGTGGTAAGAAGCCTTTTGGTATTGTTACATATTCAGACAACGCAATTCGTGCTGTGGTGAGTAAATGTTGGCCAGACTATGTATGTGGCATTCACAAAAGAACATTGGTAAACATGCAAGGAGGAAGGATATATTTCAAAAATTGAATTCATTCATGTATAAGAAAGAATGCGTTGAAAAGATGGAAGAAGAGTGGAGTAAATTCATAGAAAAAGAGCACATAACGATGTGAGGGAATGCACCGATATATGAAAGGATATGTGAAACCATCTCATAAATTTCATGAGTTTCTTCAACACTATGATAGAGCTATCAACGACTTGCGTGACAAGAAACTTCAACCAGATTACAAGGATGGCCAATGAAAACCAACAATCACCACGGTACTTACGAACTTCGAGGAATGTGCATCATCAATATATACAATGAAATCTTTCCGACGAGTTCAACAACAGATACGACTTGAGGCCATGTACTATACAAGTGCATGTCATCCCGAAATGATTGAGCATACATATAATGTTGTCCAATACGACAATCCCATAAAAGTGACAAAAATATGCACAATAGTCGGATCCGAAGAGCTAACTTTAAATGTCTTCATTGTGAGACCCAAGTATTTCCATGTACTCATTCATTGCATGTGGCTAAAGTGGAAGGTTATCGATAAATTCCACAAAAGATGATTTTAAAGAGATTGACGAAGAATGTGAAATCTTCCTATAATTTTCTAAACGATGATTACAATGCATACGGGAAATCAAATGAAGATGCTCGACAAGAAGCACTAGTTGCAGCTTATAGCAGCTTGTCATATTATGGATCACGTTCTCGCGAGGTGTTTGAAAATGCATCATGGATTATTGCCAATTTAACTCTTGAACTGCATTCAATGTTAATATCTTAGGAAATCACAATCGAAGAAGATGCGAAAGTGCATAAGAGACCCAGGAAAACAATCCTGGCGCAAGTACCTTATATACACAATTTGCATTCAACATGAATGTCAATGGATCGGAGAAGGAAAGTATTGATAGTACATTTGAAGATGATGACTCGAGTATCGAGTTCGACAATGAAGGTGCTGTATCGCAATATGTTCAGATCCAAAGTTGAAGCAATGGTGGAAAATGTGTAGATAAAATGCCATGATCAAACTTTTTCGACAATGTCTTGATGCATCACTAGGCAATCCTTACTTTTTTTTGGAGGGGGATATTACATTTCTGCATTGCTCTTTATAAAAATCTAAAGCTAATTTATTTATGTTTTTTCTTATTTTCATCATATTAGCCTCACATTTAAGGACTTCAACGATGTATCTTGCCCGATCGAATGTAGATACGTCCTGCATCACAACAGTTATGAACATGTATGTCAATTGCATATAATTTATGTAAGTTATAACAAAGTACGAATGGCATCTTACCACGTCCCCAACTTCGACCAACAAATCTCTCATCCGTAACCACTTCAAGACAAAAATTCCGCAGTCATCACTTCAACAGAATATAAAGGGATACTTAACAAAGATAGACATGTAAATGCAAGGAGAAAAAAATCGGTATTTACCCATTCTCCTGTTGATGTGTTCCTTCAGGATAAACCAATGGCCATTTGTCCATGGAAGGCCACACAGTCCCATGGTTTTCTTTCTTAAGAGAGGCTTCACGACAAATCTTATGGAGAAGGAAGATATAACTCCTTATGATTGTTTCCCTGCCATGCCTATTACTATTTACCTTACACATACTATCAAGGACATATATTTTCTATTCTAGGATGTTTATCACGGTTAAGATCCAATGTGAATCACCAGCATTAACAGGTATGAATACCTATAAGTGAGCAAAAAAACGTTACGAGTAATTACTTAAACCATTAACTTACAAACACACCGGTAGCAACCTTAGCTTACCTATTGGCAACTTCTTAGCGGACCAATTTGTGTGCTGAACATTTTATACAAGTGAGACGAGCGAGCTTTGTATATCACATGTAGTTTTTTCGCACTGTAAGATGATCCGGCAAAGTTCTGTTAAAGAAGTTAATATTATCAACGAACGACAAATGTAAATAGTCCATAAGTATAATGAGCATTATATATCGACCAAATACCTCTAGCCATGTAGTTAAGTACCAACTACTTCAGCTTTTATCAGCAAATGTTAATGAATATTGTACCATATAAGTGTAAAATTCGATCACCTGCATTAAAAAGGTACAAGGGTTTCTGACGAAGTTTACCTAGTCACTGAATGCATTTCGACTACCAAAATAGTCGGAAGATACATACTTCGGAACACAACCATTTGCATGGACGAAAGTTCATAAATGTTGTCGTGTTAGTGAAATCACCTTGCACATGCAAAGAATCTCACTGTGTGAGGATAAAAGTATTAAAGTCAAGCATTGCGACATAACATAATGACAATCACTAAAGAATAAATCCATTACTAGTACTTACTTGTCAACTACATCATCTGTCCAAGCATAGTGGATAAGCACTTTATCGTCGTGGCTGAACATATCATGCGGCGGATCCCAACAACCCATGGGGAATAACCTTTGAATTTTCTGTACAAATACGAACAAAAAAAATGACTTTACATTGGTTCCAACTTTTAAGTATTTGACATA
This sequence comes from Melastoma dodecandrum, assembly GCA_029817715.1. Lineage (NCBI taxonomy): Eukaryota > Viridiplantae > Streptophyta > Magnoliopsida > Myrtales > Melastomataceae > Melastoma > Melastoma dodecandrum. The sequence continues at coordinate 6,405,404 of JARUPY010000607.1, read as the reverse complement.
CTTACCGGGGGAAAGAATGACATTCCTTCTAGAGCCATAGAGGCTTGCTTACTCCGACGAGTATGTAGGGCATCAAATACCCAAGGTGATATCAGGAATGTACTAGCCTTCCTCTCACACGTACGCCTTGACGGTCATTGCTATTGGATAACATGTTCTCCTATAAAACCTTAATTAACGTAATTAGTAAACGACACATAAAATTAGTTTTCTAAAACCTTAGCAACATCAACGATTTCAACGGATGCCTCTTTGCCTTTCAATTATTCATTTGGAGCTTCATGTTCTTCTTCGACGCTCTCCTTATGCATTAATGTCAATTCAAGGTCTTTCTCTCCATCTTCATATATTCCACCCTTATCAAGAGTAATAGCGGGGGTCTATGCATCGCCCCCATCCCCCTTATTTATACCTTCTACTTCATTTTCATTGTTACCTCCATCTTCCTTGTTCAATCCTTCAACTAAATTTTCATTCTTGTGTGCAATGACGACCTTGGGGAAGGGTAAAGAGATGTTTCGGGGGGTTCCTTATACGGACTGTCAGCGCCATACTCCTCCCGTGGTTGGGGAACCTCTTCAACGTTAGTTGTCATGGCTCCTTCCTTGCTAGGAGCATCCTTACTTTTGTGAGCAAACAAAATCTCGTACAGTGTCCGTTGACGATGAACAATCTCGTACATCATACCCCTAATCTCCACTACAGACGCACGAATGATGCTCACCTCTTTCGAAATTTCGGATACCATGCTTTCAACAGTGGCAACTCTACTTATCAAATCTGTGGATCCAATAGGCGGATCCACTTCTACCCGTGTCTCCTCTTGTGCCATGGTATCTTTTCCTTCATTAAAGTCCCACTCATTGTATTCGACGATCGGCTTTTCTATAGCAATTAGAAATAATATCATTTCCGACATATTTTGTAGCGCTTCAAAGCAAAGAAATTCAGTTTCCAATGAGTGAGATACTTGATCCTTCACAACTCCGAAATTAGGATCTTGTTCCAAAAGAGTGTTAGTCTACGATCAGTCCAAAATAATCTAGCTAGTAGGAATCCACTACGCCTATTCGAAATCAGTCTACTAGCAGATGACTTACTTACAAAGAAAAGCTGCATAATAATTACAAGAAATAATTACGACACCTCTTTAAAACATAAATAGTAATAAGAAATATGTGAAGCATACACAAATCAAAACTTACCACTAAAATGGTAGCATATCTGAAAAAACATCGTTGCTTCATCTCTTTAAAATTCCTCACGGCAAGGCAAAAATAGTCAAATACGTGAGATGCCCAATCAATACTAATAGAGTTAGCCAATCCCAAGCAACATGGATGTAGTCTTTTCCAATGTAATTGCTACTCGATGAACATAGGAAACATCCGAGAAAATATAACACCAGTAGGGCTTTATAGACGGGATCGCATACCTCTCTCATTTTCAAAGCATCTTCTACAGATACCAGCTTAATGCATCCCTTCCTTACAAACGATAATAACCTCTCATCAACACATACCGTCGAATCGGTCAGCACAACTCGATTTCCATCTTTGCAAATGCCCATTAAATTTGACATGTTCGCAGCTGAAACCTGATGCTTTATTCCGTCTATGACCATCACCCTAGAAATAGGATCAAAACAGTCAATGATGTGTTGCAACAACTCATGCTTTATTTCGTTCAAATTAATCTCGAGTAACTCTTCAAAACCAAGATCCTTGATGACGTCCTTTTTCTCGTCATTTAAGGAACGAATGAGTTTCAACACGTGTCTTAGACTACATCTTGTTTCAATATATGGCTGCAAAAGTATGATCAGTATGATAATTCGGTAACATAGCACATAGGTATACCAATATTGACCAATTAATACAACTTACCACATTACCTTTCTTTCCAGTACTTCTCTTCTTTGAGCTGAAAGGGTTTAAGTCTTTGTATTTCTCTTTTTCTTCTTTTGAAAGTTCCGCCCACCGCTTCTGAATCCACTCGTGTTTTTAATGCAATTTACATGAATCATTATAACACAATGTATGAAAAAAATTATTACTAAGTTAATTGCATCTTCTTACAGTCGTAGACTCTTCCAATAAATCAGGCCTCCTAAAAAGTTCTTTGCATTGTTCCTTACTAAAAAGATAGAAATAGGTTAAACCATATTATCAATTCAAACAAACAAAACAATATCCCCTTCATAGGGACTTACCAGAAACGTACATACGATCGTCCTCTATGAATTGTAATAATATTATTATTTGATTGCTCCATTTCGAACTACAAACAACACAATATAAGCATAACGTGTTATACACTCTTACATCTCTAAAGAGTAAATCATACTTATTGGGTTAAGTAAGGTAAAAGGAAGAAAACAAATGCAACATGTATAGAAAAAAATCATTCATCGTCATCGGAGATGTTCGAACTTCTTAATCTGGGAATGGCTGACTACTAGGCAAACTCTGAAATAAACAACAAAGAAAACTAACAAGTTTTGCAGAAAACTAACAGGCTTTGCAAAAAACTAACATGCTTTGCACGAAGGCGATTTGTCGTGGCAACTCACGCGAGTGGGCGATTGTTGAGGCAACAGAGGGAGGCTGAGGGTAGGCCGGTCAAGGCAACGGGGAAGGGATGGCTGGTCGAGGCAACAAGAAAGGGCGGCTGGTCGAGGCAACGGTAGAGGGCGGCAAAGGCGACACCGAAGAGGCCGGCTTGTCGGGCTTCGCAACGAGGAGGAGGAAGATGGCTTGTCGGGCGACGCAACGAGGAGGAGGACGGCTTGTCGGGCGACGCAACGAGGAGGAGGACGGCTTGTCCGGCAGCCTAAGGTAGGAGGAGGACGGCTTGTCGGGTGATGCAACGAGGAGGCAGATGGGTTGTTGGGCAGCCTAAGGTAGGAGGAGGACGGCATGTGGGACGACACAATGAGGAGGAGGACTGCTTGTCGGGCAGCCCAGGGTAGAAGAAGGACGGCTTGTCGGGTGACACCAACGGATGAGAAGGAGGATGGGTTGTCGGATGACCCAACGGAGGAGGAGGAGGACAGGTTGTCGGGCAAAGCAACGCAGGAGGAGGCTTGTCCAGCAACTGAGGACGAGGATGGGGGTTTGTGATGAGACCGTGTGCAGAGGGCGGGTATTTGAAATTAGTTAAATGCGGTAATCCTACAAAAACAGGATCGCCGATAAAAGAGGGGTACTTTTCTTTTGTTACGCCTCTGGATGTAATCCTGTTCTTTTAGGATTGTCGCATTGGATGCAAATCAGGCAATCCAGAAAGAAAAGGATTGTCGGTTAAAGAATTCCGAAAAAAAAAAAAATTTTGACTCACAATTCTATCTGAACTATCGAACCCAAAAAAAAAAAAATGTAACCTATTACAAAAAAAGATGAAAACTTGGTTTACAGAAAAAAAGTTCAACAAAAAAACTTTACCCCACGGAAATTAAAAGGTTCCCACTATAAACAAACATGCCTAACCTTTTTTGTTGGCTACTGTACATGTCCGATCCTTGAATATTGTCGCACATATTTCTAACTAACAATTCAAATTCGATAATTTTGTAAAAAAAATGGGAAAAATAAATCATCTTTACGTACAAATTAAAATAAAAATTTCACAGGGACCACTTTTTATTTAATAATTATATATAAAAAGATAATATTTGCTTTTGTTTTTGTTTTATATACCACCGATGACTGAAATGTCGGGCCATTAAACACACTTACTTCAGTGTACTTGAATTAGGTTGGGGATATGGTCAATCTTATGATAGTTAAAAAAATGACGATCAAAATCAAGATCCACTTTTTGTTTTTTAAGTGGAAAAACATATCAACAAGGATGTCCTCTTCATGTAAGAGTGATGACATTTACGAGAAGCACAACCAATGAAGCCAATTTGAATAACTTTAAAGAAGAGACCTACATCACCTGAGTAATGCTAAAATAATCTTTTATGAAGAGCATGACTGATGCCGGAAATTCAAGTCGCAGCTGAACCTTCTCGTTGTAAATACGGACGACCATCTAATCAACACCTCCATAGGCCAGAGGTTGAAGATCTTTTCTATTCCGCACACTAAACCCCCGTTTATTTCCCAACCCACCTTGCACACTCCCCTTGCTCGTAATCCTCCCATTTCCCAGATATTTATTTTCTACTTGCCGTTTCTCAAACAGAAAACGTTCCTTATGACCCTCTCATTCACCTTTCTATTAACCTACTTTTCCAATTACATAAACACTCCATATATTTTCTTATACTCTCAATTTCCTCTCTCCTGGTCTTGATTGAAGCTTGAACCCAACCCTTCAATCAACCGACCTTATCCTACTTCTGCCCCGCTCCCATTTCCGTGCGACGACACATTTCTATTCTCTAATTGTGTATTTTCTGGAAGATTAAGCCATAAAGAAATAATTTTATAACATTAATTTGTTTTTTGTTTTTTTTTCCTCTTCTTTTACTCATGTAGTTAGGCTGTTGTGACGAGTAGCCTTACATATCAAGCATAATATCTCATTAAGAACTTTTTGTTGATAGGGCTAACATGCAATCAATTATGATCAACTATCTTGTAAGCACGACCACTCTAAGCTTCTTATAATACATAAATCTTCTTTCAATTCGGAGTGTTACAATTATATGCCTTCAAACCAAGGTCACCAACTTGGAATGAGCAAGCTCAAACTTTCTCGTGAAAGGACTTGGACATTCTCGCATGATAACATTCAATCCATTTTTGCTCTTTAAGATACTTCTCATCTAGAGCTTCTAACTCTTTGGGCCACAATCATATCTTCTTGACACAAGCTTTATTGTATAGCTATTCATATTGACGGAATATGTCGTATCATAGGTAGATCCTACTTCCACGCGAACACAACAAAATGAATGATTAATTGAGTTGTGGCTCTATATATGGTGCAATGTGCCCACGAAGCTTCTCCAACTCGTTTATGCAGATCTCTCTTATCCTTGTCAAATACTTTCCTCAACAGACTATATAGAGTCTTATTGAACGCATTTGTCAACCCATTTATCGTTTCATACATGAAGGGATTATACTTTTTAAAGTAGAACTGCTCACAAAGCTAGTTTGTATCTTAATATATAAGTTTCACCCATTATTTGAAATGATGTCACAAAGTATGTCATATCAGCAGATGATAGTAATCCTTATGAATAAGACAATCCAATACCACCCGACTTTCAGAAGTTTGACCAAGTCTTAGCCGCATTAGCTTTTAGATATCATTATTCCTTGGTTGTTCGACTTTATGGCCTCCCAATCTATCATACACACCTTCGAGCAACCGATGTTTTCAGTCGATCAAAATCGATATTCGGGAAGATGTAACCTCGTTATTCTCACCAGTTTTGATATATGAAGGAGACGTCGATGGATAACAAAGACCCAACTTTTAATTTATGTCTAACACCTTTGATGACTGCCTTTCTTCAATGTTTTCTTATCGAGAGTTTACATATCTTTCATAGAGCGTGCTTTGGGCAGTATCATGAAGATAATCGAGTCAAAACCATTAGTGTACTTATCGGACAATGAGTCTTGATAGATAATTGTCCTCACTTTTAGAAGACTTTGAAAAAGGCATAGTTTTAGCCACTAGTGCAAATTTCAAACAAATGGAGCCGCTTGAGTACTCCAGTTTGCTTCCATCATCATGAACAAAGGGAGGTTCTCCTACCTTTATAAATACTTCCGAAATATATCGTAAAATCAACGTAGCATGTTCCTTCATCAACATGATTTCAAGATTTGGATCTTCTAAAGAATCTTTATCTTTAATAATCGATATATTTTCTTTACAAAGTTGACCGCACTCTTTGGTTGCACCTCTCTTAGTGGCTCCTTGGTCAAAAGAGAATACCTCTACATTGACGATGTTATCCAGGCAGAACTTGGCACTGGCAAAATATGATAAGACCTTGATAAAGGGCTTTACATATGCCTATAATATACATGATAATCCTTTCTTGATGAACTTAAAATATTGATGAAGAGGTACGACTCAATTTCCATGCATAGTCAGCCTAACAAAATATTATAGATCGCCTTCGAGTCGATGACATAAAATGTCATGGAATATTCCATGTAATATATTGTAAGAGTAAGATAAATGCTCGTAGCAGCTCATTCATCGCCTTAGTTGAATCCATTGATGACTAGTCGGCTACTTGAGCATTCATAAACCAATATCCTTTAATGCTTTTGATGAAATGATATTGACGACAATTCCTAGATTTATTAGGATGCGGTTAACCACACATAAATAACACCCAGTTATGAAACTTATGGAACACAAGAATATCTTTATCAAACAACATGATCACTAAACAATTCTCCTTCACTTTTTAAATTGACATCACCATGGAGCTTTCAGGGATCTCAGCCTTTTAGTTTAGGCTGCTTTTTGTCCATGTAAATATGATGACAACTTTTGGACAAGATCACAAGCTTTTGATACTTCACGGGAAAGAAATCTCACACTGTGATTGGTTTAGTACCTTTGGAGTTAATTCGACATAAGAGGTTTGTTTTTCTATAATGTTCTTGAAGCTCACTCTCCTTGGAACTTGCCAAGCCAATCGAGTTTGACGAAACCATAGAATCCAAGTTAATTTTATGGTCAAACCTTATCTTTTAGGATGAAAGATTTCCCAATAAGATGGCCATGAAATGATGATACTTGCAAAAATTTGGATTACATGCTCGCCTTACATGTTCTAGGCGTTTCGAATAGGGCAGTTCAATCATTTTAATCGATAAAAGAAAGTCAAATATAATGCAATGTCTGAATTTGGAAATGATATTGTTTATTTTGTCTATACTCCAAAGTGATAAATTCTTTTCTGCTTGGATTGAAGTAGCGATTGAAGTAGTTCTCCTTTGCATTCGAAACTTGACGGGAACAATGTCGACAACTATTACTTTTTCTTGTATCACTGAAAGTAGGCTTGCCCTTCAGCGTTCCTATTTTTTGGGATAGCTCAGGTATTAAAAGGACTCTTATATCGATCCTTTTGAAAATATATTATATATTGTGTGCTCTTATAGCCAATTCTTTAAAAAGATAGAGGCTTAATCCCTTCTAGAACATAACGGATCCTCTAATGGTTTCCTTGAGTACACATGTCTATAGGTGTTGCTTTCGACAATCAATTCATATAGTTCAAGTTCATGTTCCTCCAGTATTATATACAATCAACGATGGGCTCACCCTCTCAATGGCGGATGTTAGTAAGCCTTATGATGCTTACCATGTCTCATGCTATAATGGGGGTTCGAGAATTTCCTTTTCGAATGTTCCCAATTGTTAGTACCTAGCTTGATATTGATAAACCAATCTAAGGCATTTCCCTATGGCTAGACAAAATGCTTAACTGTTAGGTCTTCATCCTTACTCGCGTCGTCACTAGTCTTAACAAAACGAGCCACATGTTGCCTTGGATTATCCTTTGCATCAAAGTTTTGGCAGTGAAAGGATGCCAAATGAATACGAAGGCAAGGTGAAAGTGGGAAATAATGTAGAAGTTGTCGCTAAAATTATAGGAGCCGATAGACTTCCTTTAGGTTCGGGCTTTGAACTTGTCTTGTAGGAGGTTTTGTATATTCCTACTTTTAGGAGAAACTTGATTTATGTTCCTATTTTAGACAAATCTGGATTCACTTATTTTTTTTTTTAAAATGACTCAATGTAGTTATCCATAAATTAAAAAGTTATTGGTAGCTAAATTGTCCAATGGCATTTATAAGTTTGATTTGGTATCTTCGTATGGCGTTGTATCCTTGCATGTTGAAACTTCTGCTCCTAAAAAGAGTTTTATCAAATGAGAAGTCTTCGACGTTATGGCCTAGAAGTTTAGGTCACATATGGAGACTCTCGATTTCAATGACATCGAGACTTGCATTGATTGTATCCTATGAAAGTTGATAAAGACTCGAAAGAAGAAAATCACACGTAATGATGGTGTGTTGGAGATTGTTCATAAAGATATCAACGAACCTCTTCATACTACTTTATGAGAATTTCACCAGTTTTGTAGATGATTTCTCTCACTATGGCTGTGTTTTTCATTAGATAGAAGCCAAACGCTTTGGAAAAATTCAAGGCCTTCAAGTTTTAAGTTGAAAAAAGAAGACTTCCATCTTCAACTCAGATGTGAATTTGAACTTTTTGGCATTTTCCGTTTCTATGGCTTTTTTTATTTAATTGTCGAGATTGAAATTCAATTAAATAAACCATTAATATTGTGAGATCTAACCTAGGTGATGAGTACTATGGTAGACATAAACGCTCTTCCGTGACCTTGCGGCGCGTGACGGCGGTTCGGATGACACGAGGATCCGAGGCCCGCTCCCCCGATGCTCCTCCGGTCGACGTCAAGACTTGGGCGTCAATGCACTGCGGAAGAGAACGGGGTTGATCCTCCCTTGATTCCTAATCGGGCTTACTCGGGGTTGATCCGCCAAGCTCTATTCGAACATGGCAATGCGAAACTTATCATCTACCGGGTACACAACCATGTGTGGCAGAAGTGCTTCAGATGCAACTCCGGACACCCGTTCCCACGAAACTTCTCAAATTCGGACATTTTAAACTTCGGCGGGACTTGAATCTAGGGCACATGGTAGTTGGCATACTCCCAATTGTGAGCTTAATGCCGCTGAATGGCATTGAGGCGTTCTTCCATCCTTGCCATACGACGCGCCTCTTCTTCTTGCATAGAAGCAATCTTAGCCTCGAGTCTTGTATCAAAAGCGTGGGCCTGCTGCTGTTCACCGAATAACTCATCCACAATGGCCACATTACGTTTTATTGGGTTTGGCACGATCGATTCCACATGTGGAGCCAGGGGTGTTGTGATCGGTTTGGGAATCCCGAAACCGACATTTGTAGTGGCGACAGAAACATAGGGAGCTGGCCCAAGTGGCGCCGACTGGTAGGGAGTTGGCTCGAACGTCGCTGGCAAGTAGGGACTTGGCCCTGGTGCCAACGATTGTGGGTATTACGGTGACACGAAAGGACGTGTTCCGCTAGATGATCCGGCCATGTCCGAAGGTGTGTACGGGTTTAAGGTTGGTGCATTCACGGCTCTCACTCCGCAGACAGGGGTGAAGTAGGAGTTAAATGCGGACGGTGCGCTGGTCGGCAGTGAGGACCCTAGCATGTAGGGTGGCAGGTGCGGGTTCAGTGCAGCAAGAGGTGTAACCATCAGTCGTCGTTGCAGTAACTCAGTCATCATCATCTTCAAAGATGACCGCTCTACAGAAAGGGATTCCACCTTGTTCCCTAAGGAGTTATCAACGTTCTGGACCAGTGCAGGTGCAATGGGCAGAGATGGCGCAATGGTTGGCATTGTTGAGCTCTGCACCTCCGGAGCGGTTAATACCGAAACCTGAGAAGATAGCTACAAAAAAGTTTCCACGGAAGGCGTGGGTGTTGCTGTTGACGTAGACCCGATGGCGACTGGAGCTGAATGGACGGTTGTCACGGACGCTCCATGTTGGGCATTGTCATATCAGAAGAGTTGACTTGTGAGCTAGCCATATGTACCGTCCGGCTTCACAACTCGAACGGACGTGTCCTCGGGAGATAAATTTTGGTACCTTGGGTAATGGAAATGAGAATTGAATTAGCTTCAATTGTGAGTTCATCTTGGATGCATGATATGAGTGATGCATGATCATGTCTAATGTAGGGACTGGATTAACGTCACAACGAAATTGACCCAAGGAAAATGAAGTGAAATAGATAAAGTCTACTCTGTCATAGAAATCAAAGTATAATTCATCAAAGGAAAAGATAGGATGGGCTCGCAGGCCCAATAAAGGTATCCGTAATCAAACGCGGTCCCACGGGGCGTTGCGCTTCTTCCAAAAATGACACTGAGCCGCATGTTCATTCGCCTTGGGCTCTGGGGGAAGCTCGCATGGTTCTTCTGTGAAGGTCATCCATATTCGAGAAATGTGTACGATTATCCTCTGAATTGATGTCTTTGATTCCTTGTCATCAAGGCTGACTAGAAGCCGTTGCGGAGACGATATGATCCTTGGGATTCCTCCTAGCTGATGTCGGACTCGAGCTGGGGTAAAGTACGAAGTGCCTCTAATCCCCATGATTGGAATAAAGTCTCTGTCTGTGGAGGTGATGATGGCGTAATCTGTGTCAAAGCACGAGGCCCTCTGGTTCCAGTTAGCGGGTTCCAGTTAGCGGAATTGCGCTTTGACTCCGGCGAATGTGCTGGTAGACGGGCGCGCTCCACGATATGGGCAAGTAGCCTCGGGCTTTCCCTTGTGAATGCTTCTCTTGTGATTCCAAGATGTGTGTAAAACCAAACTTGTAACAATGCAAGGCTAAAGGTTACCTGATGTTGTTGGATTCCTCGTTTGGCTCTTCGAACGATGTTGGAGAGATTGAAGTTAATTTCCCCAATCAAATTTGGTAGGAAAGGGCCATCTTTTAGTATGGCTTTGGTGATGTAAACCACCCGCTGATGTATCGTCTTCTTTTTGTATGGGTACAAAATCGTCCCAACGAATAGCATGATGAATGACCGCGCTTATCCTTGGCCTTCACCCATGCGGGGGATGTACGGTATTGTCTGAAGCTCAAAGAGGCCGTGATGCTAATACCACCTTGGGAGGTGAACAGTTCGGGTACACTTGTTGAGGAAATTCGGAGGAGTTTCGCTATGTATTCTTTCAGTTTGTCAACTCGGGAAAGAGGCAGTATCCCGATGCGATGATGTATCTCGGCCAAATGCTCATACTCTTCGTACAATGGCGCCAACTCTAGATCTCCGAAGTGAAAAGTGTAAGAATCCGGATCCCATCGTGCAATAAGGTTCTGAAGTAGCACCCAATCCAGCTCGAGGTAGATGAGATGAAGCAATCCTTTTAGTTTGGATTGGATATATTCTTTCTTTGAAGGCCTCAAAAGAGTGAGCCAATCGCGAAGATCATGGAGATCCGGAACTTTTGGGCGTAAAGAAATCGACTCCATGTAGATAACCTACGTACTTGGGTGACGACATTCCAATCCCTGATCTTTGTATGATATGATGTCACATGCGGTTTGCACAAACACACTTTTGAAAAGACAACATAATAACATATTTGGGGCGTAAATAAAATAACAATTGTAAGTTGGCAGAGGATCATGCAGTAATGAATGCACATGGATAAAATAAAACAGTAAAAGGAGGTAGAGAAAGGAGAAAAAAATTGTGGAAACCCCCCGCAACCAACGCAAACCACTGCAAAATATACCTGACACCTGTCCCTGCGCATGTAGCAGACACTGAGTAACAAACATATGCACGTGCGACGTTCGGTACCTGTAGTGAGCATATAATTCTAGACTCGGCAGAGGTTTCTAAGACCTCCCTCGGACAAAGGGAGGCGGGCCTCGGTCCATAGCCTACTAGCCGTAGAGAGTAGCGAAGCCATATTGTTCGGTATCCCCCTAAAATCCTAGTCCCGTGTACAGGGATTTACCTAGACATGCTTAGAAAAGCGGTAAATAAACACAACCATGAGAGCATACAAAGGGCACCGAGCCAGAGAGCATGCAGAAACAAGTGTACTCCTCTCCGCATGTGGATTTGAATTAAAAGCATTTGGTAGAAATCCACATGCGGAGCCCCCAGCGGAGTCGCCATCTAGGATGTACGTGCACTCTTCCGTGACCTCGAGGCACGTGACGGTGGTTCGGGCGACACGAGGATTTGAGGCCCACTCTCTCGATGCTCCTATGACCGACGTCAAGACTCAGGCGTCAAGGTGCTGCGGAAGAGAACGGGGTTGATCCTCCCTTGATTCCTAATCGGGCCTACTCGGGCTCTCGCTCGATCGTCCGAAGGCGACAAGCAAAACGCGGAGCATGATCCCCAAATGGAATCTTCGGGAAAATCGAGAGGGGCTCGTGTCGCCTTCCCTCATCCATGATTTGCTCCGTAAGAAAATGGTTGATGTTACTTAACCTAGGAAAGCTATTACGGAGTCGCCGCCGACTTATTTATAAAACGGCTTAAGACGGAAAAACCATTGGTTAGGGGATCCCTATTTATTAACTTTTACATTCTAACATGCGAAACGGTGGTGTTGCTCCAAAAATGTCTTTGTTTACGGGCCTTGGACCCGATTCCGGATTTTAGGCCCGAACTCGTGTTCGATTAAAAATATTCACATGCGACATAAAACCTATGGGCCTAAGGCATGCAACCACACACAAACCAATTATTTAGATCAAAGGAGACGGGAATGGATGATGACCGTGAGCCTATGCACTTGGGTCCACGGCCCATTATAGGTGGAAAACAAAGAAAATTCCGGAGGCCCGCACCTCCCTCATGTACCTGAGGCAACCAGGATAGCACGTCGTCGGTTGAAAATTGACGGTCGAGGCCGCTTTATTGAAGCCTTCCCTTGGGCCTCCTTTCTTGTGCCCTGCCTCCTCCAGCCTTCAGGATTCGTCGTGTCGAATTCCTCAAAGTTCTCGTTCGATTTTTCATGCAAAATCTACGAAAATAGGTGGTCAAAAAATTCTAATTGAAGCATGTTTAATAGTTAGAATTTAATGAATAAGAGTGATACTTACGGAGGGTTGTGTAGCTCGTTGAGGTCGATCTCTTGGCTTGCCGCAACTGTGGTCAGATCTCGGATAGCCTTCGTATGATGATTCCTCCCGTCTCTGTTCGTCCTACACATGTAGGTAGATCGATCATATTACAAAACGACTTCTCGTGGTACTGATGTTCAGCCACGAGAAGTGTCAGGCATTGGTACTCGTCGACGATAGAGAACATAGGCTTGAGGTTTATCGTTTTCGCTGGTCTGAGCTCTATTATTGTCCATCGTGACCGGGGAATCGTTGCTGCAGGAACTTTGGTCACTTTCTACTAGCGTCGAGAAGGAAAGTATGGGTTGCTGGTCGGGTCGGCGTTGGAGAGTTTCCAAGTTGTCACTAGTCCTACCTTGGGGCTGCCGGTAGGGAAGAGGAGCACGATGTGTGAGGGTTTGGGATTGTGTGTGTGGGATGAATCTCTGTCAGTCTCTTTACGTGTGTGAGGGTTGAATGTATTTATAGGTAACCAATAGTGCCTAATTTTGTGTGATATTTTGTAGATTTTTCCCTTTTTTGTGATTTTTCCGAATTTTGTGTGATATTTGATCATGATTTTGTTTTCTAGGATCAAGGCTTTGGAGGTCCTAGTTTCATTTCTAAGAGGAATCATATTTTGAATATTTTTTTTTCTTTCTCCTAAGATATTGTTTGAAGATTTGCAAATTTGGGGTATTACAAATTTATTTGTTTTCCTTCTCCTAAGATATTGTTTGAAGATTTACAAATTTAGGGTATTACATGACTACACGAGACTTTCTATCCAATTTCCTCCAAAGGTGCATTCAAAATTTTGATGGTGGTTGCTGCACAGTTTGATCTAGTGTTACATCAAATGGATGTGAAAATAACTTTCTTGAATGGTCTCGAAGAGAGTCAATGTGTCAGTCATTCTTCTCCCATTAGACTTTGAAATCCTTTGGTCTTTTTCATTCTCTCTCCTAGGTGTAGAACTTGGTTGGTGTTAATTCATCTTTACAGTATCGAAATCCACAGACAACATTCTGGAACTTCCAGACCACCTCCGCGAGTAAAAGCTTCCACAGTCGGTTAACCATGACGAGGGGTACGAATAACCTCTCCAAGTTTCTTCCTCCCCCGCCTACCGCAGCCCGGCTCGTCTTAGTTCCAGTTTGATAGTAGGGAAAAATACCATGATGCTTCACGTTGATAGACCTTGGTATCAACCGTTGGATTCATAAAGAATCTGTTTGATCAGCGTGTTTATATGAGGATTCATGGGAGTAGTTTCATCTTTCTTGTGTCAATATGGATGATATTCTCCTCGCAAATAATGACTTAGCGCTGCTACACAAAACCAAGAAGATGTTAACTAGATCTTTTTATACGAAGGATTTAGGTGAAGTTGCTTATATGCTTAAAATTGGGATTTGTTGAGACAGATCCCAAAGTAAGTTGGGACTGAGCCAAAAGGCTTATATTGATAAGGTGTTTGAGCGGTTCTCTATGTAATCTTACAAATATAGAGAAAAGCCAATAGGGAAAGAAGATAAGTTCAACAGAGCTCAATGCCCGAAGATGATATTGAGAAAACGTCAATGAAAGATGTACTTTACATTAGTGTTGTTGGCAACTTGATGTATGTTAGATGTGTATTATACCATATCTTGCCTTTCATGTCAGTGTTTTTTGCCGATATTTGCCTAATAAGGAAGGGAACATTGGATTGTTGATAAGAAAGTAATGAGATATTTACAGCAAACTAAGGGCAACATGTTGGTTTATAGGCAAGTGGATAACCTTAAGGTTATCAGATATATAGATTTCGATTTCGCTGGTTGGTCTGATGATATGAAGTATACCTCAAGTTATATATTCATGTTGACTAGAGGAATTATTTCATGAAAAGGTGTTAAATATACTTTTATAGCTTTTTCGACTATGCAGACATAGTTTATTGCATGTTATGGGGCCTCTTCTCACATTGTTTGACTAGTAATTTTATTTCATACCTCAAAGTTGTCGATTTCATTACTAGATCATTAATGATCTATTGTGATAACATTGTTTCGACGTTCTACTCTAAGAATAGTCGAACTACATATGATTCTAAGTATATGAAAATTAAGTATCTCCAAATTCACGAGCTGATAAAGCAACGTGATGCAATTGTTGAGCATATCAGTATATTCGACGTTAGCATATCCAATGAGTAAAAGACTTCAACGTGTGGTATTTAAGAAACATGTTGTAGACATGGATGTCTTGAAATTCTTTATTGTTTTTGGATACTGGGAGTTTGTGATACTCTTTACGTTGTATCTGACATTTTGTTTTTTTGACTATTCGTCTGTGTTGGATATTGAATATCAACCATTATAATGATCATTAGCATACTTATTATCTGGTTATAGATTTTGCATTTTTGCAGTTACTTTTATATCATGTGCAGAAGTCATGTATTGAAGAAAATCTCGAGACTTAGTACTTAATCTTAACCACTAAAGTTTGTCTTTGATAAAGTTCCGCGCATTAACATTTATGAGATATATAAGATAGCAGCTTTTATTCAGAAGCCTTTCTGGATTGTTATGGGCTTGATAAGGAATGTCATCACGGCTACATCGTCACCGTGACTCGTGATAACTTGATTGCTTGATGTCGTGATTATGGCTTTCTTGTATTGTTGTTAGATGATATGACGGTCTAAATCTAATATCGAGTTAGTTAGTTGGTTGGGATTGTTTGAGTTGTTTTACTTATATTTGTCATGCAAATGTTACTGCCCGATAGTCAATTTCAAGAATATTTTTTAATACAATTAATGTTGTCCAAGTGGAAGAACGTTGGAATTTTTCTTATTTGGGCCTCTATTAATTATATATATTTTTGTTAGCTTTTGTTTTATTTTATGTTATTAAAGTACATTTTATAAAACTAATTATACTGTTACATAATGCATGAAATCCTATAAAGATTTTGTCAGTTATTTGGGATATGTGTACATCGTTTTATTGATGTGGCTTATAGCTAAATGCAAGCTATTTTTATATCACATGATTAGTTTATCTCATAAGTTATACATATTATGTTGTTTACTTCTAGGTCCCTCCACATATCCTTCTCACTTTTATTTATTAAACGGCGAAACAAACTTTTCACATACAAAAAAATGATGGAATTAGAACGTCGGTTTCCAATGGACAGACCAATATACGTATTTCTGTGTCAGTTTCTACGAGTTCTCTCCATCGAACGGCCATAAAGGTAAGGAAAAGGGGAAGAAGACGTCGTCACTTAGGATTTTCTACTTCGTCGCGAATAGGTTTACAGGATGATGTCTACCAATACGTCATTAACACGTCAATCAGCGGTCTTATGCACAGTCGAAACCGTCATCCATCCAACTCGTAGCAACTCCACCCTCCATCCCCTTAAATACTTCCGATCGATCATAACGGGACCTGGTTTCCCCCAGCCATGTCCGGCCTACTACAGCATCACTAGTGGATACCTCACACGTGTATATGGTGGGGAAAAGAAACTAAAAGTCAGTGGATACCTTCACGTGTATATGTGGTGGCTAACAGTCACAATTTCGATAACAGTTGAAACGCCAGTCTTCTAGCTATCTTCAGATCATCGTAGTCAGTCATCGCCATTAAAGGTACGTGGTTGTCTCTAGCCACGTTGCTTCCTGTTTGTCATCATCGAGCTTATTCGAGCAATGCTTGAAAAATTTTGTACATTGTTTTTTTCTATTTGGTTTGTTTGACATCGTGCTTAACGGCTGCTACAATGTCAAAATCACTTTTTAGATTTACCAGCGTTGACAGTTACACTCAATCTTGGCGAGTGTTCTCTGTCGTGAGCAGAGTCGATGATGTCAACTCGGTTTTTGTATAATTTTTCTTGGATAATTACTAAAAATCCAGTCCAAATTGCAAGCGAGTATGTCCCAAGGGAACTCTTCCAGCTGTTTATCATCTTTTGTGTGGCTTTTCCTGAGAAATCCAATCACCTAACTTGTCTGTTTCGATGCGAACATGGATGGAGACAAATCCTTCTGGAGGTATGGCTAGTGCTTCCCTTGAATCGGAAGTCCTCGGTGTCACTGACCAATATCTTCCGTTGCGAATGGTGTGTCATAGTTGTACCGTGATAATCGCACTTTACCAGGGATACAAATCATTACCAAACAACTCGAAAGGTGTTGCTTCCACCGGGGACAACCTCTTGTTACTACGCGAAAGAATAAGCTTCCGAATGTCTTTTCCTACCTGACAACAAACCACGTTACCAAAGCATAGGATTGTGTACTAGAGAGACGAGACGCCTGCCCTGGTCATGTGCATCGGATGTCGATTGGTTTGTGGATGTCATGCTGTGATCTGAACGGTTAAGTCCAAGAGTTCTTTCATGAGTTACAGGCTGAAAGTAATTTGCCCGATACAGTTGGTTTGAACACCTTCAAACTATAATAACTTTCATCCACAATTAAGGAGCGTCCTCCCTGTCTTCACATCAAACATCTCCCTTGGAGCCTGGTGAACCTGCTTCTCCGAGTCGGCGAGCTCAAGGCACAACCCATGTCTCAAATTCAGATGATGGTTGGGCCCACAAAATGCATTTTCCGTCCGTCCTTGACTTCCAAATGACACAAGAGGTGCATTGTTTCATTGGCGTATTCTGTCTGCCGTCTTTTCCTCTTGGATAATCTCGCAGTGAAAATGTCGCGGCCGCCAAGCGTGATGACCAACTGCAGAGTTCAGATTATTCATTTTGCCAAAGCTTCTTCGGCAGTTAATCAAGGGGCGAGATTACTTAAGGGCCTCTCTTGTTCATGGATCAATTCAAGACAAAACTAAACGCTTAATAAAATGGGACGCCAACGTCGTCGCTTGACTTATCCTGAGAAAAGCAATGCGACTCCCTTGTACTGCTATGTAGACAAATCTCGCCCTCTTCACACAAGCGTGGAGATAGCTCTTGCCGGTATTGGTTTTTTTTCCGTCCAATGAACTCGACAAAACTTAAACACATAATAACAGACGCCGGTTGGTTATGCATGGTTAATGATGGCACGTACGCATGAACCGGGCGTGAGTGCTGGTCCATCAGACTTCAAACCTTTGCTCGGAAGAGCTCATTGGGAAATGACACAATAGAATAAGCTAGCCGCTGTGAATGTTCGAACCAATCCAAGCACAAGATCACGGGCAGACGAGACACGGACAGTCATAGTGGCATTACCTAATGGGGCACTCCGTCGCTGTTGTCTGTGCTTCTCGCTTCGATAGCGGAACCGTTGTTGCGACAATCAACAGTAAGAGACAGACGTCCAACAGAAAAAACATCTGTAAAAGTGACGAGTGCTAATTATCTATAAATCACGTAGAAATATTCATAATCCTAATTAATAATTTCTTTTATAATAAAATATTCAGATCTCATTTTCCTTTTTTCCTTTCGTCACTCTTCTCCTCGTTGCAGAAAAATCAACTCCCACTTTTAACAAAAAGCAAAACGAAGAATGCCCCTTTTCCCTCCCCCGTCACTTCCCCAATTGCCCTTTACCCCATCATTCCTCTCTTCTTTTCCTAATCTGTTGTCCGAAGACGATGCTGTCCCGATTATCTAGATTGGCCGCTAGGATTCCCCATTTTCTGGGTCGGACTGACCCACCCGCTGGTTGGTGATTCCGTGGAAAAGGTGCAGTCTTCTTTTATGGTTACATGGTGACTATTTCTTACTCTATAGTGGGGAGTTCCTCTGGATCGACAAGTAGTTTGATTTTCCGGTTCATGGGTGTTGTGGGTTTAGAGGGTATTTTTGAGTTGCACTTCTGTGGGTCGCCTAGGTAGCAGATTTCAGAGGCGATGATGGTTGTTGTCTAAGTATTTTCACTGTGAAGGTTGTGTGTACGTAGGCCGATTCCTTGTTTTGGTACTAATCGGTAGCTTCCTCGCCTACGTTAGTTCTTTGGCGGGTTGTATTCGGTGGTTGTTTTGATATGATTGTTTGCGTGGGCTGACATGTTTTTGTTTTTACTGGTGAAATCTGGGTGCAGGGGCGTCAAAAAGTGATACTGGGGGCTTCACATGAAATCGAGAGCACAATTGCAGGAGAAAGGCGGCTGACACGCCGAGCAGGCGAGGAGTTCTCTCTTTTCCGGGAGTTGACTGTGTTGATAGTTTTGCCTGTGGGATGGCGATGTAAAGAGCTGCGGGTTGACTGGTTGAAGTATTTTCGCCGATCTTGTTAATTTAGTAATGGATGAGAACGGGCTTGAGCTTAGCTTGGGTTTATCCTTCGGTGGTTCTTCCGGAAACCAGATGGGGAAAGGTAGTAGCTCGGACTTAAGGGTGGAGGGAGATGATGGAGGGAATAAAACAGTCGGTGAGTTCAAAGGTTTTCTTGATGGTGGTAAGAATAAGCTGGAGTCGATACCAGGGACTCAAGGAGATGTGGCGAAACCTCAGGAGAACTTCTTCAGTGATCTCTCGAAGGCCAGTGCCCGAGCTGATGAAGACGAGATCGGATTCTCCGAGATTAATAATAAGAGGAAGATGGTGTTTGACGAGATTAGTAATCAAAAGAAGCATCCTAAAGAAGCTAAGCATTCTGATGGGCCAGACAAGTCTAGAACTTCACATATATCTATAAATACTGAGGATGGTTCTGTCGCAGAGAATGAGGTTGTGGCGGAGTCGGAAGCCGATGGTTCCACCTCAAAGCTCGCATCATACCATAACATGAGGGATGTTCATGAGTATAAGGTTGGGAGTTTGACTTATGGAACCCCGTTTACAGTCCAGCCAATGAATATTGTAAATGGTTCTCGAGCAGTTCCTTTAAGGGACTCTATTTCAGTCAGTGCTCCTGGTACACCGATTTATGCTTCCTCTGTAACAAGACATCCATTGTCAGTTGCTGAAAACGAACGGCAGGGAATCAAGGCAATGACCTCTGGAAATATGCCTGTCACATTGGGCTACTCATCTGTCCCACTTCCAACTATGGATAACTCATGGGCGTTCGCTTCACACCCTGCCTATACCAGCAAAGGCCCACCCACTTTTGGTAAAGCTACCAATTTGATGGCAACCCTTTTATTCAGATAAGATTGTTGATCAATTCCCTGGACATATTTACGAGAGGGACTTTAAAGATCCTGACTTTATATCCCTGATTTTTCTTCTTATATCCCTATGACAGTCACTTGTTAGATTGGGTTGGGACTGTGCAAATGGTTGTGTTTTCACTTGTATGTTATGATGTTGGAATTTCAATGAATCAGATGGTCCTTGTTTGCTTCTTTATGTACAATTTAATTTCTCTTGTGAGATGGTTTTTGTTATTATGCCTTGTTCTATTCTTTTAGCAGTAGCACCAAGCCCAGCAAACCGTAACGGTTCTTCTGAGGGGGCTCAGTACAGTCAAAGCGGAAGGATAATGGATCTTGGGAAAGGTGATGGTAAGCAACGTGTGCCGGAAGAAGGTTCATCTGCTCTGGCAGAAGAGGATGCAAAAGCAATGACTGACAATCTGTTCGCGAAGTTTGCTGCCATAAAACCCGGCATGGCTGCGGACGTGAAATTTGGGGGAAGCGGTTCTGTTCCAAACCTACCTTGGGTTTCAACTACAGCACCAGGTCTGAATGGGAAGACAATCTCTGGGGTCATTTACCAGTACAGTGTGAACCAGATAAGGATTGTTTGCGCTTGCCATGGCTCTCATTTGTCCCCAGAAGAGTTTGTGAGGCATGCATCAGAAGAAAACCCCAACACGGAAAATGGTGCGGCTAAGCCGGCTGTTCAGAACAACAACCCAGCTGCTTCTGCTCAGAGTTAATGCTGTGTCGCACCACGGAGTCCTTGTACAATATTGTGAGGTATGCCAGCCCCCTCAACTTCGCTCCAGATATTTATCACGAACGCAATCCTCTCTTAGATTAAGTTGTTCTGGCAAATAGAATAAATAATTAGTCATGACCCAACCCTGGTATTGCTTCTGTCATTAGCGCTGATAAATGGTTGAAATACTTTGTTACATTCCTCTGCTCTGCGATGGTGTGATCTCTGCCTGATTATTATTGTGAGGGTACAAGAATCTGTTGTCTGCATAAATGCGAAATGCAAAAATAAAAATTCCATGCGAGACAGTCGAACCTAATGGATGATCGAAAAAGAACCTTACATGGTTGAAGAGTATTGCTGCGGATGGGCAAAACTATAGGCAATCTCGGGGCCATAACTGTCACATGGTTTCAATTAAGACTTTGAGTTTGATAATAATAGTGCTACAACTTTTAGATATTATTTATGAAACTCGGGAAAATGTAATTTCTCCTGCAAGATAGACGTAGATCAAAAGTGAAGTTTAAAATTTTATTCCAAAATTCAAACTTCGAAAATGAGAGACCAGATGAGTGATAGATGGCTCCTGTTGACAAACACCTACTCCTAGGGATCAAAATCAGTACTGGGGCTTGGAACATTCAGGGGGCATCTTCCAGTCGAACCTCTTTGTATCCTTGCAGTAGTCATAGATCATGTAGTTGTCTCTAACCCATTTTAGCTTACCTCGTTGGGCATATGCCAGCTGGTGATAAGCGATGAGTACCAGTACACGGGTTCTTGGCTGAACAGTAGGCTTTTGCTATATGGTCGGTACCACTGGCATGCTTTCGCTTGAAAATTGAGGAATTCAGCTGAGAAGGGCCCCACCGTCCAGTCTGTCTTGATTAACCCTCCTTCGGCCGCCCATTGCTAGGCGTCCCATAGGCTTGAGTATGCCTTCATTGCTTGTTTGCTAGGGCATGGTATTCCTTGGTTCTCATAGTTCCTGAATACCTGGATCAGTAAGCTGTCGACGTACCACCTGAGAAGTTTCATGGGGAATTGAAGATATGATTGGGCGATGGGTTTGGTTGGGAATTACAAGATGGCAACAACTTCTGGATATTATGGTTAGGGAAGTCTGTCGACGGGTTGAACCAGAGGTGTAACTGTTGTTCTCCGTTGCAGACTCCTTGAGTGAAGATGTCGGTGAGGATGACGTCAGGCCGCCCTTAAACCTTCCCTAGGAGCTCATAGTCGATCTCATCGTGTCTCACTTCTTTCGATGATAGCTGGGGGAAAAAGCACCCTCTATCTTTAGTCTCTTAAAAAGATACTCGAACAAATGCTTGGGTTTCACACTTGTAGTAGTATTGTCTCTTATGTAGTATGCCGTGACAGTGCTGGCAGAGTTCCGGGCCACGAACTTGATCATCATCTCAAAGCTCCCGACAGATCGTATAGTGCCTGAGACTAACATTTGTTACGATTGTTCCTTGCCCTTACACATCTCGCGTTTGGCGGCAGAATGTTAATGAATATATTTGAGAGAATATTTTGCTTTGAATGTCAAATGACTTGAATGAAAAGTCACAAATTCGCTATGTCCTTGGAGTTGAGACAGCCAGACCCTCACATAAGAAAACTTTGATATATTAAAATTCACGGACATTAATGACGATTATGATGTTAGATACCAGCTTAGCAGCAATATTTCGTCGCTGTTAATTTAGTTAATGAAAAAATGTTCTATTTTTAACGGTGATGTGCAGGCCAGCATGCGCCCGCTCGACTAAATTCACCGAGTCACTGATTAATAGTTCCCAAACCACATGGACGGTATAAACTTATCACTAAGACAGATAGATGGAGCAACACGACCGATGAAGCCGAAGTTCGAACGCGGGATCACAGGGCTAATACTCCCAAACACCAACTACTGTTAATGAATAAAAGCAAGTTTGAAAAACACACATCGCCTATAAAGTTGTGTTAGTAAATGTAATGCGAATAAAATGCGTTGAGTTTTACAAAGAAGTAAAGTTCTAGCAATCCGTTTTAAGATGGACAGTTGTATTAAACAAGCGTCTCCCCGAGATGCAAATTTTCCGTTTGTCTTGGAATTGGAGGGTTTCTACATGGTAGTCTAATGTACAGCAGCACGTGAGGCACGTGAAATTCACGTGAGTTGGACTCACGTTTGTAGAAAATGAGCGATCAGTGCCTACTATTGTGTCCACCAATGGTGAATCGGCCTCAATTGGCTTTACTTGTTCGATCCTTCAATGCAGCAGATATTTCTCTTCTAGCAATAAACTTTTGCCTGAAAAAACTTCCTTTTTCCTTGCCCATTCGTATATTTTAGGTAATTTTTTGTTATTTTTTAAGTGATTAGATTAATTATCAATAGAATTTTTGTTATGTAAGTATACCATGAATTTAAAATTTTCTTTAAACTTGTATACATTGTTATAACCTTTCCAGCTTTTTGAGTGTTCTGGAATTAGAACACGGTTATTCTGGTGGATTTAACGGTGATCGATCTGTACCACGCTTCTCGCCCGTGTGAGGTGGCATTAGAGATTCCTTAACATAGATGACAATTTCAGACGGATTGTGAAGCTGCGGTGACCGTGTAAAACAAACAATGGAGGCAAAAAATCAATCAATTGAACAAAGTAAAGCACTCGTCGGGAGATCTGTTAATTTATGAAAAAACGAGAGCAACGAAGGGATATGAAGCAATTGCAAAATGAAGGGATATACAAAGAGCTTCTTTCTATGCAATTGCATCCTCAACGGTTTGTTGATGATAAACAACAAATAATAGGGAGCGATTGTGGCTGTAATAGTATCGCGGGTTGTTGGCATAATATGGTTTTGATAATGACAAAATGTGAATATTGCTAATGTATTATTTGAGTGTACAGAGCAATAGGTCGTCACGTATATAACTCAGTTTATGTGAAGAGCAATACATGAATGGTTATATGGAGGACATAAATAGAAAATGAGTCTAAGTTTCGGGAAATGGCGTTCTGTGAACTAGATTTATCACTCATATCCACTATCATTTTTTACAGAGATAAGCACATGCGTTACAAGAGCTATAATTCTCGTAACTGGAGTACATATAACGTTTACAAAATAGAGCTTATGTAGATAATGATTTTCTTACTGAAGATTGTATCATATGCGAGCATTTAAGGATGTTTATCCAGAATAACTTAGTGTTAAATATTATTGAATTATTTCATAAACTAAGTTTAGGTTCATTCGCAGGTAGCGACTTGCTTGCCAAGTTCATTTCTTTAGTTATTTGGAAAGATATCGTGAGATATATTTACATGATCCATCCATTGATTATGTAAATTGACGTTCTTTCGAGGATACCAAAGTGGTGTAAGGTAGGTGGTGGGTGTTTGGAACCTTGTCATGATTTCTGGTTCGAACCCCACCATGCACACTCCACTTGGATTTACGGTTGTTCTCCTGGGTGATGGCTAATAAAGCCTAGGAGGCGCCCACCTGCTGGGCCTTTGGGCTTCAACTGAAATTGGACCAATGGGGAAACAGGTTTCAAGTCGGGCCAAGAGGGGATATAGTGGGACCGGGCCTGAAGCTCGCGGGCTTGTTAAAGAGCCTCCGAGCCTCATGAGAAGGCTCGCAAAAAGTTGGTTCCCCGCTGATATAAAAACAAATTGAATATGTTGAACATACTACAACTTCTACATTAAGTAACATATCCTTGATTGTTTATAGGATCAATTAGTGGAATGTATAGCTAGAAATCATCTAACCGTTGCACTTATTTGGGAAATATTCACTCGGAAAACTCAATTTTAAAACCAAGGATGAAGACATAAGTGAAGGTTGTTGTTCTGCCTAGGAGCTTGCAACAAAAGTCTTGAGTCTTCACCCTTTGAGTAAAGGTTCTTTTGTAACTGTAGATCGTTCGTTCTACACTCTTGTCTGTTTTGTTCAGAGTTGTTAGCCACATGAGTAAGTGTCTATGGAAAGTCATAGAACAAGGAGATCTTACATAGGTGATGTTATAGACGCGAGAGTCAAAGCCATGGAATTAGCCATGTGGGGAAGTGTGCCAGGAAGTCACGAAGAAGGGATTTTTTACTGATAACTCTATGAAAATCGAGTCAATGGATCATGATTATACTTGATTTTTGGTTAGTTTTAGGCGTCTTAGTTGTTTAATTGTTAGGTATTTTAGTTTTTTTAATGTCTCCTCACTTCCATGTATTTTGTTGGTAGATAAAATGAGAGAGAAGAAAGAGCTGGAGATGGAAGAGGAGCCATGAAGAAGCCGAGGATCCGACCGGTCGATGCAACTACAACGGAGGTCAATGCATCTGTAGGAAATGGTCGGATGCTGGTCAGCGAAGTCGGTGCAGCTACATTTACGTAGGTGCTAGAGTGAAAGCCACGATTACAGTTAGGAGTT
The DNA here is from genome assembly GCA_029817715.1 of Melastoma dodecandrum. Taxonomy (NCBI): domain Eukaryota; kingdom Viridiplantae; phylum Streptophyta; class Magnoliopsida; order Myrtales; family Melastomataceae; genus Melastoma; species Melastoma dodecandrum. The sequence continues at coordinate 6,380,483 of JARUPY010000607.1, read as the reverse complement.
GTGTCGGAGTTAGTCACAGTTGAGGCCGTGCAGGTCACGGTGTGTCCGTGAGGGCTTCTTAGTCATATGTCGGGCAGAATTGCATATGTACTTGTTGTACTCCCTTGACCTTATAACTAGTAGATACACCCTTATTGGAGTGATAAGTTGAGAGAGTGGACGTAGACATTACTTGTCCAGTAAATACACACTATAAACAATATCATATCTTTAGTTTTGTACTACATATCCATGTTATGTGATTAAATCAGTAGTCCTACTGAGTACATAGTGCTCGAACAGACAAAGTCTTCTTTCTGTCAGAAAGAAACGTTCTGAGCATAGTGCATTTTGAATATAACACTAACATGGGTAATGAGGGTGCAAGTAGACAAATTTGATTTAACAAGGAACACGAGGATTGGTAATCAACACAAAGACTTTTGGCAACTCGAAGAATTAAAACTAAAGGTTGATCTACCAAAATTTGAAGGAGATTTCTTAATTTGGCTGGCGAATGTGGAGAGCTTCTTTGATTATATGGGGATATAAGAAGATAAGAAAGTAAAGCTCGTAACCTATCGGCTGAAAAGCGGCGAATTATCTTGGTGGGAAAAATTGATGGATATAAGGGCCGGTGAAGGAAAGCATCATGTGAAAAGTCGGCATAAGGTTGCTAAGGCTCGCTTTTTACCTCCCTACTACGAGCAAGTTTTATTTAGACAAAAATCAAACTCGTCTTCAGAGATACCAAAGTGTTCATAAGTACAAAGCTGAATTCGTATTATTATCTTCACGGAATAACTTGCATGACACATAAGAGCAGCAAATAGTAAGCTATTTACTCGAATTAAATTAGATTTAGAAGAAAATCGCGGTGCATACAATGATAACCTTTCACAGCAGCATGACCTTATGTTGAAAGTTGAAGCCTTATTATGGGATGAGCCCAAAAGTAACGATACTTGCAAGAGTTTCGTAGATTTACCGATAGAAAGTTTAAAGAGGGACTCGACTCAAAATAGTTTTTTAAATCGAGATAATCTGATGAAGACAATAGAAAACAACTTATGTTTGAAAATAACAATAACAATAATTTTTTAAAAATAAAGAAGCAAGCAATGAAATTGTGTGCAGGACTAAGGGAGATGATGATTGTGAAGACTTTGATGAAGATATTTTTATAACATCAGGCAAGCGATGCTAGTACCAAATATCATGTACAAGAGGAAGAGAGCTTGATCACGCGAGATGAAATTGGTCACAAGGTAAAGAAATCGATGACTTGAGACGGTGTCAAGACCGTGCTCAAGAAGGAAGATATCATAGGTGATCGAGTTCGTCATAAGTATGTATATTTGTAAAGATAACAAGAGGACGAGGTTTCCTAAGGTTGGGGGAAGTCAGAGAGAAATATCGATATTGATAGTTGATCCCGGTAGGAATTAAATAAGAAAACTTATATTTTAGGCAATTTCAAAATGATGAGATTTAAACCAGTCTTATAAATAACTATATTATAAATTTCAAATTTTCTTTAATTTTTTTTTTTGTAATTTGTTAAAAGCTTTCTAAATTTTTGGTGTTCCTAGATTACCTCATTCGCATCATGAAAGGAAAACAAACCTTTCGACAACTTTTTAGAATGGGCTGCTTGCTTGCCCATGGGAAGGGCTAATGTTGTTCTAATGCACTGTTCATAAGGAATTGTGCTAATGTGGAGAGGGTTAATTTTGAAAAGCGACTCGTTACTCGCAAAATTTAAGAGTCAATTTAGGACTTCTCCCTTGGACTCATTACGAAAATTGGGTGCATAAACTGATGATTCGCTAATGCAAAGAGTTATCATTCTTTTGAAAAGAAAAAAAAATTAGTTGTGATTAAACACATCATGATGTACCTAAGCATTGTCAAAGTATATTTCCCAAGGACGTGGGTATTTTCGGTTGGTTTATTCATCTATGAAAAATATTCGTATGATACATCCCAACACAACTAAGATATTATTACGTGAAAGATAAATTTTGCCGGCCATATATAATAGTGTCATACTAGTTGGGAACGGCATCCTCTTGATCAAATATATTACAAGAGTCAATGTACTTTTTTCATTTATCAATCTACTAGTCAAAGGGTTCGACAATATAAAATCTTGGAAAATCCTACTGGCAGCAAGATGCCGGGAAAGTTAACGGGGTATTAAAGTTAGTAATGGAAATATCATTAAGTGGAGTATTAAGTGAGACATTTAAGTAGGCTATTAAATTTATCATTAAATATGTCGGTCTTTATTTTAATTTGAGTTTTCTACTCCTCCCTATACATAAAGGGACGTGTAGACATTTTATGTAAGAGAAAAGTTTTAAGAAAGAGCAATCATTTCCGCAGCCAAAACACTCCAATATACATTCCTCGTAGGTGCAGCAGCTCTACAGAAGGTTTCCTCTGTCCTACAAAAGGTCGCCGGTACTACAGAACCTATATTCTGCTAGCACTTTCTTCCTTCCTATCAAATCATTTCATACATAAGCCCCAACAAATTTCATATCAGAGTGCAGAAGGTCATGTCTGCATCCGCTGGCAACATGTCCTTCACTTTTTCTCCCAATCAAATCCCCATCTTTGACAGGGAGCACTTCGACTATTGGAGTTCTCAAATGGAGACCGTTTTCCTTTCGCAAGATCTATGGAAACTTGTGGAAGAAGCCTATGAAGATGTTTCAGAAGGAATCTCTCTCCCAGAAGGTGACAACACTTCCACATAAGGTGTCATCAACCCCTCGGAAGATGAGCTGAAGGCGTACAAGGATAACGTCATGAAGAATGCCATGGCTCTGGGAATTCTGCAACAATCCATGAGCAAGACCATCTACCCAAGGATATTCGGCATGAAGAAGGTGAATGAAGCGTGGGAGGTCCTAAAGAAGGAGTTTGAAAGGTCACAGAAGGTGATCTCTATAAAGCTGCAGAACCTTAGGAGGGACTTCGACAATCTAGTCATGAAAGACGCAGAAACCGTCAAAGAGTACTTCTCAAGGATCGTGGAGAAGTTGTTCTGGATCGAAAAGTCGTGGAGAAAATCCTCAGAAGCTTGCCTCAAAAGTTTGAGGATGTGGTAACAATGATTGAAGAGATGAAGGATCTCGCAGAAGTTTCCATCTATGAATTGAAGAGTTCTCTAGGAGCCCATGAGAAGCGGGTCAGCAAGTACACAACCCCAGTGGAGCAAGCATTTCAAGCGAAGTTGAATGTTTCTGAGCATAATCACGAACGTTCTGGAAACAACAGAAGGTCCTACGACAAAGGACGTAGAGGCAAGTCTCGTGGCAGATGATGCGGAAAACACCCAGCAAAGTAAACTTGAACCTAAACAAATTAAAAATAAACCGGAACAAGGTCTGGATAGAACAACCTCGAACCTGGATACAGTGATGGCCATCGTGAATGAAAGGCTCCGAGAACACTCTCAACTCACCACACTTAGATTCTAGGCTAAGTGATACAGAGAAAAGAAAGAACCACTCAAGTTTAAACTTCTCAAAAGATCAGTCATTTTCCTTCAGCATAAAACCCTTTAAAAGACGTCGAAGAGAGAGTTCTAGACAAACTGCACTAAATGCACTAAATGCACTCCCCACTAACCCCTTAATTAATTCCCCCACTACCACCATCCCACTAACTTTATAAATGACTCTATTTAAGACTTTAATACTTCAAATTCGTCCTTCCATGGGCTGAATCTTAAGTAGGGGTCTTTACTTTACCAAAATGCTTCAGACTTGCCCAAATGAAGCATTACGTGGTCCAATCCACTCCAGCACATTATAGGCCACAACTTCCTCCTTGATTGTAACTTCTTCGATCTGGTTGTAGTACGCATCATTCCCCCTTTGTTGGAAAAGATTTGTCCTCAAATCTAAGAGGCCATCATCATCCTTGTATGGTGCCAGGTCCTAAACATTGAAAGTTCCCGAAACTCTGTATTCCCCCGGGAGGTCGATCTTGTAGGCGTTATTGTTGATTCGTTCCACTACACGAAAAGGTCCTTCTGCTCGAGGCATGAGTTTATTCTTTCGTCTTGTAGAAAACCTTTCCTTACGTAGATGAATCCACACCAGATCACCGGGTTGGAAGATCTGTTCTTTACGTCCCTGGTTCGCCTTCTTCATGTACCTTTCATTTTGCTTATCTATATTTGCTCGAATTTGCTAGTGGAGTTTCAGCATTGCCTCGACTCGTTTTAGTATCCATGTTCACGGCGTCCTTGCTGAGCATTGGTAATAGGCACCTGTGGGTTAATACCATAAACTACCTCAAAGGGAGATGCTTTCGTAGTGCTGTGATGAGCTCGATTGTATGCAAATTTGACATGGGCAAGCTTGATGTCCCAATCCTTCTGATTCTTTGACACCATTGTTCTAAGGATGGCTCCCATTGTTCGATTAACTACCTCTGTTTGGCCATCAGTCTAAGGGTGACAAGTGGTGCTAAAGAGTAGTTTCGTCCCAAGCTTCTGCCACAATGTCTTCCAGAAGTAACTCTGGAACTTTGCATCACGATCAGATACAATCGTCATTGGAATACTATGCAGCCGAACAATTTCACGAAAGTAGAGATCCGTAACATTAGTGGCATCGTCAGTCGTCCTGCAAGGAAGGAAATGTGCCATTTTCGAGAATCGATCAACAATCACCATTATAGAGTCCTTTTGTCGCTGCGTTCGAGCCAAACAAAGAACAAAGTCCATGCTAACGTGCTCCCATGGACGATCTGCCACCGGTAGAGGAGTGTAGAGGCCTTGCGGCTGGATACGACTCTTCACTCACTAACAAATGCTACACTGTCGAACCAGCACCTGGACGAGTTTGTTCATCCCTGGCTAATAGAAATGTTCATGCAACATTTCAAATGTCTTATGCAATCCGAAATGGCCAGCAATCCCTCCTTCATGAACTTCTCGAATCAGAAACTCTCGAACGGAACTTCGAGGAATGCATAGTCTTGAACCTTGAAATAGGAAACCATTGAAAAGATGGTAATGCTCCACTACCTTGGTCAAGCACTCGTGGTAAATCTCCTTGAAATCGTCATCGGTGGCATACAGCTCCTTCAACTTGGATTCCATCATGCTAATTAACGTCATTTTCCTTGATAAGGCATCCGCAACCACATTCTTTGCTCCAGACTTGTGTTTCAACACAAATGTGAATGTTTGAAGGAACTCCACCCATTTCGCATGTCGCTTGTTGAGCTTGACTTGCCCATTTATGTGCTTCAAAGCTTCGTGCTCTGTATGAAGGACAAACTCTTGCGGCATCAGATAGTGACTCCAATTCTTCAATACTCGAACTATTGCGAAGGACTCCTTGTCATAAGTTGAATAGTTCAGCCGCGATCCATTCAGCTTTTCACTAAAGTAGGCGATCGATCGACCCTCTTGAAGTATAATCCCTCCAATTTCGATCCCTGAAGTATCACACTCCACCTCAAACGTATTTTTGAAATTCGGAAGCGCTAGAACCGATGCCTCGCAAAGTCGTCTCTTGAGGTTTTCGAAACTCGTCTGGGCTTCCGCTGTCCATTCAAAGGTTGTTCCCTTCAGACATTCGGTCAATAGTGCAGCGATAGTGCTGAAACCTTTGATGAGCTGCCTGTAGAATGAAGCAAGACCGTGGAATTTGGAATTGGCCAGTCTCGGATCGCTTCGATTTTTCTCTTGTCAACTTGGATTCCATCCTTAGAGATGACGTACCCCAAGAAGACAAGTTTGGGGACAAGGAACTCACATTTGTTGATGTTACCAAAGAGGTGTTGTTCTCGAAGCTTGGCGAACAGCTGTCGAAGATGTTCCAAGTGCTCATTTTCGCTGAGATTATACACAAGAATGTCGTCAAAATAAACAACGACGAACTTGCCAAGGAAAGGTCGGAACACCTGGTTCATCAATCTCATGAAAGTGCTAGGCGCGTTCGAGAGGCCAAAGGGCTATAACAAGCCATTCATACAAGCCGAATTTGGACTTGAACGCCGTCTTCCATTCATCTCCTTCTTTCATACGAATTTGGTGATATCCATTACGCAAATCCACCTTCGAGAAAACACACGCACCATACAGCTCATCAAGCATGTCATCTAAACAAGGAATGGGAAACCTGTATTTGATCGTGATCTTGTTGATAGCGCGGCTGTCCACGCACATTCTTCATGAACCATCCTTCTTAGGTACGAGGATTGCGGGAATGGAACATGGGCTGAGACTTTCTCGCACGAACCCCTTTTGAATAAGCTCTTCCACTTGCCGTTGCAGATCCTTTGCTTCTTCGGGATTGCAGTGATAGGCTGGTTTGTTGGAAAGCGTCACCCCGGAATGAGATCAATTTGATGTTGGATATCCCGCAATGGTGGAAGTCCTCCTGGCATCTCCTTCGAAAACACGTCATCGAACTCCTGAAGTAATCTCTTTACTAAAGGGTGTGTAGTTGCTTCTGCCTCCATGCTTTCCTCGAGGATCATCAAGACGTACATGTGCTCATTGCCTCGAACAGCCTTGATCAACTCAACTTGCTTCAGAATTTGACTTTGAGCATCCTTTAGTGGCCTTGACGTGGCTGGTGCCAACAATGGCAGAAGCGTGATCTTCTTCTAGTCCATGGTGGTAGAGTAGGTATTCCGATACCCATCATGCACAGCTCGTCGATCATATTGCCGTGGTCTTCCCAACAACAAGTGGCATGCGTCCATTGGCACGACATCGCAAGTCACCGTGTCCCTGTAGTTTTGACCAATAGACAAGGAGAAGAGAACTTGTTTAGTTACCCGTATGTCGCTATCCTTGTTTAGCCATTGGAGCTTGTAAGGTTGGGGATGTGGATTCGTAGGCAACTTTAACTTCTCCACCATGGTAATTGACGCTACATTGGTGCAGCTACCATTATCCATAATCACATGGCAAACTTTCCCTTGTACCATGCAACGGGTTTGTAAGATGCGCTCTTGCTGGTCAGCCTCCTCCGGTACGACGTTTGCATTTAGAGCATTGCGAACCACGAGTAATTCTCCCTCATCTGGCTCCTCCACATATTCTTCTTCTACATCCCATATGGGTCCGTCCTCTCGAGTTCCTTCATTATCATCATCGTCAGACAGCTCCTTGATGGTGATCATCCTTTGTGTTGGACATTCAGCCGCGAAATGTCCATAACCTTGGCATTTGAGGCATTTTCGGCCCCTTCCAGCTTCCTGAGATGGTCAGAATTCTTCTTTTCTTTTCTTCTTACAGGCTGCCAACAGATTAGATCGAGATGATGTACCGCCTTTGCTGGGAAGAAAAGCCTTAGTAGCTGGCCGTGGTGATGCTCGTTTCACTTGCTGGTTCTCAACCTTATGAGCATGGTTGCACACATCTCCAAAGCTCCAATAAGGTTGTAACTCCACCGTATCTACTATTTGTGATTTGAGACCCTTGATGTATCTTGCAATGGTCTGTTCCTGTGGCTCAGATATGTCACATTGTAACATGAGCAGTTCGAACTCGCGAGTGTACTCCGAAACTGACGTTGATTGTTGCAATAAATTTAACTTGAGGAAAAGGTCCTGACGATAGCGTTCTGGCAAGAACCGCTTCTTCAACGCTCGCTTCATCCTTTCCCATGAACATATTTTCTCCTTACCCTCACGTTGCCTTTAGTGATTGAGATTCTCCCACCACATACTTGCGTACTTGCGGAGACGGAGCGCTACCATCTTAACACATCTGTCCTCAGGGATGTCTTCATACTCGAATACCCTCTCGATTGTTTGGAGCCAATCAAGAAATTCTTTTGGATCTACCCTCCCTTCGAACTCCGGAATATCAACTCTTATTCCAAAAGAACGAGCAGGCTGACGTCGTCGATGGACCCCCGTTGAACTTCCTCTTCGCTGGATATCTCCACGAATGGGTTGTCCTCCTCCGCTTGAACAGAAGACGAATGTGAATGACCTTCCGACGTACCACGTTCGCTGAGAAGTTGTCGAAGTTGGCATCTTAGATCTGCTACTTCACGCTCCAAATGAATAGTGCGTGCTTCTTCAAGAGAAAGGCCGCGTGGAACTCTTCCAGCCATAATCTCTCGCTCTGATACCAAATGATGTGGAAAACACCCAGCAATGTAAACTTGAATGTAAACAAATTAAGAACGAACCCGAACAAGGTCTGGATAGAACAACCTCAAACCCGGATACAACAATGGCACCTCCGTGAACGAAAGGCTCCGAAAACACTCTCAACTCACCACACTTAGATTCTAGGCTAAGTGATAGAGAGAAAAGAAAGAACCACTCAAGTTTCAACTTCCCAAAAGATCAGTCCTTTTCCTTTAGAATAGAACCCTATAAAAGACATCGAAGAGAGAGTTCTAGACAAACTGTACTAAATGCACTCCCCGCTAACCCCTTAATCAATTCCCCCACTACCACCATCCCACTAACTTCATAAATGACTCCATTTAAGACTCTAATACTTCAAATTCGTCCTTCCAAGTCTTAAGTTGGGGTCTTTACTTCTCTAAAATGCTTCAGACTTGCCCAAATGAAGCATTACTTGGTCCAATCCACTCTAGCACATTATTGGCCATAACTTCCTCCGTGATTGTAACTTCTTTGATCTGGTTGTAGAGTGCGTCAGCATAGGCAAAGGCTATGCAGAAGGTCGGTACATAAGCGGTCATGGAGAAGCAGAAGCAGGATGTCGTATATGCAGAAAGAATAATCATGAAACAAAAGACTGTCGTCTTTGATCCAGGAGATGCAAGTTTCGAACTCATTCGGATCGTGATTGCTGGTATAAAGATAAAGAGCAGAAGCATGAACAGAAGCACGAGGACAAAAGCTCAGTAAATTTCTCCGAGGAAGATGAACCTTCTAAAGTTTTCTACTCTTCCTTTAACATCGTGCAAGATATGAATGAGATATGGTTCCTCGATAGTGGCTGTAGTAACCATGTCAGAGGGATCACGAAGAACTTTGTGGAGCTTGATGATAAATATAACTTTCTCTTGGAACTTGGAGATAGCACAAAGTTAAAGATAGATGGGAAATGTGTTGTTTCAGTTTTCAGTGCAGAAGGTCAATAGAAGAGGATGCACGACATCTTCTACATTCCAGAAATCGCACATAACCTACTAAGTGTGGGACAAATGATGAAAAATGGATATAAGTTGGTTTTTACAGAAGGTCAATGTGAGATAACGGACAAAAACGGATAAAAGGTCGCAGTCGTGAAGATGGCATCCAACAATTTGTTCCCGTTAAAGATGACTCCTTCCAGCAATGTGGTTCTCAAAATGGAGGTTGTAGATGATTCTCATCTTTGGCATCTCAGGTATGGACATTTGAACAGGAAAGGTCTACCTCTATTGAAGGAGAAGTATATAGTGGTAGGACTATCTTCTATACAAGCCGTAGAAGGTGAGGTCTGTAAAGGATATGTCTTCAGAAAACATCATCGTCTTCCATTTTCAAACACATCATGGAGAGTTCCAGCCCTTCTCGAGTTGGTTCATGCAGATATTTGTGGACCGACTCAAACCCCGTCTCTCGGTAGCAGAAGATACTTTCTGTTGTTCGTAGATGACTATGCTAGAATGATTTGGCTTTATTTTCTTGAGAGGAAGTCAGATGCTTTTGCCAGCTTTATGAAGTTCAAAGCATTTGCAGAGAATCAAAGTGGATGCATGATTAAGACCTTGAGAACAGATCGCGGAAGAGAGTTTCTTTCAAGACCATTCTTAGACTAGTGCCAACAGAAAGGGATACAGAGTCAGTTAACCGTGCAGTATTCCCCACGGCAGAATGGAGCTGCCGAAAGAAAGAACATAACTATAGTAAAAATGGCCAGAAGCATGCTGAAGGGCAAAGGTCTACCGAACAAGTTCTGGGTAGAAGCTGTTAACACATCTGCCTACCTTCTGAGCAGATCCCCTACAAAAATAGTTAGGGACAAGACACCATATGAAGCGTGACACAGAAGAAAGCTTGTGGTAAATCCTTTGAAAGTATTTGGGTGTATTGGATATGCATTCACACCTTTTCAAGGAAGAGAAAAGTTTGATGAAAAAGGTGATAAGTTGATTTTCGTTGGATATAGTGATGAATCGAAGAGATATCGTCTGTATAATCCGAATACTGACAAGTTAGTTCTGTCGAGAGATGTGATCTTTGATGAACATGCAGCTTGGAAGTGATAGGAAGAGATTTCTATGACTCAGATGTTCCAGTATACAGAAGCAGCAACAAAAGCATCTGTACAGAACCCTATCAGAACAACAGAAGCAGCAACATAAGTTACAGTACAGAATCTCATCGGAACAACGAAAGCTAGTTCCTCTAAAACCATTCCAAAAGCAAAGGGTCCTATTGGAGATACACCACCGAGGAGGTATCGATCATTCTTTGAAATTTATGAGCAAGCTAACTTTGCTCTTGCTGCATTTGAGCCACAGAACTTTGAAGAAACAGCCAAAGAACAAAAATGGAGAAATGCCATGAAGGATGAGATGACTTCTATAAAGAAGAATGAAACGTGGTCATTGGTCGATCTCCCAGAAGGAAAAGAAGCTATCGACTTGAAATGGGTCTACAAGACCAAGTATAATGAAGATGAAAGCTTGCAGAAGCATAAAGCTCGCATCGTAGCAAAAGGCTATTCACAGAAGCCTGACGTTGATTTTATAGAAACTTTTGCTCCTGTAGCAAGGATGGAGACAATCCGTGCTGTTCTAGCCATTGCAGCACAGAAGGAGCTTAAAGTATTCCAGTTTGATGTCAAGCCAATATTTCTGAATGGAGTACAAGAAGAAGAAGTCTACGTAGAGCGACCACAAGGATTCATGACGAAAGGCACAAAAGACAAAGTCTATAGACTGCATAAGGCTCTATATGGTTTGAAGCAAGCACCAAGAGCGTGGAATTGCAGAATTTATTCCTACTCACAGAAGAAATGATTCGCCAGAAGCTCAGGAGAACCTTCGTTATACATACAGAAGGTTGGTGCTGATTTTCTAATAGCATGTTTTTATGTGGATGATTTGATATACACTAGCACCAGCAGAAGCTTGCTGCAGAAGTTTAAAGAAGCCATGATGGATGAGTTTGAGATGATAGATCGTGGCTTGATGAAGTACTTTCTCGATTTTTAAGTGAAGCAGAAGAAAGGAGTGATCGTCATTTCTCAAGAAAAGTACATAGTGGATCTGTTGAAGAAGTTTCGTATGGAGAATGCCAAGCCAATTTCTACTCCAATATCACTCAATGAGAAGTCACAAAAGGAGGATTCTACAGAAGACTTTGACTCGAAGATCTATAGAAGCCTGGTTGGTTCTCGTATCTATCTCACTCACACTCGGACTGATATTGTTCATTCTGTGAGTTTGTTGTCTAGATTAATGAGCAACCCCCGTAAAACTCATTTCACAGCGCAAAAAGGGTTCTACGCTACCTAAAAGGCACACAGAAGGTCGGACTGAAGTATACAAAAGAGCAGAAGGATGATCTAATGGGTTATGTAGACAGTGATTGGGCAGGAAGCCTGGATGATCACAGAAATACATCAGGATACTTGTTCTGCATTGGAACAAAGCGCATTTCATGGAGTTCAAAAAAGCAAAGCACTTTTACACTCTCATCTTTAGAAGCTGAGTACATCGCAGCAAATGAAGCAACAAGAGAAGTTGTCTGGCTCAGAAGGTTACTTCTAAAGTTACAGCAGAAGGTGGACGAGCCAACAACAATCTTCTGTGACAACCAATCTGCAATTGCTGTGACCAATAATTCAGTTTTTCATTCAAGGTTGAAGCATATAGAGCTGCGTCGTCATTTCGTCAGAGAGATGGTTTCAGAGAAGGAGATACTTCTAGAGTTCATCAGCACCCATGATCAACCAGCAGATGTTTTTACCAAGGCAGTGTCTTCGGAGAAGTTTGAGACATTCAAAGACTTCTTGAAGATCATAAATTAAGAGGAAGTGTTGAAGGTAATTTATGATCAAAATTAATGGGGTATTAAAGTTAGTAACAGAAATGTCATTAAGTGGAGCATTAAGTGAGACATTTAAGTAGGCTATTAAATCTATCATTAAATATGTCGGTTTCCATTATCATTTGAGTTTCCTACTGCTCCCTATATATAAGGGGACGTGTAGACATTTCATGTAAGAGAAAAGTTTTAAGAAAGAGAAATCATTTCCGCAGCCCAAAAACTCCAATATATATTCATCGTAGGTACAGAATGTCGGTTTCCATTGTCATTTGAGTTTCCTACTACTCCCTATAGAAGGTCGCCGGCAATACACAATCTACGTTCTGCTAGCACATTCTCCCTTCCTATCTAATCCTATCGCACATAATCCCCGACATATTCTACCTGGCTCCTATTATCCTAGTACTAAATCGTTACCCAAATAAAACCCTTGATGGTGAACTCTCTCTCAACCACAATCATTTATTAGATTCTGAGACTCATGTAAGAGCGGTTGCGACATTTGGCACGACGATCATATTGTTGGATTGTTCTCGCTTATTTGTTAGAGCGACCCAAGCTTGTGTACCTTACACGGATGAAACCCGAAGCCCACCATCACTTTAAGGGGTCATCTAGGGTTTTCTTCAGATGACACAAGACGAGAAAAAATGTAGCAAGAGTGAGGAGAGATGGCCGAAGAAGAGAAGCAAACCCGGATTCCGCCGCAGCCTAGTTTCAGCTTACGCAACGTTCGCTTAACCGAGTGTTGCAGCCGATCGCACCGTTGGAACTTTGTGAAATTTTGAAGGATTATTCTTGACTTGAGGTCTGTATTCTGAACGGTGGAGATTGCTATTAGAGTCTTCTAGCTTGTGATTTCACCCCGTTTCCGAGACTGCCAGATTCAGAGTTCTTAATTTCAGCTCTTTCATCTTTTTGTGTTGTTAAGCGTATGATTATCAAGATGAGTTCTTGATGTTACGCTAAGTAGGGAAGAAGGATTATGTGCTGGTTGTTGATGGCTAGAGAAGAACACTTGTGTGCCCACTTCTTTGTTGATTTAGTGGAAGTTTTGGTGGTGCCTCGGGCCGTGGTTTTACTCCTCATATTGAGGAAGTTTCCACGTTAAATCTCGGTGTTGTTTCTTGTTTTTGATTGTTTGTTTCCGCTGTGAGAATTCTATTCTTTCCTTAAGGAAGTCATTCGATGAATTCCGAGGTGTGTTAATTCGTGGTACATCCCTTCAAGTGGTATCAGAGCGGGTTTGATTTATTATAGTTTGTGTCGATTGATGGAGGCTAATATGAGCAGGATGATTATGTTGACTGGTTTGAATTATTCTTCTTGGAAGTCTCGGATGGAAGATCTGCTTTATGTAAAGAATTACTACATGCATGTTTTCTCTACAGAAATATCAAAGGATAAGACAGAGGAGCAGTGGACTATCTTTCTCAGGCAAGTGTGTGGATTTATCAGACAGTGGGTTGAGGATAATGTGTTGAATCATGCCAGTGGAATCAACCATGCTCGAACTCTCTGGAGTAAACTTGAGAAGCTTTATGCCAGCAATACAGGAAGCAACAAGATGTATGTGATAAATCGGCTATTGGGATTGAAGTATAAGGATGGCTCTTCAATGGTGGATCATATCAATAGCTTTCAGGGTTGTATTAATCAGTTGTCTTCCATGGGTCTTAAATTTGAAGACGAGTTGCCTGGTTTGTGGTTGTTTGGTAGTTTACCGCACACTTGGGATACTTTCAGGACATCAGTTTCGAATTCAGCTCCAAAAGGAGTGGTTACATATGATTTGGCAAAGACTAGCTGTATGAATGAAGAGATGAGGAGAAAGTCTCTTGATTCTAATTCTTCTTCGAAATCAGATATTCTGGTTACCGAGTCACGGGGGAGAAGATAGCCGTGGACCGAAGAGTAGGAATGGTAATGGCAGAAGTAAGTCTCGAGGAAAGTTTGCAGATGTTGAATGTCATCATTATGGTAAGAAGGGACATATCAAGCCTTTCTGTCGGCTATTGAAGAAGGAGAATAAGCAAAGATATAAAGAGAAGGGTAAAAACAAGAAGTCAGGTGAAAATAGTGATGCAGAACGAGTTGCCACTACCATTAAAGATTTTCTGATTGTCTATGATTGTGATGTGGATAATTTGACTAGCCACAAGACCAGTTGGGTGATTGACAGTGGTGCTCCTACTCATACTACCTCTCGGAAGGATTTCTTCACTTCTTACACACTAGGTAGTTTTGGTTCTATGAAGATGGGAAATGATGGTGAGGCAAATGTTGTTGGCATTGGTGATATAAGCTTGGAGACTAGTATTGGTTCTAAGTTGATTATGAAAGATGTAAAGCATGTCCCAGACATCAGGTTGAACTTGATTTTGACTGGAAAGCTAGATGATGATGGTTATTGTAGTACCTTTGCAAATGGAAGATGGAAGCTTACCAAAGGTTCGATGATTGTGGCCAGAGGTGAGAGATCTTCGGGTTTATATATGTTGCATGCTAAGATTGCGAATCATGTCGTCAATGTGGTAGAAAATGTGGCTATATCTGAGTTGTGGCATAAAAGGCTTGGTCATATCAGTGAGAAAGGTCTTTCTATCTTAGGTAGAAAGAATGTCTTATCTAGTTTGAAGAATGCCACCTTGCAGAGGTGTGATCATTGTTTGGCAGGGAAGCAGAATCGAGTATCGTTTAAGTCTTCATCGTCGGGTAGAAAAGAAAATATTCTTGACTTGGTGCATTCTGATTTATGTGGTCCTATGAAGACTCAGACTATGGGCGGATCTCTTTATTTTGTCACTTTCATTGATGATCATTCGAGAAAGACTTGGCTTTATACCTTAAAGCATAAGAGCCAAGTTATAGATGTGTTCAAACAGTTTCATATTTCAGTTGAGAGGGAAACTGAAAGAAAGCTCAAGTGCATTCGATCAGATAATGGAGGTGAGTATTTGGGGGCATTTGATGAGTATTGTACACAGCAGGACATTCGACATCAAAAGACGACACCCAAGACACCTCAATTTAATGGGTTAGCATAAAGGATGAACAGAACACTCGTCGAACGAGTAAGATGTCTACTTTCACATGCCAAGTTCCCGAAGTCTTTCTAGGGAGAAGCTCTTAACACTGTTGTTCATGTGTTAAATCTTACACCGTGTGTTCCCTTGAAGTTTGATGTTCCAAATCGAGTTTGGAGTGGTAAGGATCCCTCTTATGATCACTTGAAAGTCTTTGGATGCAAAGCTTTTGTACAAATTCCAAGTGATGAGAGAAGTAAGCTTAATTTGAAGTCAAAGCAGTGTGTTTTTATCGGATATGGTCAGGATGAGTTTGGCTACAGATTTTATGATCCTATCTCAAAGAAGCTTGTTCGAAGTCGAGATACAGTTTTTGCAAAGGATCGGACTATAGAGAACATTGACAAGGTGAAATCTTCTTCTGTTTCTAGAAGTGAGAACTTGGATATGAGTATTGTTCCTCCTATGTCAATTCCATCGCAGAGTGAAATGATGAGCGTGAGACAGATGAGATTGAAACCGAAGTTGTTGAGGATTTACCAACTACTGAAGCTCCAAGTGATATGTCACTCAGAAGGTCGTTGAGAGAACGACAACCATCTACCAGGTATCCAGTTAACGAGTATATTCTGTTGACTGATGGGGGAGAGCCCGAATATTTTGAGGAAGCCATTGAGAGTGAGCAAAAGATAGAATGGGTTCGTGCCATGGATGATGAGATGAAATCACTTCATGATAATGATACCTATGAATTGGTGAAGTTGCCTAAGGGTAAGCGTGCTCTGAAGAACAGGTGGATATTCAGGATAAAGCATGAACACAACTCTCAGCCATGATACAAAGCAAGACTGGTAGTAAAGGGCTTCAGTCAGAGGAAATGAGTTGATTTTGATGAGATTTTCTCTCCGGTTGTGAAGATGTCATCCATTCGAGTTGTGATGGGTTTAGCTGCCAACCTCGACTTGGAGTTTGAACAAATGAATGTCAAGACAGCCTTTCTTCATGGTGACTTGCATGAAGAGATTTACACAGAACGACCTCAAGGTTTCATAGAAAAAGGAAAAGAAGATTTTGTGTGCAAGCTCAACAAAAGTCTCTACGGTTTGAAACAAGCCCCAAGACAATGGTATATGAAATTTGAGTCCTTTATGGGAGAGCATGGCTACACCAGAACCAATACAGGCCATTGTGTCTTCTTTCAGAGGTTTGGTGATGATGACTTCATTATTCTCCTATTATATGTGGATGATATGCTTCTTGTTGGCATGAATATCTCACGCATTAATCAGTTGAACAAACAATTGAACAAGTCTTTTGCTATGAAAGACCTAGGTTCTGTAGAACAGATTCTCGCCATGAGAGTTACTAGAAGAAGATCTTCTTATCGCAAGAGAAGTATATTCACAAAGTGTTGGAAATGTTGAATATTGAAAATGCTAAAGCAGTAAGTTCCCCCTTTCCTTTTGGAGTTAAGTTGAGTCGCGATCATTGTCTTTCTTTTGATGAGCATAGGCAGTACATGCAGAAGGTTCCGTATAGTTCTGTTGTTGGTAGTTTGATGTATGCGATGGTGTGCACGAGACTTGATATAGCGCATGATGTTAGCGTGGTGAGCTGATTCTTATCTAATCCTGGAAAAGAGCATTGGAATGTGGTGAAATGGATAATGAGGTATTTGCGTAGCACCGCAAACTATGGTATATGTTTCGGAGATAGTGACCCAAAGTTGATTGGCTATGCAGATGCAGATATGGCTGGAGTAATACTCGTAAGTCGACATCGGGTTATTTGATTACTTTTGCACGGGGAGCCGTTTCTTGGCAATCAAGGCTTTAGAAATGTGTTGCACTATCTACTACCGAGGCGGAATTCATTGTTGCCACAGAAGCGTGCAAAGAACTATTGTGGATGAAGAACTTTCTTCAAGAGCTTAGATTAAATCAAGAACGATATGTTCTCTTTTGTGATAATCAAAGTGCCATATATCTTGCGAAGAATTCAACTTTTCATGCGAAGTCGAAGCATATATATGAGATAGCATTGGATTGGAGATGTTGTAAATTCTAAGCTGGTGCACATTGAGAAGATTCATACTGATGATAATGGCTCGGATATGATGACGAAGGCGCTTTCTAGAGAAAGAATTATGGCTTGTCGTCAAGTCGCCGGTATTTCGGCGAGCTCTTCCACATAGTCGAGAGGGGGAGATTTGTTGGGTTGTTCTCTCCTATTTGTTAGAGCGGCCTAAACCCGTGTACCTTACACAAATGAAGCCTGAAGCCCACCATCACTTTAAGGAGTCATCTAGGTTTTTTTTCAAATGACACAAGACAAGAAAAAACGTAGCAAGAGTGAGGAGAGATGGCCGAACAAGAGAAGCAAACCCGGATTCCGCCGCAGCCTAGTTTCAGCCTACGTGATGTTCACTTAACCAGGTGTTGCAGCCGATCGCACCGTTGGAACTTTGTGAAATTTTAAAAGATTATTTCTGACTTGAGTTTCTATATTATGAACGGTGGAGATTTCTATTTAAGCCTTCTAGCTTGTGATTACATCACGTTTCCAAGACTTCCAGATTCGGAGTTCTTGATTTCAGCTCTTTCATCTTTTTGTGTTGTTAAGCATATGATTACCAAGATGAGTTCTTGATGTTACACTGAGTAGGGAAGAAGGGTTATGTGCTGGTTGTTGGTGGCTAGAGAAGAACACTTGTGTACCCACTTCTTTGTTGATTTAGTGGAAGTTTTGGTGGTGCCTCGGACCGTGGTTTCTCCTCACATTGAGGAGGTTTCCATGTTAAGTCACGGTGTTGTTTCTTGTTTTCGATTGTTTATTTCCGCTGTGAGAATTCTATTCTTGCCTTAAAGAAGTCATTCGACGAATTGCGTGGTGTGTTAGTTCGTGTTACATCCCTTCACATATATATAAGCATTTTACTAGTTGAAAATGATAGAATCGAAATATACTGACGGTATTGAAGAGTAGGAGAAATATGAACGTAAAAGGTTGTGCTGCTGTTATATGTTATACGAAAAGGAAGTAAAAAAAGCTTCGATATAATTATATCTTTTAACTTTCGGCAAGATTCGTTTATTGTATTTGGCAAACTTTGAATTCCCCTAGTAGTGCAAAGATTAATTCAAGAAATGGAACTCGTATGCCTTATCAATATATTCAACTTCAACTAATCAGATTCATTTAATAATGTTGAATTGTATCGTTTTGGAGGATATTTTTGCATTTTGGACATGCTTGTCATCTCTTAACTCACCATAACTATCGGACGAAGTAACTTTCGAAGATGAGATTCTCCATGGTGGAAAAATCCAATGTAAAAATGGATGAAGGTAAAAATATTGTGGAATTTAGTTTCCCGACAAAAGTATGGACCACACTCGACAGGAAAAGACGTGGGAAATTGTTTTTGTTATTTATCTTTAGTATTAGTTAAATGCGACATATGTAATCAAAGGAAAAACCATCCTACCACAAGGCTAATAAGGAATGATTACGAGCTTAATATATATAAACTTTAGTCCAGACCATTTGAAAATACAATAATTGTCGATTGTCATCAATCAATCATAAAATATAATGGAACGCGGAGCAAAAGATGGTCAGATATTTTTAAAAAAATTTATTCATCGATGTTATTCTTATAAGTACCAGAGTTGTACGAAAGTTAACGTAAAAGACAACTAGGAAACACTTTCTAAGCTTACTTGGTATGGTTAAATTCACTTCAAACCCGCTTAGGATAAATCGTTGTTTAGGACTAAATTACAGAGTAGAAAATATTATGTTTATTTTTTGTTAAGAAAAAAAATTCCAAACAAAGATAAAACGAAACGAGTAGTTTCGAATAAATTGTTAACGAGTCCTTTAGTTTATGTAAGAAGAGTACATCATCGAATTGTTTCTAGAGCACTCTATCTTTTCATTTTTAATTTTACTCAACAAACGAAAAAATCTGTTTGTCTTATTTTGTTTCCCAAAACCTTAGTAGAATCATTTTATTTATTCTGGTATATGGAATTATAGGAATTGATTAAGTTATTTTTAGGGATCCTCCGTAGTTTTCACCCTAATAAAACAATTATAATTTTTAATAAAATAATTAGTGACCAAAATCAATCATTTTTTTAATTCTACATCAACCACTCTAGAGAATGATTATTTAGACTTTCTTAGAAAATAGCGTTTTCGCTAAGAGTATTATTCTTATTATTTTTTTGGTCAGTCGTCGTTTGTTTTTATTCCTAGCTACTTAAGTAGGATGGTAATTTCTTCAAATCTACTCATTTATTGGATAAATAGAGCAGATTCTATATTTGGAGATATGTTACTGCCCGTTATTTTCTTTTATTGTCGGTTGTTCCACTACAGCCATTAATTACTTAGTCCCAAACACGCACGCACAAACATACACATACTCATAAGTTGCTTCAATATTTGCGCCTACTTTTGCGTTTGTAAAAATATTAATTGATGCAGCCCAAAAACTAAGATATCATATCCCACCTCGACTTTTTTTTATTATCCCTAGTGTAAGAAACTCTTAATCATTTAGAAGGATTAGTCAGAGTAATGACATCACATGTTGGAAGTGGTATGATTTGATGAGGCCGACACGAAGAAGACTTTGATTTGTATTTCTTATAATTTAATTTCGTAATATTTTATTGGTAAGTAATCACGAAGAAAGTGATCGAACTCGAGCTCTTAAACATCTACATGGAGCCTGGATTTAAGATGTCAACGACTGTGTATAATAATAGCAAGACATGTCGTGTCTCTCGTTCGTGCTCCTGATAAACTGCAAGGGGGTCGCCGTCAATTTATTAATTTGTTCACAAGTCTGACATTTAAGAAGACACATAAATATTGGAAGCAGCAACTTTCGTTCTTACTGGGACAAGATGCCGCTAAGATAAAATAATAATAATAATTTTATCCTAATAATACATTACATTTTGCCCACATCAAATTGCCGATTTTGATGATGTCAACCGCGATTATTTATGTGATTACGAGAATAATATTAGAAAGGTTGCCACGTGGTGAAAAATAATATCGTCCTTGGTACAAACTCTTCTACACTTATTTATGTATTTGCCAGTGTAATGATGCTTTTTGTCTAAGTCCTCCAACTAATCCAGCTTGAGAATGAAGTCTTATGATACAACTCGAAGTTGTTTAAACTAAAAAAATAAAATTTCAGACATTCATTTCTAAAATATATATATATATATATATAATTATTCTCCTTTTAACAAAATTGCGACGATTTCTATGCCAAGGGACATTTGTCTTTTTCATTTCCTTTTTCTTTCAATGTATTCCCATTTTCTTTTCAGAAAATATTTCCACTGGCGCCTGTGATGGGACCATTAAAACCATTTCCTTCTCGTGGAGAAATCCAACGGGAACAAACATTTTGAGGTGGAACGAAAAGAAAGGAAGAAGAACGTGGAATTTTATATCCACCGACAAAATTACGGACCACATTCGAACGAGAAAACGTTTAGGAAGACGAGTGTGAAGAAAAGAACATCTTACCTGACACGCCGGATGTGAATTATCTACGTCGTGGGGTAAAATAACATTCTAGCCACGTTTGTTCTTCCGTCCTCTAAATTTTGATCCCACTTTGTATGCCACAAACTGTTCGCCATGTCGTGAAAGTAGTCCGTGATCCTGTCCTTTCCCCACGGGAGTGTCCTTTCCAAAGTCTTTGCTCTTATTTTTCTCCACCCAAATATGAAAAGTCGCTGCCACTAGAGGAGGAAATGTCCAAAGAACAAAAGTAAATGCATAGTACGAGTTTAATGCCTTGATCATAGATGAAGAAGCTCGGGGAGATTTCGATTTTGAAAGTGTTTTTGAAATTCATGTGGGAAATATGGGAAAAGAAAGGTCGGAAGTTGATAATTATGCCTGAAGGGGTTGTTCGAATGCCATTGCCATGTTTACAATGGGTTTTGGGGCAAGTAATGTTGTATCTCAGTTTTATTAAATTTCGGGTGAAAAATCGAGTTAATATACGAAGGAACAATTCGAAGAGACTCGCACTCTTCAAATTGAAACTTATTTGAGTGGGAAATGCATGCAAAAGGATTAACCGAATTGGTCAAGTCAATTACTTGCTTGTGTGATAAGACTTGAAGAAGCAAAACACAATTAGTTATTTTTTTATGAGTTTGAAGAAATTTCGCACTTGGTGGCGCCTCTATAAATTCTGGCTTGTACATCCATATATCATCATAGCATGCCTACACAACTTCCCTGGATATATTATTAGAGGTATCCACAAACTTTTGGTATGGGCCAACGCGCGATGGCTGAGGCGCCGGCAGAATTACTGTTGATGGTTGTCCTGATCTGCGGTTGGGCCACCACCTTTGCTCGGGGGGAGCTGTCGAGTTCTGTCTCCGATACGCTCCAGAGGGTGAACGAACAAGGTCCATACCTGGGAATAGTCGTCCCCAATTCCTTTGAGATGAGTCCTCTCCTCCAATCCTCAAGCTTCACCGTGGACGAGTCGCTTCCTCACTTGGACATCTCTGGTAAAGTTTCTAATTGACTCAGATAAGTCCATCGCACGAGCAAAATCACAGCACAGTTCGATAGTGTGTACAACTTGCCGATCCTTACTTATCTGGGGTTTCCTTGCTGGCCGTGGCCTGAAGGAAGGAGGTTTCGATTTGGAAGGTTGGAGAACAAGAAGATCATCATCGTCATGACGGGACTAAGCATGGTAACAATGACACCAAACGAAATCTAAGAGTTTATTTTCATCTTTACGGGTACAAAACTTATCACATCGTGTGTCTCATTACTTTTATGTTTAATGAAGTTAAATGCAGGAGTAACAACAGAGTTGCTGGTGACGCTGTTCAAGGTGGAAGGAGTATTGCATTACGGGATTGCGGGGAATGCAAGCCCAGATTTGGAAATTGGGGATGTCACTATCCCTCGTTATTGGGCTCATTCTGGCCTTTGGTATTGGCAGGTTTCAACATGTTAATTTCGACCCCCACCCTAAAAATATGCCCAATGTTCTTTTCATACGTCACTCTTTCGGCGTGCATTAATATGTCAAATGTTTTGGTAGGTTACTCCCTTGGTTTATACACAAGCATTTCTCTTGAGGACATTTCTTTATATAAATAAATATATGTGTGTGTATGTGTTAAAGTAATGTGGGGCTTGTTTACTTTGTTAAAAAAAAAAACGATAGAGATTTGGAGATGGACCGAATCAAGAACTATCCTTGGAATCGAATGGGGACTACACCAGGAAGATCGGCTACCTCAACATTTCCAGCTTCAATGTAAACCACACCAAGGATGGTTACATCCAAGAGAACCTCCTCAACAACATCTGGTACCAACCGGAGGAAGTGTTCCCGGTGGATGGCACGCCCGAGCAGCGACAGCATGCTTTCTGGGTCCACGTCGACCCGCACTACTTGTCGGTCTCCCAGAAAGTCAAGGTAGACTAATGGAATAATTAATTCTAAGACGTTGCAAACAAATGGTACCTTTATAAATGACTTGTTTTCTTGTGAGGGCTGCTTTTAGGGATTGAAGCTGGAGCAATGCGTGAACTCGACATTGTGCCTGCCGAGGGCACCGGTTGTGGCGATGGTCGACAGGGCGGTGAGCGCGAACGTGTTCCTTGACAACAGTGCGTACAGGACTTTCCTTCACACGAAGTTCAACGTGTCGGCGGTCGACATGGAGACTGCGGCCGTTGCCCTCATCTGTCAGGAGCTGAGGGTGCCTTTCATTGCCTTCAGGTCGCTGTCGGATCTAGCTGGTGGAGGATCGGCCCTTTCAAATGAGGCCTCGGAATTCACGGCCTTGGCGTCTCAGAATGCTGTACTGGTGCTGATTAAGTTTGTTTCCCTGTTGTAGTGAGTTTCACTTTGTAATGATGGGTCATGACGGATTTCTGGTTAAATAAGGATTGATCAAGGAGGAACTTCTTATTATTTCCTAAGATAGCCTTTCTTTCTCTTCTCGAACTAATATTTATTCATCCAAGCATAGAAATTATTCCATGTAATTAATTACAACCTGAACTTAATACCAAAATAAATCAACATTATTATATAATAAATAAATGTGTACTTAAATGACGAGTTCACATTTCCTAGTCATGAAAACTGATCTAATTTACGATTTGATTTGAAAAACATTTATCTTGTGACTTAAGCTTATATTTTAAAGTGAAGCTTTATTAAGATTCACGGATGCAATCATACGGATCCACAAGGACATGAAATTGGATGGGTAAAATTTTAGATTATTAAATTACACCTAATTCATTGATTTTTTTTTTTTTTTGTAAATGTGATCTATAAAATTATTAGCACGTGAAATACTTCGTTATGCTAATTATGTTTACGTCAAATATCAGTAATTCGAATTATTTTATTTAATGTATTCACGACAGTGAAATAAGAAGTGGGTGCTGCGAAAGGGAAATGGAATCTTAGTCTTTTTTAATAAGCAAAGTAACAACCTTATAAAATAATGCCATTAATTATTTAGTAATTAATGAAACGCAAAAAGTCCTGTGTATCGTATACCAAAAGGTCAACTCTCTAGACTTGAGGGATGTGATATGCATCTTCTAACGGTTTATGATTTTATATTTTCTCTTTATTATTATTATTATTTAATTGTTAAATGGAACAATGTTTGTTTTCGTATTTCCTTTAACCATTTCATGCCTTTTAACTGTTCTAGCTACTTTTTAAGTTACAAGAAAAGAAACCCATCTGTCATTATCCATTAATTATTCGATCAAACTAAAACATTCCTTTTTACTTTGACCAAATGATCAAATCTTTCCCATACTTTTTTAAATTTCTATTTTTACTTGATTTATCTCATTTGTAATATAATGCTTCCTATGATTATCTAATGCTTAGTTCTTACATCATTT
The DNA here is from genome assembly GCA_029817715.1 of Melastoma dodecandrum. NCBI lineage: Eukaryota > Viridiplantae > Streptophyta > Magnoliopsida > Myrtales > Melastomataceae > Melastoma > Melastoma dodecandrum. Next base: position 6,356,508 of record JARUPY010000607.1, on the reverse strand, counting down.
TTAGTCTGCGGTTAAGTGAGATCAGTAATGGAAGCTGGCACGGAGCATGATGCATCATCATCACACAAAGATTATCCTCTTTCTTATCCCGAGTCTTACATGGGAGGAAACAAAAGCAATCTCAACCGTGATCACAAATCGGAGTCCAGGACGAGGACAAAACAATCGACATTGGTTGTTGGATCGACAAGAACAGTCTAATGAGACTTGTGATTCAATCCTAAACCAACAACTAACCCTCCAGCAAGCAGTTATCCCGTCCTCGTCGTCCTCGGTGAAAAAAAAAATAATACTTATTTCTTCTTTCTAGTGGCTATCGTTGTTGGGACGACCGACTGTTATGATATGTCAAATCGGTTGTTTCGTCCGCTGTCATGGTAAACGTGGAGCGTGTTAGTTGTGCAGCGACTACGGTATAAATGAGTAAAAGTAGGGTCCACCCGATAATTTCATTTAGAAGGATGAATGTAAGATTGAGTAATTATTAAAAATGTATTTAAATTTTTTGATATGGTTTTGATGATGAGTCGTATATTCACTTACTATGAATTTACAAAAGTTGAGCTAACCGTTTCTGAAACTTTTGTAATTAGGATATCCTTACTAAAATAGGAAAAATATCATGAAAGTGTTTTGTACCTTTAATGATCATTTCATATTAAATTATGCAATTATAAAATATTTCCATAATTAGATATTTTAATAAATTATTAATTATTAATTATCTTATGTTGATATGGTTTTGATGATGAGTCACATAGTAGGTTTGACCTGCTCTGACTTTACAGAAGCTGTAACCTCATGTAACGATGATATGCTTCCTCGTAAAGGAAAAATATCATGAAAATATTTTCTACATCCTCCAATGGTCATTTCAGATCAAATAACGTGATTAGAAAATAATTCTATAATTAGATATTTTAATAATTAATTAATTACTAATTATCTTAATTAATTTATTAATTCAAAAGAGAAATATTCTTATAAAAAATATTTGAATTAATATTAAAATAAATATCTGGTAAGACAAATCACTGAAAGTCAAAAATAAGATATTTTTCCTAATCAAGGAAATTATCTTGTCAATTTTGGAAATTTATATCTAACCTTATGTGAGAGATAACGTTTTTTAGAAATCACTTCCAATTAAACAATTCACATGAATTTCGTCCAGTTACAATGACAAACTTATCTGGAACGAATTATTCCATTTTGAAAATAAATGATTGATCATTTCTATCAATAGAAGGTTGATTGTGTATTATGGCCGAACCTTCTGTAGTGATCTATCGTGGGACTGAAATGTCCAATTAGCACAAAAATAATTTTGGATAGTCTCTAACGGATATGTGCACGAGCCCATGATTAGATTTCTCAGGTTGGGAATAAAATATTTTTTCTTTTCAACTTTAGGAGGTTGTTGATTGAATCTGGCTCCAACCTTCTGTAATGCAATATCTTGAGATTGGATAATCCGATTGATGCAAAATCAATCAGATATGGTTCCCAAATGATTTATGCATTATGGGAATGTATCTGGTCGTAATTTAATTTTAGAATAATAAATTTCCTTAATAACAGAAGGACGGATCCGATGTATAAAAGAAAAACTAAAAAATAATTCATATGGTTTAATTAAAGTATGGTGGTAAGTCTTGGCACTTTAGCAACATTATTATGGTGTTTTAACGTGTATGTTGAGTGTGCAGGATGGAGTCTCCAGGCGAGCGTTCTCGCAAGAGGTGACTACAATGGGTTAAGCGTTGGTGAAGCCGCTCCGGAGACGCCGATGGTTACGGATCCAAGGGACTCGACCGGAACACTGTTCGTAACGTCGGACTGTGTGCAACAGGGCCTGGGGAGAAGGGTTGTTGGTTGGCGAGTCGACGTACAGAGTTGGTCGGAGAGAAGGAGTCCGTAGCAGGCATAAGCGATAAGGGACTTACAACCTTCTGTAGTTGGTTATTTGGTTATCTGTTTGTTTGCAGCAGGTGTGCACTGGTGAAGCCACTCCGTAGGCGTTGGTGGCTGTCTGTAACGTCGAATTGGCGTACAGCAGGTCCATGAGAAAGAATCCGTTGGAAGAGCAAGTGGTGAGGGACTGCAGCCTCCTGTAGACGATTATTTTCCTTATTTTGCAGGTTATATCGAAAGTACAAAAAGAGAAGCCCATCAGACGACGTCCGAACACGTGGAGATAGAGCCATCGAGCTTGATCACAAATCCATAGAAAGGACGGCCCGCTACTGCGTCACAGAAGGCTGAAGCTTCCAGCCAGGGTTCTGGGCTCACTAAGTCTGGTTGATTTTCTTGTGATTCGACCAAGACGCATCCCAAACTCAGTAAGAAAGTTTCTCGCATTGCGTAAACTCTTACCGCCCTGTGGTTAAAAGAATTGTTTTCTTTTACCACAGAAGGTTCTACCTCTACACTGTAATCATTACTTACAAGTTATTAGTGAAAGCGGCCGAAAGTGGATGTAAGTGTATTCACCGAACCTCTATAAAACATTGTGTTCTGATTTGTCTTTAAGCTTCTATAAATCACAGAGGCTAAGTCTTCCGCTGTAAAGGTTTTGTGAGTTTGTCGAGAAAGTTCTATTTGAGCGAAAATATTAATTCACCCCTCCTCTTAACCACAATCAATGGGCCAACATCTTATTAATTAAATGAAGAATATTCCTTGTAATATTATTTGAATTAATATTAACTTATTATCAGGTTAGACAAACCATAAAAAAAATTTCCTATTTCGAAAATTATATCATTAAATATAGAAATTTTCTAGTACATTTTTGTGAGGAGATAATGTTAATAAGAAACATCCAACTATCATACAAATTGTATGAATTACGTCCAAATTCACTGATTAACTTGTCTGAGATGAATAAATCCCATTTTAAAATAAATGATTGATTATTTTCATCAATAGAAAGTTGTTGGTCTCACTAGGTCGAGCCTATTAAAATATCAAACTACAATATCTTGTTACAATGTTTCTCAAGTTGGAAATTAAATTTACTTTCTTTTCAACTAGAGAAGGTTGCTAATTTGTTCAGCCTAGAACCTTCTGTAACACAATATTCTTTGGAAAATCAATTAATTCAGAATCAAAATAATCTAATTTATTTTAACGGATAATTGCCTATGAATGACGCCACTTGTTCAGTTAGGAAACAATATTGTTTTTTCCAAGTAAAGTTTGTGTCTCTTGTCTTCGGTGTATTATTTTGTTTTCTATCATTGTCAAAAGTTTGGGTTGTGAATAGACAATACGTAAGATCCGTTATAGCGAAATTCTAGTTTAATTTTGTGAGGATCGTCGTTAGTCACCCGCCGGGAAGAACGTGAGGTGGAGATTATTGTATCGTTGGTGAAGGCTCTTAAAAAATGACCCGATAGGCTCGAGGGACGGTGGTTGGAGGCTGCAAAGATTTTGGTGATGACGAGCAGCCAGTTGTTGGCGTGCTGACGTGTAGTGGGCCTACGCTTCCTCAGGTGTTTTTATCTTCAATTCTTTCTAATATTTCCACAGTCGTACAAAAACATTGGCATTTGAAGAGTTTGAAGCTTGTTGATTTAACACCTGGACAGATTTAACAAGAAATCAAGAGTGCATTAGCTGAACTCAACTTTCGAAAAATAGTCATTCTGTTATTTCTTTACCCATTTCATTATATAATTGTCATCCTTCCACGTCCTCTAGGATTACTTATATGAAATAAATCATTCAAGTGAGTCACATCCAAATCAAATTTCAAATACTAAAATTTTACTACTTAATCCATATTCAACCTTTATAAAGCCAACACCTGGATCAATCAGAGAAATAAGTATACTAATAAAGAAACAAGTATCACATGTACTTAAGTATATTCACACCAACAACTTTAGCCAACATCAAATCTATGTCATTCAGACAGAACAAATTGTGACACTTCAATTGCCTGCCAATTCCCTAGACAAGGACATAACAAAGCCACACGCATAAGCACTTTAGTGCTACTAGACTTGCCCTAAGATATTGTTTAGCTCTTGTGAACTCGTGCAAAATCAAAACACAGGAAACTCTATGAGGGAAATCTCTTTTCTTTTATTAAATGAAAGTGGAGAATAGACATCTGATTATTCAACATCATAAATAGAAATGAGAAATCTAAACTATGAAAGCCATAAAATTCTTCTTTAAATCCCTTCCTAATTTCTTAAGATAACATCCATTTATTTCAGGAAACTATCCGTCCCTAATTTTCTCTAATCAATCTTGATATTTCACATCAGCCTTGATACAACACCAACAAACTCCTCCTTAGATAAAATGACGACAGATATTCCAATCTTCTTCCGAATCAATCATTCTCAAAAATCTCTACTAGTTTCTAGTTCCGCTTCTATATGAGCTTCTGATCATTTTCTGTAACCAAAAAATCATCTACACATAAGGAAATAATAATCACACTGAGATCAGCCTTGCTAACATCCAGAGTATGCCCAATTCAACTTCTTTCAAAGGCTAACTAAATCAAATAATCATCAATTTGTTACACCAAGCTCTAGGAGGTTGTTTCAATCCATCTAGAGTCTCCTTCAACGTGGACACCTATTCAGGTTCTACAACACAGAAACCTTCTGGTTGTTCTACGTCCTCCTGCATTGCAACTAGTCACTTTCTGTCATCATTTGTATCCTCCAAAACTAGCAGGTTCTAGTACTACCACATTGCAGCTTTCATAAGTCTCAGTCACAGTTGTTAAAAGTGCGTCTTGCATGCTTAAAGCGACTAAGCACAGCGAGGCGCATCTAAGGCGCTTCACTCTCGAGCGATAGAGCACCTTGCAAGAAGCGCGCCTAGGCGCGCGCTTTGTGCTCCAGGCGTAAGGCGCATAAAAGCGTCGAGGTAAGGTGCAACGGTCAGAATTAAATCAGCCTTTCCCTTTACTAAAATTTCCTCCCCTTATTTTGACTTAATCCCACCCGACGTCCTCCCCTATCTTACTGAAGCCTTACCCTCTTTTGCCGACGCCCTCCCTCTTTTCCTTGTCGACGCCCTACCCCTTTTGCCGACGCCTTCCCCATTTTTCCAGACAACCCTCATCTGCTGGAAAAATATCAGGAAGTTCGTATTCCTGATTCTTGTTTTCATTTTTGTAGAGTCTTCTCGGGCAACATTGTATGTAGTATCAAAAGTTTTGGAATTTGGAATGTACAGACTTATTCATTACTATAATATTATTGGTTCTACTTGAATGCAACAATGCACACCTGCAAAAGCTCCAGGGGTTTGCTTGTCGATGTTTTGGTGAAGTTACTCTGGTGCTGTTTGAATGTCCTTGAATACGAATGTCTTCGTTTAACATCGACTCCTACATGTCAAAAGCGCGCCTTGTGCTTTGCGCTTAAAGCAATTTGGGACGTTTGCGCTTTGCTCTTTAACAACTATGGTCTCAGTTAATGATCTCGTATCTCTTCTTGGTAGACCATCAATCTAGTCTTCAGAATCGAGTTGTTGTTCGACGTTCTTGTTGAAGTGGTTGATGATTAACATTGACATTCTGCAAAACAGAACTCAACCCTCCACACGACAGAAGCTACTCTTGATGAGGACCTTCTATAAGGAAATATTTTTGTAATTAATAATTAATTACGAAATTAAATGCGAATATTTCAAGGTAATTATCCAAATTGATCAGAATAATTATCTAATCGAAATCAAATTAATTCGTTATCTATTTATGAATGCTTCTACATGATTGATTATATATCATACGAATGCTTTCTTCCATTAATAATTTTTCTTTGGATAACAAAAACGTGTTATTTGTCCAGTTTCATCAAAATAAACTAATGAATCTGACAAAGTAACTTGTGGAAATTAATTGTCAATTGTTTCCTTTCATAATAGGTTAGTCGCAATCTGTAACCTTCTGCAAGTTTCTCCGAAGGGATTTGATTAAATTAAATTATTTTTAATCAGATTTATCCCCAGTTGATACTTACCAACGAGAGATGTCATTTGCTTATAGTGAAATTAATATCAATGATTTATTCGTTTTCCATTTAAGTGTAGAAGCTATATGAGTCAATTCTACCTTCTATGCTTAGCGTTTTGTAATTGTGTATAAATAGGGATTCATTTGTATTGTAAAGTGAGTAGAAAACATCAAATATAGTTGTCAGACGTTGGAGCTTGTAATTTTTTGTTGGTTTGAGTCTTGTTGGTCACACCCGAGAGAGGTGAGCTGTAGAAGGCTGCATCGTTGGTGAAGTCTTCTCGGAGAGTGACTTGGAGGCCACGAGGGACTCTTGGTTGGAGGCAACAGGAGATGTTGGTGCAGGCGTGCGGCTAGAGGTTGGCGTGGCCAACGTGCCGTGGGCTAGAGAGAAGGGCATATACCCTAGGAGCACAGAAGGTGAGGGACTGACCCGGACAGAAGTTGTTGTCAGCTTGCGTGGGGCTTGCTACGTGCTTGGGTAGGGCTTGCTTCGTGCTTGCGTGGGGTTCGCCACGTAGTCGCTATCTCCAGGAGGTCGCTCAGGTCATGTGGAGCCATCGGAGGGAAAATCCATCCTTGGAAAGGGGTCGTTGTCTGCTTGTGAAAGGTTTGCTACGAGCTCACGAGGGGTACACCATGAAGTCGTGTCCCGAGATGATTGTGCTTGGTTACCTTTGTTAGTCATGTTAACTCGTGCACCAAATCAATGTGGTACAGAACCTTTCGGTCTGTGCTGTGAAACTCAGTCACCAGTGGTACAAAACCTTCTTGTCTATGCTGTAGAGGATTGATACACTTGGTACAGAACATTTTGATCTGTGTTGTACAACGAGTCACCTTTGGTGAAGAATCTTCTAGTATGTGCTGTAGAGGATTGACACACTTGGTACAGAACATTTTGGTCTGTGTTGTGCAATGAGTAACCTTTGTGTAAAACCTTCGGATCTGTGCTGTAGAAGGTGGATTTCATATCACCTTCTGTAATCGCTACCGCGTTACGTATCACCTTCTCTAATCTCTACTATGTTACGTCTGAGTGATCACCATCCAAATTTTGGGTGAAGAGTGGACATAGGCAAGTTGTCGAATCACTATAAAAGTATTGTGTCTATCAAACAATTCGCAATCACATTCGTACATTCTGTCCTATAGAAACCTGTTAGTAAGGTTCTATGTTACAGAAGTTTTCTTCTGCTGCGGGGTTTGTCGAAAAGGAGTTAAAAATCCTTAATTGGACATTAACACTAATTAACACCCCCTTTTAATGTAACAATTGGTATTAGAGCGGGTTTCAACAGAAGTTTAACCGCTTGTTCTGGATCCCACAGAAGCTCGTGCCAGATACACGTTCTACGCTGCAAAAGCTTTCGTCTCTGCAACTATCATCTAAATAGATTATAAGTTTCTGTTTGGATTATTTTGATTGGTATTCTCGTTCTGGTTTACGTAATCTTAACTACCTTAAGAACTGGATTCTCTTTCACATAAGCTTTAAACTATGCGAAAATAAAACGGCTACTCTTCTGTAGAAGCATACGCTCTGTCATAATTATATTATTGTTCAACAGAAGCTTACGCTCTGTTAAAATACACAAATTGGTATAAGAGTTCTGTTCAACAGGGGCTGAATTGTCCTGTTGAGATCTTACAGAGGCTCTACCGTCTATACACTTTTTTACAGTTTGCTCGGTTTTGTTCTGCAGAAGCCTATAGCTCAACGAGAAGTCAACATCTGTTATCGGAAAATAAAATTCTGATTAGTCATATTGACACTTGTGTTCTAGTTAACAGAGGCTTGACTGTTGGTTTGACAACTGATTTCTACCCAACAGAAGCTTGTAGCTCGTTGAGGTTCTACGCTGTAATCGTCAAAGTTATGTTCTGTAGTACCTGACACTATATGGGAATTGAACTAATGGCTAATAACTACAATGTACCAAAACCACATGTTGGGAATCCTCCCACATTTGATGGTAAGAATTTTACCTATTGGAAAATTCGAATGAGTGCATTTGTAGATGCTATCGACGATGACTTGTGGTCCTATATAGAAGATGGTCCACCCTTCATACCAGAGAACTAACAAAATGATTGAGATGGTCATCCCACACAGGAATACCTCAAGGACAAACGACTCATTAAGGCAGCAAAGTACTTAATGTTAAGTTATGTCTGAAAGTGAATTTGTTAAAGTTTCTACTTGCACTTCGGGTTAGGAAATCAAGGATAAGCTTATTATCATACGTTAGGACAAACCAGATAAGAGAAACTAAGATGAATTTCTTAATTTATCAATAACAAAATTTTACAATAAAAGGTGATGAATCTGTAGAAGAGATGTTCAAAGACTCAACCACGTAGTTAATGCCTTAACACACTTAGGAAACACTATACAAATTTTGAACTAGTACGAAAGGTTCTGCGTACTCTACCCAAATCTTACGAAGCCCAAAAATGGCTATAGAGGCTAAAGATATTTCTACTCTTCGGCTAGATCAGTTAATGAGCTCTTTAATGTCATATGGGATGGAAAGAACCTCTCAATCTAACATAAAAAGGGCCCCAATAGCTTTCAGAGCATCGGAAGAACCAACCAAAGGTTCTGATGATGAAGCATAAGCTGATTCGGCTGACGAAATCGCTATGATAGCTAAGAGAAGCCATCTGCAGTTCGCCACGAAGAAACGCTTCAATAAAAGAAGCCAAAATAATGATAGGCAATCTGAACCAAGATTGGTTATTTGCTATGGATGTCAAATGAAAGGGCATTTCAAAAGTGATTGTCCCCTACTCAAAGAGATGGAAAAACCTTCTAAGACCAAGAAGGCAATGCTTGCCTGGGATGACTTTGTAGATTCTGATGATAAGAAAGAAGAAGCACTATTGTGTGTTACTACTCACACAGAAACACAAAATCCTAGCAAAATGAGCATCAATGAAAGAAAGCATAGATGTTGATCCGAACAGGGTTCGGTTACATATAATACGTCAAACACCAATTGGCTGATATCTTTACTAAGCATCTCAGTAAAGAAAAGTTTTTCTTTCAGAAGTAAATTAAGAATCTGCCATCCCATATAATGTCTTGAAAAGACATCATGTATATACTTTATGCAACGCAGGAACTTACAACTAAAGGTATTTCCTTCTACATTACAGAATGCGCTACGAAAAGTATAACAAATTGTATACCTTAATAAACGAAAAATTGAATTAAATAATTTCCAAAAATAATTTTGGAAGTTCAAAACAGAGGATATATTGTAAAAATATATTTTCAAAATAATTCGAGCAAAAATAATTTGCTTTCAAGAGTAGAAGGCATCAAAGGAAGGATACACTTCTTGACAAATATTTTTAGGAAAATCAAATCCTAATAGATTATGATTCAAAATTTAATTTCGAAAGAATCACGTTTGAAATTTAAGTCCAAAAGAAAATCATTAAAGAAGAGAAATAATCGCTTCCTTTTATAATGCAGAACTCTCAAAATAGCAGACCTTCAACAGTTCATGTGAACAAAATCTTGGAGATTTAAACAAATTACGTGATAAAATCTCTATAAGATTTTGATTATGAAAAGTTAGACGGAAGAAAATATTCCAATCTAAACAAATCTTTCGGAATACATAAATTATAGGAAAGAAAATGTTTTCTTTCTATCAAAATGATTTTTAGGATAGAAAATATTCTTTTCCTTTTGATTTGAAGTCCTCACTTCATTTAAATCAATCGAGAGCCCTTGTTTCGTCTTCACCAAAAAGAATCCACGAAACCATAAGCTTTCAACCTCCAATTCTACCAACTCCATGGCACCCATGTCGAAATTTCTTCAGAAAAAGGATCTTGTTGCCGCCACTCCCTCTTCGTCAGAGAAACCTCCATCTTCTTTGAAGGAATCATCCATCATTATCACTGAACACCAGCTAACGAGCAAACCATCTCCAAGGACCTAGGACTTCCCAAAGCTTAGATCCGAGAGGAATTGGAAGATACAGATGGGACTCCACTCGTCACGGCAAAGATTACTCATGTCGCTTTGTAGATCCCCCAAATCGTTTGCCATCCGAATAGGGCGAGTCAACTTCGCCTCGGACCCGTTTGAAAGTTACCCCAAAAATTTGAGGCCCGATCCGCAGTCATTAAGGCTGGGCTAATTTGAAAAAAGGAAAAAGAATTCATACCCTTGATCCGAGTTTTCACAAAGAAACAAACAATAAAAATGAGACAGATGGACAGCTCCCTCCTGTTCATTTTCTACACTGACAGCAACAAATAAAAATCCCATCAGCTGGCCCCCCCCCCCCTCAAATGGCGTGGCCCAACCCGTGGCTCATGGAGCTAACCCAGCCAGAAGCCTATCTGCCTAGCCTCAACAGCATGATGAAGACAGCCCCAGCCCCTTTTTGCCAGCCCATCTGCCGGGCCCTATGCCAAACCTCTAAATTGGGTAAGCCCGGCCCAATGCAGTCAGGGACAATGGTGGCCCCCTCCCCGGACAGCAACACACATAGTGGCAGCCACGTCTGCCGCACCTACAGGAATGCGCCAGTCCCCACCGACAGTCTTTGCGGGGCCACAGATGACGTTTTACCTGAACCCTCAGCACCTTCCCTAGCTGCGACAGCTTTTGCCCATGTGATCCCGCTTGAGACACCCCCGGATTCCCCTACTGCACCACCATGGACGCCCGCTCCTGGTGAGGCCTCCCTGCACGCAACAGACGTGAATGGCGATGCGATGACTACCCCCTATCCCCCATTTGCCTGACACCCACCTGCACGTGAAGAAAGGGAGAGAAAAGAAACCATCAGATGAAGGAAGACTTAGCATTAGAGGGATAGATGGCAAGAGACAAAATCCTTCGGCCACACGCGAATGGAAGGGGGGGCTGCGACTTTCTCTTCCTCCTCACTACAGACTACCACTAGCTGCGATGATGGTTTCCCCAGGCGGTGATGACCTCGCTTCTTGAGACGAGTGCCACCATCGATCAGGATAACGATTAGGCCCCTCCCTCCCCCCTATAAGAAGAAGCAGAAGATAGAAGGCACGGGCAGAGAAGAACCTTTCTCCCCTCCTCCGATCGAAGAACTCCTCTCCTCTTCTCGATCAATCTTTCTCTCTCTCCCGACACAACGACCCTGTACAAGGTAAGCAGAAATGGGTGTCATGGAAACCCCCTGCGATCAACTCAAAAGAAGCATCCAAGCGACCGACAAGAGGACTCACCTCTGATCGCGGCAAGCCTCAGACCCTCCTTCCTGGACGTGGCAGCGACGGCACTCGACGAAGACAGCCTTTCTCTCTCGATAGGCGGACCAGCTCCCCTCTCCCCCTACCTTTGGTCGAGAATCATGACCGAGCTCCTCGCGAACACACATGGGCGTCACGAGGAGCTTCCCCATTTACTCTGATTCGTTTGCTTTTGTGTTCAGGCAGGTTTGAGCGTGGTCGTCCGTCGTCCCTGCCGCAAAGAGCCAGCCAGTTCCGACCGCTTCCAGCACCAAGGCGGCCCAGTTGAAAGGCTTCTCTTCCACCTATGTTGCTGGCAGCGCCAGCTTCAATCTCTGAGACATCAAAAGGCCCCCCTGTCTCGCCCGCCGTGATGCTGCCAAGGGACGGGAGAACGCAAACCAGCAGCCGGCTCCCCGCGACAATGGCGCCACCCCCTGCTAGCTCCATGCCGTCACCTCCTCCTCGAACTTAGGCACTAAAGACGCCACACCCGCTGGAGCCCTCCCCGCTCGGCTCCCAACATCCGCGGTCGACCGCCCACGCCGTCGCCCCCATTCCTGGCTCCGTTTGAACCCCCCTCGACCGCCCGAGTTTCATTTCACCCTTGGACCCCCGCTTGCGCCCAGCTCTGTCCCCCGACGACGATGAGATCCTTGGCGCGGCGCGCCAAGCCCTCCTGCGGGCGATGAAGTCCTCCTACCCTTGCATGCGTTGGAACCCCCTCTATCGTCTTCGACCTTTGTTTGCCCGGACTGGAGAGCACGCCCTCGTGGGTTTTCCCTCTTTTGAGAGACGAGCGTTCCCTCCCCACACGGTAAGTTCTTCTTCTTTTATTTTTATTTATTATTTTTATTATTTATTTATTTTTTATTTTTAACTATAAGTAATAGGATGTGCGTGGGGGGTTGGGGTTTGTCAGAGCAAAGGCTGTCCCATCATTTCCTAAAGTAAAAAAAAAATTGAAATTGGAAAGGGGATGAGCGTGGAGTGTCGTCAAAAGTATGTCCCCTCCTTTTATTTTTTTTATTTTTTTTTATTTTATTGTTTTTTTTAATTAAAAAAAATCAAAAATCAAAATCAAAATCAAGTTAGGGAACACACGTGGAACGAAAGTATCTCCAAATTCCGTCGGCAAGTGTACTCGGACTGTTCAATTCCCAAGGAGACATCACTGTCAATGGCATCATCGATCTACAGATGTTGCCGTACAACCCGCGCATGGGTGAAGGCCAAGGATCAACACGAGCATTCATCCTGTTATTCGTTGGGACGATACTGTACCCGCAAAATGAGAAGACAATCAACAGGCGAGCCATCTACATCACCAAAGCCATTTTGGAAGGCGCTCCTTTCCTACCCAACCTAATCGGAGAAACCAACTTCAGCCTCACCAACATTGTGCGTGAAGCCAGGCGAGGAGTTCGCAACCACCGAATGACCTTCTGTCCAACCCTACTGCAGGTGTGGTTCTACACGCATCTCGGGATCACAGGAGAAGCCTTCACAAGAGAGCACACACCGGGATTGCTGGCACGCATCGTGGAACGTGCCCGCCTGCCCATACGCACCTTTATTGGAGTTGACGCGCTATTCTGTTCTCTAGAGCCTGCCGACTTCTACCAGAGAGCCCTCTGCTTCGACACGGACGATGCAATCACCTCCTCGACGGACGGATACTTCATTCCAATCATGGGGTTCGGAGGCACATCCTACTACGCGCCATTTCAAGTTCGACACCAGCTGGGATTGACTCCGAAGACCAGAGCACCCCCACAGCAGCTCTTTCGACCGATCAGCCTCGACGATAGGACGGTGAAGACATCGCTCCAGAGGGTGATCGAACACATCTCCTGCATATGGATGACCCTCACGGAAGAAGTCTGCGAACTCCCTCCAGAGCCCGAGGAGAACGATCGTGTGGCTCAGTCTCAGCGTTTCTGGAGGAAACGTCACACTCTGTGGGACCGTGTCTGACCGCCGACACACCACTATCAGGCCTGCGGGCCCATTCTATCTTTCTTTCAGTTAACTGTACTTTAACTTTTATGACGATGTAGAACTTATTTGCTTCTACCTAATTCGCTTCTTTTCTTTTGGGGTTTAAATTCGGTAACAACAATCCAATCCCTACATTAGACATGCCATGCATCATTACATGTCATGCATCCGTAGTATCACCGCTTGATGCTGATCGAATGTTCTTTTAATCTGGCCAAGGTACCAAACGATTGCGCCAAACAAACGTCCAAGATTTCGATCTCTCAAGACGGTAATGGCGGATACATCCCCAGGACGCGTGGTGGCTCCTACAACAATTGAAGAAGAAGGAGACCTTCCTCCAACAGCCAGTGAAGCCACGGACGTGACCCCCTCTCCAACTTTCTCCCTTGACGCGGTGGCATTTCCCCCACTTTTCTCTCAAGCCCCGACCTCCGCTGTTGGGCAATCCTCAGGCGGAGGCATGTCTCCGGCATATATACCACCTTTGGCGGCCTTCACAACGCCAGCAATGCAGACCTCGACCGTTCCAACGACCATCCCCCCATTCATTCCCAACCTGTCCATACCGGCCCAAAGCGCCGACACCACATCCCTGGGGGGTAAGGTCGAATCCCTTAACGCGGAACTATCTGCCCTGAAGACGATGATGGCAGAGTTACTTCAACGGCAACTCTCGGTAGCTCCAACTCCCGTTACCGCCCAGAATCCCCATCTTCCCCCTGTCATGCTAGGGTCCGCGGCACCGACAACCACGGCGATGCCACATTATCCTTTCTCACTGCCGGGATTGGGCACTCCCTCAGGCATCTCTCCATTATACCACCCAGTCATGCCTGAGCCAGCCGCCTCCACCAGTATTGCTTCCCTTTACAACCCATACATGCGCATGCCGCCCGCTTATACGACCTCGGCACAACCACAAGTGCCGCCTTACTACTCACAGCCGCCAGCCCCGAGGCCAACTCCCTACGTGCCAGCCGCGGTCGGGCCAACTCCCCTAGAAGGAATGCCAGTCTCTTACTTCCCTGTCAGCGCTCCAGCTACCAACTACGGAGTGCCACAATCAACCGCTGGTCCCTCGGCCCCACATGCAGGGCCAACCCCGCCCAGTCCAAGAACCCGCAACGCGACCATAGTAGATGAGTTGTTGGGAGAGAAGGGACAGATGAGCTCCTTCGAGACAAGGCTCGAAGCCAAGATATCATCAATGCGAGAAGCTGAGGCCAAACACATTGCGAGGCTCGAAGAACGCATTAACGCCCTCCAAGGGTACCAGGCTCGAACATGGGAGTACAACGACTTCCAGGTTCCCCATTTTCAAGTTCCTCACAAATTCAAGCCCCCGGAGTTCGAAAAATTCAAGGGCACCGGATGTCCCGAGCTGCACCTCAAACATTTTTGCCACAAGATGTTGGTCTATCCGGCAGATGATAAGCTCCGCATCACAATGTTTCAAGAAAGCCTAGCAGAGTCGGCGCTTCAGTGGTACTATTCCAAGGACCTGAGGCTGTTCGCCACGTTCAAGGAGTTGGCGCTTGATTTCTTGAATTACTACAGCTTTAACGTCGAAATGGCACCAACATTGTCTGACATCCGCAAGCTGCGGAGGTTCCGGGGAGAGTCAATCAAGACCTTCGCGCATCGTTTTCGGGAGATGGCGACGCAGATCAAGCCCCCCATGCAGGAGCGAGATCTCATCACTGAATTCCTACAGTTGCTGCCGCCCGAATATGGACCATTCATGATTGGCGGACGGGCACCGCTCACATTCGCCCAGGCGCGAGCCAACTCGATGACGCCAGCAGAGATGGCCTCATTCCGACCGCACCGCCAAAGCCTATGGTCAAGCCGAAGCCCAAGGAGCTCATTGCAACAACCGAACACAGTAGGCAATCAATGAGGGCTACACCACCCCCCACCACGTATGCACCAAGGTCGTACGTGGCGGCAGCTGCCAGGCCACCAGCGTCCGCCACCACTCGCCCCAGAGCTCCCGCACCCGTGATGATGTACTCCCAACCGCGGCCGGTTCAACAGGAGCGCCCGAAGCGCAGGTTGGAAGACCTTACCCCCACTCCTGACCCGTTGGATGTCATGTTCGTCCGACTGAGAGACATGGGCTTCATCAAGCCCGTGGAGGCCAAGGCGACCAATCCCTCCTCTATTGGCTACAACCCCAAGGCGGTTTGTCAGTATCATTCTGGGGCGCTGGGGCATGGCACCAAGGATTGCATCGCCCTCCGCTTTAAAATTCATAATTTGTTGGATGACGGCGTAATCACCTTCGCTGCACCAGCCACCACTCCCAACGTCAAGAGCAATCCTTTGCCTGAGCACGTGAACTATGTCGGTTTTAACTCCTTCGCGCCGCTGACCAATCAAGAAGAAGAAATCCACATGTACGAATGTGAGGTGGCACCTACAGAGCATGTCAACGTGGTGCGCGCCGACCGAGGACGAAGCCGAGGTCGAGGTCGAAACCAGGGCCGAGGTCAGCCCAACATGGGGATTCGCCCGGTGTCAGCAACTACAGCATTACCGGACGGCTTCATGATGATAAATCCTCGGAGGCCCAAGGCGCCATATGTATACATTCCGCTCGGAGAGACACAACCTGGAGCGCCCTCCTAGGCGGAGAGCTCGCTTCTGAAGGAACCAAGGATTCCCGTCGTGATCAGGCCCCGCTGCGCCTCACCAACCCCAGAAGTTGAACTCATCACCCGTTCAGGTAGGGTGGTGACTGCTCCTAACGCCCAGCTACAAGGGGAACTGTCGAAGCCCAAGGCGCCATCGAACGAACAGATCCGCAAGGTGATCTACGCTATCAAGGAGAGCGATTACAACATTGTAGAGCAACTGAGGAAGCAACCAGCTCAGATTTCGCTCTTCGACCTTATTCATTCCTCCGACAAGCATAGGGAGATGTTGGAGAAATTCCTTGCCGAGGTGTATGTGCCTAAGCAGGTTGAAGTAAATGCGTTGGGCTCGTACATGAACCAAATATTAGCCAACGACGCAATTACCTTTTCAAAAGATGATCTCCCGGAACAAGGAGACGATCACAACGATGCGCTATTTATAACGCTCAAGTGCAGAGACACCACCATCTCCAAGGTTCTCATTGATGGTGGGTCAGGGGTCAATATAATACCGCTCGTGGTTGCACAAAAGCTCGGCATCAACACGGAGAAGCTACCGCAATCAGGGTTATCCATCCGGGCTTTCGACGGTGCCAAGCGCCAGGCTCACGGTGAGGTCACTTTGAAGATTAAGGTAGGGCCAACCCTTTTCTCCTCCGTGTTTCAGATACTCGAGACAGCGGGCTCCTTCAACATGGTGCTAGGACGCCCGTGGATTCACCAGGCAGGAGCGGTCCCATCAACGCTCCACCAGATGGTCGGGTTTCCCTCAGACGGCAAACTCGTCACAGTAAGGGGGGAACATACGATGGAACTCTGCCACGAGATCGACATGCCGTATCTCGGAGTGCCAACCGGAGAACCATCGACGGCCCAGACGCTAGAAATGGTCCACATGGTCAGGCGTGATTACAAATCCGATCCTTTAATGACGTGGGGCAACATCAGCGCCGCGAAAGAATTCATCAGGCATGGGTACCAACCGGGCCAAGGACTCGGGGCCAGAGGACAAGGCATGACCCACCCGATCAGAATCCCCTCTCCGATGGGGACCACGGCGCTTGGATTCGAAGGTGAAGTAGGGCGTAAGCAGGACAGGCACGCCAACGACAAGTCATTTATCCGCTTCGTCCGTTCTTCTGCAACAACCATGGAAGGCGAGATCCTATCTGGGAAACTCGAAGACATGAAGATCAGGGCTGGTAAGTCAGAGGGGGAAGTGCATCGTCCAGAAGATGGACATTTGGCTGGCGTACACGTCAACGTTATCCAAGTTAATTTGGGGCATGTCCAGAGGAGTCGGCCTCGTATGCGGGTCCACTTCATACCACCCAACATCGCCGTCCCTTTAGACCAAATGCCGAGATATATTCGACAAGCCGGAGCGCCTCCTCCTCAAGCTCCAACAGTCTCAGCATCGTCAGGGACGTCCCCAGGGACCGAAATACCACCACCAAACAAGCAAGCAGAATTTTCAGCTTCGAACTCGACACCAAATTGTAACGAAGAAGGGCTAAGGACCAACGAGCAAGCAGAATCTTCAGCTTCCAACTCAACACCAAATTCTGATGAAGAAGGGCCAAGGACCAAAAAGAATAGGACAGCTGAACCTGAGGAAGACGTCAACATAATGGAAGCGTCAGACCCGGCCGAGTCAGACATGCCGCTCAACGGGTGAACCGTTTCCAACTCTACCTTTTTGCATGTAGATAAAATGTGTCTAGGATAGGTCGCCTTGCTATATTTTGGTCGCGGACTAGCAAGGATGTCCGTATGTAATGCGACCCCCCTTTTTGAGCCGGGGTGCCCGTGGGATTTGACCGCTGATGATAAAGGGCGAATTGGAGGAAACGAAGAGGGCCCCACTGAGGACTGATCCCACGGCACTTCCCTTTTGTCTAGGATGCATAGTTTATCATTTCCTTAAAATTATCTCCCTTTGTAAAGACATGCACTGATTTATTTTCCTTCTAAACAGGCACGGCGCTTCGGGAATACCCACAAATCCCGTTGAACAACTCACAGACGTAAGCCATCACTCAATGCCTCACCTAAACCCCAAGAACACAGCTCGATGGGAAGAAGTTACAGAGCACAATCCAGTATCGGGTTCGGTCATGCTCGAGAATCCCTATAAGCAAAAAGAAGAAGTAGTACGTGACCCGAAATCTCTAGATGGATACCATGGCTTGGAACAAGGTATTCTGCGACATGAAGAACCGAAGAGCGTCACGTTACAAGAGCCGGTGTCAATCAACATCGGGACTGACGACGAACCCAAGGAGTTATTTGATTTTCGGGACTGACTGACGAACCCAAGGAGTCAATCAACATCGGGACTGACTGACGACGAACCCAAGGACTGACGACGAACCCAAGGTGTCAATCAACATCGGGGGAAAATTGTGCTGAGGGGGAGTACAGAAAAATATTTGATTTTCTATAACTTTGTGGGCGTAGAAGGCTATGAGTATCAAAGCTCATATTCAACCTTCTCCTGGAAAGGCGAATAGTAATCTTGTATAGTCAACCTTTGCTGGGAGTGCAAAAGTGAGAACTCATCGTTTTTGTCGGGCTAAAATACAGAAGTTTCATGCTCTGTACATCATAGAAGCATTGTGCTTTGTAAACAGCTTTTCTATAACAAAAGCTTCTATGCTCTGTTCGATAGAAACCATATGATTCTGTAAAATGCAAGACTCGTACTCGCATCTATTTAGGGGGAGTCAGGGGGAGTTACATGTAATAATATTTCACTTAACGATGAATGTTTTGTCATCATCAAAAATGGGGAGATTGTTGAAGTGGTTTTGATGATGAGCATTGACCTTCTGTGAAACAGAAGTAAACCCTCTACACGACAGAAGCTACTCTTGATTAGAACCTTCTATAAGGAAATATTTTTGTAATTAATAATTAATTACGAAAGTAAATGTGAACATTCCATGGGAATTATCCAAATTAATCAGGATAATTATCTGATTCGAAATCAAATGGTTTTGTTACGAAAGAAATAAAAAGAATAATATATTTTCAATTAAAGGAAACAAATTATCTATTTATGGAAGGTTATACATGATTTATTATAAATCATACGAATGCTATCTTCCATTAATAATTTTTCTTTGGGAAACAAAAACATGTTATTTGTCCAGATTCATCAAAATAAACTAATGAATCTAACAAAGTTAACTTCTAGAAATTAATTTTTAGTTATTTGCCTTCAAAAAGGTTGCGCTAACTGTAACATTCTAGCGTGGGGCTTGTTGCGTGCTTACGTAGGGCTTGCTACGTGCTTGTGTGGGGTTCGCCACATAGTCGCTATTTCGAGGAGATCGCACAGGCCTTATGGAGCCACCGAAGGGAAAATCCATCCTTGGACAGGGGTTTACATGCGTACGTTATATCCTATATAAACCTTTTAGTAAGGTCCTGTTTTACAGAAGCTTTCTTCCACAGCGGAGTTTTGCCGAAAAGGAGTTAAAAATTCTTAATTGAACTTTAATATTAATTCACCCCCCTCTTAGTGTAATGGTTATGTTCCTTCACAATCAACTTCTGTGACGCGTGCCAAGTCTGTTCGACTTTATTATCCTAAGCCTCTAAAACTTGTTGAATCCCGTGACGTAGAATCAAAAGAAATCCTTCATCTAAATCTTAAGTAATTTCTTTCTATAATAATATGTATAAATACCCCAAATTTAACTAACATGTCTACAAAGTCGCGTCGTCCATCATCATTGATTCGTTGTAACTTCAATTCAAATTGTACAAGCCCGAATAACCGATCAATAAAATTAAATATCAATTTTCCTTTACCCACTTTAATGGGGAAAGTCATCCATGTTACAAAAAGGGAAACAAACTGTTAGTATGGTTTTGATGATGCCATACAGAAGGTAAGCTTTTGCAATGTAGAAGGTAAGCTTCTACAACTCTGCAGAAGGTTAACCTACATGGACAGTCTCTTCGTATATTATTTAAATATATTAATATGGTATATTATGTTAATTAAAATGTTTTGAAATCATTTTAATTACGATTTATTTCCATGTGAGTTGATTTACTCTCTTTAAGGGAAGAAATCACTTAATATGTGGAAAGCACTTATGCAAGATTCTATTGATTGATCTGAAACTATCCAACGGTCAACTAATCCTTCCTCTTGCATCTAAATACGTCCAAGTTCTTTATGTATCATTGCAAAGGACAACCCATCTGAATATGGATGCACCCCGCACGTGTCTGTATCCAGAAGGTCTGCCAACCAATTATGGAAACCAAGATTATCTGATTTCCATTTACAGAAGCCTGACTGATCTTATATGTCTGAATCTTCTACAAGCCCTATCTCTTAGGATCGTGAACACAATCATGACCGGATGGCATGATTGATCCTTAAGTGATACGGAGCATCTCTTACAATAAGGAAATGTTTTATTTGGCTGACATTTTGTTTCCTTGTTTTGCAGAGCATTGAGTCAACTACTGTACCGTTTATAAATATTTATTTCTATTTTGTATAAGATATGATCATTTGTTAGAAAGACAAAAGTGAAGGACTTACGTGACGAGTGAGTGTACTATAACCTCAGAGACTTGTGAGTTTTCATTCTCTTTGGGGTTGAGCATTCGGTTGAAGAAGGCTGGTGCCCGGGGTACAAGCTAGACTAGGCATGAGGGAGATCGCGAAGGATCTGGCTGTGGTGTGGCGTGGCGGACGTGTATCAGGCTTACGGAGAAGTCGGGGTGTATACGTGCTAGGGTAGTGAGGAGAAGAAGGGCCGCGTCTGGAGGAATCTAGTGAGGTACTAGTATCGGTTATTTTGTAACTGGTTTACTCGTGTGTGCAGAAAGTAGGTGTCTAGGGTGTAAGCTTGGCCGGGCGTGAGTGACGTCACGAAGGATCTGAATGCATTGTGGCGTGGCAAACGTGCGTCAGGTTAAAGAAGAAGTTCGGGTGTATAGGTGCCAGGGCAATGAGGAGAAGAAGGGTCGCGTCTGAGAGATTCACGGTGAGGCACTGACATTTGTGTTTCTACAAAAGGGAAATACCTGTTGCAGGCCTTGGAGAAGTCCCACGAGTGATGTCTGCTTCTGGAAGTTTTGGTGATGAGCCAAGCATCGGGGAAGCCTTGGTGAGGAGCCAAGCAGGTCGTGGAACCGCCGGTGGGAAAATCCACCCTTGGACAAAGGGGTTGTCTGCTTGCGTAGGGCCGCTACGTCCTTGCATGGAGCTGCCACATTCTACAGAACCCTAACCAAGGGATTGTGGAATTAGTCAATGTCTTCAGTGCAAAACCTCAACCAGAGAGTTTCTGAAATTAATCACAGATTTCTGTGCCAGACCCAAAGGGTTATTGATCATAACCGATAGGGTTTCTATGAATAGAATAGCCGAAGGGCTATCTACATCACCTTCTACATTACATAAATGTCTTAGTACTTGCTGCTAGTACATCCTTTGTGGAAAAGCAGAAGGGTTATCTACAGTACCCTATGTAGGAGTGTTTTATTTTTTCTATCATTCTATATTCGTTATAAGTGTTCAATAGTGAATTACATCCTATAAGGGTGAAGAGTGGAGTAAGCAATTGCCGAACCACTATAAACCTTCTGTGTCTCATTTACTTTCTGTGCAAACGGTTATATCACTGAGCATTCGGCGAAAACCTAAACAGAAAAGCAAATTAACAGACACAAAGCGAACGTATGAGTAGAGACTCCAAGGGTCCTGCATCAGACATCTTACGCTATAGAAACAGGTTATGGAGTTGTTTCCTTCGATTTATTTCTCATGGATCATCTCTTAGTAGTGCAAAAGCCTACAAGGTTCTGTGACAACCTTCTGCTACTATAAGCATCTTTCAAATCTTGGAGTTGACCTTACTGATCATGCTTAAGATGGTCGAATATGTAGAACCTTGATAGCAGAAACATCAACCTTCTACATCAACCTTTTGCTACTGTAAAAACCTTCTCAGGACTGCAGAGTCACATTCTATATCAGACTTTGGCTAGTCATTCTCTCATCACGCAGTTCATTTTAGGATCTGCTGTGTAGAAGGGTTCTGTAACCAATAGAAACGTAACCATTCGCTGCTGGGTTCTTTTAGTTGTAAAAAAGCTAAAAAAGCCGTTACACTAATTCTTCACACCCCCCTCTTAGTGCCATTGTTACACTAACAATTGGTATAAGAGCCTACCTCAACGTATGCCTAATAGCTAGTTGAGAATGGTCTTCACTCGACAGAAGCTTTCAGCTCTTCGAGTTTCTACATAAAGTTTGCAGAAGCTCTACGCTCTGCCAGAACTTAATGATGGCTGATTTTGGTGGACGACCACAATTGGGTAATCTTCCCAAATTCGATGGCCAAAACTTCTCTTACCTGAGATCTTACACGGAAGCGATTGATGAGGATATGTGGAACATTGTTGAAAATGGTCTATCCTCTACTCTAATTGAAAATCGGCTAGACTCACAAGGACGTCCTACTAGAGAATTTCAGAGACTTATGAGACTCAACTCAATGGCAAAGTATCTGCTATTTAATGCAATGTCGCCGAGTGAGTTTGCAAAATTTTCTACGTGCAGTACTGCACAAAAAATCATGGAGAAGCTTGTCACCATGTATGTTGGGACGATTCAAATCCGTGAAACAAAGATGAACATTTTGGTTCATCAACATGAGAATTTCTCTATGAAAAGAGATGAGATTGTCTAACAGATGTATGAGAGGCTAACCCTTTTGGTAAATGCCCCGGAACATCTAGGAAAGTCATTCACAAATGGATAATTGGTGAGAAAGGTTCTGCACACCTTACCCATAATTGGGAAGCCAAGAAAACGGCTATAGAGGAAGCAAGGGATCTCACTACTCTTCCTCTGGAACAACTTATGAGTTCCTTGACGTCTTATGAGATTGAGAAATCATCTCGTCCGGACATCAAACCCATCTCTATGGATTTTAAAGCTACAAGAGAAACAACAGTAGTTTCTGATGATGATACAGAAGATAAAGCTAAAACGAATGATGAACTTGCGATGATTGCAAAGCGACTTCTCAAGTTCATCTCCAAACGCTGGTTTAACAAGAACAAAGGCGAAAGAAAAAGACATTATAAGCAACCAGAACTAAGGTGCTTTGAATGCAATAAGAAAGGTCATATAAAGATCGATTGTCCTCTTCTTCAGGAGAAGGAACAACCTTCTGCTCCTAATAAGGGTAAGAGAGCTATGCTTGCCTGGGAAGAAAGTGATCGGTCTAATAATGAGCAAGAACAAGCACTTGTTTGTTCTACAACTCTCACAGAATTAAATCACACAACAAAAGAATCGCTCTGTCTAAGGACATAAGCTAAGGAAAATGAGTGGTATCTAGACTGTGGTTGCTCTAAGCACATGACTGATGATCCCTCAAAATTTTCCAACCTCACATTGTAGAACGGAGGTTCTGTAAGCTTTAGAGACAACAACAAAGGTTCTGTAATTGGAACTGGAATTGTTGGTACTCCAGAAACTATGGTTATTGAAGACGTTATACTTGTAACAGAACTGAAGCATAACCTATTGAGGATCAGCCAGCTAAGTGATAAAGGGTATATTATTACCTTTGATAAAGATTCTTGTTCTGGTATACTAGACAATAAAGTTCGCTTTATTGGCAAACGCAGAAGGAATATTTATTTTTTATCACCCAAAAGTTTCTGTAATATAGAAAACTTCCTTCTGTCTGTCAAGGATGAGAGTTATCTTTGGCATATAAAGTTAGGTCATACCAACTTTCAGTTGCTATCCAAGCTTGCTTCAATGAATTTGGTGAAAGGATTTCCTGACATCAAAATTGAGCAGAAAAACTTATCTAAAGCTTGCTCTCTTGGTAAGCAAACCAAAACTCATTCTAGCCTAAGAATAAAGTTTCTACAACTAAACCTTTGGACCTTCTGCACATGGATCTTTTTGGCCCAACCAGAGTTCAAAGTGTTGGAGGAAAAAGGTATTGCCTTATAGTGGTTGATGACTACTCTAGGTTTACCTAGGTTAAATTCCTCGCCCACAAAAGCAATGCTTTCGAAACCTTAGTTAAACTTCTGCAGAATGAGTTCAACTCTTCTATAAAAGCTGTAAGCACAGATCATTGTACAGAGTTTGAAAACCATGATTTTGAAACCTTCTGTAGCAAATATGGTGTTGGTCACACTTTTTCTGTTCCCTATACTCCTCAATAAAATGGTGTTGCGGAAAGGAAAAAAAAGAACTCTAAGGGACATGGCAAGGACCATGATCCGTGAGAGTAAGGTTCCACAGAACCTTTGGGCCGAAGCTGTGAATAACGCATGCTACATATCTAATAGGGTACTTATTATACCCAAATTGGATAAAACTCCCTATGAACTTCTTAGGGGGTTGAAAACCAAACATTTTCTACTTTCATCCATTTTGAAGTGTTTGTTATATATTAAGATCTTTTAAGGATAACTTAGGGAAGTTTAATGCTAATTCGGATGAGTGAATTTTTCTAGGATACTATACGACTAGCAAAGCTTATTGAGTCCTTAATAGAAGGACATCTAAAATTGAAGAGTCTATCAATGTTAAAATTGATGACTCATTCAATAAAACAGAAGATACTGCAGAACATATAGTGTCTCTGGAACCCGTAGAAGATATAGTCTCTGCAGATAAACCTTCAGTAGAAGGTAGTAAGGATGAACATATTTTTTACCCAAATTTCACAAATGGATTTGAGGGGTTTAACGTTGATCCGTCTAAAGAGGCTTCTACCTCTAGTATAGACAATCAACATTCAGAATTAAATGTTCCACACCTATACAAACGACGTCATCCTATTGACCAAGTTATAGGAGACATCAATAGATGCATTCAAACAAGATGTTTTGTTAATGACTTCGATCAACATTTTGTGTTCTTATCTCAAATTGAGCCAGATGGCATTGACGAAGCTCTTAGTGATTCAAATTGGATTCTTGCAATGCAAGAAAAACTAAATCAGCTTGAGATGAACAAAGTGTGGACACTTGTCCCACGTCCTAATGACCGTAACGTGATCGGAACAAAATGGGTCTTCAGAAACAAACTAAATGAGTCAGGCGATGTTGTCTGAAATGAAGCAAGACTCGTTGCGGAAGGATATTCCCAAGAATAAGGAATATATTTCAACGAGACGTTTGCTCCTGTAGCACGTCTAGAGCCTATAAGGCTTCTGCTAGCCTATGCCTCCTACAACCACTTTAAGTTGTATCAAATGGATGTGAAGAATGCCTTCCTTAATGGTTAAATTAAGGAGGAGGTATACGTTGAGCAACCTCCTGGATTTGATGATCCAAAGCATAGAAAACACGTCTATAAGCTCTCAAAGGCATTATATGGGCTTATACAAGCACCAAGAACCTGGTATGAGAATCTGAGCTCATTTCTGCTTGAAAAGGGCTACAGAAGAGGTCGAGTAGATACAAAACTCTTTTTCAAAAAAACAATCATCTTATGGTGGTTCGGATCTATGTTGATGACATAATCTTCAGATCAACCGATGATAAGCTCTGCAAAGAGTTTGCAGAACTCATGACAAGTGAGTTTGAAATGAGCATGATGGGAGAACTTACGTTCTTTTTCGGATTACAAATTCAGCGAACTGTAGAAGGTACCTTTCTACATCAAGAAAAGTACACTAAGCAGCTTCTGAAACGATTTGGCCTAGATGGCACAAAACCCTTATCAACTCCTATGGACACAAGCACTAGGATAGATAAAGATGAAAATGGTTCCGAAGTGGCTCCCTTCTGTACCTTACAGCTTCTATATCCTACATACAGTTTAGCGTATGTCTCTATGCAAGATTTCCATCTGCACCCAAAGAATCTCATATGACTGCGGTCAAGAGAATCTACAGATACTTGCAAGGTTCTGCTAACCTTGGATTGTGGTATCCCAAAGGATCAGATTTTGATCATATTGAATACTCGGATGCCGACTTTGCAGGCTGAAAAATGACAGAAAAAGTATCAATGGTTCTTGTCAACTCACGGGGAACATGCTTATATCATGGTTCTCTAAAAAGAAAACTTCGGTTGCTTTATCAACTAAAGAAGCTGAGTATGTAGCAGCTGGAAGTTGCTATGTCAGGATCTATGGATGAAACAACAACTTAAGGATTACAATCTTGAGTTTGTTAAAATCCCGATCAAGTGTGATAATAGGAGCGCAATTAATTTGGCTCATAACCCCGTCACTCTATATCAAAACACATCGTACTCAGACATCGTTTTTTAAGGGACAATGTGTAGAAATGTTATGTATGTATTGAATGCATCAATACATAATGACAATTGGCGGACATCTTCACTAAGCCTCTAGATAAAGATCAGTTTTACTTTATCATAAGCGAGTTGGGAATTTATCACCCTATCTGAGCCCTTAAGCCAAAAGCTAAGACAATGTGTCATCATTGACACAACAGAACCCATGTGCACAAAATTGACCTTCTACAACATAAAACTAAGTTTGAGAAATTAACTCAAACACCAACTGTCTAAGATGAGACGTCTTTGTATATCACTTTAGAACAGATAGCTATGTACAGAAGCTTGGTGTAGAAGCTGGCCTTCTGCAACTCAACATTTTGCTTAAGTGAAAGCTTGATGTTACGTTAATTAAGTAAAGGGACTTATGTTTCTAAACTTAATTAACTAAACAATCTGTGCAGAAGCTTTAGCGTAGAAGGTTGACCTTCTACGGTCTTGAATGGCTAATTTTGATTCAAAATTTATCTTGAGACAAACGGTAACAAAATCCGGGACGATTTACCTTTTTCCTCCAACGGTTAGATTGATCTAATCCCTAGAAGATCATTAGGATCTGAAAAACTTCTGGTATACCTATATATTGGAGAATATTTTCTTATCAAATTTACCTACTGTTATTTCCTTCTTAAATCCTCGTCGTCCTCTTCTCTCTCTTTCATCGTCTTACACTTCTCTTCTGCCTTCTGAAACCCTAAATTCTCCTTCTTCAATGGCACGAAAGACCAAGAATCTGGCGCGTCACCCCCTCCTGCACAGGTTCCCAAGCATACTGCTGTTGATCAATCTTTTGAGGAGGTTCCACCATCTGAGGTGCTCAATACCACTGATCACCTCCTCTTATGGTCAAGGAGGTCTCTGTTGAGTCTCCATAAGCCATTATGGAAAGGGTTCCAGATGCTGGCGAGTTGCTCACAGGAGGAGAATCATCTGCTGAAGAGACTCTCTCCAAATATGAAGGACATAAAGACTCAGATGAGGATGATCTTATTGAGATTGCAGAGCCAATCACAATCGTGCTCCCGCCAACGCAAATCATCTCTCCAGTTCTGAAGCAAAAAGGTATGGTTTCTGGTTCCCTTAAAGTGCCTAAGATTGAAAAATCTGACGGCCTTAAGTTACTTTCTGCAGCCATAGCGTCTGGTGTGTCATCCCGGAATAGGTTCAAGCGAAAAGATGCTGAAACGGTCTCCAAGTCCCTAACTAAACTACTCGTGAAGAGACCTAAGGGACATGTTACCTTCACCCCAATACCTTATGCTTTTGTTAGCTAGGAGAAAATTGATGAAGTGCCCTATACTCCACGATAAAATTGAGTCGCATAACGTCATCATCAATACTTAGAAAATTTGGCATGTACCATCCTCGCATGATATTTCAGTCCACCACTATTTTGGGTGGACGCACTCCCAAAGCCAACTACATAGTCAACTGGATGCCTTCATATGCCATTCAATTTGTGACTCCAAATGAGTTCCTCCATCGTCGGTCATTTTGACTACAATTCTCTCTCCGACCTTTTGGGTGTCTATGTTTTCCTTATCATGGATATATTGTCGCCAACAAGCTTGCACCTCAATTTGCTCAGTGCCTTTTTCTTGATTTCTCTGATCGACATAAGGGATATCATTGCTTTCTTTAAGCCTACCTCTAGTCGCATCCATTACAATCGTCACATGCTTTTTGTCAAGGACAGATTCTACAAAGCTTCTTGAGCAATCTTCCCCTCCCAATCCGAATTTCACGGATTCATAGCATACATTCATTTAGTTTTCGCCCCTAAAATTGTTTCTCCTCCTCCCGATGCTAGCAACTCAATGTCCATCCCTATAGCTCATTGGGCCTCTACCGCCACATCAGTTTCTTGCTCACCAACACTCCAACAAGTGACTCCTCAATCGAGCCATATCCCATGATTGTCATGCAGATCACTGCACCTCCAAATGTGCACCCCAGACATCCTATGGCCAGATGCCAACATGATAGGACACAACTTGTGCATGAAATTCTCGACCTCTTAACTTTGTCTTTGCCCGACCCGTCGACGTCGTTTCACCCGGCCCTTGCAGATCCATCGTGGAGGCATGATATGAAGGATGAATTCAACTTACTTCTTCGCATCGAAACTTATTTGTTAGTTTCCTCTGCCACTTCGCAAAAGCTTGTCGGATGTCGATGGTTTTTCTAGGTCAAAGTTGTTCCTGACGGGACACTTAATCTTTGTAAAGCGCGTCTTGTCGTATAAGGATTCACTCAACACCCAAGTCTCACTTCAAGGAGACTTATAGTCTTGTTATAAAGCCAGTTACAATCCGACTATTGCTTGCGATTGTAATCTCCTGCGGTTGGTCATTGTGCCAACTTGACGTCAGCAATGCATTCCTTCATGGAGCCCTTATATAGATGATATATATGCGACAACCACTGGGATTCGAAGATCCCAAGTTCCTACACCATGTTTTTCTACTGTGAAGCCTCTCTACAGCCTTAGACAAGCCTCCCGAGCCTAGTTTGCTCACTTTGCCGCGGCAATTTATAATCTAGATTTTGTCCAATGCAAGTTAGGCACCTCTCTCTTCCTACGACACCAAGGTCTTCACATTGTCATTCTAATCGTTGACATCGATGATATACTCTTTAAAAGAATAGCAAGGAGTGGTCTTAGTGAAGTCCCCGCAGCTCTTTCACAGACATTTTTTATAAAGGAACTTAGGTTTCCTTCAACAATTCTAAATGTTAGCTTTCGGCACGGCATACTTCTGTTGTTTGTTTTTATCGCAAGCTCACTACGTTTACAGGCTCCTTCGACAATTCAATTTGCAGGAATGCTCAGTGGCCAAGACTCTTCTTTCTATGATATTTTAGTCCTCGGACAACGACGAAGCTGCCCCACATCCTCAACTCTACCGCGAGATCACTGGTTGCCTACAATACCTTAAATTGACGAGGCCAGACGTCACCTATGTGGTGAACATGTGAAGCTAGCTTCTTCAATCACCCATGATTACTCACGTTCAATACGGCGCATACTCTGTTACCTAAAAGGTATGGCCTCCTTTGGCCTTCCGATTCGCCGGACCAACCTCTTACCGCCTCCAACAATAATGATTGGGCCGGCTACCCTGCACTCAGCATTTGACAACCAGTTATGTTGTCTACCTTGGAGACAGTCTTCTATCTTGGTATACTAAAAAACAACTCATTGTTGATCGAAGCTCTATCGAAAATCGGGCACTCTCTTATGCCTCTGGTAAGCTTATGTGTCTCTCATCTTCGACCTTCTGTTATATGTTTGCAATAACATTGAAGCCACGTACGTCGCTGCCAATCCCGTTCAACATGCTTGTACAAAGCACGTAGCTAGAGACGACCGCTTTGTCCACGAACAAGTGCAGTACCGTGATCTCGTCATTAAGTTTATTCCTACTACCAAACAACCTGTTGAAGACAGTTACAGTCCACGTTCTAGTCCTGCCTTTATGGTAATAAACCATACCGAGCAAGTGCGAGGTAAAGCATGAATGGTTATAGACTATCTTCAGCTTAACAAAGCTACCAAAGATGATGGCTATAAGATTCCTACTACCAGACAACCGGTTGACGTGTTCACAAAAAATCTCACCCTTTGCTCCTCCATCGCTCAACGATCCAACCTCATCTCCATGCCGAGCATGATTTTTTGGGGGAGTGACAATGAGGACATTATTGTAGTTTCCTTCCCAAGGTTCATATGACTAAATCAACCCAACTCTTCGTTAGGAACAACTTTTATGGTGATTACATCAATCTTGTATGTGTGTATATATCTCTAGTTTTTTTTATAGGCAAAATATCGATTTATGGCCCCAACTATGAGTTATCTTTCTGTTTTGTCAATAACGTCATCGGCTTTTATTTTTATTTTGATTTTGACCAATCTTAAATTTTATCGCGCGTAAGTCAAACATATCTTAATAGACAATTTTCATTTATCGACTAAAAAGATTTAAAAAATAGGAAATAATATTGAAACCTCTCGTATGTTTTTTTTTTAATTTTGATGGACAAATAAGTGAATCGGAAGCCAAAGTTGGACGATAGTTGCTGATGCTGTCCAAAAATACGCAAAATCGATGAAGTTCGGATGATGTTCTATTATGGGGCTGCTACTACGAGTAAAGTGGATTATGAGGCGAATGAATGAGTAGTTGAAACTCCACTATTATAAGACACGTGTCAGACTATATTAAGGCCTTGTTTAGCTTTCGCTAAAAAAAATTCAAGATTGGCTAAAATTACAATAAAAACAAAAGTTGGCGACAAAATTATATAACATTTAGGCTAATAACAAAACAGAAATTTGCTCAAAGTTAAGGTCATATTTTGCCTTTTTAAAAAGACATTAGATTGAAATTGAACAATAGAAGGTCCGACACATTCATCACTTCTTACGTTTCAAAGAAAAATCAGGTTTCTTTAACGCATGTTTCTTTTATAAGGTAGATATTGTGTTTCGCCATTGCAAATCTATTAATGGTATATGTTTCTCTCCCTCATCGTGTCTAGTAAACAGGAAGGGAGAAGTCCGGTTTACGAGACGTCCAGTAAATGTACGAAATATTATTTAATTTTTTGTACATTCACGAGACGTCCCGCGAACGCGACTTTAGCCTCCTCGCTAGTAAACGCAATATAAATATTTGGCAAATTATCGATATTTGGCCTCACAAATAGACCAACTTCCTGTTTTGGCATATCGTTTAAAAAGTTTTGGATTTGGCCTTACTTCGATTTTACTTTTGGATTTGGCCTTACTCGTAACGGCCGTTACGATGGACCGACGTGTCAGTGATGGCTCTTTTGAAGGTCCGACGTGTCTTTAATTTTGTCCATCGTGTCTGTGACGTGTCTAACGTGTATTCGGACGAAATAAATCACAAAAGGGGGTTTAGGGTTAGGGTTCTTCGACAGGTTCTGATTTGGGAGAAATCGATTCTTTTGCGATTTCAGGCGGAGTGGGTTGTCATTACTCGATTCATTCCTTGTGCTTTCTCCAGGTAAGTTGATTGTGTTTGTTTTTCCTTTGTTGTGCTTCATCCCGGCGTGCTTCTGACCTGACATGTTCTTATTTGAGAGAAATCGATTCTTCTGCGATTCCAGGCGGATTGGGTTGTCATTCCTCGATTCATTCCTTGTGCTTCCTCCAGGTAAGTTGATTGTGTTTGTTTATTCCCTTATTGTGCTTCTTCCCGGCGTGGTTCTTACCTGGGTTTGTACGGGTTGATGTAAGGGATTGTTGCGCATACCTAACTGTTGTTGATCGTGGACAGGTCAGAATGAAGCGGCTTTCGTTCGACATGCATATAGGTGGTGTAGTGTCTCAGGGGAACATATTTGAGTATGTTGGCAGTAGGGTGTTGAAATATAGTAACTTAGACTGCGATCTGATGGGCTATTTCACCTTGGTAGCTTTCGCTCAAGATTCTGGTTGTAGTGTGAGGAAGATGTGGTATGGTCTTGGATATGATAGTGTGAAGGAAATTTTAAGTGACAAGGAAGTTGTAGAGATGTGCGATTTATGTCCAGATGGTTCAACTGTGAATGTTTGTTATGACGGGACTATGATAGAGAATAGATCTGACAATGAGGACACTAGTCCTAATATTTCTTTAAGTTTTTCTTACAGTGATGTGGGTAGTTCAGAGCCAGAACAGGACTTAGATATGCATGATGTAGATGTCCAAAAGAGGGTGGGTGGAGTGTATCATGAAATTGCATATGTTAGCAGTGCTGTTACTGTGGAAATAGAAGGGTCTGTTAGTAACGTACTTGAACCTGATGAAGTAGAAGAATCTTAATATGAGAAGTCAGATGAGGATATAATTCCAGACGATGATACATCCACAATAAGATACAAAAGGAAGCACTTGAAATCTCAACCGAGTATCTATGATCCACATTGTGATCATAAGCAGATAAAGTTCATACCTGGAATGTGTTTTGAGACCCCAAGCCAGATGCATAATGTTATACAGAGATATGCCATTGCTAATGGATTCAATTTACGGTGGATACGAAGTTCCAAATTGAAGCAGGAGGCTGTATGCGAATCTGGCTGTCCTTGGAGAATTTATGGATCATGGTTGAAGAAAGATGGGTCATTTGCTATAAAAACAGTCACACATGTGCTCGTAGCATGCGAAATAGGCAAGCTACTACCAAATGGTTGGCTCAACAGTTGGTGGAAGGTAATATAAGAAGGGCTGGTGCCACGGCGAAAGAAATTCAAGAGGAGGTAATGAAGAAGTACACGACCGAAGTTGGATTGATGAAGTGTTACAAGGCATGCTGGATTGCAGATGGCATGATGGTTGGTTCAGTGGATGATCACTTCAAGAAGCTCCGACTATATTTAGTTGCTCTGAAGAACAAATATCTAGGGAGTTGTTTTGAGCTGTCTTGTGATTTGACATTATCCATAGGACTACACATAGGATTTGAGGCTTTGATCAAGGGGTTCCTTCTACGGTGCAGACGTGTTGTGGGATTCGATGGAACCTTCATAAAAACTGAAGTTAGATGGATCTTATTGTCTGCTGTAGGACGTGACGGGAATGATGGCATGTACCCAATTGCATGGGCTGTGGTGGAGGGAAAAAACCAGAATTCATGGGTATGGTTCCTTGAAATACTTTTCAAACAATTGAATGTTGGAAGTGGGCATGGTTGGACTCTCACTAGCGACCAACAAAAGGTCTGTTTAGCACTCTATATTTATTCAACATTTGTAATAGTTGTTTCCAATGATGCGTTATTCTCTTTTAGGGTCTGTTGAATGCCATTAGCAGTCTTGTACCTGATGCTGAGTCAAGGAACTGTTCAAGACACATTTACCAAAATTGGAAAGTGAAGCACAGAGGTCTATTCCTCAAGAGTTGCTTCTACAAAGCCGTAAAATCTACAAACGAAGTGGACTTCCAAATAGCCATGAGGGAAATGAAGTTTGGAAGGGATGGTGTCCTCGGGTCCCTTCTTGTTGCTGAAGATTTTAACAAACAAGGTCCCCACCATTTTTGTAAGGCTTTTTTCAACACTTCTAGTAAGTGCGGTACACATATTAACAATAAGTGTGAAACATTCAACTCTTATATTGTTGCCGCTAGAAGACTACCTTTAATTGATATGCTGGAGCGCATTAGAGGTCTATTAATGGTGAGGCAAGTAGATAAGAAGAATGTTGCTGCTAAGAGAACTGATTTAGTGACACAACATGTCAGGGAAGACATAGAGAGCATGAAAGAACTTGCAGCTAGACGTGTCGTGAAACCATCCATCACTGAAAAATTTAAAGTGTCAATGCCTTTAGCCGAATCAGATAGGTTCTTAGTTGATCTAAGGGCTGGAACTTGTAGTTGTAGATTTTGGGAATTACATGGCATTCCGTGTACACATGCATTGTCTTGTATTTTGTACATGAAGAGGAGGGTAGAGGATTATATTGATCCCTGTTTCAAGATGGAAACATATCACCAAGCATACATGCATGTTCTAGAGCCACTGGAAGGCAGTAAATACTGGCCAGAGGTAGAGGGCGATCCAATTAGGCCACCTCCTTATAAGAAGTTGTCTGGAAGACCTAGGAAACAAAACAGAAAGAAAAGCAAAGAGGAGAACCCAAAGACAAGTTCAAATCAGCTGAGTAGGAAGGGCCTAAGCATGACATGTAAACTGTGTGGCAACTTTGGACACAACAGGAGAACCTGCAGAAGACAACCATCATCATCTCAACCATCTTCACAGCCAGGCAATTCGCAGACCATAGAAGCTGTAGAACCTGCAGAAGCCACACAAGCTGTAAAAGCCACAGAAGCTGCAGAAGAATCACAAAACCATCGGGATTATGGTATGAAATGACATCCCTTATTACATATTTTGAAATTCTTCAAATCAAAAAATTAAATATAGTCTGTATTATAGGTTCTGGACATCACTGGAGAGTGAAGTGTAAGTTATGTGGCAAGGAAGGGCATAACAAAAGGACTTGCATCAAGAGAAGGGGTGAAGGTGGTTCGGGTTCGAGTACAGCAGCTGAAACTGGAGAGATGATCCCTGAGCTTGGACAAAACTGAATGGATGAGATTGGGCTGAATGGATGAGATTTGGACAACCCTTATTTTGAATGAATGAGATTGGGCTGAATGTATGAGATTGGACAATAACTATGTCTGGGCTAAATGTATGAGATTAAACAACACTGATTAAAACCAATCATGGCTACATACACAATAACTATGTCTGGGCTACATATACAACAACACTTATTAAAACTAATACAACAAAGGTCATCAACTTGAAATCTCTATCTAATTTTTTCATCATCGCTTGATTTGCACGTTGTTCCAGCTGATGGGATGACTGGAACATCTTATGCTTCATCACCTCAGCCTCAAGATGCTTGATTACATCTTCCATTGCAGATTCCCTCTTCTGCATCATCTCGACCTTACTTTCTAACAACTTCTTAAGCTCAACAAGGTGCGATATTATTTCTTTTTGTCGAGGGGGTACCACTTCGTCATACCAGCTGAAAAAGCCACAATCATCATCCTGTTGAAAACAAACGCATGGACACATAAGTCAGAACACAAAAAAATTCACAGATACAAAAAAGCCACAATCATCACCTTCCACACTGGACAACGAAAGAAACGTCTCACTGGATTACTTCTACTCCAAGAAATGTACAATACAGGTCGCATCCCATGTTTACACCTCCTTTCACTAGTAATAGAGCTGGAATTTGCAGATTCCGCACATGTTTCGAAGCTCTTGCTACAACTCATAGTTATCAACCTGTATATTTAACAAAAAAATTGAAAAACAATTCGGAATCATAAACCCAATACCATACAAACATCCATTCAGAATACCCGACCCAGAAACCCATACATGATCAAGAAACAGCCTAAGGAAGGAATTGAGGAACAGGAAGGAACCAAACAACTCTAAGAAACAAAACTAAGGAAGTGATCGATGAAGAGGAACGAAAACCCAAGGCAAGAAGGAACAACCTCTAACAACTCAGGAAAGGAGGAACAACTACACTGATTAAAATCACCTGCGTACAACAACCCAAACCCTAACCCCCATTTTTATTTCTTCTTTTATTACAACCCATGTGTGCACAAAAAAAGGTAAGGTGGAAGACACGTTAGACACGCCACAGACACGATGGACAAAATTAAAGACACGTCGAACCTTCAAAAGAGCCGCCACTGACACGTCGGTCCATCGTAACGGCCATTACGAATAAGGCCAAATCCAAAAGTAAAATCGAAATAAGGCCAAATCGAAAACTTTTTAAACGATATGCCAAAACAGGAAGTTGGCCTATTTGTGAAGCCAAATATCGATAATTTCCCTGAATGTTTTAGAATAAATGACGAGTGCGTGATCAAATTTAAAAAACAATATTTTATGTTTACTAAAAGCGATTTAGTACTGAAAAAAAGTAATCCATGTTTGAGAAAAGCGACTCCCTAATCCGAACATTGAAATTCAAAAAGTAGATAATGATTATGCCAAAAACTTTTTCACGTGTGCAATAATTTAAAACTTTTCTCAAATTGTTTTCGAAATAACAATTCAATACATAATATTGCAAAAAAAATGGGCGTTATTAATTGTTGTAAGGAAATAAAAGAAGCAATGCAGAAAAACGATATAAATCAATAACCAGAAAACTTTTATTGGATAACATGAATATATATGACCTGGTCGCCGGTCAACTTTCTATGAAATGGGAAAACATTGAAACAGCGGAATTAAACCAATGAATCAAACTCAGCTTAGAAACTTAACAAGTCCGCAGGCCCCCCCGCCCCGGTCTTCCCTATAAGTAGCGAGCGACCGGCCCATTTCCCGAACCACAGCTCAGCCGATATCGGTAGTGTCCAACCCCAGCCGTCGGACTACAGAAGCAAATGGCACCCGTGGCGGTCAACGACGTCATCCCCGACGGCACCCTCGCATACTTCGACGAGCAGGAACAGCTGCAGCAGGTATCCGTCCACTCCATCGCAGCTGGCAAGAAGGTCGTCATCTTCGCCGTCCCTGGGGCCTTCACTCCTACCTGCAGGTGAATCGGCGTCCCCGTCCTTGTTTGATCAGTCTAAATTCCTTCACCCTCAGTCGTTGTTGCGAAGCTTTGTTTATAACGACGTTTAGGTCTGACCGGTGACGCTGTTTGATGATGATGCGGTGACATCAATCGAGAGAGTATCGTGATTCATTCTTGCTCCGGATCGTTTCTGGAATTGAATTTTCTCAGTATTGATTGTGTGCCTTTGGCTGGTTCTGTCCGGCGTCAAAACCTAGGAAATGCTTCCGAGACAAATCCTTAGGTGGGATGAACGTTGGGTTCAATTGGGTAATTGGGGGACGATTGGGAATGATCTGGTGCTATTTTGTGATAGAAGTCAACTGGATAGTTGGTGTGTGTGTGTGTGTGTGTCTGTGTGTGTGGTTGTGTGTTCATTGCTGAGATAGATTCTCAGCTCTCCGCCCTGTGATTGATAAAATAATGGATGCTCATCGATTGGCAAAACCTTAATACCTTTATTTTACTTTCGCTATATATTGCGACAGCCTGAAGCATGTGCCCGGGTTTATTGAGCAATCTGAGGAATTGAAGTCAAAGGGTGTGGACGAGATTCTCTGCCTCAGCGGTACTTCCCCTTTTCCCCTTCGATTGTGTTCCTTCTTTAATTTATTCTGGTGACGATGAATAAAGTGAGGGATTGTTGAAAGTTTTGACTTTGTTAAAATTAGATTAATAAAAACCCTGATAGATGAAGAGAGAAAGAATTAAGTA
The DNA here is from genome assembly GCA_029817715.1 of Melastoma dodecandrum. Lineage (NCBI taxonomy): Eukaryota > Viridiplantae > Streptophyta > Magnoliopsida > Myrtales > Melastomataceae > Melastoma > Melastoma dodecandrum. The sequence goes on along the minus strand of JARUPY010000607.1, from coordinate 6,319,466 downwards.
GTGACAACAACGGCTTATTCAATCTGAAGCATCTTCCACAAATTTTCTTTCTCATCCAGGGATTTTCCAATAATCAACATCATTCTTTATCAAAACAGAATTTCCCAGGTCTTCTTGTGGCCTCCGTCCGAGACTCTTATTTGCTGTTTACCAGAACGAATTTTCTGATATTAAAGACAACCCCGCTGATAGTTGTTTGGCTATTTCCTCTGATCTTTGAAATTCAAGTTGTTTATGTCATTGGGGGAATTGGCTTGTATGCAGTGAACGACCCTTTTGTCATGAAGGCATGGGCGAACACCTACCCAAACAACAAGCACGTCAAGTTCTTGGCCGATGGTTCGGGCAAATACACTCAGGCGCTGGGCCTGGAGCTTGACCTGAGCGAGAAGGGGCTGGGGATCCGTTCGAGGAGGTACGCACTGTTGGTGGAGGACCTCAAGGTTAAGGTCGCAAACATCGAGTCCGGTGGGGAGTTCACAATCTCTGGTGCCGACGAAATCCTCAAGGCTCTCTGAATGGGAATCTAGTGCTTCCTTGCATTAGCATTGTTGTATGACATATATATCATCTTTTGCTGTGATGGAAGATGTTATGGTGGAGTGGTGAATGTTTTGGGAAAAAAAGAGGACTGATCCAAAATAAAAAGGAGTTGGTGCGTGTGACATCTTTCTGTTTTGCTCGATACAGCCGTGCATTTGAATAGCTAAAACTGATGGGAAGAGAAACGAAGTTCATGGTCAAAGTAAGAGGTTCTTGCATTTGGCATATTCACATGAGTTTGGAATCCCCTAATGTCCGGGTCAAATATGTAAGACGGAATTGGTCTTCTATTGCCAACTTGATTGAAATATTTCAAGACTCGAAATAAATTAAATAAATAAGTATTTCAAAACAAAATCATTTAAAATTTATTGATTTTTTATGCTTTTCGATGATATTGGAAAAATGAGGCGGAAATGGAGTAAATTATGAGATAGTAAAATTCAAAAAGGTTTTGAATGTAATATATATTTGGATAGTTATTTTTTTACGAAAATTATGATGAAAAGGCTTGAAATATTATGATATGTAAATTGTTTTGAAGTGTCCCAATGGTCTCTTTTCCTCCTTTTTAATTAATTTTAATTAAAAAAGCCGCTTATGACACAGTAATATTCCTCTAATAGCCAATCCCACCTTGTTCTCTGTTTCCAAACACAGCCAAGAGTTGTTCCCATGAAAAAATTGAATATATGCATTTAAAAAAGAAAAGGGTAGGGAGATATGACAAAAGAAGCAGGAAACTTTTGGATAAAGCATGGAACTCCCCAACTGAGGGAGTATTTGAGCTAAACGAACAATTCATATCCACCCTAAACGAATGCCCTATCGATCAAATCAACAGCTTAATACGTTTTGGTTTTGGCGACCCTGTATCTTTGGTCCTTAGAATCATCCTCATTGACATGCAGTTTAAGTTCATGGGCTGCATTTGTTTTCGGAGGCTTGGTTCTGGTTATTGAGATTTGTTTGAATCGACTTTAAAGTATTCTCACTGGAGAAACAACTGACGAATTCATCCATCTAGAAATACAACTTTTGGAAATGGTAGGAAGTACGTACGCTAAACCAAACCACTTCATCCATATGCTTTGGATGAACGAGTCGGTTGTCACGAGGGCCTATCGAAGAACTCCGTATCGGCAATGCTGCTATCTACATCTGTTGTGCTGCGACTTCAAAATGTCTCCTATCTTCTGATCGGATGATCCTAAGTCTTAATGCCTTTCCCCGTCCTTGGAGCAGACGACGTTAGAACCCCCTCTGTCATCAGTTTCTGGCTGTTGGACTCCTTAAGTTGTTCAGGTTCTCGAGCCGTTCCAGGTAACTCTTCTTAATCTTTGAAGATCTGTTGTTTTAGAGAGTGAATCATCCGATTCATCCTCGGCAATCTTTCCTGTATTTTCTTCTGTATCTTTGCTTTTGGTGTCTGCGGTGCCATCTTGCCAGCCCATGAAGTCCAACAGGGTCATGGAGTTCTGCGCAGATAGCCCCGTCTCCGACTCTTCATCTGAGGTTTGGTTAGTTGGATCTCTCAGCGGTGAGGAATTCCTGGAGGATCCCGGGTCCGGCTTTTCCTGCGGAGGATTTCGGGCTACAGAGTCTGCAAATAGGACATCCTCAATTCTGGACAAGACAGTATACGCCAAGCTCTCTATTACTCTCGAATAGCTCTCCAGAATCGATTGTCCAACGTCCTGTAGTTGTCGAAACGGCGTCATGTTCACATTCATTAAAATTGTTAGGCACTTAAAAGTGGTGGAGATGGGGTAATTCCCGATTGATACCTTGTTATATTGTATCTTACTAATGTCGAGGGCAGATTGTGGGGCTCCTGGGAACCGCTGCTTGATGAGGAGAAGAATGGTCTCGGCTCTCTCTTCGAAAAGCTCCCTCTTCTCCAATCCTATGGCAGAACCCCACGGCGACTTTGCCTCCTTGCCAAGCATCTTCCTCGTCCATATTATGATCGAGGCTTCGATCCTGTCCTTTAGGTCTAGGACCTTGTGCTCAGTCGTCAAGTCGACGGACGACAGGAAGTCTTCGGGATCGAAGTACTCAACCGTTATGTACTTGTATATCAAGTCCCCCAGGCTTTCTCTTCCATTCTGCAACACTTGTAGGAGGAACATGAATCGGCCTGCAGTATTTTGTTCTTGCGACATCAATTGATTGTGCATCGTCTTAGTTACTTACCTTTGGGAGGGCTTCGATGTAGTCTTCAGGAATCTCGATTTCTGATAGTACCTGGGCATTTATAGCCATTGCTGCCTTGAGGACTTGGTTCACGCTCTCTTTCTGATGAAGCAACCATTTCCGAGAAGCTTCGGACAGACCACTTGGGGGTACTTTAACAGTCGGCAGCCACCACTTATCGTCATCCCTTTGGAGCGTCCCGTTTTCAGACTCTTCCGAGTTCCTGGACACGTACCAGAACTCATTCACGCCCCCAAAGTTATCCAGGCAGCCCTGCATGTCACACATTTGCCCATCTAAATCGTTTCTTCAGATTTCTCATTGTTCTCCGATGAATACAGGATCAGAGATGCTCACGATTAGCATGGCGTCGAGCTTCCGCAGCGCCGGGATATTCATTTGGATATCATTTCGCTGTCTCGTTACCATTATCTGAGAACTCAGAACAGCAGGAATTCGTTTGTGGTAAGTATTACCTTATCAAACGCTGTTCCATTTTACTTAGCAACGGATCAATAGATCACCTCCATGTTTGTTCCGTCCTTGGATGTTTGCTGCGATGGTACGAGCTCGACGATATGATCTGTAACGGATAGTAGCCAGTCGATTTCTTTTCTCCATCTGGTTTTTCTTTCTGGCGGCATTGGCTCTAATTTCCTTTGCTCGCCGAATATGGACGCTGCATTCGTTTTCCAAAAAATATTTTAAATCATTCCTCGTCACGGCTTCCCCATTATGCCCGGAATCAGTTCGCGAAATTACCAGCCAGATTGGTTATGGCGTTGGACAAGGCCAGGGCGGACGAGACGCCTTTTCCTCCGCCGGACATGTCCTCGCCCAACAACAACTTCCCGAATCTCTCCTTTATCATTTCCACCTCTGCAAAGATTCGACAGAAACAGATCTTAGGAAACAAGAGGGACGATGATAACACGGCACCCTCAAAGCGTCGGCACCTCAGTCGATCACCTGAAGGTGGCTGTCTTCGAGTACTCCCTCCGGCCGTGTCGTCATTGCCATCCTTACTCCTATCGAAAACCCACCCGATATCCTCCTTCTCGACGGAGAGGTCCCCAGGGGTCCTCTTAGGACAGGGCCTATCCTCGTTGTCGTGGTTGAGGTGGTTCTGGATGTGCCTCCCTGCACTGTCCAATATACGTTTGAGGTGGAAGGACCTGGATTTCTGCATGGTGCCTTCTCTTTGGAGGGCTCGAACCATTGGTAGGTATGTAGAGATTGCCCCTGTTCCTTTCTCCTCCTCTGAAAACGTTCCTCGGCTGCCTTAGTGAACGGATTCGCAATCTTAATCGTGTGTGTGGTTCAGATGGATGTGTTCATGAGCAGGAGTGGTGATTAGTGCAGAGCATTTACCATGTTCTTGGAGAAGGAGATGGGGATGATGAAGGTGGGTTGCATGTTTCTTTGTTAGGACAAAAGGTGTGGGTTTGTCCGAGGATGTCCCGTTTTTTTGTTTTTCGTTGGGTATGTGGGTGGGGGGAGGGATTTGATGAATGGTCAGGAGGTCAACATTCGGGCCTAAAATTTGGGAGGGGAAAAAGGAGGGGAACACAGCCATCTCCTAAAAAAGATTCATAAATTTTGGTAGTTTTTTACCCCTATTTACGATGGTAGTTAATATTGGAGTGACGGTGAAATGTCATGTTTTCTTGTTTTCTGGTTTCATTCATGTTTATCAGATTGATGTTGCCTCATTATCAACTTTACTCATGGCCCCGTTCTGATGACTTCCACGCGAAATCGCCGTTGCTGAAACCCCGGCCACCCATTGGAAAGGAATGTAAAGATGGCAGATGCGTCGGTAACTCAAAGGCAGCAAAGAACGGCGTGGAGTTTGCAGTTTGCACAAGGCTTCTCCAACACAATGAATCAATCGATGACCAGTGATTTGTTCAAAAGATGGAAAAGGTTGATCCACGATTGACCTCGAGGAGGAAAAAAAAAAATAGAGTAAAAGAAAGACCGGCTCGCTGTTCTAGCATGCAAAAAAGCCTGGGTCTTTGTCACGAAGGAGAAGCATCAGGCTGAATCTTCTGTTCTGATGGGGAGCTGCTGTCTGGCTTGTCCATAGCACACCCCGTTTCGAGAACCGTCCTGCCGATCCTATTCGGTGGCCAGTACCGAAAAACTGATCTTCCTATTATGTTCTTGGCAGGAAGTGGTCCCCTAGAGAGCAAGAAAGTTTTAATGACTACTTTTGGTGAAGTTAAAAATGCCGACGAGGGCTAAACCTGTGCTTACCAGACATGCGAATCGTAACTATTGTTCCGATTATCGCCCATGACAAACACCGAGTTCTCAGGTACCCGCTGCAACAAAAGACAGAAGATAGTACCATAACCATCAATCTGTCCCAACAAATTGAACCTTCGATTGGCTGCGGATACGAAAGCAATCAACCAGAGAAGCACTTACAATTGGAGTCATGTTGTATGCTGGCGGTTCAAGTATGAACTTTTCATTCCTCTCGATGCCGTTTATGAAAAGCTTGCCCCCACGAACCTGCATTAGCTCGCAATTCAGTGGTGACATTTAGTTCGCAGTAATGTACGAACAATAAAATCGGACAATCCATCAGACTCAACAGAGAAACCCCACTGCCGCATTCAATAAACAAGAAAGAATGGGGATGAGCTTGAAATCACACACATAAAAAATCTCACAGAACTTCGAACTTTGCCAGAAGTAATATCCCATATGGAAGAATTGTAGGTCTAAAACCAAGGGATAAGTAGAGGAATAGCCACACGATTCCAATGAAAAGGCATCACACCTCGACAGTATCCCCTCCTTTGGCGACAATTCTTTTGATGAAGACATCTTCGTCGGTGTATCCCACTTCCTGAAGAACTGGTGGGCTTTTGAAGATCACTATGTCATTGGCACATGGCTTTCTGAAGTAATATGTTACCTGGCGAACAAAATTACTGTTTTTAAAGAATGATCACGCTACAGCTTTCGTCACAGCAATCTGGTATATTTGTAGCCCCTTCCAAGAATTGCAGACACTCCTCGAGCTCCAGATGAGCAGAACCACTCCATCATTTAACCAAAAAGAACTCCACATAGCATTAACTTCCAGTGCACCAAAACATCTCACAAACCAAAAAACAGACTTCTACACCATTCAATTCGACCTCAAAGAGCAACATAAATATCCCATATGGGATATTCCCAAGAGTTCCACAGCCGAAAGCACATCAAGCTCCCTCCCACAAATAAGAACCAAACCAAGCATAGCCTAACTTTCCCCCCACGAATCAGCTCACAAACACAATTCAATCTCAACAAGCAACAGGAACATCCCTGATTTTCCCCGACTGATAAGTAAATCGAGCTTCTTCCAACTTTGTAATGCTCCATACCAAACACCAAATCGATGGTCAGAAACCATTTTGTTCTCACAACAGACAGTGCCGCGTACAATTTGTATACGCCGAACAGGTTAACAAAATTAGTCATTCTTCACTGCAAGCATTTTATCGTAAGAATCTAAAGCAGAAACTCCTATTGGGTTTTAGAACAGGCAGTAATCAATCACCTTCTCCGCCACGATTCGATCCCCGACGTCGAAGGTAGGGTACATAGACAGCGAGGGGATGTACCTCGGCTCCGCGATGAACGATCTAAACGCCAGCGATATCGCAATAGCTGCGAACACAGTACGTGCGTCCTCGGCCGTAACGTTGGTCCACTCAGGCAAAATCCCCCCTCCTTCCTTCCTCTCGACTTCGCCACCCGCACCATCCCCTCCCCCTCCTCCTCCCCCGCCACCTCCATCTTCCTTCTGGGAAGCAGCAGAATTGACCGGCTCGTTCGAGGGTTTAAGCGAATCGCGGGCCAAGACGAGGGCCCGTAATCGAGAATTTGCAGCTACAGTCGTCGGCTTGAAGGGCAAAGAGAGGGAGTGCCGATGGTAGGGAGAGGTGGGAGTTTGTGACGGCGTTATCGGGGGGAAGGAGTTGAGAGAAATCATCTTATCCTTCGTAATAGTCTGCAGAGTCTACGGCTTCCTAGCGGTTCTTTTGTTAAAGCCGTTGGGATAAATGTAAACGAAGCCAGTCGGGTCGCCATTATAACTGTGTCGATCGTTAGTGTTATGCGGCCACGACAGCATGGTGTGCTTTTCGTTGCGGTCTGCGCCACAACTCGTCCGTCTAGTTTAGCTGTGATATCAATGGAACTACTCGTGAACGCGGCAGCTGACTCGGGATACAGCGTCAAAGGACCACATTTGCCGAAATGTGTCGAACAGTGTAAATCATTTGTATACTGCTTGAACAGAAACAAAAACCCGAACAAGTAGCGAGTGATTATCGAGGTATGGGGGCAATGGGTAATTTACATTTTACATGGTGACAGAAGCGCCCAGTCCACTTAGGAGATGATGGAAAGAATCTAGTTCGGGCAACCTTGTGGCCGTCTGGTGTTGTCCGCGGCACTGGTACTTCTCATTGTACGCGTGCCTTCCGACCTAGCACGCGCGAGGCGGTTCGGACGACCCGAGGATTCGATCCCGCTCCCCAAGGCCCAACCGATCGACGTCACGACTCGAGCGTCAGATGCTGTGGATGGGAATTGGGTGATCCCTCCTTGGGTTCCTAACTGGGCCTGCTCGGGCCCTCGTCAACCGTCTTTGTTTTCCTAAAAGGCGGCGGGCGAAAGGCGGAGCATGATCCGAAGCAGGAACTTTCGGGAGAAATCGGGAGCAGCTCGTGTCGCCAGTCCCTCATCCAAAATAACTTCGTAAAAATGTTGTTTAACCTAGGTAAACGATTACGGAGTCGCTACCGACTTATTTTTGAAAATTGGTTTAAGTCGGAAAACCAAAATAGGATTCGGGGATCCCTAATTACTAACTCTTACATTTAAACATGCGAAAAGGTGGCGTTTGCTCCAAAAGTTTGCGTTTGGTTTACTGGTTTTGGACCCGATCCGGGCATGAGTCCGGACTCATGTCAATGTTTTACGGGCATTGGACCCGATTCGAGCTTTTTGGGCCCGAACCCATGTGTGTTGGTTTAGCAAACAACGTGCGACGATAAAATCCTCAAAGCCTAACAACATGCACCGCAACCACTGATCAAATATTTAGATCAAAAGGAGCGGGAAATGGTAGTGATCGTGGGCCTATGCACTTGGGCCCACGACCCGTTACATGTGGAAATAACAAAACATTGAGAGGCCCGCACCTCCCTCATGTACCTGAAATGACGGTTGGGGCCGCTTTATTATCTTGACGTCGTGGTTTTTACACACGCGGAGAGATCCACCCGGTCTAATACACGCAGCTTCGAGTAAATCTTCGAAACTTTGGTGTCGATCCCTCTGAATGGCGTGCTCATTGTACATGCAAAATAAGATACAAACATAAGGAAGTAAAATTGCGCACAATCTGTAAAATAATTCGTAACTTGAGATAGGTTCCTTCAATTTGAATGAGACATGAACCTGTAGATCCGAAACTTAATGAAGAACCTGCATGTAAAATTTCATGAGAATCCAATGATACAATCTCTCGAGATCAAGGACGAAATTGACTGTCCGCAAAATCGGAGCAGTTTATATTTGCGGTCTCATTCCCATCATATCGCGACCATCGAAGGTCCGATCGAGATGCAAAAAGATTTTACAGAAAGCTTATGAAACGAAGAGTATTTCTGTGAAATTTCAGCTGAATCCAATGGTTGAATAATGAGATATGCTCGTGCAAAAAATGGAAGTATTCTAGATAGCCAGTCCAGCCTGGCTGACTGGAGTCGTGGGAACAAAAATTGATATCTTTTCATCCACATGGAGAAAAAATGCGTATGATATGTCAAAATAAAGATGATTAGGCAAGGAAGATTACAAAAACGTTTGAGAAACATCCAACGGTGGGATCATTAGGCATATGGATGCAAATATAAGATGGTTCTGTGAGCTCGATCTGATTTTGGCCGAGAAGAATTCTGGAACAGAAATGGGAAACCTTGCATCCGGATGATGAAAAAAATACATATGATACGTCCAAATCACCATAGAAAAGTGAAGAACATATCTACAAAAGTTATGGACGGATGGGGACGGATGAAGGCTGATGTGGACGGATGGCCGATCCACTAGAACTTTGGAAATCTGCTTTGGGGAGTATCTTCTCCTCGTTTTGTTCGGGAGATAACACTTTTGCTTTTGCGACCGTTCATGTCAGCCCTGGTGCTTTAATTTGCGCTTTTGTTTCTTTTTACGCTTTGCTTTTGAAGACTTTGGTCTTTGCGCTGATTCTGTTTTTCTTTACTGGAACATAGGGATTTGCTCCACTTTCCTTTCTGATAATCTTTTTGGAGATGCTTTGGACTCCTTGAGAATTTGTATTTCTGGTAATATTGTTGTAGAAATTCCATCATTGGGGACAACTTAATTGGCAAGCTCGATGTTGATGGTGCCTCTTCACTTGAATCTTAAGGAAGTGTTGCCTCTATGGTCCGTTGCTTCTGGTTTCTAGCTACAGGATCTTCTTTTAACCTTGATGAGAGGTGACCCTTAGACTCTTTGGGAGTAGTGTATGTAGAAACTTCAAATTTGGCTCAGAGGGGGTTAGCAATGGTCAATGTTTTGTGTTTGGGGTAGAGAAGAATTGTTCGATCTCATCCCGGTTTGAGCATCTTTTGTCAAAGGATTCATTGTCCGCCCGTATGTCTGTATGTAAACTCTCATGGTGTTTGCACTCATCTCTCTGGATAAGTGTTTAGGAATGGGCTTGCCTTCTCTATTCTCACTCAGAAGCATTCTTATTATGAAAAATCCTCTTGATTGTATGCAAATGGGCACACGAATGCTTAAGCAATGATTAGGTTTAGGTACGCAAACCTCTTTTGAGACGTCGTACTGTGGTAGTGCTCTTGTGGAAGCTTCGCTGGGAAAGTGTTTGCACTTTCATGCCCTAGTCACGTTTTTTAAGATTAAACTCGGAATGGCTTCCAACTCTCGCTTGGGGAGATTATATAAGGTTCGGTATCTGCTGGGGATATGAGATGAATATGCCCATCTCGATGGTCGTTCTGGAAGAATGTGCTTGTATATGCCACCCTTGTTGAGGAATGCGGTGTTTGTAACCGACTCCAGCTTGGGAAATGGAGATATGTCTCCGTCTGGAGAATGATAAGAAATTTTGTTAGAGAGAAGTGTAGATGATACTCCCTTTTGGTATGGTCATCCTTGGTAACAACAAAGGCAATCTCGAAGTCTTGGTTCGAAATTTTTCCACCCGACCGTCCACGCCTTTGTTCGTAATGCAGGGTGTTCATGTACCCAATGTCTATTGTGTAAGGATGCTCATGTACCTGTAAAACAGATGGCGAGAAACAAGTAAATTCATGTGACTTGTTTATGTTAGAGTAAGAATGAAGTTTGCTCCTGTCACTACATTTGTAAGAAAAGTGAAGTAGAGTTTTGGTACTTCCCTTTTACGTGGTTTCGTCATTGCGTCTTCGTCCGATGGAATCGAAGGTTTGACGAAATGTCTACTCTGGTTTTGTATCCGTTGTACAAGGTTGCTCATGTACCTATCAAATAGATGACAAGAAAACAAGTGTATTCGTGCGACTTGACTCTTTTAGAGTAGAAATGAAATTTGCTCATATAATTTCATTTATAAGAAAGGTGAAGTAGAGATATGGTACTTCCCCTTTGTGTTTGTTTCGTCAGTGCATCTTTGTCCGATAGAATCAAAGGGTTGACGAAATGATGCTCTAGTCTAGCATCCGTTGTATAAGGGTGCTCGTCTACTCCCTCTCATGCTGCTTCGTCAGTGCGTCTTCGTCTGATGGAATCGAAGGAATGGTGAAGCCCTACTCATGCCTTTGTTTGTTGTGTAAGGTTGCTCTTGTACCTTGACACCATCTAGGTGTAATAGCATCGGAGAGCATTTGCATTGATTGTTTGCTACAGTTCTCCTCCGTCCATCTTTGTTAGGATGGTTGCACCTCCTGAGAAGGCGTGTTTGACTACGAATGGTCCTTCGTAGTTTGGAGCGAATTTTCCTCTGAGATCTTTGGCATTTGGTAGAATGTGCTTGAGAACGAGGTCCCCAGGTCTGTATCTGACTGGTTTGAGCTTCTTGTTAAAAGCTCTGGACATGCATTGTTGATAACATTGCATATGATGAGCTGCAGTGAGTCGTTTCCCGTCGATGAAGTCGACATGAGCAAGCTAATGTGTAGCCTTCTCTTCTCCCGTCATGTTTATTTGAGACGAGATCCTAAGAGTCAGTAGCTTAACCTCGGCTGGAATGACTGCTTGGGTGCCGTAGAAGAGTTCAAAGGGAGTTGCCGTAGTTGAGGTGCGCATCATCGTTCGGTAGGCAAGTAATGTGAAATGGAGCTTCTCGTGCCAATCGCGATATGTGGTTGCTATTTTTTTAAGCATCTTCTTCAAGTTTTTGTTAGCGGCTTCGACCGCGCCGTTCATTTGTGGACGGTATGGGGAAGAATGGAGATGCTTGATTCGAAACTCCGTGCAGAGAGAATCCATTTGTTTGCCGCTGAAGTTTGTACCGTTGTCGGTGACCAACAGCTCTGGAACCCCGTATCTGGTATTAATATTTGTGGGCATGAATCGTATAACGTTGTTTGCAGTGACTTCTTTGAAGGACTGTGCTTCGATCCACTTGGTGAAATAATCAATGGCGACTAGGAGGACTTGGTGTCCGTTGGATGCCTTAGGATTGATTGGTCCAATGACGTCCATGCGCCACATTGAGAATGGCCATGGTTCGAAAAGTGGGTAAAGCCTTGTTGGAGGAACATGTGTCTTATTGCTGTAGATCTGACATTTGTGGCAGGTTTTAACATATTTGATGCAATCGGCTTCCATCCTGAGCCAGTAATATCCCAGACGCATTATCTTCTGGGCAAGGGCGTACCCGTTCATGTGCGGTCCGCAAATGCCTTCATGGATTTCGAAGATGATCTCTTGAGCTTCTTATTGGGTGAGCATCGCATGAGGGTTGTCGTGAAGGATTTCTTGTAGAGGATGTCGCCATCGCGAAAGTAACTCTTTGTGATCCTCCGGATGAATTTGCGTTCTTTTCCTGTGCTGCCTTCGGGAAAATTGCCTGTCTCCAAGTAAACTCTAATGTCCACAAACTATGGCTCTGATTCCTCAGACTGACATTGCTCAATGTGCATGCAGCTTGGGTCTTCGGCGATGTTAATGCGCAGAGGTTCTATGTCCATCTCTCCGGCTAATGGGATCATTGATGCGAGGGTTGCGAGCGCATCAGCGAAATGGTTGTCTGTCCTCGGGAGATAGTTGAACTCAATGTCAGTGAATCGACGGATGAGCATCTGCAAGTAGTCCTGATATGGGATGAGTTTTGGGTCCCGTGTGCGTCAGGCTCCATTTGTCTGGGAGTTAATAAGTGCCGAATCTCCGTGGACGCCAAGAAATTGCACCCGCATGTCAAGTGCGCGTAGTAGGCCTAGAATGCATGCTTCGTATTCGGCAACGTTATTTGTACAAAGGAATGTAACTTTGGCTGCCGTTGGGAAGTATTGTCCGTCTGAGGATATCACCGCTGCTCCTATGTCTGAACCTGTTGAGTTGACAGCGCCGTCGAAGTACATTGTCCATCTTTTTTTCGGTTTCTGCCAGCAAGATGTTTTCATCTGGCAGTCTGACCTCAAGTGGTGATTTTTCAAATATTCTTATGAATATGTTTTTTTTATAGAAATACGTTTTTTAGAACTCCCATGAAAAAATCAAATTGAAAATAATTATGTTTTTTTATCTAGTTGAAAGTGAATGACATATATTGTTCAAAGTTCAAACAATTTCATTTATTTTTCAATTTTTTGTAATCTCAATCTCATTCAATCCACCGAAATATCTGACAAAAACAATAAAAGAGAAATAACGAAGTTTTTATATACTAAGTTTCCTTTTATGGTTTTATATTTCAATCTGTATCAAATTAAAAATAGGATTAGAGGTGCAAGAAGAAATGTTTGCTCAGAGTTTGATCATGGTAGTATCAAAAGGGGAAAAATGTTGGATAGTGACAATTCTAAAAAAGTTTCTAAAAAAGTCATGTGTTTTATATTATTTATTGTTTTATTTTTATATTAATTTAATGTTAATGGAAAAAACAGAAATGTATAAAGCACTCTGTGTATATTTATTGATAATTGAATTATTTTATATCTTTAGAAAGAAATCGTTATAATTTAGCTAATTTATTTAGATTAATTTACATAAGTTATTATAGATAACTATTTCGAGTTAGTTATTTAGAGTAGTAATAGTTTACTATTTTTTTATTAGTCATAAAATTCGATTAAATTAATTATATAAATAATTAAGAAGTCAACTTTTAAAAATTTTAAATGCATATATATATAATAGAAATAAATAAATAAATACGAAATTACTATAAATAAAAAATATCATTAGTATTATTAGCTCATTTTTTAGCTTTATTTCATTTTCTTACGCTATTAGCCTAATCCTATTTATTCTAACTTCAATAGGAGTTGAGAAATGATAATTGAGAATAAAAAGAAGAATAAGAAAACACAAAAGGTTTTTTATGGACTATACTGATTATACCTCTCATCCACTTCTCATTTTTAATAGGAGTTGAACTTTTTCCAATGGCAACAAAAACTTTTCGACGAATGTGGCTTTCATTTAAATGGACCTGCTTTCGGTCTATCTATCTTTCAGCAAATAAATAAAAATTATATCGATAAAAAATCCTCGTTTTTATAATTATAGTAATGAAAAAAGATTTTGTTCTCTAACGTTGGGATAGATGTCTTCAATTGCATATGCTATGATTTGGAGTTTCATTAGCCTCTCAACAATGCTTGGGGTTTAAACTCGGTTTTAATACCAGCGTTGTATAGGCCAAGTTCAAATTGTTAAGTGAAAATGCTGATATACTTTATATTTCACTTCACTTTTAACTTGTATTTAGACAGCAGACAATTCACTTTATATTTTACTTTATATAGGCTGTGAACAAAGGAGATTGTAAGTAATAAATTATACCATCCATCATGAAATAAAGTTGCTATTTTAAGTTGCGACATTTCGACGATTTTTCAAGAATTTTGGAAATTTGGACGACATTTTACCAATTATTTTTGTAGAGAATGGAGTAACAAAGCTAGCCTTTCATGACAAAACTATTGTAAATTAAATTATTTGTCATAGCATACATAACCATGTTTTTTCCACTTGTTAATTAAATGACAAATGAAAGTAACTAAAATAAATTTATCATATTTCTATTAATATGATGAAAAAATATAAAAAGTATCAAAATTAATACAAAAAAATAAATTTGTCAAAATATCGTTTGGGAAAATAAAGCATATTTTGCGTAGTGCATTAATCATATATTACAATATACCTCATTTAATATAATATTCTTTTATCTAAGTATAACATATTTATTTTTATCAGTTACATATTTATTTTTATCAGTTAAAAGTATTTTTTTTTATCTATTAATATGATTTATAAAACATTTTCTTGTGATTATATATGGAGAATCTAAATCTAATTTCTGGAGACCAACTTTATCAAATTGCGCTTATTTCATTTATTATTATTATTATTATTATTATTGTTATTGTTATTATTATTATGGGTGAGCATAGGTTCCGGGTAAAATCAGGACCCGGTCGGAACCGGCACCATAGGGTCGGAGTCAGTACATGTTCTCAAATAGACCGAGTGTGTTCTAGGTTCTAAATTTTTTAAAACAGGGAGTACCCAGTACGGTTCCAGGTTTTCACCTCGGAACCAACCTGGAGAACCTGGAACCTGACATAATATATTTTAATATATAATTTATATAATATCTTTATATAATCTTTATTCTCTATTTATATAAATAATTTTTATTTTAATTGTAAATATTTCTTATTTATATTTAGCAATTTTGCGCACAGTTATATGGTTGCTGATAAGTCTTCTACGGATACCTGAACCCACCATCCCCTTAGCCCTCTTCGCGAGGCCTTACCAGTTCGCTTGAGTTTTTTTTTATTGATTGGAGTAATGCTTGAGGTATTTTTAGATTGATTGGAGTAATGCTTGAGGTTTTTTTAGATTGATTAGATTAATGCTTAAGGTTTTTTTAAATTAATTGGAGTAATGTGGTTGATTTAACGCAAAAATGTCCCATAAGTAGGGGTGAGCAGGTTCCAGGTTTCCAGGTTCGGGACGTGGAACCTGGACTCTACCCTATAATATCCGGTTCTTAATTTTTAGAACCTAGAACCTACCTGATTAATCAAAGACCCACCCAAGAACCTACCCTACCGGTTCTGGTACAGGTTCCGGTTCTGTTTCGGTTCCGTTAGCGGCGTCGCCCTATGAGTTTTAATTCTGGTTCGGTCAACGGCGTCGCCCTATGAGCGGTTCGTGTTTCGATTCTGATTAAGACACCCAAACAGATGATCCAGAGCACCAACGCCTCAAACTACATCAAAATCAAAATCCAAACCCCACAGAATCACCCCCCGACCGGCTATGTTCAGACAAAAATGTTCTTTTAAGAAAATATTCCGATCACCCACGGCTCAACCTAACCTAACCCAGAAAGAATCATAAATAAAAATTGACAAGGCAAGGCGGGGAAGAAGGGAAAAAGTAGATTATGAGCTAACTTGCCGTAAGAAACCGTAACCCCTATAACCGTTTGATGAAGACGTTGTTGTGAAGAGGGGGACAATTGTTTGTGGTAGGGTAAAGTTTAAGTTAGGTTATTGGGTTGGGTAAGATTTAGGGTAGGTTATGGGGTTGGGTAAGATTTAGGGTAGGTTATGGGGTTGGGTTGGGTAAAATTTAGGTTTAGGTTCCAGGTTCTCCGGGTTGGTTCCGAGGGGAGAACCTGGAACCGTACTTGGTACCGCCGGTTTTGTAAAATTTAGAACCTAGAACCTACCCGATATATTCGAGAACCTGTACTGACACTGACCCTATGGTACCGGTTCCGACAGGTTCCCGGTTTTACCCAGAACCTATGCTCACCCCAACCCATAAGGACATGGAATCGAAACCGGTACCAGTACCGGCAGGGTTGGTTCTTGAGTAGTTCTTTGAGCTATAGGGTAGGTTCTAGGTTCTAGGTTCTAAAAATAAGGAACCGGCCATTACATGATAGGTTCCCGGTTCCACGTCCGGAACCTACCCAACTTAGAACCAGCTCACCCCTAATTATTATTGCCAATCTGTACGCAGAAGAAATCTTACAAAATAAAAACTAAGAAAAATTATGTCGAGAAAAGCACATTTATTTACTTATAGAATATGATGGCAAGAAAAAGATAAGGATAAAAAAATTGCAGTTTCTGTGTCTCAGCTATATAATGTAAATTAAGGTTACTACTTGCTTATTACGTAAAATAAAACACCTTAAAAGCCAAATAAAAATGAAAATTTTAGATGTTTATTAGTATATTAGAAAATAAATTTAGTAATTTAAACATAACATTGTAATATATAAAAAATAAAAAATTAGGCGGTGAAATTACCCTTCAAAGTTAACATAAAATGACTTATCCTATAATTTAATAAAGTCAGTATTCCGAGAAACCTAAAATTATACATAATTAAAAAATTATGTATTGGTCTTGTCACTACCATATAGATTGGGTGGACAAGGGAAGGCATAATCTTCCGTGCACGGAAGATACAATGATCTGGCGACTGTTTGACAGTTAGGTCGTATTTTCATAATTTCGTTATATTAAGGAAATTTGTATTTTCAAATTCATTTCATTCATAAAAGTTCATACCATAAGTTTGTTCCTTTCAGGAATGTTTATGTCGCGAGTTCACTCCTTTTAGGAAAGTTCATACCACGAGTTCGCTCCTTTTAGGAAAGCTCATACCGCGAGTTCGTTCGGAAAAGCTCGTACCCCGGTTCATTTCTTTTACGAAAGTTCCTATCCGAATTTGTTCTGTTCAGAAAAGTTAGTATATGAATTTGGTTCATACCTGAATTCGAGTTCGTTCCTTTAGGAAAGTTTGTACCCCTAGTTCATTCCGAGTTTATTCCATTCTAGAAAGTTCGTTTTATTTATGAAAGTACATACCCGAGTCTAGTATGTTTAGGAAAGTTGTATCTGAATTCGAGTTCGTTCCGTTAGGAAAGTTTGTACCCTTAGTTCATTTCGAGTCTGTTCCATTCTAGAAAGTTCGTTTCATTCATGAAAGACGTACAAGAGTCCATTCTATTTAGGAAAGTTTATATCCCTAGTACGTTCCTTTCAAGAAAGTTCATACCCGAGTTCGGTACGTTTAGGAAAGTTCGTACCCGAGTTCGAGTTCGTTCATGTGACGAAAGTTTGTATACCCAATTCGTTCCTTTCATGAAAGTCCGTATCCAAGCTCATTCCATTCAGAAAAGCTCATATTCCGGTTCGTTCTTTTTAGGAAAATTCGTACCCGAGTTCATTCCGTTCAGGAAGTCATACCCCAAGTTCGTTCTTTTCAAGAAAGTTCGTACCCCACCTTCATTCCGTTCAAGGAAGTTCGCACTCGATTTTGTTCCGTTGAGGAAAATTCATACCCCGACTTCGTTCATTTTAGGAAAATTCATACCCGAGTTCGTTCCGTTCAAGAAAGTTCGTACTCCTAATTCGTTCATTTCAGGAAATTTCGTACCCGAATTCGTATCGTACAAGAAAGTTAATACTCCCAATTGGTTGCTTTTAACAAAGTTTGTACGGAATTTGTTCCGTTTAGAAAAGTTCGTATTCCCAATTTATTCATTTCAAGAAAGTTCATATATGAGCTCAATCGGTTCAAAAAAGTACGTACCCGAACTCATTCCGTTAAGGAAAATTGTACTCGAGCTCATTTCGTTCAGAAAAGTTTATACCTGAGTTCGAGTTCGTTCTTTTCTGAAAGGTCCATACCTTAGTTCATTCCATTCCAGAATGTTCGTATCCCGAGTTGCCTCCGTTCAGGAAAGTTTGTCCTCGAGTTCGTTTCGTTTAGGAAAGTTTATACTATCAGTTTGTTAATTTAAGGAAAGTTAGTATCCGAGTTCGTTCCATCGAGGAAAGTTCATACCCCCAGTTTGTTTATTTCAAGAAACTTCGTATCCGAGTACATTCTGCTCTAGAAAATTCGTACCCCCAATTAGTTCCATTTAGGGAAATTCGCACTCGAGTTCGTTTCGTTCAGGAAAGTTCGTACTCCCAGTTCGTTCCTTTCAGGAAAGTTCATATATGACTTTTCGTCAAGATAGTTCGCATCCGAGTTCACCCCAATTCATTCCTTTAAGGAAAGTTCTTTCCTGAGTTTGTTTTATTCAGGAAAGTTCACTAGTTCGCTCCGTTCAAGAAAGTTCGTACCCCTAATTCGTTCCGTTTAAGAAAGTTCGTATGACAAGTTGTTTCGTTCAGTAAAGTTCGTACAAGTTCGTTCCGTTTAAGAATTCTATTTAGGAAAGTTCGTACCACAAGTTCGTCTTCTTCGGAAAAATTCGTATCACAAGTTTGTTCCTTCGGGAAAGTTTGTAACGGTTGACTGCTAATAATTTCATAGTTAGTCGGCCGTTAGTTTCCTAAACTGAACGAATTTGGGGTACGAGGATACGAACTTTCCTAGTTCGTACCGGTCGTCCGCTAATTTTTTGGCGGTCGACCGAGCGGTCCCCGAGTATTATTTAAATGAACACTACAAGATCTCTTTTTATGAATGCTAAAATAGTCACGAAATTATAAACTATTAGTGGTTAATCACTTTAATTACCTAATTAGAACTTGTCATTGTAGGCATTCTGGTTAAAAGTTTAATGACAAAAATGCTATTTTTATTTCACAAAAAGTGTATCTTTTTCATATGATATTTTTTTATGACTTCCTTAGTTTAGTCACCTTATATATGTATAGCATAAAACAACTAATATATTTAACATTTTTCAATTATTTGGAATTGTCACACAAAATAAATATTTATACAACATATTTAAATTGATTTTTAAATTTTATAATTATAATTGTTTTATCTGTCGTTAATCTAATGGTACAAAGATGAATGGTAGTTAAAAATAAAAAATAAAGTTTCGCATAACAAAATATAAAAGAGAAAATAAAAATTAACAATAGAATTAATATGAAATACATAATCGAATTTCCACTATTAAGAGAAATCGTGGAGAAAGAATTTAGGTGAGTTCGTCTTGTATCAAACAATTCCGTGGATTAGTGTGTGTAGTATGTTTCGATATTCTTCTTTTATAATTATTGTTTTATAATTATTATTAGTTCTAGGATTTCTTATAGTTGGAGGTTTCCTCGATTTTTGTTTTGTATTTTATGTCGGTGTATTAACCTCAAGCACTTATTAGAGTATCGAAACTAGATTTAGTTCGATTAAATGAGATTTTGAATTCGATTCCATCATTAGATTAATTTCTTTTATTCTTCTAGAAAAACTCTTTGTTAAGAAGATACATTAGTTATTTGGAATGATAATTTTTTTTTTCCAAACAATCGAATCTTATTATTTTAGAATCCTTTGTCAACCTATTATAATATAATACAAATGGAGCAACTCCTCGGCATTTGGACAAATTGTCACAACGTGCTTATGAATCACTTCAGCTTAGTTTTCATTAATTATCTTCCTCAAAGATAAAAGATAAAAACAAATTGAAAGAGTAAAATATGATTGATTATCATGGCGTGACACCCCTCGCGCCGTTCCTTCCGACACGGACGCTCGCTTAGGTCCGTATTCGAGTATGAATTTTACCATATGACCGCGATCAACCTCTTAGGGAAATTAATAAAACTCACATACAAATAGGGTGAAAATTTGCCTTGAGGGTTTCGGCCCTAATCATCCAATGGGCCAAGGCCCATACCCAGCTGGCGTAAGCGAAGGCCCGACACGTGCGGGGCATGCACCGCCCTCCCAGTCCCACCCACAGGTTGTGCATCTTCTTCTTCTTCTTTTTCTTTTCTGTTTCTTTTATGTTGCTTCTTCTTCTTCTTCCTCTTCCGTTTTGACCATCATCTGCAACAACTCCACGTCCTCCTTTTTCCCCCTTCCCTGACATTTTCTGTTCGCATTCACGCAATTTCCCCCCTCTTTCTCCACCTCCACACGCAAACTCCCTCGGAAGCTTCCAGATTCAGCTCCGCCCCTCCCCCCCCCCCCCTCCGCTCCTCTCCGGCGCGGCTTGCCTGGAGGGGGAATTCATGAGACTTTCCCCGCCTTAAATGGGAACAATTCCCCTCCCCCTTCTCTCTCTGCTCCCTTCTCGCTCCATCCTCTTCTTCTTCTTCTTCTGTTTCTACACCCTTTGCTCTGTCCTTCCGTCCCTCGCGTCCGGCGAGGGGGTCCGATTGTCGTCATCTGTCGATTTAGAAGCCCTTGGGTTTCACGGAGACTACTCCCCGCCCTCGCCACCTCCCCCTGTGCTCCCCCCTCGCCCCCCTTCTCTCACCTGTGATGATCTCAGTGGGGTTGGCTCCCTCGACACCTCGTGCCGGGTTAATTCGAGCTTAAGTTTCGCGGAGGATGTTTATGTAGAGGGGTTGGGTAGCTTGAATTTGTTGCCTGGGGTCAACGTTAGTTGTCCTAGGAGGGGTTGCTTCATTTTGGTGAATATCAGCGGGGATTTTAGCTTGGGGGAGAATGCTGTGGTTAGCACGGGAACCTTGCACGTTGTGGCTAGGAACGGGAGGTTAGGGAGTGGCTCGGTGGTGAATGTTGTGGGGTTAGCGGGGGAGCCGCCCTCTCAGACGAGCGGGACGCCACAGGGGATTCAGGGTGCTGGCGGAGGGCATGGTGGTAGAGGTGCCAATTGTGTGGCCGAGAATGGGAAGTTGCCGGATGATGTGTGGGGTGGAGATGCTTATTCCTGGTCATCATTGGATGAACCATTTAGTTATGGGAGTAAAGGGGGCACCACTAGTAAAGAAGAGGATTTTGGGGGCGGAGGTGGCGGAAGGATCAAGTTTGAGATCGATAATGAGTTGGAGGTTTCGGGAAGTCTTATAGCTGATGGTGATGTTGGCGGCGCAAAGGGAGGAGGTGGCAGTGGTGGAAGCATTTACATAGTTGCTCATAGAATGTAAGAGCTTCTTCGGTAGAGTTTTTGTCTGAACTTTTCTGAACTTTTCTGGCGGTCGTGGCATGATTTTTTATGTCTATATTTTAAATATTGGAGTCAATCCATGTCTTTTGGAGTAGTCAAAAAGTAATTGGAAAATATTAATTGACTCTTGTCAATAATACTCTTAACGGTTGTGGTCTCTCATAATGATGGACTTCCTATGAAGATGATCATTAGTCAAAGATAGAGTTGCTCTTGTTGTTTGTCACATATTTGAATGTAAAAGTAACCTATTCCGGAGAGTAGCATTAGCATAGTACCATAACCTCCTTAGTAGCCAAACTGAACCAGACCACTCAACATAGGAGTACATCTGCTAATAATTTCTACCGGTGGTTTTGAGGGGTTTGGAATTAGTTGAACGTTTTGGGAACTTCTCTATTTTGGGAAGTTTTCAGCTTGATATTATAGCAAATCTATTCTGTATCATCTATCTCTATGGAATCTTTATTGTTGTCAATTTTTTTCCGTAGAGAAGTTGTAAATAGATGAGCAATATCGGACTGCATTTCCAGGTTTATCTGACATCTGATTCTTCTTGTTGAAAGTGCTGCCAAATTTCTTTCATCTGGCTGCGTGCTTTCAACTTCTGGTGTCAATAACACATAAGGCATTACTGGATATGCAGGACAGGGAATGGGATAATGAGTGCTTCAGGAGGCTCTGGTTTTGGTGGTGGAGGTGGCGGTAGAATATCTGTTAACGTCTTCAGCAGGCATGATGATACGGAATACTTTGTTCATGGTGAGAGAATGACTCCCCTGGAAGATTGTTGCTCTATATCCAGAGGTTAAAGTGTGCTTCGTGGTCATTGAATGCACTTATCCTCTTTCAGGGGGGAGGAGTCTGGGCTGCCCGGATAATGCCGGTGCGGCTGGGACCTACTATGATGCTGTGCCTCGAAGTCTTACTGTTGATAACCACAACCGAACAACAGTTACAGACACGCTTCTGCTTGAGTTTCCAAAGCAACCGCTCTGGACTAATGTTTATATTCAGAACCATGCAAAGGCTTGTGTCCCTTTATATTGGGGCCGTGTTCAGGTACCAGTTTTAGGGGCATTGCTCCTGGGACATCAGACTGTCTACTCCCTTAAGAAAGCTTTCAAGTTCCAGTCTGGGTCATAGTTTTGCATGGACTTTTAGTTAATGATTTCATAGATGAGTTTTATACTAAGTGTGGACTAATCGACTTCCCGGAGGATGCTTCTTTTCTATTTGCTGCATATAGCGACCATTTTATTCATCTATACGTGGGGGAATAGAATTTAATATTTATTTTCAAGTTTAAGTCTGATGTATCATGTAACTTTTTAATATTTTCTTCTTGTTGATTTTTGACAAGTTTTCATGTCCACCTGTCCTCAGAAAATGCACATGTATGAGCTCAAATTCTCATTTGAGTTTGCTTTATGAAAGCTACATTGAGATAGGTAAAAGTTTTAGTTTCAAAACACGACTCTAGAACATTCCTTGTGCAGGTTCGTGGACAACTTCGAATGACGACTGGAGCTATTTTGAGCTTTGGCTTGGCGCATTTTGCCTCATCAGAGTTTGAGCTACTGGCGGAAGAGCTCTTGATGAGCGATTCTGTTATTAAGGTAAGTGCCTGGTTTATAATAAACTTCTCATGGAGTTCTTTCTATAATGGGAATGTAGTGATAGTGTCTGTACTGAAAAATTGGATTCCTTTTTCTGCTTATGTATTAGGGTGGTTCATCTAATGTTGTTGGTGTCCTGTGACTGTCAGCAGTGCATGACTACTGAAAATTGCAAGGAATTAAAGAGTTTGAAGATAAGGCTAGCATTCTTTAGGAAAAGAATCACTCGTTGAAAAATCTCTGGGAATATTAATTCGGAAATGGTGGTGGTTTAATCCAAAATAAGGGTCGAGACTCCTTAAACTTGTGGAATCGCTTAGAATATAATTTGATTTATTGTTTACTCTGACTCCCCTTGATGTCCATAGGCTATTGTGGAGATGATATCTTTATCGTTGTTGAATATTCTACTCTCTTTTTTTTCTTTTTTGGCAAAATATACGTTTATGGCCTCAACTCTGAGTCAACTTTCTGTTTTGTCATTAACTTAGTTTGTTATATAATTTTGTCACCAACTTTTATTTTTATTTTTATTTTGGCCAATCATGAATTTCTTTTAGCGAAAGCCAAACAAGGCCTTAATACAGTCTGACCCGTGTCTTATAATAGTTGAGTTTCGTCCTCTCTTTCGTTCGTCACATAATCTACTTTATCCGTAGTAGTCACCCCCTAATAAAACATAATCCGACCTTCATCGATTTTTCATATTTTTTGACAACATCAGCAACTATCGTTAACTTCTGCTTGTAATTCACTTGATTTGTCCATCAAAATTTTATAAAAAAAATACAAATGAAAAGTTTCAATATTATTTCCTATTTTTTGAAATTTTTTTTCCTTTTTAGTGGATAAATGAAAATTGTCTATTAAGGTCTGTTTGGCTTACGCACGATAAAATTTAAGATTGGCCAAAATCAAAATAAAAACAAAAGTTGGGGACAAAATTATGTAACAAACTAAGTTAATGACAAAACAGAAAGTTGACTCAAACTTGAGGCCATAAATTGATATTTTGCCTTCTTTTTTAAAACTTTTCTGTTAGAATCTTGAACTTCTTTTTTCTTTCACTACTAGAAAATTACTGGTTTCCTTTCTTTTATTCTGGTCACTTTTCCCGATGTATGTTTGGTGCTGTTGTATTAACGTATTTTTATTTTTTATACCATAGATATATGGTGCTCTTCGGATGGCAGTTAAGATGCACTTGATGTGGAACTCAAAAATGCTCATAAATGGTGGCCATGATACAATCCTGGCAACATCACTACTCGAAGCCAGTAATCTTTTAGTTCTTAGGGTAATCTCATCTTAGTTTTTATTCCTGCAGTAAATTTGGGCTTAATTCAATTATCCATTGTATTCACCATCTACCTTTCTGTATTGGCAGGAATCATCTGTAATACATTCTAATGCAAATCTTGGAGTACATGGTCAAGGATTCCTTAATCTATCTGGACCAGGAGATTTGATTGAGGCCCAACGTCTGGTCATCTCATTATTTTTTAGCATCAGTGTAAGATAGAATACTTTTAATTTTTCTGTTGTGTAAATGTTCTGTGGCATGAAGGAAAATCTTTATAAAGTATTTTGATTCATTATCTCTTTCTTTATCTTTTATTTTCATCTCAAAATTCATTGGCTTCTTCAAATGCTTTAATTTGTCCTCATGAGGTGTAGGTCACTGGTATATCAATACATATATCATGTGTATGTTTATGTTTATTGAATGTTTTCCAAGTTGAACTATGTGCTGTTGGACTCTTTAGGGCATTTTGGACTTATAGTGAGCAAATTTTGAATATCTTAAAGAGTTAGCTATATGGCTGTAGGCGGTTTGGTAGTTCGTATCAAACAAAATCAGCTTCTGGAAAATGGTCTCTTGGGTGTTTTTTTTGTTTTCAAATTCAAATAACAAAATTGATTTCAGTGAATGAAAAATTCGCGAATGCATCACCAGTGGCAATTATTCACATTTCCATGTATGTGAAACAAACGTCCAAAGTTTTCCCACTATTGTCGCTATGATTTTCTATTATGCCTCATAAAGTGATTATGCTCTTCCATTTACTCTAGAATTGATTGACTGTCTTGATATTATGAAGGTTGGTCCAGGATCCTTGTTGCGGGGCCCTTTAGAAAGTGCTGATGACGGTGACTTGTGAGTTCCTAAACCTTCACATTTTGTGTTTAGATATTGCTTGTCTTGGGGATTATTAGATATAAGAATGGTTGGAACACAAAACTTTCATTTTGCAGAACGCCACGACTGTACTGTGATCTTGAAGATTGTCCGAGGGAATTACTGCACCCTCCAGAAGACTGCAACGTCAATTCCTCATTGCCCTTCACTCTTCAGGTCTTTTTGCTTGACTTAAGCCCAGTGATTAAAGAAGCTTTTTAAAAACTTCTGGAAAGGGCTGTACAAACATTACAGTGGATGAATGACTGCACATTCTGTTGCAGGTGTGCCGAGTTGAGGATATAATTGTCGAAGGAATAGTGACGGGGTCAGTCGTTCACTTTCACTGGGTCAGAACTGTTGCTGTGCACTCTACTGGAACAGTTACTGCATCTGGGCTAGGTAAATTTTATCTGACAGGATATTTTGTTTGTTTATTTATCATGCTAGATTCTCCAAAGTAGAATAATAATTCGGCTGAGAATATATTTAATTTTATCGCAATCTGCCATATCTTCTTTGTGCTGGATAGTCTCACAAGCAGATTCTTTTTTACCTGTCAGGTTGCACTGGAGGAGTGGGCCGGGGAAGTGTTCTTGAGAATGGTCCAGGCAGTGGTGGTGGGCATGGCGGAAAAGGGGGAGATGGATATTATAATGGCAGTCTTGTTGTTGGTGGCTCCACATATGGCAATCCTCAACTTCCATGTGAGCTTGGAAGTGGTAGCGGGAATGGTAGTGCCGATGGTGTAACAACTGGGGGTGGTATTATAGGCAAGTTCTTTTCACTCTGCCTCCCCTATGTTCTTTATCGGAATTTTTCTAGTCTAATTTATGGCCCATGGGTTTTTCTCTTTCCAGTGATGATACAACTGTCTTGACATATCGTAATTTCCTTTTACAGTAATGGGGTCCTTTGAGCACTCGCTTACAAGTCTGTCTATTGATGGTTCCATACAAGCTGATGGGAGAAGTTTTGGAGAAAATACAAGGAGACACCCTAGGTCAACTTGGAATGTGGGACCCGGCGGTGGATCTGGTGGAACGATTCTTGTGTTTCTCCGTGCCTTGTCCCTTAGTAATTATTCTGTTGTCTCTGCTACGGGAGGGCACGGAAGTCCTAATGGTGGTGGTGGTGGCGGCGGTGGAAGGATTCACTTCCACTGGTACAGTATTCCCATTGGTGATGAGTATTCACCCTTAGCCAAAGTGAATGGCAGCATCTTATCCAGGTTGGTGTACTCCCTTTTATGCAAATGCTTCATATACCATCATATAATGTGTGCATATACTGTGAAAGATTATAATATCATCAACTATTACAGGTTCTTTTGTAAACCCTATAAGTTGACTTATCCCTATCTTTCCATGCTTTGCACTTTATTTTGGTGTTCTAATAACTTCAAAAAGATGTTTAGGGGAAAAACAGCTCACTTGTTTTTTATCCCATGTTTTTCCTCTATTTTTTGCATTTGTGAGTATGTTGGCTCACATGTTGAAGTCCACAGGTACTGATGATTTGTCCACCAGAATGTCTGACGTCATAGTTCTTTCTAAGTATTCTAAATTTACTGATCCGGTCTATCTAATGTCGAGGCTGCTTTCACACCTTAATTTGTAATGCTCGTTCTTGTCATTTTTGTACCAATGCAGTTACCAAGGTAGTCTGCTGCATTAACTTTAACAGTGTTCCACAGATTCATGAAATGAAGAGAATTTTTGTTTTTAATTAGAATATAATGCACGTTTTCACCTTTTTTTTTTTGCTTGACTTTGTTTTGCTCATTGTCATTGTTTTTTTCATGCCTGATTTATTTTAATTCTTCCTCGTTTTTTAATTTTAAGGGTTTTGGGGACCGGGATGCCAATTATCCTTGGCAGATCGTTCAATGGTTTCATGAACATTTGATTCTTCTTATTTTGACTAATCCCCTGTTCATAATTGCAGTGGAGGATTTGGCAGAGGTGAGGGCCGCCCTGGAGGGAATGGCACTGTGACTGGAAAGGCATGCCCCAATGGCCTATATGGGATCTTTTGTGAGGTTTGTCCCACTACCATTTATGTGTTGTCTGACAAAGTGAGCAAGGTCCTCATATATCCTACTCAATCGCGCTCAAGTAATTGAGGTCCCTTATAATGATGAGAGATTGTGCGGTGATTCACCTCTTTTTTTTTTGCTAATCAGTTCAGTGATTGAAGGTGTTGCATGGGGTTTGGTATTTCTTAGCAGAGGAAATAAATATTTTATATGCATAGTTGGAATGGAATAGTTTTAAGGGTTTTGACGCGAGGATTGCCCCTTCTTGTTACTACTGTGATGTGGTCTTCATAATTTTTCTTTGTAGTTGCCATTTATGTAACATCTTAAAGACAAACTAAGCATGATCCTCAGACATCTGACTCAGTTGCACGCTAATAATTATTGTTGTCCCTTACAATGCTAACAGATTGTGCAGTGATTGATATTTTTTTTTTCAAAAAATTAGTTCGGTGATTGAGGTAATGATAAGGGAATGCATAGGGTTCAGTATTTATTAGCCAAGGAAAAAAAAATGCTCTATACATTGTTGAGTGGAACAGTTTTGAATGTTTGGGATTGTACCTTCCTGTTACTACTGTTCTGGGGTCATCATAATTGTTGCTGTAGTTGCATTACATGTATTTAAGACTTTCAGATTGTGAATTTACTCTTAATGTAAATCTTTTTAACAGGACCAATGTGCATCCATCTGTTCGAGTTTTCTTGTGAATATGTGTGGCTCTAATGCTTTTTATTGCATTGGCTTATGATGCAATTCCAGGAATGCCCTCTAGGCACTTACAAGAATGTCAGTGGATCTGACAGAGCCCTTTGTCAGAGTTGTCCAATTAACGAGCTTCCCCGCCGCGCAAGATACATCACTGTCCGAGGTTGCTGTTCATCAGTTCGAGATTATATTTAAGGTTTATATTTATGGGGTGGTTTATCTGAGATATTTGCTTGATTTTTATTGGGTTGTCTGCATCAGGTGGTGTGACAGAAACACCCTGTCCATATAAATGCATATCTGAGAGATTCCACTTGCCTAACTGTTATACTGCATTTGAAGAGCTCGTCTACACTTTTGGGGGACCATGGTTGTTTGGATTTATTCTTCTGGCTGTCCTTGTCCTGCTAGCTGTTGTACTCAGTGTTGCACGGATGAAATATGTTGGTGGGGATGAACTACCGTCTCTTGTACCTGCTCGACGCAGCTCTCGCATAGATCATTCCTTCCCTTTTCTAGAGTCACTTAACGAGGTCTGGACACTTTCCTGGTTTGGTTGCCTCTTTGGCTGTCGTATTATTCTTCAATCCTCTATTATCTTTTTTTTAATAAGTAATCCTCTATATCTGCTTTTACATAAAATGGATTTTTCATTCAGGTTCTGGAAACAAATAGAATTGAGGAATCCCAATCTCATGTGCATAGGATGCATTTCATGGGGCCAAATACATTTAGTGAACCCTGGCATCTTCCGCACTCTCCCCCAGAGCAGATCTGTGACATCGTGTATGCAGTGTCCATGCTATTCTTCCGATTGTCCTTTTCCTTGTTGTATACCATTATTTAATTAGTCTGGAGAGAGCTATGGCAGTGATTTATTTGAATGAAAACTGAGTTACTTTAGTTGATGCTTAATTTGGCTTTGCAGGTTTGAGGATGCTTTTAATAGATTTGTTGACGAGATCAATCATTTAGCTGCATACCAGTGGTGGGAAGGCTCAGTCTATCTGATTCTCTCTCTTGTTGCTTATCCACTGGCCTGGTCATGGCTTCAGCGTTGTCGCAAGAGGAAACTGCAGCAACTACGTGAATTTGTTCGGTCCGAGTATGACCACGCATGCTTACGTTCTTGTCGGTCGCGAGCTCTTTACGAAGGACTCAAGGTCAGATTTGTTATCTTATTTAATACCAAGTTGTATTCTCATGGGTATGTAAAATATAGTAATTGCATCTTCTTATGTCAGTAGGGCTCTTTCACCTACAAGCCTTGTTCAGTTCTCTCAGTTTTTTTACTTCATTTGCAGTTTTGATACGTTAATTAATTAATGTCCAGCCCAAGTTAGATATTGTAACATTACTTTACCGAAGAGGGATTGAGGAGTGGGTAGATGACCCAAAAAGATGAGTAGGCAAACAATTTGATGTGTAAAGAGCACATGGACAACGGTGTTCATAGAAATCGATGTCATTGAGCAGGACATTAGGCTTGAGTGTTAGCTAGTGATTCGTATGTTGAAAATGTGAAATTATGGAAGGTGAAAAATGGTTGAATTGGTAGCACTTCTATTTGGCTTTCTTTAACCTGTTTGCAATGTCAGTATCTGGAATCACTGAATGGTTAAGCACCGTGCTGTATATATTTTGCTAAGGAACGTGTATGGTGACTGATTGATATTTGCCTCTGGAAGGGGGTTCTGTTTCTAGTTTTTGCCATCATGTAGTGAGCCTTGGCATTGTGCTTGCTATGTTTATGGTCCGGTGGCAGAGAATTTCTTCAGTTGTATTTTTTTTCCCAACTCAGCAGAATCATTTATCTTGGTCCAGGTGGCAGCGACTTCTGATTTGATGCTTGGATATGTGGATTTTTTCCTTGGTGGTGACGAAAAGAGACCTGATCTTCCGCCCCGTCTTCATCAGAGATTTCCCATGTCCTTGATGTTTGGAGGAGATGGAAGTTATATGGCTCCTTTCTGTCTTCACAACGATAACATCCTCACTAGCCTAATGAGTCAGGTTAGGTCGATGGCTCCTCTAAAATACAATATATTTTTTGTATGTTTAAGATCGGGACACTGATAGCTTTCGTGGTGCGATTCATAGGCTGTCCCTCCGACAATATGGTATCGGTTGGTTTCCGGTTTAAATGCTCAGCTGCGCTTGGTATACCGTGGTCAGCTAAGAATCACAATGGGCAGAGTTGTTAGCTGGCTTCAAACTCATGCAAACCCTACATTGAGTGCATACGGCGTGCATCTAGACCTGGCTTGCTTTCAGCCTACAGCTTCGGGATATTGCCAGTTTGGTATTATAGCATCTGGAAACCAAACACACCAGTCACTTGGTTCTGGCGGAGATGGGTCTCCACCCACTGACCGACACCCTGCGAGGTGGTTCTTTTTTTTCAGGGAAAATAGGAAAGGAAGATTGATCTTGTCATGCAAAATTGAACTAACTTATCTAACCGGTTTGTAGATTGGGTGGAAGTTTCCGAGAAAATGTGGGGAATGACTCCGAAGGAAAAGAAGATCTCCCTCTCCTGATACTTAAGAAGATTCATGGAAATATTCTGGATGCCAAGACTTTACGAGCTCTTAAAGAGAAGAAGTCCATTTCTCAACTCTCCTCTTTAGTTGTATATAATACCAAACCAATGGGTCATCAGGTGAGAATGATTAGTCAGTGATTTGGTATTTTTGCTTCGACTTCTAACCCCTGATTTTGATTTCTCTTTCGTGCAGGATCTTGTTGGTCTAGTTATTTCCATGTTGCTGTTAGGCGATTTTAGCTTGGTCTTACTTACTCTTCTACAGTTTTATTCTATTTCTCTGCTGGACTTCTTGTTGGTTCTGTTCATCCTTCCCCTTGCAATTCTTTATCCTTTCCCTGCCGGCATTAGTGCCTTGTTCAGTCACGGTCCTAGACGGTCAGCAGGCTTGGCTCGTGTATATGCTCTGTGGAACATAACATCCCTGACTAACGTTGTAAGTTCCTTCTAAGCTCCACGGTACTCTTGCCAGTTTTTTGGCGTGAACATTGACTATTATCTTGAAACTCTGATCTAGGTGGTTGCTTTTGTTTGTGGATTCCTTCATTACAAGGCACATTCGAGTAAAAAGCACCAGAGCTCATACTTTCAATCCTGGAATTTTAGCATGTAAATGACCTTGACCTGTTGTTTCTACCTTTGGATTTCGAGCTTGTGCTGACACATCTCTTCGGTTTGAAACAGGGATGAAAGTGAATGGTGGATGCTCCCTTCTGGTCTTGTCATGTGCAAAATCGTTCAAGCCCGTCTCATTGATTGGCACGTGGCAAATCAAGAGATTCAAGATCACTCGCTTTACAGCAATGACCCTGATGTGTTCTGGCAATAATGACACAGCTTTTCACAGGTATGTTACTAGTTACAGAAAAACAAACGCTAAGAAAGGCGCTCCAGACTGTTGTTATCTGGCCTCTCGATGTTTGTACAGATATAAATATGCTCGTCTGTCCTTTTCCCCTTTGCTCCTGGCTATCGTTTTCTTTTCTGGGGAAGTAAAGGAGAGAAGGAAGTGTGCTTGTTGTAGCTTCTGTTTTGCCGGCGGTTGTTTCTCATGTTCGGCTCACGTGTATGGAAAGAAAAGTTCCTGAGCTTGAGTCCAGGAATCTCGTTAAGAATCCTAATTCGCTGAGGATCCCTTTTCACGATGTTATTATCGTTTCGGCAACACGTCCGTTCACTACCATTTTCCTTACCCATGAAACATGCCTTCTTTGGTTGAATCGTGACGTCCATCACGCCTCGAGTTAGGATATGGGATGGATTGAGATCCGCTTGCTATTTGCCTCGCTCATCTTCGTTGGTCGCAATTGTTTGCGGGAAGTGCCGAATTGTAGAGAGTATCATTGCATGCATTTTATGGATCGAGTTATTTTGTAGCCCTCTTTTTTGGAATAGTAAATATGATCTCTCTTTTATATCGGAACTTACGATTACGTTAGCAGTAAAAGCTTTTGAAGTGGGCTATTTTTCATGTCTGGAAGCAGACAAATACATAACTAAATTGATTGTTTGATGCTATGAAGCATTTTGAGGAACGCGACAACAGAAACAGCGCGATGTTGTTTCTAATAACACGGGGATGTGTAAGAAGAGAATGAATGCCCTATATATATATATATTTTTTTTTCTTACATAAGAGCTAAGTAGCATGAATAATTTAGCTGGAGCACATTTCCCTGACAAGGTTATCGGAATCTGGCTGACCGTTGGGCAACATTTGATGAGGGAGACGCTCGTCCTCTCCCTTGTCTTCGACTACATCCTTAGCGCTAAGGAAGCTCGGCTGGTTTGTCGATGACAGCAGCCTCGCCCACATCCTGTCAGTTATCACAACCTTGTTCTGCTTTTCAGTTATCCTCTGCATGAAACACGGGAAATGTTGTCGGATACTGCCATGGAAAATCTCAATTTTTTGCCTATGATGTTACTTACGTGAAAGGGTATGTAGGAATGTCTCCCATTGACGAGGCCAATTGTGAAGCCGGTATACCCTGCCATCGCACCGTGAACAGCACTCTGAGCCAACAGCGTGCAGTACACGTTGTCAGATGCGTTGCTCGGGATGGCTCTGATCATGTAAGTAGGATCTGCGGAGGAGAAGACATAATTGTCAAAGAAAAGGAGTAATTCACAAAATGGTCGGTTGTACGGCTACTAACCTATGTATTTCAGATTTATGGTCATCTTGTTCGTCCTCGTGAAATGCTCCTACACAAAAGCATCTTCATTTACTTTGGTAATCGCTGCGACGGGAGAATCTGAAATCACTAGATATGGCCAGCGTTATCTACCTTGATCTTCTGTGATATCCAGAGTCCGATGTCGCGAAGGAGTTTGTTTCCCGATGCATCCTCTCCAGAAGAGAGCTGGCTTTCGGTCAGAAGCTCCTGACCCGCTCCTTCAGCGATCACGATCACCATGTGACCGTTCTCCTTGAGCCTCTTCTCCACGAATTCAAACAGACCCCCAGGTCCTTCGAGGTAGAATGGCGACTCGGGTATCAGGCAACAGTCCACGTCTCTGCTTGCCAGTGTGGCGTGCATCGCTATGAAACCTGGACGATGGTGACGACATTAATCGAATCGGGAAGAAAAATGAGGGTCGTATTTCGATCTCACCGCTGTATCGCCCCATCACTTTGACGACACCAATTCCGTACTCGATACTCTCAGCTTCGACATGCGCTGCATTAATCGCGCGCTGAGCTTCTTCTACCGCCGTGTCGAATCCAAAGGACTTGTCTATGACAGGAATATCGTTGTCGATTGTCTTTGGAATCCCAGCGACTGCAACCTTGAGACCTCTCCGTTTAATTTCCTAAAATAATAAAATTGAAATTTCCGTGAGCATGCTCAAAATCTCGCAATCAGACTTTCTCAATCATTAACCCACCTCAAATGTAAAGGACGCGCCCTTCTGAGTTCCATCACCACCGATAATGTAAACTTGGTTTATTCCGCGGTCGTAGATGCTGTCGACGATCTTGGCAGTGTCATGACCACCCCTTGATGTCCCAAGGATCGTCCCGCCACGTTTATGGATGTCGTTAACTACTTTCGGCGACAGAGAAATGGTGTTCCTCGAATAAAATCCTTTGTATCCGCCCTGAATTCGTCACCACCATGCATGAAATTCTTGTTACAGAATGATTTTGTTTTGGTGAAAGAAAATTTTTCTTACATCGATTCCAAGGATCTTCTTGACTCCATACATATGGTACAAGCTGCAAACGATTTCGCGGATCACCGTGTTGAGGCCGGGGCAGAGACCCCCGCATGTCACTATGCACGCATGGACCTCATCCGGCTCGAAGTACACCTGAATCCCCACAAGTAACACAACCACCACAGAGAGCATATCGATTGTTTCCAGCAAATAGGACGGATCCCTAGACATACCTTCTGACGCGGTCCGGCTCGGCGGAAATGTATACCTCTCGGGCTATTCTTGTGCGCAATAACCTGCATAAGCCACCAATTTACATGGGACGACCGGCCAAATACAGCGAAAGGCTAAAGAAGCCAAGGCAACAGTAGGCTGACCCTTTGGACCACCGTGTCGTCATCATGAACGAAATATTGTCTGCCGAGGAGAACAAATTCAGAATCAAGCTTCTATATGAGAACATAATCAAGATATCGAAGGAGCCAAAGAGACACTCACTTGACAACAGTGAACGCCGGGTGGGTCTTCAACGGGTTTGGAAAAGTCTGCAATACAAGAACAAAACAAACCACGGGTACGGCAAAAACGACTGCAAACAAGATCGGCAATGGCACGAAGGAAAGAGCTTCTCACCGGAATATCGGAGACGTAATCGGAGAAGTGGGGGACGTCCTCGAGGATGTAACCCGCGTCGCCAGTGATGACCTTCGACTTGGAGACACCGGATACCCCCATTTTTCAAGCTGAAAAAACACACCCTTGACCCTCCCTCTGTGATCCAAAATCAAGCAAAGAAAGAAAATACCAAGAGTCGATCGTGTAAGGCGTCCTTGATCACTGGAACATATTCTTAATGGAGGGCGGTTGGCAAAGGAAGTCTGGTTGACACGTGATATAACGGACGCGAAACAAGGAAGAGGGAAAAAGACTAAAGGAAAGAAAAGGAACTGGAGGCTGAAAAGGAAAGACCACAAGGCCTTTGTTTGTAGGAGAGAGAGAGAGAGAGAGCTTTTTAATTTGACACCCCCCAACAAGTTAGGACAAACACAAAATTAAAAAAAAAAACTTTATCTAATCAAATAATGAGAAAACAAGAGAGTGTGATAATTGGGTTGGGGGGGGGGGGTGTGGATGGCATATGATTGATGATGTAATTAGGAGATGGTGGGTGAGATGTCCAGTAGCGTCACCTGGGCATGCCTTTTTCCAAATTCTCATTTGGCCCTTTAATAAAATATTTTGCCCTTTTATGAATGCCAACGAGTGCGTGGAAAAGAATAGACCAACTCTTTAAAAAAAAAAAAAAAATTACATGAAGTTGTTTCCAGGCTGCAAGTGGGAGCCTGGCCTGATTATACACATCTCCCATTATAACAAGCAAATTAGTCACAACCCGTAGTAGCCCTTTGCACCCCCCCACCCCGGTTTGATGAAGGCAGAATTTTATGACGAAAACCTTTTGCATGATATAGATTTAGATATTGCTTATCCTAAATTTTTTTAAAAAAAATCGTATTGGGTAGGGAATAATTTTTTTTTTTATAGTATTTGAAGTGGTTTATTTGGGAAGGCCAAGGAGAACCATCACCCAAACAAGGATTGCATAGCCATGGAATAAACTTCTTGTGGGGGTGGTTTTATTATAATTGAGGATTGAAAGGCCATCACGAGCACTGCATGAACAATTATATATTATTACTATTACTACTATTCTTATTATTTGTTTCTTTTTGTAATAACACGAGCTCCTCGGGATTCCAGTGCTTCTTCCTCCTCCTCCTTCTCCGTGCCTCTCTCTTTTTCTCTTTCATTAATTTTTTTTATTGTTTGGGAGGGGCTGACGACCACATGAAATACTTTTACAATTTGTTCATCTTTTTTTTTTTTTATCTAATGTTTTTCTTTTAATGATTCCAACTTTACTCAACATTATGATATCTTTTCTATTCCGGTAAAATAAAATACAATTTACTTATTTTTAGGTTATAAAATATGCGGTGGTGTTTTATTTCTAAACCTTGTCATAAATTTTCATGAAATTATTATCCCCAAAACCAAAAAGTATCGTAGTGATAATTCCAATTTGATTAAACCAAAAGTTTTTTTTAGAATCTTTTCCTTCACCATTTGAATTGAATTTTAAGGGATATTTTTCCTTATTCCTCTACTCAATAGAATAAGAAAAATTAAAATAAAAAAAGATTTGAACAATGGCAACATAGACAAAGGGGGAAAAACAATCGAGGAACGTTCGATTTTAAGATGAGAGTACTTCTAATGTGGTCGTAAGTTTGTTTTTTTTTTAATTACCTTTTCTTAGCTTGTAATTAGATTTCAGGAATTTCGCGTTTAAGGGTCAAAGACAACCCCGACCAAGTCAAAGAATCTGAGAATACTTACAGACCTTGATAAGGGTTGGAAGGATGAATAGGATATCTTTTGGATGGATTTTTTTTTTCATTTTTTATTATAATGAAAGAGTCGTAGCTATATTATCTATTTATGTTTCTGCAAAATATGTCGGAGTCAAAAATACTTGAGAGCTAGGTTCAATTTTGGGATTACGACGGGTCGCTAATCTATCTAAAACATATGGATCGAGATAAAGAGTACTAATCTCAGGCATGATTCAAAATCAGAAAGCTTGAGTATAGGAAACTCGGACACGGAAAAAAAAAACAAAAGAAAATAGAGTAAAATACAATTTCAGTCTTATAAACTTGTTAAATGACTTTCTTTTCTATAAAAAGAAAAAAAATAGTCTTATTTATACTAAATTGGCGGCTAAAATTGTCGCTCCTCGTGGGAAACCGACGGAGGTTTGCCGGGTCTTGGGATCTTGCCATACTGTTGAGGATTGTGTCTGTTCGTGAAGTGAACTCCCTTTACTTGTGGGTTGGTAAAGAAACATGGGCGTCTGTAGGCTTTGTGCCTTCAAGTCGTGGGTGCTCGTTCTCAGGTTACTTGATCGTGTTCGATCCCCCTTGCTCGCTCGTCATCTTTGCTCGCCTCTTGACTTTGGGCTCGACAAAACCTGCTACTAGCTCGCTCATCATCACTTGCTCGCCTGTTGGGCGGCAGCTCACTCCCCAAGGTGCTGGTTTGCCTCTATGCATACGATTGCCTTTTCGTATGGGCATGGCATCTAGCTAGGTCTTAGCTTCTCATAGCCTTTCTCTCGGGCCTAGAATTTGGCCTTGGCAACATATTGCTCCCCTTTTTCTCGTGGGGAAATGTCTTTTCGGTTTTTCATTAAGGTTTACTGAAACGTTAATTTTTTCATTTAAACCCATTCCTTGTATGAAGGAAAAACAAGATCATTACCCTAATGTCAAAATAATCCAATTCGTCATCGCTCTCAATACCCTCAGATCAATTCTCAAAAATATATAATCTTTTAGGAAAACTGATGCTATTTAGTAACACAAGGTTGGAGATGGGATTGATTTTGGGAGGATGATGAAATCCTCTTCACCTCTTATGGTTCAAGTTACACATGATACCACAAAAGACGCTAACAACCACAACAAGGGTATGTATGCTTACTCTGGTGGGTCCCCTAACTCCCCTAGAAAAACTTCAAGAGTTACGGGTTGGTGTTTATTGTCATACATGGTCATGTACAGCCATCTTTTGGTTCATCTGTTCTAAAATCGTTCGCCTAGAATGATGCAAGCGCTTTCTCGAAGCTGTTCTATTTTCCATCGAGAAGTAGTGAGTCTATATTCGATGGGTGGTTCTTTTTTGGAATCAAAGCTAGAGATTGAGGCGTAAGTGATAACTCTATGAAAATAGAGTTACGAGAGTTTTACTTAATTAATGCTAGAATTATGCATTAAAGGCAATATTTAAGGTTAATCGTCAGCTTGTGCTTCAACTGTTTTCCTGCTAATCTTGAATATTGTCTCAGAGGATTTTGCCTTGACTGCTCCGATCGAAAAAGCAAGATCTCTCTTGTGCTTTCTTAAAGTTTGAAGAAACTTTGGGCTCTTTAGCTATTGTTTGAGCTCTATGATGGATAATTCCTTAATAGAAGGATTCATGGGGTTCAACGATCGTTCCAACATTAGTTCCTCTTTGTCGAGTATGGTGGGGCCTCCATAATGCCTTGGTTTTCATGCACCACTTCAACTTCTAATACTTCCGAAATAAAAAAAAAAACTCTCAATGGATCTTCATGATATACATGCGAGACATAATCGAAAGAACACTTATCCACAACATCTGAAAAGAAACACTCATCAGGTTCGTTCGACCATTTCATAGACTTGTAGATATTAACGTCACTTTTTGGTCATTGACCCGAATTGTCAATTCTTCCTTTTGTACATCTATCAAAGCTCGATTTATGGCTGTGAATGTTCATCCTAGGATTATTGGAATCTTCTGGTCTTCCTCAAAGTCTAGAAAAATGAATCGGCAGGAATACAAATTTGTCTATATTAACTAGCACACCTTCAATTATTCCCTTAGGACCACAGACCTATCAGCTAACTATAATGAGAATGATATGGATTTTATATCACCCAATCCTAACTCCTTATAAACAGAATAAGCCATTAGATTAATACTTGCATCAAGATCGCCTAATGCCTTACTTAAAAATATTGAACCGACGATACACGGAATTGTAAAGCTATCTGGATCCTTAAGTTTAGGGTATAATTTCTTCTGAAGGATTGCGCTACACTCTTTTGTCAACACCACTGTCTCACTCTCGCCTAATCGTCGTTTCTTCTAGAGTACGTCTTTTATAAACTTGACGTATCTAGGCAATTTGTTCAAGTGCTTCTATAGAAGGAATATTTAGTTTGAAGCTTTTTAAAAATTTTAAGGAACATACGGTGTTGAGATTCCTCATCTTATTTTTGCGCTCTTTGGGGACAAGGTAGTGTTGGACA
Source organism: Melastoma dodecandrum (assembly GCA_029817715.1). NCBI lineage: Eukaryota > Viridiplantae > Streptophyta > Magnoliopsida > Myrtales > Melastomataceae > Melastoma > Melastoma dodecandrum. The sequence goes on along the minus strand of JARUPY010000607.1, from coordinate 6,281,441 downwards.
TTGTTGGATCGTTCAGGTGCACTAAGAGAGGGTGAATTAGTGTTCGTCACTTTTTCGCCATTTCCTAGAGTATGCAAAAGCGTACCGTTTTGCCACAACACAGCGTTGCTCCGATTGTGAGATCTATTCGCTGTAGGTTTCACTTATGATTTTGATCGAATAGAGGTTTGTCAGGATATGAGAGTGATCATAATGAAACACAATAATTTTTATAGTAGTTCGGCTTTAATAGAACTAAGTAATAGTATAATATAAATCTTCACAGGTAAATAATTTCCCAATAGCAACCGAACATCTCTCAAAAGAGCAACTTGTTTTTTTTGTTCAATATCAGCAGAGGACTTTCACACAACACTTGTCTCTTCTTAGTATAAGCCTGTCTATAAACATAGTAGAGACAACCACGAAGAGTCACTTAGAATAGACAAAAGAAAAGAAGAAAGGGGGATGATTCCTCATAGAGTAAAACTCGCTTCACACATAACGAAGTCAGGGTATTCATCCTGTACACAGTTTAGACGTGCACGATTACCACAAATGCAACTCACTACACTGCACATCTAGTGCCTATGGTGGAATTTTCAACTCCGTTGGCTCCCACACAACGCGCTTTAATGTCCATCGAGGAGGTCAAGACTTATGCACAACACCCCTATGCTCAGGATGAATTCTTTTCACTCAGACGGTGTTCCCAGTTTCTTCTCTATCCTGCAGGTACGAGACTTCTGGCACGCACCCGTAAGTACATGTCTAATTGCACAATCTCTGTCGGTTCGTGGCTTTATGCGAAAAGCACAACATGAACAACTTCATGGTGATGGATTAACAACTGGTTGCTGTAATATGTACCGTAGTCACTTAGCTTTCGAAGACAATTCGCCAGCCGCTCGTTGAATGCATATGGTACAAATAATCCCTCTCAAGACGACTAAGGTAGCATACAACCCCTGCATTCTCACATGCAGTTGTGAGAGGTAGGAACCAAGCGATCACATAGCACTTTTTGTTCCTCACCCAACCACACAAACCGCACAAACACACAATTCACACAAATACCTCTAATATGTGAGCTTCATCATATGGGAAAAATCATCATGGGAGTTGTCCATGTTCATTGGGACACCAGATTGACTTGTTTCCTAAAGTATTGAATCACAATGGATCAAATTCATATGAGACGACATCTTCTCAATTATCGCCGTGCTTAAGATTGAAATAACAGCTAACTAGATTCATCTAAGCAAATAGCTCCTAATCAAAATTTTTGGCAAGTCCAAAATTGGTTCAATCAATTTAAATGCTTCGATGTTTGAATTCAATATCTTTAATTCAAAATATATTTCAATATTTGCAAAGGTTAAGCGTAGTAATACAATAACATCTTACTGTAGATCAACAACATACTTCTTAAGCTCATCATCAAAGACAAGCACAATATTACAATAATAAATTACTTGACATTAGCAACACGCTTCTCAAGCTCATCATCAAAATTAAGGTTAACGTTCTCCCCATTTATGATGATGACAAAACAAATCCTTGTAGGGAGATAATCTCCCCTTGAGAATAAGCACTTCTTAAGCCCACCAACAAAGATAAGCATAATATTACAATAATAAAATGCAGGACATTAGCAACACGCTTCTCAGGCTCATCATCAAAACCAAGATTAACAGACACTCCACTCTGTCTATTGCAGCTTCATTCTTCTCGAGCTTCTTAGTAAGGCCTGTTAATTATGCCTGAATTGATGTTAGAGCATCTTGCTGATGTACTGTAGGTGTTTACCATTTACTCATCCAAACCAAGAACGGAGTTGGCATAAATGTCTTTCTCATCAATTCCAGGTGCTCTAAACGTTCAATGTACGATTTTTCAAGAATGATCCATTAGATTGCACATTCAAATCTTTGCATGAGGATTCTGTTAACTTGTTGTAAAATGCCTCCAACTGTCTTCATCTTGGAATGTCGTGATAGGGGTACTGGATCAACATGTTCTTAAAACAGTCTCCAGGTTCCACATGATTTCATGTCATGCCGTCGGAACGCCATAATGTCATTCCTCATTTGTGATATTCTCGATGGAGGGAAATATTGGTCTAGAAAAACATCCTCCATATGCACACATGCGGTGATAGAATTCACTAGGAATGAGTTAAACTACCTCCACACTATGTCCTTCGGCAAAAATGGGAACAACTTTAACCCTACATTATTTTGTGAAACCTTATTATGCTTGAATGTATCACAAAAAACAGTCAAGAATTTGCTTAAATGTTTGTGCAAGTCCTCCATCAACGTTCCTCTAAATTGCATTGAGTTCTTGATCATATGGAGTCTTGATCTCGTAATATTGAGCTTGAATAGCTGGTGGTGTAATACAAGATTAGCGAATATGAGGTCTTTTCTTATGTAAACTCCACAATTGGTTTATTGTCCAAATTCAATGCTCCTCCATTAGCATTTATGGGGACAAGGTTGTCCCCCCCTTATTACCATCAGTCATAGCTGCCTAGTTGTACTCTTGACCTTTGTCGAAACTACCTATGGAATGCCCTCTCAATTTCAAGATTAGAATGAATCAACTCTATGCACCGGTTCCGTCGCATGCAACTAAAATAAAATGGAAAGTAAAACTTAAGCGTCGATTAATTGCTGATCTCAAGGTAAAAGTAATTTGGTCAGAAAACAAGTCTCCGATAATGACACCAAAAAAAGCGTCGTCAATGCAACGAAAATAAAATATTATTTTAACATTGTCTAAAGTACCAAGGGAAAGCAAGGGTTGTCTTCACACAGAATTGTACCGACAAAATCCTTTTAAGGTCAAGTATAAAGATACGAGAGTGATTGAATTAAAGCAATAACAAAAAGAATTGTAACAGAGCAAAAATAAATGATTTAAAGATCTAGGACATCCAACTTTCTCGCGTTCTCTATATTCGATTCCCCCTTTCTAATGTTATCTAATTATTAATTACTAAAATAGGATTCAAATATCTCCACATATTTTTCTTGAACGTACAAAGACATATTACCAAACATCAAATTCTTTACTCTATTCCTATGCAAAAAACTAGTGGTAACCCATTATGATACAATCTTGATTACCTAAGTTATTCCAATTCACACAATTTTTTCGTTTTCCCAATACATAGACTACTTAGGTTATTCAATTTGAGATCTAACCTAGACAACCCTCTCGAATCTCCCTAGATATTAGATTTATGCTAATTGGTGGCCTGTTAATTAATACGTATTCAGAATAGAACTAGATAAACAATTATAAAGATTTTGTCGCATTAAGAAAGAAGGTTCACGCACTACATTGAACTGTCGTAGGGCTAGAAAGACAATAATTAATGTGAAAAAAAAAACATTGATTCGATGCCGAACATAAACGGTAAAGGAAAACTAAAAAAAGTGAACGTCACTGGGATTGTCTTGTCGACTCCTTGTAACCCACCACCTCATAGGTGCAATCCCCTCTTTTCTTAGGAATCGTGGAAGTATATTTATATGTCCTAAAAATAACCCTAGAGAATATTAGAAAAATTATCGTGTGTCATAAACATAAAAAAAAATAAATTCTAATTTGATCTTCACTAAAGTAAGAGCAAGCAATAGTCGTTCTGCGGAGACGAGAATTATACTGACAAATCCTTTTAGTGTTGATCACGTAAATCGTTTGAGTTCAAGTAAAAGAAACGAGAGTGGTTACAAAAAGTAGGAGATAAATATCAAAGATTCAAAGATTTAGGATAATTTAAGTCCTAAAAACTTTTAAAAAATGACTCTTTTCTCTACTAAAGAAAACAAGAGTCTTATTTATGCTAAACTATTGGCTAAAATTGTCACTCTTTGAGGAAACCTGCAGAGGTTTGTCGGGTCGTGGGATTGGATCTTGCCATAACCGTTGAGTATTGTGTCTGATCAAGGAGCGAACTCCCTTTACTTGCGGATGGAGATGAGATGTGGGTGTCCGTAGGTTTCACGTCTTCCTGTCATGGGTGCTCGTTCCCGAGTTACTCGATCGTGCTCCATCCCCCTTGCTCGTTCCCGAGTTACTCGATCGTGCTCCATCCCCCTTGCTCGCTCGTCATCTTCGCTCGCCTCTTGACTTGCACTCGACAAAACACGTTGCTTGCTCGCTATCATCACTTGCTCGCCTATTGTCGGGCTACGACTCGCTCCCCAAAGGTGCTTGTTCTCCACTGTGCTTTCGGTTGCCTATTTGTATGGGCTTGACCTCTAGCCAGGTTTTCACTTCTCATAACATTTTTTTCCTGTGCCCCTTTAATATAATCTCTTTAACATTCAGATGATTTTTGTTTTATGTAGCTAAGATGAATGCTGACATATATATCTATTTATCACAGTAGCATTTATGTCCCAAGTAGCAAACAACTTTAAATTGGCTATTCGTAGCTATTCATGCCTTTTTCTTAATAATAAGAAAGAAACCACCGAATAGTTAAATTATCAGGTTGGAGTAACAAATTAATAGTGCATATTAGTTGGATAAAAGTGTATTTCGATCTTCTTACACCTCATTTCAGATAAATTAGCCCTACGAGACTATTGTAATCAAAGTATTAAATATCTTTTTCAACTGTGTAATATAAAAAAATCAAACCAAAATGGGAGAAATGGAAAAAAGCATACAATTCCCACTCAAACTATAAATTTACCTGGACACTGGACAAGGCTGAAGGATAATTGATGGAGGGAGCTCTCTGCCAAATCCCGCACTACTTTGCAATCATTTATAATATACTTAGCTGCACATTTATAATAAAACAGAGAAGACAAAGACATTCTCATCAATGACAGCCCTGATGAACTTGATGTTCGAGTCCTTGTAAAAAGTTAAATTTGCATAGAATTGTTTGGCCTTGGAGATTGACCCTGTCTCATCAAGCACACAAAAGGTTTTCCAGCTAAGCAGCTCAAACATGTCAATAAAGGTGATCAGATTTGCAGTAAATCAGTCAGTCTACCCTTTTTATAGGTAGTGACATTCCTGGCGTTCATATTTCTATGAGGCATTGAACCATAAGCAAGAATGCGATTTATCTCAACCATAGACACATATTGATTAACCTCATGCATAGAGACATTAGAATCTCTAGCAAGCTTTTGCTTTTTAGTTCCAAAGGGGATAGATTTTGGAGTACCTGGCAAGGAACACTTTCCTCAGATGCGTGAACCAACATCAGTGACATGAGAACGAGGTTTCTATGTGAGATGGACATCAGTGACTTCAATCTCATCCCCAACATTATCCTCAGTGAGGTCCTTCTCCTCAGGCAGGTTTGTCTCCTCATCTTGAGAGAAATTCTTATCACCCGAAGTATGGTGATCCTCAGGAGCAGCCACATCTCTTGTGGGTGAAGAATTCTCCTTTTCAGGGGATTCCTAAGTCTCTTTCATAGAGTCCTTAGATTTGACAACATCTAAGAGAGTCTCTTCAGCCCTTGTTTTTCCAGCCTTTACATGCTCAGCATCAATTGCTTTGGCCGAGGCGATTTTAGTGGTGGTGCTCGAGTCAGCAACCGCGACATCGATGGAAGACCCCTTTGAGGCTTTGACAGAAGCTGTCTTGGCCTTTCCAGCGATACCATTCTCATTCTTCACCGAAGCAACCATAGATTGTGCGGGTGTCTCCCCTTCAGAAGCAGGGGGTTATTCCTCAAAAAGAGAAACCTTTGAAGGAGTGTCCACAGATTTGGACCGTTTATTGGGAGTTGCCTATCTTAAGCAGACATCGTCGATTTTGATGCCATGGGTGATGATCGAAAGTTGAGATTTTCAGGGTTTTGAGAGAAAATGGGTAAGAAGAAGGAGATGTTTCGGTTTGTGAAAAATGTCGGCAAAAGAAGTGTAAAGAGGTTTTAAACTTTGGAAGTTAATTTTGAAATTTGGAAAGTGGAGAACATGAGTTTTTAGGATGGAATAAAAATTTTAATACCATTTTTGGCAATATATTATTATCTACATGGAGAAAAAAACGCATGCTTAATTTTCATGCTAGGTGTTAGGATTGCAAATTCCTAACTCACTTCGTAAATAAATAAACATCTCTTTATCGAGTGATTTGGTGAATATATCAGCAAGCGGTTGCTCAGTATTTATATAGTGAATATCAACGTTGCCACTTTGCACATTGTCACGTATTTATATGGTGTTACAACAATTGTGACTAACTGCACTACACACCTAGTGCCTAGTGGAATTTTCAGCTCCCGCAGCTCCCACGCAACCTGCTCTACTGTCCCTCTATATCAGGAGATCGGTACTTCTGTATAGTACCCCTGTGCTCGGGAGGAACTCTTTTCACTTCGGTGACATTCCCAACTCATGCTCTACTCTATAGGTACGAGACTTCTGGCGCACACTCTCAAGTGCGTGTCTAACTGCTCAAACTCCGTCGGTTCGAGACTTCCCTGCAAAAAGACACAACAAGAAGGGTTTCTTGCTGATGGGTTAGCAACAAGTTATTGTGACCAGCACAGGTATTCAATTAGCTTCCCTCAGACGATTCACCAGCCGCTCGTTGAACCCATTGAGGACACACAGTCCCTCTCACGATGATCAAGTTATCACAGAACCCTTGGCACTCCCGCACGCAGTTGCGGAAGGTAAGAACCAGGCGATCACTTAGCACCTTCCGCTCTTGTTGATCACACAACTCAGATAACTCCTCAACGCTTCACATAGGCTTTGGACAACCACACGGACCACACAAATTCGTTATCGAGTGGGTGAATGTCGTCTAGTTTTAATAGGGAATGAATAATTTGATTTGTATCATGATTACCAGATTTAATAGGGAATGAATAATTTGATTTGTATCTGATTATTATAATTTAATAATATAAATATGATAAAATCACAACAATTAAGCTGAAATAATAATTTTCTCACGTTTGAATAATTGTAGCGCAGTAATGCAGTACACTTTTACTTAGAGTAGCAACACACTTCTTAAGCGGTACAACAACACATTTTTCACGGACATGTCATCATCAAAATTAAGATCAATAAATATCACGGCTACAGGACTAATTCATGTTGGAGCCATGTAGTGTCACATTCAGACAACACAAGGAATCAAGCCAACGACGATTAGCGCCTAGTAGGATCGTTGCTTAACTTTGTTCATCGTTGGCCACGAGATATGGTAAAGTAGTAATCGGTATCAAAATTATATAACAAACTAAGTTGACATAAAATAAAAAGTTGACCTATAATTAAGATGATAAAAGTATATTTTAACTAACTTGTTTTTTAGAGAATTGGTTTTCCAATACAAAACACTTTGAAATTATTCCAAACCAGTTATTTTCTATCCTCCCATTTCTTTATACTTAAAACATAAAAGCGAAAGCCTCATTTATAAGCAAATATTTATATAATAATCTCACGTTATAAAGTGTAAAGGACATACTCGGTGAAATTACGCAATTAGGTTCCTCAGATTTGAGCAACCATCAAGACGTGTATGCCTTCGAGCAGAACAGAAATGATGCAAAACCTCCAAGACTCTCCTTGAACGTCATTCCTTGATGCAGATTCCATGTACGCGATGACATCTCTCGATCTCCTTGCCGACTTAATTCTCGATGACACCCGGCTCCGTAGGTATCAAATGTACCAGACATCCTATCATTTCCCTTGCTCTAAGCTGTACTTTGGACTTAAGTGTGATGGGTGAAATGTGCTCTCTCTCTCTCTCTATATATATAATATATATATATATATAGATGTCAGCTCTGCTTTTATGGTTTTAGTTATCCTTTCTTAAGTTGTTTCGTGACAGTCGTAGTATTGGTATCAGAGCCTTTCCTTTCTTTTCTTCGAGGGGAGTGAGAGATCTAGACTAGGAACCCTACCTGGAGAAGCACCTTGCCCACACCACCATGGATAACACTACTCATACTAGCTCTACCGTGATGAATGCTCCCATCACATTAGATTCAGGCCTTAGTATAAGAACCTCTACTTCTGACAAACTTGGTGGGTTATATGAGATAGCCCATAAGGAAGAATGGGAGGAAACAAAACTTCCTCTCCTCAATCCGTATGCCGCCTTCACCAAACCTTCCCTGAACCCCATAAGGAGTATCCGAACGTTAATAAGACATCCCTCATCTAAGGTACTCGAGTACGTCCAGGCCAGCAAATTCAGCCAACACCCCATCTGGGCCACACATAAGGAACAATTTGTGTCTCTACAACTGCCAGCTGAATTTCCTAAACAATGGATTGACAGAGGATATACTCATCTCCATTTCGGAGCTATTAGACTTGCATTAACCTACCATGGCAGGAAAGGTCTTCCAGTCACTGCAAGAATGGCTCTTTTGGACGTCAGATACAGAGAGTATCAGCATGCTTGTATCGGCACCGTAGAAACAACACTAAATGCTGGGACAGTATTTGTTACACTTTATCCCAACTTCTGTATGTCTCTACAGGATTCCAACATACTGAATGCCTTACAAGTACAGGTCCAGATTGCAGGACCAGAACAAGATGAAAATTCCATTGAGGCAACCATGCATTACCAGATGGCTTATAGAGTGCAGAATCATGCACTAGACCTCAACGTTGCTGATAATAACGGTGATGCTCTACTTATCCGAAGTGATTACCATAACTCACAAGCCCCTACATGCTTATATGTACCTAGGCAGATAAGCAGAAATGACCTCCTCAAGCTCTTGCCTGAAAGATGGATCACTAACTATGAGAAGACCCAGCAGAAGATCAAGCCCATCCAGTCATCTGAACCAAAGTTTATTAAGGAAAAGGATGGCACCGTTATCATCAAATTTGACCGGTCACATGAGAAGGATGCCCCAACTCCTTCGATTTTCCCAACCATGTTCATGATGCAACCTCTTCCTCAGCAGAAGAAACCTGATCCCCTTAACCGTATCATCCATTCTTTTGATGAACAGGGACAAGAAACATACCACTTCAGAGATCCAGCAACTGACCACTGCTATTGGGATATTTGTTCCTCAAACATCTGCGGATGCAAAGATGATCATCTCTCAAGTGATGATGAGGATACCAGGAGAAAGAAGAAGTCAGGACAAAGAAAACTTCCTGACTCTGACTCTGAAAGTGATAATGATCAGGATGAGAAGCCTCCTAAAGATGATGAGGCAGATGCTGCCCCCCAAATCAAAACAGATTACGGAGCATGGCAGTTCCTGATTGACCAGGCCCCACGATTACGGCCTAAAAAGAGGCCCTCTAAGGTATTACCCTGCTACAAAAATATTATTAAGTGGCAAAAGAAGAACCCTTCTTCGCAGGTAATCCTAAGGGAGATAACACCCACCAGTTGTGCTCAAGAGGCTGCAAAACCAACGCCCATTCCACCAGAAATTATGATGATAGGAAGACCTGGAGAATTGAACTTCCCAACTCTGAATGAGCAAACTATTGACGGTATTAAGTACTGTTCTAAAATTCCTATCCCCACAGGTGTTGATGCACAGGGTAATCCCCTGAAAAATAGTATTGCAGAAAACGTTCTAAACTGGCAAAGCCAAAATGCCTTAGCACAGAAATCCGGACTCAATACTATTTGCAGAAAGATAGATACTGTCCAGGAACTTTTGACAGGAACAGAAGCCAGGCTCAGTGCAAAGATAGACGCACATCAGGATAAAAACCAGGCGATGCTCCAATCTCTTCATAAGAGGTTAGAGAATTTTGAAAAGGGTAGATACCCTTCTTATTTCAGGACTGACCCAGATGAGGAGATCGCCAAGCTGAAGAGACAGATCAAGATCCTAGAAGACAAGCAGGTGGATTTAAACAAACAACCAGACCCTGTCAGCCTACTAAGCTTTGGACGACCACAAGTTATCCCACAAAGCTATGGGTTAAGTTTGAATCCCATCTCAAAGCCTTTTGATATTCTAGATTTTGGTAACAGGACTGCTTCATTTATGCAAATATCCTCTAACGCTCCTCCTCTGTATGGACAAGCTGGAAAGAAAGATCCTGCAGAGATTAGAGAAGTTATTAGAGAACAGCAGAAGTCATCCAGAAGAAGAAATGAGATTAGAGAAGGAAAGAGAAAGGCAGAAAGACACCAAACACCCAGTCCAGAGACACAGTCTAGTCCTAGCCCTCAGACACAGCAGTTAATGATCCGAGGACATCAGGACCCTCTTGATTGCCCAACAAGGAAATGGGTAACAACGACTACTCTTCAGTCCTCACCCAGTCTTTCTGATAATACTTCTGATGGTTATTATGATAACCATGACCCTATTGGAAGCTATTTCTCCCAGTGTCCGCCGTTTATGCCTTCTCAGATTCAAATGGCAGACAGGTACGAAGAATCTAATACTTTTGAAAGCTCATCAGAAGAAACTACCTCCTCTTCCGAAGAAAGCACCTCTACAGATAAAACAGATCAGGTATCTGATGTTACCTCAGAAACCTCATCCTTAGTATTACCTCATCTGTTCATGGCAGACAGAGACGAGACAGAAAACAGTACCTATAGACAGGAAGAAGTACAGTCAGATGAGTCAATGGAAGAAACTCCTCCTAGGAGAACAGAGGGAAATACCAAGTTCACCTTTGATGACATACCACGAACCCAATGGCCTCAGCGCATACAAGATTTTCTTGCGTGGTGTATTCATAAGAGGGTAACTGTATATAATACCTCTGATATCCTTACAGACTTAACCTCAAATTTTCATGGCACCTTGCAGACATGGTGGAATTTGTTCTCAGAACAAGACCAAATCCAGATGGTAAACATGACTTTACCAAACTTCATGAACAACCTCCACCTTCATCTAATTGGCAATCCAAATGACCTCTTGGAAGAAAAAAGGACAGAATTCTTCCAGAGAAGATGCTGCTCTTACAAGGTAAAAGATTTAGATAAACATTTCCAAAGAATGCTGCATCTATTCTTACATCTAGGTGGAGACAATACATACAAACCTGTATTTCTATCTTCGATAGAACCACCTATATCTGCTATGGTTGAAAAAAGCCTTATCAGTAAGAATGTTAGGATTGCACAACTAACGGTCGGACAGATTCAGCAAGAAATCATCTCTGGGGTCAATGAACTATGCCAGAGGAAAGAAATCATTCAAGGATTCCTGAATCAAGACAAACGTCTAGACCAAGTCTGTCGAGCCAAGAAAAACAGGTACAAAATTAAGTGTACTACCAAAGACTTATGTTCTTGTGCCCCAGGAACTAAGCCCTACAAGACAAGGTATGGGAAGAAAGACTCCTCCAAAAGAAAAAAGTCCCATAGAAAATCACGTAGGTTTCCAAAGAAGTGGAAAAGATTCCTCAGGTTCAAAAGGAAGGTTGGACCACAAAGAAAGTCCGCCAAATGTTTCATTTGCAATAAGCCTGACCACTTTGCAAAGAACTGCCCCAGGAGGGGTAAAGGCTTAATGGCGCAAATTGAAGAATGCACCCAGACATCCCTGAGGAATGATGATCTTGAATCTCTTTTCTCCTTAGAAGAATTCCCAACTAAAAAGACAGTTTTTTGTCTTGAAGGAGAATTTTCAGAAACCGATGCTGAAGAGGGAATATACACCATCCGAGTTCATCCAGAAGGACAGAATTTCCCCATCATTCCTATAAGGCAAGTACCTTCTGAAGAATCCAATAATGGTACCATCATTGTTACAGGAGACTCTGATGAAGAAGAAACTCATAAAAGAGATTCACATAAAGAGCTCCCACTCATTGCTGCTTCTCAGATGGCACCACATATAAAAGTACAGGTATATTTTTCCAAGTACCATAGACCAGTTACTGCCATTGCTTTCATAGACACTGGAGCAGCAGAAAGCATGATTAACCCGGTTCTCGTGCCCCAACAATTCCTGGTACCATACATGAAGAAATTTGTGGCTGCATCAAGTGATGTGTTCCATACCACTCATAGGACTAAGGATTTAAAGATAAAGCTTTTTCACAACTGCATTATCAAATCCTCCTTATATGTCACAGATCTTCCAGGCAGAGATATAGTACTTGGATGGAACATTTTGCACAAACTACCTGAGTTGATGATCTTATCTACAGGTCTCAAATACCATGGAAATTTCAAGCCATACACATCACTAACCCGGATGTTTTCTATTGAGCCTGCAGAAAGAATGAAACAATTGTTCAGCTCATCCTTTGCAGAAAGTCATGACGAGTTTTTACAAAAATGCCCTCATCCATTATGGAAGAATTCCAAATTCTTTGTTCGGCTACCATTCAAGCAGAATGAAGACATTAATCCCACAAAGGCTAGTCATTCAGGTATGAATCCTGATGATACTAAAGCTGCTAAGAAAGAATGTGCTTCTCTATTACAGCAGGGATTAATTGAGCCAACAGACTCACAGTGGGCATGTGAAGCATTTTATGTGAACAAGCGTTCCGAACAGATCAGGGGGAAACGGAGGTTAGTTATAAATTATCAACCTCTAAACCAGTTCCTACAGGATGATAAGTTCCCTGTGCCAAGACGAACGGTATTGTTCTCTTCACTTGCCAAAGCAAAAATATTTTCAAAGTTTGACCTTAAAAGCGGCTTTTGGCAACTTGGCATACATCCAGATGATAAATGGAAAACAGGATTCTGCATTCCAGATGGACATTATCAGTGGACAGTTTTACCCTTTGGACTCAAGATTGCCCCATCACTTTTCCAGAAAGCTATGATAAAAATCTTTGAACCAATTTTGGACTCTGCACTTATTTATATTGATGATATCCTGCTATTCAGCCCAGACAGGCCTTCGCATGAAAAACTACTAGAAAAATTTGCAGGCCTTGTACAGGAACATGGCATAATGCTCTCAGAAAAGAAGATGAGACTCTTTGAACATTCAGTGGAATTCCTGGGAATGAGACTATCGAATGGACAATATTACCCTGGACCTCATATAGCCCAAGAATTATTAAAATTCCCAGACCTAAATCTTACAAAGAAACAAGTCCAACAATTTTTGGGAATTGTTAATTACTTGAGAGATTTTGTTCCTAACATCAGCAGGTACACCAGACCATTAGAGGCCCAACTCAAGAAGGATTCATCACCTTGGGGACCAGCCCAAACCGAAGCAGTTAAGTATCTAAAGACCCATTTACAGATACTTCCTCCCTTGCAGATCCCTTCAGATGGAGTTCGCATCCTCCAAACGGATGCAAGTGACCAATTTTGGGCCGCCATCCTCTTAGAGGAAAAGGATGGTAAACGCCAGGTATGTGCCTATAAATCTGGGAGATTTAACACAGCTGAGCAGCACTATCACTCAACAATGAAGGAAATTCTGGCAGTCAAGTATGGCATTAAGAAGTTTGAGTTTCATCTCATTGGCCATCATTTTATTGTTGAAAGTGACATGTCTTCTTTCCCATCTATGATTAAGTTCACACAGAAGAAAATACCGAATGCACAGCTACTCAGACTCTCAGAATGGTTTTCCCAGTACACCTTCACCGCCAAACATATCAAAGGAAAGACCAATGTGGTTGCTGATTTTCTTTCCCGACCCTTTGATATTACTAATCCTTCACTTCAGGAAGTTCCAAGCTTGCAGGCCATGATACGTACATATGTACCCAAACCATTGGATATGAGGAGGATTCTTCCCCCAGAGATTATCCACTATGACAACAAAGAACACGTGGAAGAAATTCTTGCCAATGCTGGCCTCATGGTAAAACGATATCTGGAAAGGATTTTTAGCAAATACGGACGAATGATGTTCCCAGAACAAGGACTACATCCCTGCTACCCTTTCCTCAGCACTATACCTATTGAACCAATGAGTATCTTCCCTGAAGAACTAAAATGGCTCTTATGGTATCTCCTGCACAAGTACATAATGGCTCTTGAATTCCCCACTGAAGAACTACTCACATATCTGGGACAACTAGGAGACCTCTATACTTTCTCACCACACAGAAGACCTCAATCTCACTTAGCTGAAGTACTAGCGTGGTTTGCTCCACTAACACAGTGGAAGATTTGGATTGAAGCTCACCAAGACAAATACTTCAAGTTCGGCGATATAACCCCATATTCAGTTTATCTTTTTCGCAGGTACTGGTATTTCGACTCAAGACTACAAGCGATGGCATCCATCAACACAGTAGATGAATTCGCCAGTCTCCCCTTTTCTCTAGTTCATGAAGCTCCACTTCATTCAGACAGAGAGATGGCCATCACTGACAACGAATTTTTGAAGATCAGGCTCTGTAAAGAAAACGGAGTTCCATACTTAGATCCAGAAGTGGTACTCCAACATCAGATCCAGTTCACAGACCCGAACCATGTCCACATGCTCCAATGTGCGCTCCACCAACACGAGCATCAAGATGACGGAATATATTGGGAAGATATTGCACAAGACTTCCTGGACAAAGTGGACCTTGGCCCAAGCTCATCAGACCCATCCGGCCCAAATCCAGAATCTTCATCAGCGGGTCCCTCATCCACTCAAAAAAGAAGTCCAGCGCACTCACCCGACAATCGAGGAAAGCGACCGCGAGAGTAGCCGCCCACGAGGAACAAAGAAGATGCCTTAACGATAAGGCTGGCACTAGCAGCCAATCAACTTTCCAAAAGCTGCAAGATTCCTCCGCAAATTACACCCCACTCACTTAGCTTTACAGCTTTGCTTTCAATTAACAATAGTGTGTTCTTGTAATATAAATAGACACTCCCACCAGAGGAGCAAGCAGAGCAATTTAGATCCAGAGCTAATACACAAGTAGTTTTTCCATATCCATGGTCGGCTAAGTTTCTCCCAGGGTGTTATCCAGTAGTGGTGGTTCCCTAGATCGAAGATCTCTCAAGAAACCTCCTCACCTTCGATAAACCCAAAAACATCGGCAAAATCCAGAAAACCCAAAAACATCCAAAAACCAGAAAACCCAAATTCATGACTCTTTGGTCCAGCATCCATCGTATGCTTTATCTTGCATTCATTTTATCACTCTTGTTTCCAGAGTTTTCCAGGTTCTGCTTTGCTTTAATTGTTTATCCTTTATCACCTTTGTTGATGTTCATATTTTAGCTGGCAAATCCTTGTTTATCAATCTTACTATTCTGTGTTATCTACTTCAGTACAATGGTATGACCTGTTTAAAGAAAGGACTCTTCCCCAGACAAACTCTTAATCTTGTAATGAACGTTGTGATTCTGACTACTTAAACTCTAATTGTGAAATGGATGTTTGCAGTACCTTGTTAACTCGGTAGAGTTCTCTCAGAACCGTAAAGCTATCGACTGCCATAAGGACCACTTGCCGTTATAGCCAGGAGGGCTGCCAGGCGCAGGTCGCGGCCACTGATAGTAGGTGTGATGAGACCTCCACTTGGAAGACAGCGTTTCCGCAAACCTCCCTTTCCCAATAGTGATGTCTTACGTAGTCACTTCCACAGTATTCTTCGACAGTATGACGAGCCACTCTGGAAGAAGAAGAAAACTCTTAAACATTTCACCCGTACCATCACTGCATTAGATGAGTACATAGACTATAAGGCCCGAAACTGTGTACTTCACACAATTGAGGCCCAGCTTTCTTACTTCAACTGCATGAAGCCAGGTGAGGAATGGATCTTCCACAACCCCTGGGATTTATGTGGCGGATGGACTTCCCTCCGCAACCATGTCCAGTATCGGCAGTATCTTGCTTGGTATATCAAGCAACATCTGTATTTATCTACTGCCTAATTTTAATATTCCGCTTTCACTTATCTTATCTAAAAGGACTCGGATATCCTTTTAGAAAAATTTTATCTTTGTATTTTCCGCTGCTTTATTTCCGACCTTGAGCAACTCTCGCGTTGTTCTGTTCTGGTGGTCGCAGCTTCTGTCTTTGTATAACTCTTTCTTCCTTTATCTGATTAGATGTCAGCTTCGGCTTTTATGGCCTTTCTTATCCTTCTTGAGTTGTTTCGTGACAGTCGTACTATTGGTATCAGAGCCTTTCCTTTCTTTTCTTTTCGGGGAGTGAGAGATCTAGACTAGGAACTCTACCTGGAGAAGCACCTTGCCTACACCACCATGGAGGAGCATTCATCACGGTAGAGTTAGTATGAGTAGTGTTATCCATGGTGGTGTAGGCAAGGTGCTTCTCCAGGTAGGGTTCCTAGTCTAGATCTCTCACTCCCCTTAAAAAAAAGAAAGAAATGGCTCTGATACCAATAGTACGACTGTCACGGAACAACTCAAGAAAGGATAAGAAAGGCCATAAAAGCCGAAGCTGACATCTAATCAGATAAAGGAAGAAAGAGTTATACAAAGACAGAAGCTGCGACCACCAGAACAGAACAACGCGAGAGTTGCTCAAGGTCGGAAATAAAGCAGCGGAAAATACAAAGATAAAATTTTTCTAAAAGGATATCCGAGTCCTTTTAGATAAGATAAGTGAAAGCGGAATATTAAAATTAGGCAGTAGATAAATACAGATGTTGCTTGATATACCAAGCAAGATACTGCCGATACTGGACATGATTGCGGAGGGAAGTCCATCCGCCACATAAATCCCAGGGGTTGTGGAAGATCCATTCCTCACCTGGTTTCATGCAGTTGAAGTAAGAAAGCTGGGCCTCAATTGTGTGAATCACACAGTTTCGGGCCTTATAGTCTATGTACTCATCTAATGCAGTGATGGTACGGGTGAAATGTTTAAGAGTTTTCTTCTTCTTCCAGAGTGGCTCGTCATACTGTCGAAGAATACTGTGGAAGTGACTACGTAAGACATCACTATTGGGAAAGGGAGGTTTGCGGAAACGCTGTCTTCCTAGTGGAGGCCTCATCACACCTACTATCAGTGGCCGCGACCTGCGCCTGGCAGCCCTCCTGGCTATAACGGCAAGTGGTCCTTATGGCAGTAGATAGCTTTATGGTTCTGAGAGAACCCTACCGAGTTAACAGTGTACTGCAAACATCCATTTCACAATTAGAGTTTAAGTAGTCAGAATCACAACGTTCATTACAAGATTAAGAGTTTGTCTGGGGAAGAGTCCTTTCTTTAAACAGGTCATACTATTGTACTGAAGTAGATAACACAGAATAGTAAGATTGATAAACAAGGATTTGCCAGCTAAAATATAAACATCAACAAAGGTGATAAAGGATAAACAATTAAAACAAAGCAGAACCTGGAAAACTCTGGAAACAAGAGTGATAACATAAATGCAAGATAAAGCATACGATGGATGCTGGACAAAAGAGTCATGAATTTGGGTTTTCTGGTTTTTGAATGTTTTTGGGTTTTCTGGGTTTTGCAGATGTTTTTGGGTTTATCGAAGGTGAGGGGGTTTTTTGAGAGATCGTCGATCTAGGGAACCACCACTACTGGATAACACCTTGAGAGAAACTTAGCCGGCCATGGATATGGAAAACTACTTGTATATTAGCTCTGAATGTAAATTGCTCTGCCTTGTTCTCCTGGTGGGAGTGTCTATTTATATTACAAAGAACACACTTTTGCTAAATGAAAGCAAAACTGTAAAGCTAAGTGAGTGGGGTGTAATTTGCGGAGGAATCTTGCAGCTTTTGGAAAGTTGATTGGCTGCTAGTGCCGACCTTATCGTAAAGGCATCTTCTTTGTTCCTCGTGGGCGGCTACTCTCGTGGTCGCTTTCCTCGATTGTCGGGCAAGTGCGCTGAACTTCTTTTTTGAGTGGATGAGGGACCCGCTGATGAAGATTCCGGATTTGGGCCGGATGGGTCTGATGAGCTTGGGCCAAGGTCCACCTTGTCTAAGAAGTCTTGTGCAATGTCTTCCCAATATACTCCGTCATCTTGGTGCTCGTGCTGGTGGAGCGCGCATTGGAGCATGTGGACATGGTTCGGGTCTGTGAACTGGATCTGATGTTGGAGTACCACGTCTGGATCTAAGTATGGAACACCATTTTCTTTACAGAGTCTGATCTTTAAAAATTCGTTGTCGGTGATAGCCATTTCTCTGTCTGAATGGAGTGGAGCTTCATGAACTAGAGAAAAGGGGAGGCTGGCGAATTCGTCTACTGTGTTGATGGATGCCATCGCTTGTAGTCTTGAGTCGAAATACCAGTACCTGCGAAAAAGATAAACTGAATATGGGGTTATATCGCCGAACTTGAAGTATTTGTCTTGGTGAGCTTCAATCCAAATCTTCCACTGTGTTAGTGGTGCAAACCACGCTAGTACTTCAGCTAAGTGAGAGTGAGGCCTTCTGTGTGGTGTAAATGTATAGAGGTCTCCTAATTGTCCCAGATAAGTGAGTAGTTCTTCAGTGGGGAATTCAAGAGCCATTATGTACTTGTGCAGGAGATACCATAAGAGCCATTTTAGTTCTTCAGGGAAGATACTCATGGGTTCAATAGGTATGGCCCTGAGGAAAGGGTAGCAGGGATGTAGTCCTTGTTCTGAGAACATCATTCGTCCATATTTGCTAAAAATCCTTTCTAGATATCGTTTTATCATGAGGCCAGCATTGGCAAGGACTTCTTCCACATGTTCCTTGTTGTCATAGTGGATAATCTCTGGGGGAAGAATCCTTCTCATATCCAATGGTTTGGGTACATATGTACGTATCATGGCCTGCAAGCTTGGAACTTCCTGTAGTGAAGGATTAGTAATATCAAAGGGTCGGGAAAGAAAGTCAGCAACCACATTGGTTCTTCCTTTGATATGTTTGGCAGTGAAGGTGTACTGGGAAAACCATTCTGAGAGTCTGAGTAGCTGTGCATTCGGTATTTTCTTCTGTGTGAACTTAATCATAGATGGGAAAGAAGACATGTCACTTTCAACAATAAAATGATGGCCAATGAGATGAAACTCAAACTTCTTAATGCCATACTTGACTGCCAGAATTTCTTTCATTGTTGAGTGATAGTGCTGCTCAGCTGTGTTAAATCTCCCAGATTTATAGGCACATACCTGGCGTTTACCATCCTTTTCCTCTAAGAGGATGGCGGCCCAAAATTGGTCACTTGCATCCGTTTGGAGGATGCGAACTCCATCTGAAGGGATCTGTAAGGGAGGAAGTATCTGTAAATGGGTCTTTAGATACTTAATTGCTTCGGTTTGGTCTGGTCCCCAAGGTGATGAATCCTTCTTGAGTTGGGCCTCTAATGGTCTGGTGTACCTGCTGATGTTAGGAACAAAATCTCTCAAGTAATTAACTATTCCCAAAAACTGTTGGACTTGTTTCTTTGTAAGATTTAGGTCTGGGAATTTTAATAATTCTTGGGCTATATGAGGTCCAGGGTGATATTGTCCATTCGATAGTCTCATTCCCAGGAATTCCACTGAATGTTCAAAGAGTCTCATCTTCTTTTCTGAGAGCATTATGCCATGTTCCTGTACAAGGCCTGCAAATCTTTCTAGCAGTTTTTCATGCGAAGGCCTGTCTGGACTGAATAGCAGGATATCATCAATATAGATAAGCGCAGAGTCCAAGATTGGTTCAAAGATTTTTATCATAACTTTTTGGAAAAGTGATGGGGCTGTCTTTAGTCCAAAGGGTAAAACTGTCCATTGATAATGTCCATCTGGGATGCAGAATCCTGTTTTCCATTTATCATCTGGATGTATGCCAAGTTGCCAAAAGCCGCTTTTAAGGTCAAACTTTGAAAATATTTTTGCTTTGGCAAGTGAAGAGAACAATACCGTTCGTCTTGGCACAGGGAACTTATCATCCTGTAGGAACTGGTTTAGAGGTTGATAATTTATAACTAACCTCCGTTTCCCCCTGATCTGTTCGGAACGCTTGTTCACATAAAATGCTTCACATGCCCACTGTGAGTCTGTTGGCTCAATTAATCCCTGCTGTAATAGAGAAGCACATTCTTTCTTAGCAGCTTTAGTATCATCAGGATTCATACCTGAATGACTAGCCTTTGTGGGATTAATGTCTTCATTCTGCTTGAATGGTAGCCGAACAAAGAATTTGGAATTCTTCCATAATGGATGAGGACATTTCTGTAGAAACTCATCATGACTTTCTGCAAAGGATGAGCTAAACAATTGTTTCATTCTTTCTGCAGGCTCAATAGAGAACATCCGGGTTAGTGATGTGTATGGCTTGAAATTTCCATGGTATTTGAGACCTGTAGATAAGATCATCAACTCAGGTAGTTTGTGCAAAATGTTCCATCCAAGTACTATATCTCTGCCTGGAAGATCTGTGACATATAAGGAGGATTTGATAATGCAGTTGTGAAAAAGCTTTATCTGTAAATCCTTAGTCTTATGAGTGGTATGGAACACGTCACTTGATGCAGCCACAAATTTCTTCATGTAAGGTACCAGGAATTGTTGTGGCACGAGAATTGGGTTAATCATGCTTTCTGCTGCTCCAGTGTCTATGAAAGCAATGGCAGTAACTGGTCTATGGTACTTGGTAAAATATACCTGAACTTTTATATGTGGTGCCATTTGGGAAGCAGCAATGAGTGGGAGCTCTTTATGTGAATCTCTTTTATGAGTTTCTTCTTCATCAGAGTCCCCTGTAATAATGATGGTATCATTATTGGATTCTTCAGAAGGTACTTGCCTTATAGGAATGATGGGAAAGTTCTGTCCTTCTGGATGAACTCTGATGGTGTATATTCCTTCTTCAGTATCTGGTTCTGAAAATTCTCCTTCAAGACAAAAAACTGTCCTTTTAGTTGGGAATTCTTCTAAGGAGAAAAGAGATTCAAGATCATCATTCCTCAGGGATGTCTGGGTGCATTCTTCAATTTGCGCCATTAAGCCTTTACCCCTCCTGGGGCAGTTCTTTGCAAAGTGGTCAGGCTTATTGCAAATGAAACATTTGGCGGACTTTCTTTGTGGTCCAACCTTCCTTTTGAACCTGAGGAATCTTTTCCACTTCTTTGGAAACCTACGTGATTTTCTATGGGACTTTTTTCTTTTGGAGGAGTCTTTCTTCCCATACCTTGTCTTGTAGGGCTTATCTCCTGGGGCACAAGAACATAAGTCTTTGGTGGTACACTTAATTTTGTACCTGTTTTTCTTTGCTCGACAGACTTGGTCCAGACGTTTGTCTTGATTCAGGAATCCTTGAATGATTTCTTTTCTCTGGCATAGTTCATTGACCCTAGAGATGATTTCTTGCTGAATCTGTCCGACCGTTAGTTGTGCAATCCTAACATTCTTACTGATAAGGCTTTTTTCAACCATAGCAGATATAGGTGGTTCTATCGAAGATAGAAATACAGGTTTGTATGTATTGTCTCCACCTAGATGTAAGAATAGATGCAGCATTCTTTGGAAATGTTTATCTAAATCTTTTACCTTGTAAGAGCAGCATCTTCTCTGGAAGAATTCTGTCCTTTTTTCTTCCAAGAGGTCATTTGGATTGCCAATTAGATGAAGGTGGAGGTTGTTCATGAAGTTTGGTAAAGTCATGTTTACCATCTGGATTTGGTCTTGTTCTGAGAACAAATTCCACCATGTCTGCAAGGTGCCATGAAAATTTGAGGTTAAGTCTGTAAGGATATCAGAGGTGTTATATACAGTTACCCTCTTATGAATACACCACGCAAGAAAATCTTGTATGCGCTGAGGCCATTGGGTTCGTGGTATGTCATCAAAGGTGAACTTGGTATTTCCCTCTGTTCTCCTAGGAGGAGTTTCTTCCATTGACTCATCTGACTGTACTTCTTCCTGTCTATAGGTACTGTTTTCTGTCTCGTCTCTGTCTGCCATGAATAAGTGAGGTAAAACTAAGGATGAGGTTTCTGAGGTAACATCAGATACCTGATCTGTTTCATCTGTAGAGGTGCCTTCCTCGGAGGTAGTTTCTTCTGATGAGCTTTCAGAAGTATTAGATTCTTCATACATGTCTGCCATTTGAATCTGAGAAGGCATAAACGGCGGACACTGGGAGAAATAGCTTCCAATAGGGTCATGGTTATCATAATAACCGTCAGAAGTATTATCAGAAAGACTGGGTGATGACTGAAGAGTAGTCGATGTTACCCATTTCCTTGTTGGGCAATCAAGAGAGTCCTGATGTCCTCGGATCATTAACTGCTGTGTCTGAGGGTTAGGACTAGACTGTGTCTCTGGACTGGGTGTTCGGTGTCTTTCTGTAGGTTTGGAGCTTTCTGACTTTCTCTTTCCTTCTCTAATCTCATTTTTTCTTCTGGATGACTTATGCTGTTCTCTAATAACTTCTCTTATTTCTGCAGGATCTTTCTTGCCAGATTGTCCATACAGAGGAGGAGCGTTAGAGGATATTTGCATAAATGAAGCAGTCCTGTTACCAAAATCTAGAATATCAAAAGGCTTTGAGATGGGATTCAAACTTAACCCATAGCTTTGTGGGATAACTTGTGGTCGTCCAAAGCTTAGTAGGCTGACAGGGTCTGGTTGTTTGTTTAAATCCACCTGCTTGTCTTCTAGGATCTTGATCTGTCTCTTCAGCTTGGCGATCTCCTCATCTGGGTCAGTCCTGAAATAAGAAGGGTATCTACCCTTTTCAAAATTCTCTAACCTCTTATGAAGAGATTGGAGCATCGCCTGGTTTTTATCCTGATGTGCGTCTATCTTTGCACTGAGCCTGGCTTCTGTTCCTGTCAAAAGTTCCTGGACAGTATCTATCTTTCTGCAAATAGTATTGAGTCCGGAATTCTGTGCTAAGGCATTTTGGCTTTGCCAGTTTAGAACGTTTTCTGCAATACTATTTTTCAGGGGATTACCCTGTGCATCAACACCTGTGGGGATAGGAATTTTAGAACAGTACTTAATACCGTCAATAGTTTGCTCATTCAGAGTTGGGAAGTTCAATTCTCCAGGTCTTCCTATCATCATAATTTCTGGTGGAATGGGCGTTGGTTTTGCAGCCTCTTGAGCACAACTGGTAGGTGTTATCTCCCTTAGGATTACCTGCGAAGAAGGGTTCTTCTTTTGCCACTTAATAATATTTTTGTAGCAGGGTAATACCTTAGAGGGCCTCTTTTTAGGCCGTAATCGTGGGGCCTGGTCAATCAGGAACTGCCATGCTCCATAATCTGTGTTGATTTGGGGAACGGCATCTGCCTCGTCATCTTTAGAGGGCTTTTGATCCTGATCATTATCATCATCACTGTCAGAGTCAGAGTCAGAATGTTTTCTTTGTCCTGACTTCTTTTTTCTCTTGGTGTCCTCATCATCACTTAAGAGGTGCTCATCTTTGCATCCGCAGATGTCTGAGGAACAAACATCCCAGTAGCAGTGGTCAGTGGTTGGGTCTCTGAAGTGGTATGTTTCATGTCCCTGCTCATCAAAAGAATGGATGATACGGTTAAGGGGATCAGGTTTCTTCTACCGAGGAAGAGGTTGCATCATGAACATGGTTGGGAAAATCGAAGGAGTTGGGGCATCCTTCTCATGTGACCGGTCAAACTTGATGATGACTGTGCCATCCTTTTCCTTAATAAACTTTGGTTCAGATGACTGGATGGGCTTGATCTTCTGCTGGGTTCTCTCATAGTTGGTGATCCATCTTTCAGGCAAGAGCCTGAGGAGGTCATTTCTGCTTATCTGCCTGGGTACATATAGGCATGTAGGGGCTTGTGAGTTATGGTAATCAGTTCGAATGAGTAAAGCATCACCGTTGTTATCAGCAACGTTGAGGTATAGTGCATGATTCTGCACTCTATAAGCCATCTAGTAATGCATGGTTGCCTCAATGGAATTCTCATCTTGTTCTGGTCCTGCAATCTGGACCTGTACTTGTAAGGCATCCAGTATGTTGGAATCCTGTAGAGACATACAGAAGTTGGGATAAAGTGTAACAAATACTGTCCCAGCATTTAGTGTTGTTTCTACGGTGCCGATACAAGCGTGTTGATATTCTCTGTATCTGACGTCCAGAAGAGCCATTCTTGCAGTGACTGGAAGACCTTTCCTGCCATGGTAGGTTAATGCAAGTCTAATAGCTCCGAAATGGAGATGAGTATTTCCTCTGTCAATCCATTGTTTAGGAAATTCAGCAGGCAGTTGTAAGGACACAAATTGTTCCTTGTGTGTGGCCCAGATGGGGTGTTGGCTGAATTTGCTGGCCTGGACGTACTCGAGTACCTTAGATGAGGGATGTCTTATTAACGTTCGGATACTCCTTATGGGGTTCAGGGAAGGTTTGGTGAAGGCGGCATACGGATTGAGGAGAGGAAGTTTTGTTTCCTCCCATTCTTCCTTATGGGCTATCTCGTATAACCCTCCAAGCTTATCAGAAGTAGAGGTTCTTATACTAAGGCCTGATTCTAATGTGATGGGAGCATTCATCACGGTAGAGCTAGTATGAGTAGTGTTATCCATGGTGGTGTGGGCAAGGTGCTTCTCCAGGTAGGGTTCCTAGTCTAGATCTCTCACTCCCCTCGAAGAAAAGAAAGGAAAGGCTCTGATACCAATTATACGACTGTCACGAAACAACTCAAGAAACATCTAATCATTATTTGGGATGTTGTTTTAATTTTTACATAAATATTTGCGTAAATCAAATGAAGTCCTGATACTTGATATCTTGTCTCCCTTAAATTATAAAAAGATGTTAAGTTTAAAATGTTAATGAAAATAATGTGATTTGATATCAAAACATATCATCAAAGAGAGATTAAATTATTTGTGATTTAAATTTCATAAAGTAAAGTAGTGTAAAGATACCAAACGAAACCAATATCGATCTAACTTCCTCTTCGCGTCGAAACGGATCACATTGGAAATATTTGGCAATAGTACTCACAGGGTTTTAGATGTGGTCGCTAGTAAGTAAAAAGAAATGAATTTAACTGATCAAACGAAGTCTTACAATAAGAGTGGAAAGCTTACATCAATGAAAAATAAAGTAAAGACGATGATGCAACGCCGCAGACTTGCTGCTCGGCACCATAGACTTGCGAACTTGGATGGTGGTGGCGTCGTAGACCTGCTGCTGGGCGCCGTAGACTTGCGAACTTGGATGGTGGTGGTGCCGTAGACCTGCTACTGGGCGCCGTAGACTTGCGAACTTGATGATGGAACCTGTTTGCTGGGGCTTGATGGACGGAGTACGGTCGAATGTATTGACGGATGTGGATACCAGAGCTACGATTGCTTACCCTGGTGATGGATCAAAGGCGGGATTTGTTTATCCCAGTTACGGTTGCTCACCGGGACGGTAGAAAGGAGGCGAAATTTAGCTAACAGAGCTACGGTTGCTCACTCTGGTGGTGAAAGTGAAGACCAATGAACCCTCGCGAGTTCGCCCAGGTCGGGGAATCCTAACAACTATGGGGTGACGAGCAAATAGAGCTTCTGTTGGCTGAATTGATCGTGCTCTATTTGAATAGAGCAAATCGGCCCGGGATGTTTGTCACTTTCTCAAAAGATCCTCCCAATCTAAACTGCCTTCCGGAGATCTCGGAGTTTTTTCAACAAACTGCTTTCCATCTCTCCCAAGGCGTGTGACCTCAGACTACATGGACTTGTGTAGACATGGGCTATAGACTTAATATAAGCCCACATCTCATGTCGTCCCTTATATTCCTCTCCTGGCCTTTAACCTGTCCAAAAAATAGGTCCACGATAATCCGTCATGTCAACGCTTCCCCCACCTTTTTATGAGGTCCAACAAATTATATACCATAACAAATAAAGTTAGAAATAGTTTAAAATATTATATGCATGGAAAATAACTATGAAAAATTATATATAACATAGGAAATATCCATCCCATGAAGATACCAGTTTCAAATCTCAACTGGCATGCTATCATGTACCTGTCAGGACTTAGTTTTGGTGGGTCTGATCTACCCGATTGCAGTGAATCCTTATGACAACCCTAAGGCGATGTTATGATTTTGAATTGGAATCCTTACGCTTTGTAAGAATATAACGTCTTGTATAAGATTTTTGTCCAACAGAAGCGTAATTGCCTGTTGAGATCTTACAGAAGCTTTTATCTTCCAGTTTCTTCTCCACGGTTGGCATCTTAGTTCTGTTCTGCAGAAGCCTCTTGCTCTGCTAGAATTTAACAACCGCTACCAAAAGAAAAACTTCAGATTTGTCATATTGACACTCGTGCTCTGGTTAACAGATGCTTGATTGTTGGCTTAGCAACTGATCTCTACCTAACATGAGCTGTTTGCTTGTTGAGGTTCTATACTATAATCGTCACCGTTCTGCTCTATTGAAGTGTAACACTCTATAAGAATTGAACTAATGGCTGATAACTACCATGTACCAAAACCACATGTTGGGAATCCTCCCATTTCTTATGATAAGAGTTTTGCCTATTGGAAAATTCGAATGAGTACATTCATAGATGCAATTGACGATAACTTATGGTCCTATAGAGAAGATGGTTCACCTTCTATACAAGAGAACCAACAAAATGATCGAGATGGTCGTCCCATATGGGAATACCTCAAGATCGAATGACTCACTAAGACGACAAAGCATCTAATGTTTAGTGCTATGTCTGAAAGTGAATTTGTGAAAGTTTTTACTTGCACTTCGGGCAAGGAAACCTGGGATAAGCTTGTCATCATGTACGTTGGGACAGACCAGATAAGAGAAACTAATATGAATTTCTTAATTCATCAATACGAAAATTGTACTATGAAGGTTGATGAATCTGTAGAACAGATGTTCCAGATGCTCAACCTTCTTGTTGATGCGTTAACATATTTAGGTAAACACTATAAAAATTCTAAGCTAGTTCGAAAGATTCTGCGTACTCTACCCAAATCTTGGGAAACCAAGAAAACGGCTATAGAGGATGCTAAAGACCTCTCTACTCTTCAGCTAGACCAGTTAATGAGCTCCTTAATATCATATGAGATGGAAAGATCCTCTCTGCCTGATACAAAGAGAGCAATAGCTTACAGAGCATCAGAAGAACCAAGAGAAGGTTCTGATGATGAAGTAGAAGCTGACTCGGATGATGAACTCGCTTTGATAGCTAAACGCCTTCTACGGTTCGCCTCCAAGAAACGTTTCAATGAGATAAGCCAAAATCGTGATAAGCAAGTTGATCTTATGATGACCATATGCTTTGAATGCAAAAAGAAAGTGCATTATAGAACAAAATGTCCTTTTCTTAAAGAAAAGGAGAAACCTTCTCCACAGTATAAGTCCAAGAAAGCAATGGTTGCTTGGACAGATCTTGATGATTTTACTGACGGGAAAAAAGAAGCATTAATATCCCTTACTGCGCACACAGAAGCTCAAAATGACATTCATACCTACTTTCAAACAGAAGCTGTTGAAAGTGAATGGTATCTGGATAGTGGATGCTCCAGGCACATGACCGGAGATTCATCCAAATTTTCTGAACTGACTCTACAGAATGGAGGGTCTATTAAATTTGGTGACAATAGCAAAGTCTCTGTCTTTGGTAAAGGTACCATTGGAAGTCCCGACTCCGTGGTCATAGCTGAGGTTCTGTTAGTCACAGAACTCAAGCATAATTTGTTGAGCATTAACCAGCTTTTTGACAAGGTTATACAATAACTTTTGATCAAATAAGTGTTCTGGTACCCTAGACAATGAAGTAACTTCATTGGAAATCTAAAAAGGAACATCTATACCTTGACGCAGGAGAGGTTCTGTACTACAGAAAATTGCCTTATGTCAATCAAAGATGAGAGCCATCTATGGCATAGAAGGTCGGGACACTCTAACTTTAAATTGTTATCCAAGCTTGCATGAAAAGAGTTGGTAAAAGGTTTACCTAACATCAGATTCGAGCAAGACAGCTTCAATGAAGCGTGTTCATTTGGAAAACAAACAAAATCTTCATTCAAGTCTAAGAATGAAATTTCTACTACTCAAGTTCTAGAACTTCTACTTATGGATCTATTCGGTCATACTAGAGTTCAAAGTATTGGTGGTAGAAGATACCGTCTAGTTGTAGTAGATGACTACTCCAGATATACGTGAGTTAAATTTTGAACTCCCAAAAGTGATGCTATTGAAAGTTTCATAAAGCTCGCTAAGAAATTACAAAATGAAATTTGATCTTCTGTAAAAGCTATGAGGACGGATTATGGTACTAAGTTTGAAAACCATGACTTCGCTACCTTCTGTGACGAACATGGTATCGATCACAACTTCTCTGCACCATATACTCCTCAATAGAATGAAGTAGCAGAAATGAAAAATCGAACACTTTTAGACATGGCTAGAACCATGATTTGTGATAGCAATGCTCCACAGAACCTTTAGGCAGAAGCTGTTAATACAGCCTGCTACATCTCTAATAGGGTTCTACTTATACTCATACTAGAGAAAACTCCCTATCAACTCTACAGGGGGAGGAAACCAAACGTTTCCTATTTTCATGCCTTTGGAAGTTCATGTTTTATCTTGAGACCTCCTAAGGACAATCTAGGAAAATTTGATGCTAAGTCAGATGAAGGTATCTTTCTAGGATATTCTATATCTAGAAAGGCCTATAGAGTCCTTAACAAAAGGACATCTACTATAGAAGAGTCTATTAATGTAAAAATTAATGAATCGCTTACAGAAGATACTTCAAAAGGTGTAATATCTTTTGAACCTATAGAAATTTCTATAGAACCTAAACCTTTTACGGAAGACATAGAAGGTTCTGTAGAACATCCACCCTCTAGAAAGATGTGGGTAAACCCTCTGTTCATGAATCTTAAAAAGATCCTGAACTAACAAATGATAATTCCGAAGAATCATCTCAGAATAATCAAAATGATTTTAGAGCACCTGCTTTATATCAAAAACGACATTCTATTGACCAAGTCATAGGAGACATCAATACCGGTGTACAGATAAGACGTTCTGTTATTAATAGTGGTGTACAAACAAGACATCCTATTGACCAAGTCATTGGAGACATCAATAGATGGTTTTTCTATTACGGTTCTATTGCGTCGAATCCGTAAACACAGAACCCCAATTGGCTGATATATTTACTAAACCTCTTGATAAAGAAAAATTTTTCTTTTTCAGAAGTGAATTAGAAATCTGTCACCCTATATAATGTCTTACATAAGACAAATCACAAAGTTGAGTAAGTACTTAATCAAGTAGAAACTTACTACAGAAGGTACACACATTTGTACACTTTACTATAAAAGGTAGAATATGTAGTATGCTACACAACAGAAGGTACAAATCTATGTACTCTTCATTACAGAAAGTACACATTTTTGTCACTTCACTATAGAAGCTAGAATACTGATCATTCCACTCAACAGAAGGTATAACAAATTGTATACCTAAACACGAGTTTAAATTGCTCCAAGATTGTCTGGAAGCTCAAATTAGGAAATATATTTTCCAAATAAGTTTTTGTAGGCTTTCTGAAATAGAAGCTACATCGAATGTTAAACCTTCTACGACTTTATTGTCATTCTCCTCTGTACTAGAGAAACTTGTAACAGAAAGGATGCTGCTGCACCTTCTGCTCGACCCTCTGTAGCTAAAGCATCTGCTGCATAGAGACAACCCAAATCTTCTGATAAAGCGTCTCTCCCCTTGGACCACACCGCTCTCCTCAATGATCTTCAGCAACAAGCTGTAGCAAATGGGGAAGACATCCGCGTCCTCCAGCAACTGGTCATGGACCTTACTCACATGCCAAGAAAAGTTTCTTTGCGACAACATTGAAGAGGTCTCTTCTGATGACGCAGAGTGATCTCATGTGTTGCTTGAACTTTTTTTGTCTTAGGCCAAAAACTGATTTTCATGGTCTAATGGTTTTGACGTAATAAGTGCCATTTGTGGACACATCCCTTTGCAGATTGGTTTTGAACTTTCTGTCTTACCTTCTCCCATCTTCCGCACTTTGGTTATGAACGATATGTCATACCTTCTGCAGAAATACTCTCTTCTTTATCATCTTTCTTTCACCTATCTTTTTGATGTGACAAAAAGGGGGAAAAATTGTGTTGAGTGAGAGTACTTCGCTCTGTGTTTTTGTTATAGAAAAATCTTCTATAACTTTGTGGGTGTAGAAGGCTATGAGTATCAAAGTTCATATTTAACCTTTTGCTGGGATGGCGAATAGTGATCTTGTATAGTCACCTTTGCTGGGAGTTCAAAAGTGAAAACTCATCATTTTTGTTGGGCTAAAATACAGAAACTCCATGCTCTGTACATCACAGAAGCCTTGTGCTCTGTGAACAGCTTTTCTATAACAGAAGCTTCTATGCTCTATTCGACAGAAACAATATGGTTATGTAAAATGCAAAACTCGTACTCGCACCTATTTAGGCGGAATCACAGACAGTTACTTGCAAAAATATTTCCCTCAACTATGAATGTTTTGTCGACATAAAAGAGGGGGAGATTGTTGAAGAGGTTTGATGATGAGCATTGACCTTCTGCGAAACAGAAGTCAACCCTCTATACTACAGAAGCTACTGTTGATGAGAACCTTCTGTAAAGAAATATTTTTGTAATTAATAATTAATTACGAAATTATGTGCGAATATTCCATGGGAATTATCCAATATGATCAGGACAATTATCTGATCGAAATCAAATAATTTCATTACCAAAGAAATAAAGAGACAAATATATCAAAGGTTTAGTGATAGTCGTACCCTCTGGTATCAGAGCCCAATCTGTCCTTTCCAGTTTGTTTTCATCACAGTGTGCTAAACTTATTTTCTTCTTTCTTTTTGAGGAGGAGAGAGAGATAGAGACTAAGAACCCCACCTGGAGAAGCACCTTGCCTTACCATCCATGGATACACCCGTAGTGATGATCGCTCCCATCACACTAGACACTTCCCCTTCCTTCAGAAAGTCCACAGCCGAAAAGCTAGATGGTTTATATGAGATCTCTTACCAAGACGTCTCAGACAACAACCAAATAGCCAACACAACCATCCCATTCCTCAATCCATACTCCGCCTTCAGCAAACCAACCTCCAATCCCATCAGTAGAATAAGGACTCTTATTCGACAGCCCAGTTCACAGGTTTTAGAGTATATCCAGTCCAACAAGTTCAACCAACATCCAATTGTGGCTACCCAGCAGGAACAATTTATATCATTACAGCTTCCAGCAGAGTTTCCCCGACAATGGCACCAAAAAGGATATACTCATCTCCACTTTGGCGCTATCAGATTGGCACTCACTTATCATGGCAGGAAAGGGTTACCCGTCACAGCCAGGATGGCCTTATTGGACTCCAGATATATGGAGTATCAGCACGCATGCATTGGAACCATCGAGACTACACTAAATGTAGGAACTGTTTTCGTCACTCTTTATCCTAACTTCTGCATGTCTCTACAGGACCCAAAGATCTTAACAGCTTTACAGGTCCAGGTTTAGATTGCTGGTCCCCAGCAGAATTCCAGCTCCATTGAGGCAACACTGCATTACCAGATGTCATACAGAGTGCAAAATCATGCACTAGATCTAAAAGTTCCTAATGATGTAGAGGACGCTTTGATAATTCGTGTTGATTACCATAGCTCACAGACCCCTACATGTTTGCATATTCCTAGACAGATTACTCGAGGAGAATTGCTCAAACTACTCCCAGAGAGATGGGTTACCAACTATGAGCAGCTCCAGCAGCATGTGTGACCAATCTAGTCAACTGACTCAAAATTCATCAAGGAGAAGGATGGCACCGTCACCATCAAGTTTGATAGATCACATGAGAAGGATGCCCCGACACCTTCAATATTCCCAACTATGTTCATGATCCAGCCCGTTCCCAAACGTAAGAAGCCAGATTCATTGAATTCGATAATTCACTCTTTTGATGGCCAGGGAAGAGAGGCATATCACTTCAAAGACCCCCATACAGACCACTGTTTATGGGATGTCTGTACGTCACCCATTTGCGGATGTAGAGACGACTACCTCAATGGGAATTACCTTTACAGTGACAATGAGGACGAATGTCCCAGGTCCAGGAGAAACAGAAAGAAAAGGTCAGCATTAAGAAATCTTTATGATTCTGACAGTGATAGTGACGATGACAATTACCAGGCTAATGACCATCATGATGATGAGCCAGACGTTGCTCCAGAAATTATGGTTTCTTCTCCTAGACAGGAAAATTATGGAGAATGGCAATGGCTAATGGAGAAAGCCAAGAAGCCAAAACCAAAGAAGCAACCATCAAAGGTATTACCTTGTTACAAACCTATTCTCAAATGGCAAAAGAAAAATCCTTTGGAACAGGTCATTCCAACGGACAAGCCAGCAGTGGAAAAGGAAACAAAACCAGCACCTTCTAGCTGTACACAAAAAGCATTCCAGACAATGATTCCTACAGCAACACTACCCGCAATCATGATGATGGGTAGGACAGGTGAACTCAACTTCCCTCCACAGAATGAACAAACGATTGACAATATTCGTTACTGTTCAAAGATACCCATTCCTACAGAGCTAGATAAGAATGGAAATCCTTTGAGAAATAGTACAACAGAGTGTGTCCTGAACTGGCAAAGCCAGAATGCCTTAGCGCAAAACTCAGCTTGAAATACTATCTGCAGAAAGATTGATAGTGTGCAGGAAAATTTGCAAAGCACAGAGCAAAGGCTTTCGGAAAAGATGGACACCCATCAGAATAAGACTCAAGAAGTTCTGCGTACATTACAAAAAAGATTAGACAATTTTGAGAAAGGAAACTTTCCTTCTTATTTCAGGTCAGACCTAGAGGCTGAAATTGCCATGCTTAAAAGAAAGATCAAGATGATAGAAGACAAGCAGGTAGATCTGACTCAAAAGCCAGACTGATGATCAGTAGAAAAGGAATGTCGGGTAACACCAGTGACTCCTACTCTAGCAGTTACTCCTTCTGAGAATTATACAAATACTGAAGGATATGGTGACTCTATTTTTGGACATGATGATTCTGTTTTTGAGTACTTTGAAAAGTCACCATAAATTTTAATGACAAAAGAATGTGAAACAAACAGGTCTTCTGAAAAGGATACATCAGAAACAGAAGACTATACGTCAGATGATACTCAAAGCACAGAAAACTCCACAGCCAGTACTCAATGTACAGAAGACTCCACAGGAATATTGGAACATCCTCAAATATACATGGCTGACAGAAATGATCAGGATCAGTACCCACCTGATGAGCATTTTGATGAGGCTGAAGAAAGACAGCCACCATCTTCAAGAAACACTGGAGGAATACACAACATAAAGTTTACTTTTGATGACATTGAGTACCCAAAATGGTCACAGCGCATACAAGATTTCTATGCGTGGTGTTTACATAAAAGGCTAACTGTTTTTGACAGCACAGATATTCTTACAGAATTGACTTAAGTTTTACAGGAACTTTACTGGTCTGGTGTTACTTGATTCCAGAACAAACCCAGATACAACTAGTCAGTATGCCATTACAGGAATTCATGCACTACCTCCACTCCCAATTCATTGGCAACCCAACCAATATTCTGGACGAGAAGAGAACAGAATTCTTCCAGCGTAAGTGTTGTTCATATCAAGTCAGAGACCTAGACAAACATTATCAAAGGTTACTACATTTGTTTATTCACTTGGGATGTGACAATGCATTGAAACCAGTATTCCTGTCATCCATACCTTCATCCATATCTGCCATGGTAGAAAAGAGTCTAACCCAAAAGAATTTGAAAGTCACTGACTTGACAGTTGGGCAGATACAACAGGAGATTCATTTGGGAGTTAATGAATTGTGCCAGAGGAAAGAGATCATTCAAGACTTCTTGAAACAGGATAGTCGCCTTGACCAAGTTTGCAGGAGCAAGAAAAACAGGTATAAGATTAAGTGTAATCCTAAAGACTTATGCAATTGTGCTCCAGGAACTCAGTCCTCTAGGCCAAAGTTCAGAAGGAAAGGCCGGCGCAAGTTCAAAAGAAACCGTGACAGGTTTGACAGAAACACCGATAGACAACGACGACCTCCTAGAAAATGGAAAAGATTCCTGCGTTTTAAGCGAAAAAGAGACCCCCAGAGAAAATCAACCAGATGTGACATTTGTAACAAGTCAGGGCATTTTGCGAGAAACTGTACCAAAGGACAGAAGAATTGGTTGCCCGGATAGAAAAATACTCTGGATCCTCTTTAAGAGATAATGATTTGGAATCAGTTTTCTCATTAGATGATGAACCGTCTTCACAAACTATTTGTTGTCTTGCAGGAAATTTTACAGATTACAGCTCAGAAGACAGCGAGTATACCTCAGACGAGCATCATCGAAGAATTTGCACCATTAGTGCTTACCCTGATCCAAACACCATTAGGAAAAACTTCCCTATCCTACCAACAAGAGTGGTACCTTCATCAGAATCCAATGTGGCAGAAGTTCAATCCAATGATCGACAGAGTTCTGAAAATGAAGAGAACTCTCAGCCACTCAACAAGGATAAGATTCCGCTCATCGCAGCAACACAGATGACACCACATGTCAAGGTGTAGGTATATTTTTCAAAGTACCACAAACCTGTTACTACGATAGCTTTCATTGATACAGGTGCAGTAGAAAGTATGATTAACCCAGCAATCGTACCACAAGAGTTTCTTGTCCCCTACAAGAAATCATTCCTCTCTGCATCTGGTGATTTTTTCCAAACGCACTATAAGACCAAAACTCTGAAGATCATGCTCTTTCATAATTGCACTATTAGAGCTTCCTTATTTGCTACTGATCTTCCAGGACGAGATATAGTGCTAGGATGGAATTTGATGCAACAGCTGCCTGAGCTAACAATTTTGACTACATGACTCAAGTATCATGGAAACTTTAAGCCATACACGACCCTCACTCGAATATTTTCCATTGAGCCTGCAGAGAAGGCAAAACAATTGTTTAGCTCATCTTTTGCAGAAAATCATGTTGAGTTTTTGCAGAAATGCCCTCATCCCTTATGGAAAAATCAGGAGTTCTTTGTAAGACTACCCTTCAAGCAGAATGAGGACATCAATCCTACAAAGGCTAGTCATTCAGGTATGAACCCTGAAAGTGCTCAATTAGCTAGAGAAGAATGTTTCTCCTTAATGCAACAGGGATTAATAGAGCAGTCGAACTCACAATGGGCATAAGAAGCGTTTTATGTCAATAAACGCTCAGAACAACTCAGAGGCAAGAAGAGGTTAGTTATCAACTACCAGCCTCTCAATCACTTCCTACAAGATGATAAGTTTCCTCTGCCAAACAGAACTGCCTTATTCGCTTCACTTGCAAAGGCAAAAATATTCTCTAAGTATGATCTAAAAAGTGGATTTTGGCAACTTGGAATACACCCTGAGGACAGATGGAAAACAGGATTTTGTATCCCAGGAGGACATTACCAATGGACGGTATTACCATTTGGACTTAAGACCGCCACATCACTATTTCAACAAGCCATGACAAAAATTTTTGGACTCATTCAGGACTCTGCCTTGATATACATTGATGACATATTATTATTCAGTCCTGACAGAACATCACATGAACTTTTGCTAAAACAATTTGCAGAACTTGTGCAAAAGTATGGCATAATGCTTTCTGAAAGGAAAATGAAACTATTTCAGAATAGCATTGAATTCTTGGGAATGACACTTGCAGATGGACAGTACCAAATAGGACCTCACATAGCCCAAGAACTTTTGAAATTCCCGGACTCCAAATTGACCACAAAACAGATCCAACAATTTTTGGGCATTGTTAACTACTTAAGAGATTTTGTGCCTAATATCAACAGGTATACCAGCCCGCTAGAAGCCCAATTGAAGAAAGGATCTCAGCCATGGACAGAAGCCCAAACAGAAGCAGTAAGGTATCTAAAGGCCCAATTACAGCTGCTTCCTCCTTTGCAGATTCCTTCAGATGGAATAAGGATCTTGCAGACAGATGCTAGTGATCAATTTTGGGCAGCAATCTTGCTTGAGAAAAAAGAGGGAAAACGAAGAATTTGTGCATACAAGTCTGGTAAGTTCAATCAAGCTGAACAGCATTACCATTCAACCATAAAGGAAATTTTGGCAGTAAAATATGGGATAAAGAAATTTGAATTCCATTTGGTTGAACATCATTTTATTGTGGAGAGCGATATGTCTTCTTTCACATCTATGCTGACAATTAGACAGAAGAAGATCCCAAACTCTCAGCTACTCAGACTATCAGAATGGTTTTTCCCAGTATTCTTTTACAGTAAGGCATATCAAAGGTAAAAACAACGTTGTGGCAAATTTCTTATCTAGACCTTTTGATATTGCTCATCTTACCCTGCAAGAGAGCCCAGTTTTGCAAGCAATGATTTCCACATATGTGCCAAAGCAAAGAGAAATGCCCAGGATTCTTCATCCAGAGATTACGAGCTATGACAACCAAGAACATGTTGAGACAGTTTTAGCTCATTCCGTTCAAATGACACAAAAATATTTGGAGAGAATCTTCAGCAAATATGGCCAGATGATGTTTCCAGAACAAGGCTTGCATCCAACCTTTCCATTCCTAAGGGCCATACCCATCAATCCTATGCAGATATTTCCTAAAGAACTAAAATGGTTCTTCTGGTATTTGTTGCATAGCTATACTATGGCACTCGAGTTCCCTACCGAGGAACTTCTCAGATACTTTGACCAGCTAGGAGACTTGCATAATTGTACTCCGTACCGAAGACCTCATGCTCATTTAGCAGAAGTACTCTCATGGTTCGCACCACTGAACCAATGGCGAACATGGATGGATCTACACCAGGACAAATACTTCAAGTTCGGAGGACTAACCCCATATTCAGTTTATTTGTTTCGCAGGCACTGACACTTTGACCCAGGACTACAAGCGATGGTGGCCATCAACAACTCGGAAGAATTTTCTAGTCTCCCATTTTCCCTAGCACATGACGACTACATGACCTTCTCGGACAGGGAAATGGCAATCACAGACAAGGAATTTCTAAAGATGAAGCTTTGCACAGAGAATGGAGTTCCATATCCAGATCCAGATGAGGTACTCCAAGCCCAGATTCAGAACACAGATCCAAACCATGTCTACAGGCTTATGTGTGCACTTCACCAGTACAATCAACATGGACTACATTGGGACGAAAAAGCCCAAAACTTTTTGACAAAAGTGGACTTAGGCCCAGGATCACCAAGCACAAGCCCAGGCCAAGGATCGTCACAGGCAGAATCATCCTCCACTCACAAAAGGAATGATAATTCTCCGCAGGACTCACGAGGAAAAAGACCAAAGCACTAGCCGCCCATGTGAAGATAAGATTTTCAAGATAAGGTCGGCAAGTCAAGACAAACAACTTTTTGACAAAGTTGGCAAGACAAGCCAAAAGACTTTTTGACAAATGTGCCACAAGATTCCTTGAAGATAAGGCCGGCACAAGATCACATATTACCTTTAGTCATTTTCATCTTTTTGACTAAGAATAGTTTAAGGCCTCGTGGCTTAACCACAGCCAAGCTTCTTTAGCTTAGCTTGTATTATAAATAGTCACTCCCATCTATGGAGTTCGGCAGAGAGCGAAATACAAGAAACCTAGTGTTTACTCATCCATGGCTTTCTAAGCTTCTTAAAGGTGTTATCCAGGGTGGTGGTCTCTTAGGAATCAAACTCTCATGAATCCCCTCGCTTTCGAAAAACCCAAAAACATTCAGAAAACCCAGAAAACTTTCCAAAAACATTCAAAAAACCCAGAAAACCCAAAAACTTCATGCTTATCTATTTTCACCATTTAGGTGATATTCTTGCATTTTAGGTGATACTCATGCATCTTTGTGTATCATTCTAAGTCTGTCTGATTATCCTCAATCATCTTCTCATGTTTTGTTATCCTCAGTCATCCTCTTATGTCTCGTTTAATTTTGTTTCTTATCTGTCTTATGCTCCTTAGTCATCTCATACTAAAAGAGTTCCAAGCGTTTCTCTTTTCTAAATCCTACTCTCAAGTAATAGCTTTGTTATAGGTCTACACTCTTTGGTTAAAGGCGTTTGTTGCAGGAATCTATCTTCTAGGCTAAGTAACATCTGAGTGACCATAAATCTATCGCAATCGCCCTCGAGGACCACTTGCCGCTTAATCTAGGAGAGCTGCTAGGCACCGGTCGTGGCTTGACAGTGGTAGTAGGGAAAGGATGAGACCTCCGTCTAGAAGAAGATGCCTCTGCAGACCTCGTTTTCCAAATTGTTGGAGACTCTATAACCATTTTATTACTCGTCTTAGTAACAGGGAAAGAGAACAACCTCCTTGGAGATGTCCAACCCACCTTAAGCGTATCCAATTCTACATCCGGTGGATAGATGACTAGATAAAGCGTAAGACTATTAAGTGTGTGCTTAAGAGGGTCCAGGCTCATCTTGCCTATGATAGTTCAGACGACCCAGATAAAAATTGGTACCTTTACCCTTATGATGAACCTCGCATGCGATGCCTGAACAAATTGAAATACCATGTCCAGTATCGTAGGTTCCTTATGTAGTACCAGAAAAATTATCTTTTTTGGAACTCTGCATAAAGTTCCAGTTGTATCTTCCGCTGTATTCCCCAACTCTTTATTTATAAGATTTCTGAAAAGCTTGCATTATATAGCAAGTGTATCATTGAATATGTCTTCAAGTTTTTCCAGTTTGCACATCCATTGTCTTTTCAATCCTGGTCCATTCTACCGACCTTGTACATCTTTCGAGTTGTACTGTTCTGGTGGTCGAAGCTTCTATCTGTTTTACAACTCTTTGTGTAAGTGTTTGCCTTATGTACTCCATTATCCATCTCATTGTTTATTCGTCCATACAGTCTCTTGAGTTGTTTAGTGATAGTCGTATCCCTGGTATCAGAGCCCAGTCTGTCCTTTCCAGTTTGTTTTCATCACAGTGTGCTAAACTTATTTTCTTCTTTCTTTTTGAGGAGGAGAGAGAGAGAGAGACTAAGAACCCCACCTGGAGAAGTACCTTGCCTTACCATCCATGGATACACCCGTAGCGATGACCGCTCCCATCACACTAGACACTTCCCCTTCCTTCAGAAAGTCCACAGCCGAAAAGCTAGATGGAAATAAATTATCTATTTATGGAAGGTTCTACAAAATTGACTATGTGTCATACGGATGCTATCTTCCATTTTTAATTATTCTTTGGTTAACAAAAACGTGCTATTTATTCAGATTCATCAAGATAAACGAATGAATATGACAAAATAATTCGTGGAAGTTAATTTTTATTATTTCCATACATAGAAGGTTATCGTAATCTGTAACCTTCTCCAACGGTTATCCATAGGGATTTGATTAAACCAATTGATCTTGATCAGATCTCACCCTAAACGGATACTTATCAATGGGAGACGACATTTGGTTATTAATGGAATTAATATAATTGATTTATTCGTTTTCCATCTAAGCGTAGAAGCTATTTTTGTCAATTCTACCTTCTATGCTTAGCATTTTGTCCTTGTGTATAAAAAGGCATTCGATTTTCATTGTAAAAGATACAAAAAACACTACATATATTGGTGAGACATTGTAGCTTGTAAATTTTCGTTGGTTTGAGTTTTGTTAGTCACACACGAGGGACGCTACCCACAGAAGGCTGTATCGTTGGTGAAGTCTTCTAGGAGAGTGATTCGGGAGGCCACAAGGGACTCGGTTGGGAATCTACAGGGGACGTTGGTGGGAAGCGCGACTGGTTGCTATGTGACCAACGAGCAGTGGGCCGGAGAAAAGGGCAGAATCCCAGGAGCACAGAAGGTGAGGGACTAACCAGCTTCTGTGGTGTAACGTTCTGTGTGTGCAGAAAGCTAGGACATAGATTGTTGTCTGCTTGCGTGGGGTTCACCGCGTGCTTGCGTAGGGTTTGCTGCGTGCTTGCGTATGGTTTGCTACGTGCTTGCGTGGAGTTCGCCACGTAGTCGCTATCTCAAGGAGATCGTGCAGGTCGTGTGGAGCCACCGGAGGGAAAATCCATCCTTGGACAGGGGACGCTGTCTGCTTGCGTAGGGTTCGCTATGTGCTCCCGTGGTGTACGCCATGAGGTCGTTGTCCTTGGGGGGATTGCGCATTGGTTACTTTTGTTAGTCACATTAACGTGTGCATCGAGTCGCTGCAATACAGAACCTTACGGTCTGTGCTTTGAAAATCAGTCACCTATAGTACAGAACCTTACGGTCTGCGCTGTAGAAGGTTGACATCTTTTGTACTGAACCTTACGGTTTATGCTGTGAAAGCAAGTCATTTCTAATACAGAATCTTCGGGCCTGTAGTGGATGGATATACGGTACAGAACCTTATGGTCTGTGCTAAACAATTAAGTTACTCTAGTGCAGATACTTCTGGTCTGTGCTTTGCCACTCAGTTTTCTGTGGTGTAGAACCTTCAGGTCTACGCTATAAAAGGTTTACTATTGATCACCTTCTGTAATTTTTACAAATATAAGTCTGAGTGAATACCATCCAAATTTTAGGTAAAGAGTGGACGTAAGCAAGTTGCTGAACTACTATAAAAAGCTTTGAGTGCATCAAACAAATCGCAATCACATTGGTATGTTCTGTCTTACAGAATCCTGTTTCATAAAGTTCTATTTACAAAAGTTTTTTTTTGCCATGGGATTTGTCGAAAAATAGTTAAAAATCCTTAATTAGGTTTTAACACTAATTCACCCTCACGTAACACTTTATTACTATGTTGTATAATTAAATCGAGTTTACAGATCCCAATACTTTTGTCGGTTTTATCAAAACCCAAAATAAAGCCACGTCATAAGAATCCAAACGATTGTTCCTCTTCCTTTCCCGTGATCGCATGAAAGCAAAAAGGGTAAAGTCTCTATGTCTTTAACCAAGCATAACCAAAATGACAAATCTTGGACAAGACACAACCTTTTTAAGACAAATACTCAGTGAGTTGAATTTGCGAATTTATTATGCATATTTGTTATTTTAATAATAATTTTTTTCATGTTCATTAAAGATCTTTACTCCATTTTTGAATCAACTGTTTGTTCTATTAAAAGTAAAAAACAAATCTATTATCTATGTCAATTTTAAATAGTGGCGGACAGGGGGAAGGACATAAATAAAACGGCGGTTCGACAGATGTAAAATAATTTCGTTCTCCATCCACTGTTTAGCAAGCAGCATGGCCACCATTTACCGCTTCACCAAACCTCCTCCTGTTCCTTAAAAATCCTCATTAAAAAAAAAAATTTAAATTTGATATATTCCATTTCCTATAATTCTATTTAATTTAGAAATAAAACGACAC
The DNA here is from genome assembly GCA_029817715.1 of Melastoma dodecandrum. Lineage (NCBI taxonomy): Eukaryota > Viridiplantae > Streptophyta > Magnoliopsida > Myrtales > Melastomataceae > Melastoma > Melastoma dodecandrum. The sequence continues at coordinate 6,240,251 of JARUPY010000607.1, read as the reverse complement.
ACGAAACACTTCCAATCAATTCATGCATACACACACGCACCCCCCCTCCAGACTCACTCTCGTAACTGCGTATTCAAAATATTTGATTAAGTTAAATCTCAATAAAATATTGGCTTAATTATTAAATATACCCTCAACTTTACTAGTTTTTTCAGATCTAGCCTGAAGTTTAAATTGTATCTCTAGGTAGCCTGTACTTTCGACCTGTTTCGAGTTTATCCTAATTATCTCAGTCTCTTGGTTAACTTTCCCAGACAATACGAAAATTAATTCTTCTTAAGCGGTTCTGATACCAACAAAGATTACAGAAATCGGACTTAAGAAGATTTTCTCAATTGTTTTTGTCGCGGGCGTTCTGCCAACCTCGAATACTCGTTTGAGTATCTCGAACTTGCCGCAAACCCAAGATTGGATTTACCTTCAAGGAAATATTCCTCAAATTCACTCTGCAAGAGAGTCAGCTCTTCTAATTTCTTAGAATAGCTATTCACAAGCTCAATTAGCTGCTGTATTTGCGCTGAGAGACTTGCCAGTCGATCTACTACAGTGTTTAGAAGTCCAGTAGCAGAATCCTTGCCCACACCGTGATCCAAATGTAGGAGCTCGGGGTTTGGACAATCAGTCATAAGACTCTTGCTTTCGCAACTGTCGTGCTTTTGCACGACCTTCACAATCTTATTAGATTATGAAAATTATCATAAACTACACAGCGGAAAGTTTATCATACCTTAACTCAGTGGGTTGCTCAGAGGGTTCACCAAGCTTCCGCAACAATAGAGATCCAAGAGTAGCACAATTCTCAAACTAGAGAATTCAGCGAACGCATCCGCAAACTGGAGAGGCTCTTCTGTGTCGTTCCAATGCCCTTACACTGAGGGTCTTATATAGACACTCCTCATCCAAGGTTTCAGCCCAAGGCTATACTCCCTGCAAGGTTCTTGATCCTTCGATCTGACCTTTCGTTAGTCTTAACCAATGTTGATTAATTCTAGCCACCTTACTCTTGGTTCCTTAAGGTATTCGGAGAGCGATTCAGAGATTTTCTTACTCAGAGTTTTTGAGAGAGAATTTCTCTATTCGATTCGCCTCTCCTGAATGAGGTAGAGGGCTTGTGAATATATACACAAAGGAGCTGGTGCCTATGCACTGTTTGCCAGCTCAAAAGTAAAAGGAATCTAAACTGTTGCAAAAGTTAGTGGGGTCCTAATGACCGACAAAAATGTCCTAATCTAACTTTATACAGTCGTCTTCTCCCGTCTGCATTGGCGCGCTGTCTTGGGAGACTCCTTCCTTGTTGTTGGCGTTTGAAGTCTCGCCAACTCCTTCTTTCTCTGAGAGTCCCGGTGGGTCTTGCACCGCTTCAAGAATTTGTTGGGCTTTCTCATCATGCTCGATTTGCTGATTTAAAGTCTTGTCTGTAAAATCAACAATCTTGCTCCAATCCTCGAAGGTGTCGGTTCGGAGGTGCAACTCAGAGTTCTCTCGCCTCCAGAAGCTATCCAGAAGGTCAAGCATCCTCTGCCATCCTCGGTCTCCTGCCTGTTCATCTATGAGGCTCAAATTTGACCGAAGAATCGTGATGGTGATCATACCATCACAAAGCACGTAGTATTCGTCCTTGCGGACTAACACATGCTCCAGCACATCTTTAAGGAACTCAACCTTTATGGCCTTACGGACAGTTTTGTCCTTGTAGTATTTTCGCCATAAACCTCTCTGATCGAGGTCCTGTCGTTGAGGTTCCACCAGACGTCTACTCTCACATGGATGGATATCCCATACTTGCAGATTTTGAAGTATAACCTTCCCATACTGCGGGTGGTCTTCCTCCTCCATTATTGTGCTAGTAATCAATGCCGTGGCATACTTTGGTCCGTAGCCTAGGCATCCGAGTACAAACCTTACTAACGTAGGCAGGGGTGCCATACATTCTGGTTCGGATCTGTCGATCTCCAGTATGTCCACAAACCCAGCATATACGTAAGGTGCTGCTACTCCCACCATATCTGAGTGAATTCTCAGAGACGGCCACTTCCCCGATATCCAATGTAGATACGGCTGAAGTACGGTGTTCTCCTCAAGCGAGGATTCACTCATGTCCACTACTACCTTTGGGACGTCATAATTTCTGATTTCCCCCGGTATTCTAGACATCGTCGTGGAGAATATCTGCTGTCTTTCTTTCTCAACTCGAGACAGCTCCTCCTCACCTGAAGCCATAATCGATAGCTTATACTCCAGGTCTTTGATGTACTCAACGGTCTTTCTTGCGAAAAACTCAATCTGGCGCTTGTCATCATGTTTGATGCCACCCATGAGTCCTCCACAGACCACAGCCGCATCCCAACTTAGGGATTCGTCCTCAAATGAGTCTTCATCAAAAAACCAGGATCCTCCTAGATCCTCTTGGGTTTTCCCAACATGGCTCTTGCCATCGTGACTTTTATCACCGTGAGAAGTCTCACCAGACTCTTTGACCGAGTCTTTTACAGGAATTGCTTCCTCAAGGCTTTCTTTCTTTTCTAGATTACTTTCCAATGCTGCGTAAGCACTTCCAAAGTCGAAGTACTGCTCACACTCCATTGCAGCCGCTTCCTCTGGTTCTCCTCTTGGTTCAGGGTCTACCACTTGGATTGGCTCGCCTATTATGGCCTTAAACTTAGCCTCTTCCTCAGCATACTGTGTTTCCATATTCTCTTTCTGTTCCTCCTTGCTTTATAACAAAGCCTTGTAGGATTTCACAGCTTGATTAATGGAAATTTTCTGCTCTTTGGCTAAGTGATTTCGGCAGTAGTTAAACTGCTCCATGGTCAAAGGAGACCACCAAGGTTCTTCAACCTTTCCATCCTTCTTAGGACCTTCTTTTGCAGAATCGTCCCCTTTCGGACCAGAAGACCCAAGCCTCTTGGCTTTCCTCTTCTTTCTGGCTTTCTCTTCTGACTCGGCTTTTGCCTTGTCTTTCAGATCTGCCATCCCCTCCTGGGAAACTCTCGCTTTCTCTTTGGGATTGGTTATTACCTTTCCCTTAGATCCAGCCATCCCCTTCTGGGATTCTTTCGCCTTTCCCTTAGATCTGGCCTCAGCCTCCTTGGGATTAGCCATCTCCTTCTGGAGATCCGGTTTCGCTTCACTCTTGGAGTCAGCTTTTGTTTTCTCCTTAAGTTCAGCCTTCCCTTTCTGGGAGTCCGCAGTTTTCAGCTTCTTGGGACATTCGTAAGAACGATGTCCTAGTTGCTTGCACTGCCAGCAGAGAACTGCCGCCTTCGTTCCTGAAACGGAACCAGCATCACTATGCTCACCATCTCCCTTATTAGGACATACCTTTCGGGAATGTCCCTCCTTCTTGCATCCCCAGCATATCTTTCTCTTTGCAGCACGATCCATCTGCAGAGTTTTTAGAAAGAGAGGTGTTTGCAAGTTCTCTAGAGAGAGAGTCAGCTATTATGTTGTGGTCGGACTTAATGTATTCGACCTCATATTTATAATAGCTTAATTGTTCCTGCAACCTTAAGAGTCTAGTTTGCCTAGCTTCCTTAAGGTTCAGACTCATAAACCTTTTTACATAGGTCGAGTCAGAGCGCACTAAAAATTCATTCGGTGCCAAAAAGATGTAAAAGGCCTTTATTCTGTTTTTTAAGGCCAATACCTCTTTTTCATGTATCGGGTATCTTAATTCGTACCCCTTGAAGCTTCCCGACCAGTATTTACATACCGGTTCTGGTTTTCGTCCTCTAATTTTGAGGACTGCTCCCCAATATTCTTCAGAAGCATCAACTTCCAAGACTAACTCGTCCTTGTCAGAAGATAGAGCAAGTTGTGGCAAATTTTTCACCTTTGCTTTAATCCTTCTAATGGATTGAGTATCTTCATCTTCCCATTTCCAAGGATTTGTGGAAGAGGTTTTCTTCGCAATCCTACTTAAATCTCTGGAAAGATCTTTCATAAACTTTCTTGCATAGTTAGCACATCCACAAAATCTCTGGACCTGCATTCTATCCTCAAGTCTGTCAGGAAAATTAATTATTTTCTCAGCAATGTGATTTTGCAGTTTAACTTTTCCCTGCTTAATCTCCATGCCTAGAAAATTGACTGATTCCCTAAACCATTCTATCTTTTTCTCTGATAAAATCATGCCCTCTCGCCGGAAGACATCAGTCACCTCATCAAGGTGTCTCATGTGTTCATCTTCAGTATGACTGTAGATTAGCACATCCTCAATGTAGACCGCACAAAATTTTCGGACCTGCTTGAAAGCATTATCCATTTTGCGCTGAAATACGCCTGGAGCATTTTTCAGGCCGAACGGCATTACCTGCCATTCAAACATTCCTTGCGGAGCATTGAAGGCAGTTAGAGGAACCGACTCTTCCTCCATCTTGACTTGCCAGTATCCACTTTTCAAGTCAAATTTAGAAAAGAAATTTGGTTGGCTCAGACTTATCCTATCAATTAAATCTCCCGCAGTGGGAATCTTATAGCCATCGTCCTTTGTAGCTTTGTTAAGCTGACGATAATCTATAACCATTCGTGCTTTACCTCGCACTTGCTCGGCATGATTAATAACCATAAAGGCAGGACTAGAATGTGGACTGTAACTGTCCCTAATCAAGCCTTTCCCAAGCAACTCAGGAATTTGTTTGTCAAACTCCTCAACCATCTCAGCCGTATACGTAATGTTTCTGGCTCTTATAATGGTTCCGGGATCTTTCAACTCTAATCTAGCCTTGAGGCCATTTCGAGTCCATAACTTTAGTGGATCTTCACTAAAATTATCGGCTAGTTTTATTAGGAACTTATCCCATTTCGTTCCTGTTAACTTGACAGCCATACACACTTCTTGTTTTGGGAACAAGTCGTCATACCAGTTAGAACTTCTGGTATTCGTTGGAGAAAACAGGGTTTGTTCCCATGAATCGTTCTCATCCAACCGTATATCACCACGTTGAGCTCGCACTCTGAAAGCTCTTTCACATGGGATATCACCACAGTATTCTGTCCGTTTTACCGGATAAAAACCAAATTTTAACCGAAGTCTAGGCTCTTGTAGAATACTTATCTTCACCCCACCGATGGAAACATCATTTTCATTCTGCACAAAAGGAAGGTTTTCCTTCTGTCCCTTCAAAAAGGCGTTACCAATAATGATGTCGGCCTCTAGTAAAGGATGTGCAAGAATCTCTTTAATGATGAACTTTTGTCCACCAATAAAGACAGGCACGTTACTTGCCTTATGACCAACAATTGTGGCCATACCATCGACGTTAACCATATGGATGGGTTTCTGCAGTGGTTCCCACCACTCATCTGGCAGAGCATTGAGTCTAGCACAAGTTATGCTACACCCAGTGTCTATCAAAGTATCCAGAGAATACTCATAGTATCCAGGAAATTTGAAAGTTAGAGCTACATATGTGCTCATGTCTTCCTTCCTAACACTAAACCCAATATTCTCAGGTACCTTCTGGGATGGTTCTATCATCCTCCAGATATCGTCTATCGGTATAGACCTTTGCTCGGCTATTTGTTCAATAACCTTACAAACCTCAGGAATCCCAGATAAAGAATTTTCCATATTGGTAACTCTTAACATCCGTATAGACTCCTCTCTCGTTTGATCTACAGGGTCTTCATAGACTGGTAATGATACCTGTCTATACCCTACGATTCTTCCCGTATGTTGCGACGGGGCTATCGAATCAACAGATCTTCGAGACATCTCTTCTATTAGTGGAGGTGCACTTGCAACCTCTGGTCGAGAGACTATTACGTCTTCTCCCACATCACTAGCTCTTGAAGAGACTTCAGAGGGCGCTCTATTGAGCGGCTCTCTCAGGATTGGCATCCTCACAGGCAAATGCCTGTCAGCCCTTTCGCTAAGCATAGGCAAATGCCTATCAGCTCTTTCATTGACCCTTGACGGATCTCCCAACATGAGAGTAATTTCATTACCCCTCTGTCGGATATTAGCCGCACTAATCGGCCTAGAGCTACTACCAGGTTCAGTCATAACCCAACTCCTTGGCCAGGTTAATTCCAATGGATTCACCTCACGCCTATGGAACTGTTGATAGTTGCTATGACCTTCCTCGAACAGCTCTGTAAGTCTAGAGATGTTCCTCACACCAGGACTAGTGGTATTTACCAATCGGTAAATTACCCTAGTGTGATACGCCAAATACTTGGCCTGGGGATTCATACGATCCATATTCATCGACTTGATTCTTAAGGTCAATGAAGTCCCCAAACAGCGATCGTTCAAAGCCATCATAAAGTTCGGATGGACTTGGAACCATACAGGGCCATGGGCAAGGTTGGCCTGTACACCTGATATCAGCTGATCTCTAAACTCTAGCCAGCGTTTATCGATCACTGCTGCTACCACAGGACTATCCGCTGGTAAATGAAATAGCGGGACTAATCCTATCTGGATCAACCCAATGTGTATATAGTTATATACACCTCTCGTACTTCGCATGGTATCTCTTATGCGTTGTACATTTAAGAGTGGGATATCCAAAGTCTCAAGCTCGGTGCTCGTGACTTGTGCCGTTACTTCGGTCTACGATATATCTATGGTGGATCGAAACCTAAATCTCGATACTTCATAAATTTCTCTCGCATTGACATTTGGTAACCTCCATTCCAGAATTGACTGGGATGGATATTCGTACTGGTGGGTTTCCTCTAGTACCTGATTTGATGCTTCTAGTGGAACCATCTCATCCCCATCTCCGTTTTTCTCTGCTCTCATCATGAACAGATGTATTTTCAAGAGATCAGAGTCATCATCTGAGTCTGTATCATAATCTGACACTATCTCATAAATTGACTCCACTTCCGAGTCTAAGTCGGAAATCTCTTGCTCATCAATTGGTTCGTAAGCAAGGACTTCTTCCTCATGACTCCTGTTATCCAGGAAGACCATACGGAGTCTTTCTCTCCTTTGGTTCTTCTTTGGACAACTATCCGCTTTGTGGTCTTTTGAACCACAAAACCAGCAGCAATTACAACTGCTCAAAGGTTTACCTTTAGGACATTTAGGCTCTCTGCCATGCTTTTTCTTGAAAGCATCGATCCTATCTTTATCCTTCAGGTTATCCCTTCTCCTCACAAACCTTCTTGGTTTGTAAGCAGGACCTCCTCTTTGCTTTCGCTGGACGTCCCTCTTGGGCCAAACTTTCCTTTTGTTGTACCCAACAAACTTCCTCTTACGAGGAAAGTTCCCTCTCTTCAAAGAGTCTCCTGGAGTATTGCGAGTATCGCATCCATACCTTCCAGGCACATACTCTATCTGAGAACAACAGCTCTTATTCAGGTAAGGTAGCTTCTTAGCTGCCTCTTTTACCTGGAGCTCAGTACATGCTTTACGCATTGCGTACTTCACCGCCTGAATTTTACCTCCGAGTCCAGAGACAATCTTTTCCTCACTCAGAAGTAATTCATAGGCCTTTTGCGCCACTTCCGGCCAGGGTTCGGGAAGTTTTGCAAAAAAGGTTCCTAATATGAACTGTTGTGATACTACATCCAGATTGTAATAATACTTCTGGAATTCACACACGTAGCTATCAAACCAGCACATATCATAGATCTGCAGTTTAACTAGAGCGGTCAATGACTGCTCCTTTTCCACAGTCTCAGTGGATAATGAGACACAGAACTCACGTTTCAGGGCATCAGCGATTATTGCCAACACTCCATCAACCGTCAGCGCCTGATCTATTTTTTCCTTAATGTCTGTGTGCGCCACTAAGGTTTTCCAATATTTCTGCGCTGCACCCATGAGGGCTGCTACACATAATTCGTAGACTGCTCCAAGAGGTACTCCTCCTACAAATGCCGTCATCCGAATAAGTGATAACCACTCATCTATCTTTTCAGATACGTGCTTCTCACAGTCAATGTCCAGAAAAGCACCAGGGGTTATTATTGGCTTTAGTATATTATCCCTTGGGACAAACTCTTGTTTGGTCCTATGAGGATAATCGGGCCTGTAAATTTCCCTCTTCGCAGTTACCAGTTCGTTAAACGTTCTATTGTCTAAATGAACTGGGGTATCCTCTGCCAGACCTAAGGCTTTCCTTAAGTCTTTTGCCAACTCCCCACTCTGGGAGTTCAAGTTTGCACTTCGCTTTTGTGAGTCTAAGATGAAAGGAGCTACTGACTCTCTATACATCTCATCCACACTCTTGCCTTGATTCTGTTTGGAATTTCTTTCTCCCAGATTCAATCTTTCGACTGGTTTTCCCGTAGTACTTTCCAGTCCAGAGGTCGCCTCGGCTTCAGGCCTTTTTAAACCTCTTTCTCTCTCCAGAGCGTCTAACATTGTGTTTACAATGGAGCCTACTTCCTTTGCCATTTGGTTTCGGCTTTTTAGACTTTCATTGCTCCCCTGAATGGTTAGCTGAGTTAAAATATCATTTATACTCTTGCTAACTCCAAAAGGGGACAATCTAGCATCTGGAACGAACTCCAACCTAGATGGAGTCCCGGAAGGATTTCCCGAAGATTTTCCTTCTCCAGCCATTCAGAAAATCTGATCTTGAGACGTCAATGGATATTTTTGAAACTGGGCCTAAGTTCTGGATACGGAGAGATATTTCCTAAACCTTAGGGTAGATTGGAAAAACTTTATAAATATGGGGATATTTTTGATAAAGCGGCCTAAAATATTCACTTCTAATGAATAGAGGAAAAAAAAATACAAAAGAACCAAGGTTGACGTGTCGACAAAATGGGAGTTCCCATCAGGGATAAAATGGAGTATCGTCGCCACCGCCGATGCTCCCCACGGCATCTCCGATCGTGCTTGACAATGAGGCCACCGCGGCACATACCACGGGCTGCGCAGGGGCCGGCAGCCTCAGGCAACTCAAACTTCCCCCAGGGACTATCGAGCAGTCTGTCCCCGGCCTCTGCGATCCCTGTTCCGGTACGCAATTTGCCGAGTAGTCGAACCCTATGTTACCTGCCAGCAGTCTCATGCACTCGTCGCCAATCCCCGAGAGGAAGTTGAACGACACTGTTAGGTTCAAGAGGCTCTTTAGGGAGCAAACCGTCTCTGGCAGGACCCCTGACAGCCGGTTGTGCCCGAAGTTGAGGACCTCGATCTGGCCGAGGCACGACAGGGTGTCAGGAAGGTGACCCGCGAGGAAGTTGTAGCTCGCGTCGAGGACCTCGAGGTTGCCGAAAAGCCCGATCTCCTCTGGGACACAACCCGTCAGCTGGTTGTTGAGAAGGAGGATCTCTCTGACTTTCGGGGCTGACGCCAGCCCAAATCCGAAGGGCATCCCGCCGCGTAGCCGGTTGTTTGCGAGGTTAATGACGGAAGCAGGGGAGTTGCCGAGGCTATCTGGGAGCTCCCCAGAGAAACCATTGTTGTTGAGGAGGATAGCGTCGAGCCTCTTCTCGAATAGCTCCGGAGGGATCTCTCCTGCGAAGTTGTTGTACCTGAGGTCGAGGTAGATGAGGCTCGGCATGTAGAGCGTAACCCTAGGGAAGGATCCCGAAAACTCGTTATTGCTTAAGTCGAGCTCCTGGAGCGAGACGAGGTCCGCGAACGAGTCTGGGACAGGCCCGGTGAACCTGTTACTGTTAAGGTGGATGAGCGTGAGGTCGGAGAGAGCGGACAGCTCCTCCACAAAGGTCCCACGGAGGTTTGCCCAGTTCAGATCTATACCCGCAAGCACGACATTGTTACTGCCACCAATGGCATCCTCTCCCGGGGGCTGGGAGCAGAACACCCCGCGATATGAGCAAACATCGGTTCCGGTCCACGTGCGGAGGATCCCCTTTGGGTCCTCGGTGATGGAGGACTTCCAAGCCTGGAGGGCATTGTAGGCAGCTTTGAGCTGGGATGACGGGGGGTCGTTGTTTGGCCCTACTCCGACCCAGACTCCGCTGCCTCCCGAGCCAATGCCGACGCCGACTCCGAGACCCGCACCGACCGAGAAGGAAAGCCCAGCGGGAGGGAGTCTGAGGAGGGGGAGGATGAGGAGGAGGAGGAGGGATAGGGGTTGATCCATTGATGGAGGCCAAGTTGGGGGGGGGGGGGGTGATTTTGAGTATAATGATTTTGTATGAGGTTGTCCGAAATGTCGTGGTCGTTTTTCATACAAAATGTTTGGGTCCTTTTCCTTTTTGGTGGGTCTGGTCTGTTCCATATCATGTCGCCTATCTAATTTGTTTACTTTATTTCCTTTCCCCTAAAAATGAAAAATGATTTTGCAATTGAATTTCTGGGACTTGGAAGGCGTTACAATTAAATTAAGCAAGAAATGCGAGAACGAGAGCGATGTAAATATGTAGTTAATAGATAAAATACCGAAAGTTATGTATGATCCCAGTTACTCAACGGGGGATATACTTTGGCTATCCGTACAAGAAAGTTTAAAAAAAAAAAGCAGAGCGACAATCCAAACACTACACCCACTTTTACTTTTTTAAAGTTTTAAAAGACTGCCTTTATATTCATTTGTCGATATTTATTAATATAACATTTATAACTGTTAAAATGACACATCTTTTTCCTTTTGGTCTCCCTTCGACTTAACCAATATGCACTGTGAATCCGATATGATTGGAAATAATATAAAAAAGCTAAACATTATCCCCCTTTCTCCCAGTCCGTGTTCTATTTAAGGTAGACACGATCAATGTCCAAATACAAGTAAAAATTAAAATGAAATAGGAAAAAAAAAGCACAGTTGAAATTATTTTACCCTTTTGCTTAGTGTTACGTTAAGAGTACAATAATGATGTTCGGGGTTGAGTTGAATGATTGAAACTAGGTGACTTTTCTGTTTCCCTAGTAGGCTGCTTTATCTACAGGCTATTGGGAGGGGGAGGGGGATGGGGTGAGCAGCGACATCCTTTTTACAACATCCTCTCTCTCTCTCCCTCTCTCTGTCGTCCCCATTCTCTGCTTACAACTGCTTTGGTGATTTTTTTACTTTTTCGAAAGAAAAATCCAAGGAGGCGTAAAAGGCACAAGAGAGACGGAGAGAGATAAGGGTAGGTCCTGTGTAGAAGAATTGAGATAAAATGAAACCTCACATGACATAATCGTACTATAGGGAATGATTTTGCAAATCAAACAATTTTAAAACAAGTCCAAAGTAATAAATTTATATTGTGCAATGTTTACAATGCATCTAATTATTTAAAATTTTAGTCATTATTTAAATTTTAACCTCGGTCGCTGCTAATGGCGGCAACTTCCTGTCTTAGTCCTATTTTCTTTTTCACAGAATTAGAACCGAAATCCCTTTAGAACGACGTTAACTCTGTTAACGCATTAAAATTTTGTGTCAGAAGTAAGGAAGTAATTAGTATACAATAGAAAGACATGGTTGATGGAGGAAGACCCTTATAGCAATTTTGTAAAAAGTAAGGAAGTAATTAGTAAGGCAACTCGGGTTGAGAATTGGCAGGGAAATGGGGGTCCCAATGTTGCCTTATTGATAACCCGGGGATTCAGCAAATGGCCCACGGTGACAAAGTCATAGGAAGGAGTGTCAAAACTCAAGCCTTTAACTTACCAGCCACCTCATAAACATTTGAAAAATGCAGAAGTAGAGGAAAAGGAAAGGCCTATGTTTCTGGTGTACTGTGGGCCATAGATGCAGGTTGTGCTCGATAGTGTTGGAAGCACAGGAGGTGGAAGGAGAGGGACTGATAGATACGATAGAATTGGAAGAGGAAATAGAAAAAGAGGACTTTTCGGTAGTGACTCTGCTTGCGTTACACGATATAACAATGCCATTCAAAAATCAAACTACGAAGATGGTAAGCCAATACAAATGGAAGAGCTTAACTATTTTAATTGACTCTGGGAGCACCCATAATTTCCTAGACCTCTCGGTTGCTAAACAGATTGGGTGTAAAGTTCAAGCGATGCAAGGAAGGAGGGTGATGGTGGCTAATGGAGAAAGAATTGGATGTTCGTCTAAAACTTCAGAATTTAAGTGGCTAATGCAAGGGATTCAATTTCAAGCTGAAGTATTATTGATATCAATAAGAGGTGGGAGTTGATTTTGGGAATGAAGTGCTCTTATTGGTATGGAGAGATGGTCTAGTTGAAGGATGGAATGGAAGAATTTTCTAAAGTGCGGGAGTATTTCAGATAGATGCACAAGATATGAGGATAACGATTACACACGTTGATAACGTTATGAACGAGAAGCACTCTAGTAATAACATTCCTGAGGAGATACATGCTATGCTGCTCAAGATTTCCAAAGTATTTGACGAACCAGAAAGGTTACAACCTCATCGGAGACATAATGATGCTATTCAATTGGAAGGGGGAATTTATGGTTTGAATTTGCGCCCATATCGTTATTGCAGCATGCAGAAAGACGTCATCAAGCAACTTGTGCAGGAAATGTTGAGCACGGGTATCATAAGACCGAGAACAAGTCCCTTGTCTTCGCCTGTGGTTCTAGTTAAAAAGAAGGATGGATCTTAGAGGCTTTGTGTTGATTATCGGGAGCTCAACAAAAGGACCATCAAAGATAAGTTTTCCATACCTATTAATGAAGAACTTTTAGACGAGTTACATGACGCTAGTTGGTTCTCTAAAATAGACTTACGTTCCGGTATCATCAAATTAGGGTGAAGAGCGGTGATGTTCCAAAAACTGCTTTTAGAACACACAAAGGACATTATGAATTTTTTGTTATACCGTTTGGCTTGATTAATGCTTCGTCCACATTTTAAAGATTGATGAACTATATATTCAGACCATACTCGCGGCGGTTTTTCTTGGTTTTATTTGACGACATATTAGTACATACCAAAGCTTTACTAGCTCTTGTGGGACATTTAACTGAAGTTTTGCAGGTACTACAACATAATTGTATTTTTGCCAAGAGTAGTAAATGTTCGTTTGTACGGCGGAAGGTGAAATACCTCGGTCATTTCATTGAGGAAAACGGTGTAACCCAAATAATGTAGAGTCTTTAGGTGACAGACATATGGGACACTGAATTATGTTGATGCATGAAGGACACTGAGGTGACATTGAAGAAAACGTTGTGTTGATGCATGAAGGACACTGAATTGTTTTCAATACAAGGCTTTAGGTGACGGACATATGGGATTATCATTTTACGAGAAGGAGCTGTTAGCGATTGTGTATACAATGGACAAGTGGCGACATTACTTGCTTGGGAGAAATTTTAAAATTAGAACAAATCATCAGAGTTTGAAGTACCTCTTGGAGAAACATTTACATAATGAAATGAAATTTAAGTGGCTGTCAAAGTTGTTGACTACGACTATGAGATTTGTTACAAGTAAGGCAAAGAAAATATGGTGGCTGATGCCATTTCAAGGTCTCAGGTGCAGTTTTCATGACTGTCATTCTTAATATGCAGCAAGGGACATTTTGAATGATATTAAAGAAAGTTGGCAGCAAGACCCGAAGTTAGCTTCTATCATTCAACTGATTACAACTGGACAACCATCAAAATTAGAAGGGAAGCATGGTTTGCTAAGGAGGAATGGAAAATTGGTGGCAGGCAGCAATGCGACACTGACGCAAACAATCATTGGAATTTTCCATGCATCTACAAGTGGGGTCATTCAGGTGTCCATGTTACTACTAAGCGCATATCTAGTTTCTGTTGCTGGAGAGGGCTTGAAAAGGATGTCAGGACACATCAGGGCATGTGAGGTTTGCCAGAAATGTAAGTACGATTCCGCAACTTCACTTGGGGTCTTGCAACCGTTGCTAATTCCCTCTACTGTTTGGTCTGCAATTAGTATGGATGTCATTTTGGGGTTGCTCAAATCACGGGGCAAGGGACACTATTTTCCTTAGTGAATTTTGGCAAACTCTTTTTAAGATGTGGGGGGTGGAACTACACTCATCTACGACATACCAACCTCAGACGGACAGGCAAACCGAGGTGGTAAATCGATGCCTTGAGACGTATCTACAGTGTCTGACATCTGACTGCCCGAGTAACTAGTGTAAGTGGTTAGGCCTCGCGGAGTGGTTGTACAACATTTGTTTCCACTCCTCTATTCAAACGATACCTTTCGAGGCTTTATATGGGTATCCTCCACCTATCCATCTACCTTACATCAATGGAATTGCACGTAATAAGGCTATGCATAAAGACTTCGGGGACAGAGAAGCCATGTTGAAATTACTTCGCTCCATCTACATTGAGCTAGGCACAAGATGACCCAATTAGCTAACAAGTGGAGATCAGAAAGGAAAATTCATATTGAAGAGTGGGTTTATGTCAAACTGCAGTTCCACAGTCAGTCTTCTGTCGAGGGGCACACCAGTACAAAGTTGTCGCCTATCTATTATGGCCCTTATCAAATTCTAGACAAAACTGGCAAGGTCGCATACAGGTTGGATCTATCGTCCTCTGCCCAGGTTCATCCTACATTTTATGTCTCGAAACTCAAGAGGCATGTGGGCACAACCACCATTTCAGCATTATTCCTCCTATGTTGGGATCGGATCTCATTTCAGTTTGTATTCTTGAAAGAAAGATGGTTAAACGGGGTAACCGAGCAGCAACGAAGGTGCTGGTGCAATGCCAGCAGTACCCGCCCGAGGAGGCTACATAGGAGCTCTTGTAGAATTTACAAAAAAATGTTTCCCCATCTCACCCTGAGGACAAGAGCGATATCATAAGAGGGAATTGATGCGTGGAATGGGTGAGATGGACTTAACTTGAAGAATGGAAGAGGATGAAGTGGATGGGGGCTTGAAGTGGATGTAGGCTATGGACATGGGCTTGAAGAATAGAAGAGAGGAAATTGACGTGGGCTTGAAGATTGGAAGAGGAGTATGAAATCAGAAGACTAGGCATATTGTAAAGGTAAATAGCTAGGAATTGGACTGGGGCTTTAAGTGGACGTAGGCTATGGACGTGGGCTTGAAGAATAGAAGGGAGGAAGTTGACGTGGGCTCCAAGATTGGAAGAGGAGGATGCAGTCAGAAGACTAGGCATATTATAAAGGTAAATAGCTAATAAGACAAAGTATACAATAAAAAGAAGTTAGACAGTCGGATGTGGGATGGGGGAAAGAATATAGGGGAAGCGCGGTCTCTAAGAGTCGGTTAGTAGGAGAGTAACTTGTTGGGGAGAGAGGATGTAAGGAAGGCGATGGAATAATATGCTTGTGTTTTTGGGGTTTTTAAGATCCAAAAGTGCTTATTTATTCTAGGTGGTGAAGTACCCTGTTTTTCTATGCATACATATCAAAGTCGAGAATGATGTAGCTTGAGACAATACGGGAATGATGTAACCCGAAATAACACAACTGGATCGAGGTTGAGACATCTTTAGCTAGCACAATGCGACAAGTGTGAAAACATCTTTTATCAGCTCCTAAAAGCGCAATATGTCGAGTTTAAAGTACAAGGTCATCTAGTTGAGGTCCACACTGTCCAACCGAACACAATTCGAGTAGCAAGACTTTGTTCGATGAGTAATCTGCAAGAGATCACGTAACTTGTAGACACATGCATTAACCCCCACTTAGGCATTTTTCTCACGCTTCCCTTTTCACTATTTCTCATTTTGCATTTTGTTTAAGTTTGTGTCAAGATTATGAGCGTAACCATTTGAACTTCCAGTTTGAATAGTGAATGACAACTTTGATGATTGCAATCCTTTCTCTTTAAATTTAACTAGCGACCACATATTTCATTGTGTTTTTCACGGTCCGTAGAGTGTTCTAGCGGCCACCGTTTTCATGTAGAAACACGTTTTCGACACCACAGTGTGAGAAATTTTACTATGTTTGGCAAGAGGACTAATCATTTTACAAGAAATGTTGGATTTGTGGAAGAGAATATTCTTGAAAATACAGAAGGATACCAATTGATATAGGAGAAAATAGGTTTCTGAAAACAGTGTCAAATGGGGACCCCCAGTTGGTAATGATAAGGAAAACAACACGATAAAGATAAGATAGAGCAATTAGGGACTGTCGAGTCGAGCAGGTTCCCCTAGAGAATTTAGAGACGATTGTCCTAATCGTTGTGCTCAGAGAATGCTATAGTAGGAGAAAAGAAAATAGGCTTTGAAAATCTAGAAAATGTTATTCTAGAGAATGAATTTGATTTTACGGAAGTTTGCCATGAGCGATCTTTACCAAGCTCATCATCTACCTTTATGAGATCTTGATTCGAGAACGAGGCTGTGGTTAATCTTGAAGATAGATCATAGACATATGAACCCCCTCATCGAATGAAATTTGATAAATATGAAAGTTTCTATTCTCGTCATCCCCTAACAAATCATGTACTACCGGAGGACATTCGAGCTTACATGAATTGAGTACTTGAACAAATCATGCAAGATGCAGTTCGTCGAGAAGAGTTCTTTCATCAGGTGCCCTATTGATCCTACATATATCAAGAGTACCGTTCTCCTCGAGGATACAAAGTAGCAAATTTCGCTTGATTTTCAGGAGAGGATGAGATGACTCCAAATTGAACACATTGCTCGATTCACACATCATGCTAGCAAAGTGGCGAACAATGATTTTTGGAAGCTTCGATTATTCTCAAACTCTTTTATTGGAGTAACCTTTTCTTAGTATATGCACTAGACTCTAAATTATACGCCTACTTTGATAGAGATGCATGCTTAGTTCATGACAGTCTTTGCTAAGCTTGTTTATGCTTTAAGTATTCTGGACATAGGTCAAATGAGACAGTAGGCATAAAAACAATAGATCGGTTCTTGACAAGGTTTAAGATGGCTAGATTGAAGCATAAGACTTGTATTTTAGAAGAGTTTACTTAGATGTAATGAAACCTCTAATAAAACATTTATAAAAAGAACCTTATCATTTGACTCCGAAATTGAGGAAGCGAACTCAAGAAGTAATGCGAGTGGCTCAACACCTGAGGAAGTTCCTTCGAAAATGATAATAGATCTCTCATTAACATTCCCATCAATGAGAATGACTTCTTTGACAGGAGGAACCAAAAGGGTCTCTTGAGGTTGAGAAGTCGAGATCGAAATCATGGGACTTGACCACGAGGAAACAACAATTAAAGTCTTGAAAATTGTTTATGGTTTTTCCTTGATAATGATGAATTCCTTGAAGTGTTTCCCTTCACTTGATGTGCTAGCACTAGAGGAATCATCTTTAATCAGCTTTCTCTTCCTAACTGATCTACCCAGGACTTCTACAAGAATTAAAGTTTAGAAGAGATTCTCAAGTGATTTTAAATGATAAAATCTCGAGGCAAATAGAGAACTAGAACATTCTCCAGTAGACTATCTGGCTAAGTCGAGGTCTCCAAGAACTTGATCTAATTGAAAAAATTGGTGAACCTCCCAAGCAGAGGTTCTCGAATAAAACAATACTAGCATAAAATATGTGAGAATTTGAAAAGCTCGACCTGTGCTGGCCCTTCGATAACTAGGAGCATATGAAGGGGATAACATACTCGTTTAGAAAGAGAGACGTTGAATGAGCCAAACATGACTGTCAGAGCATGCACAAAGCCAAGTTGTCTGACACACAACTAAGGGTTGTTGACCTCAAACATATATCTATTCCTTTTTACTGCCATTAGGTATCTAGAGGTGAGTATCTAATCCCAATAGGGATCTCGAAGGGATTCACGATGCCTAGTTTGGATTTTTTTTTTTAGAAGTAATAATGTGTAACCCACAAAATAAGTATGTACAAAAACCACAGGGGCATACCGTTGGAAATCAAGCTAACACAAAAGTAACGTATACCACATACACATACCTAAAAATAAAAAATATCAATCTATGTCCGAGGCAATGATTCAAGAACAAATGTGACCAGTGTCCTAGGATGCAACAAACGTTTCACAAAGTCAACGCTTATTGTGCTCCATCCACAAGTAATAGACACATCCAACAAACATCCGAATGAAAGGTCGACGCCGTCGAAGTGTCGCTCCAGCTGGCGAGACTAGCAGATCAAAAATAGCACTGAATCTCCGCGGGAAATTCGGTGCTACAATCCTACCTAGAATACATCCAAAACTCTACTGGGTATGAACACATAAAAAAGAGGTGATCGAATCGCTCTCGTCTCGATCCACATAGCACATGTCAACGAAGAAGAAACACCAAGAGAGAAAAGCATATCCGATGTGTATTACCTCCCCTGAACGGCCAACCGGAGAACAAAAGAAAACCGCGGTAGCATGTCCTTAGACCAAACAAAACTAGCCCAAGGAACAATCTCATGCTCGCTACGTATATATCTCCATGCAGAAGCAATAGTGAAATCTCCATCAGGGCATAAAGACCAGACAACCCAATCATATTTACCTGGCGCTGGATAATAAGTAACCGGAAAAGCTCATGTAACTTGTCAAAACACACACGCCTGTGCCGATGTATCCTCAAATCACCACCATCAACGTAACTCCGCCAACTAGGATCAGAATAGAAGTCAGCCACATAAACCGTAGAAGGAATCCTCAATCACTTGATCTCCTCACGTCCAAAGATCTTCGCCAATGGACCCAGTGGGGACCAAGAATCAAACCAGAAGGAAATCATGCTCCCATCCCACATACGCTACGAAATGAGCTGTCGAACAAGGTGCATCAATGTCAATAGTCGTCTCCAGACCCAGGAACCCTATCCGGCTGCCTCGCTCGCCAGAATGACTCACCTCTGAGAAGATACGTCCTCACCCAGCGAGCCCAAACTAAGTCCTCTGGATTCGAGAAGAGGTGCCAAATGTGCTTCAGCATCGCCGCTCGGTTTCATTCTATAACCCGCTTAAGACCAAGCCCTCCCTACTCCTTCGGCCTGCACACTGTGTTCCACGCTACCTTGGCCTTGTGGTTGTCCTAGTTTGGAGTTTTAAATCAAAGGGAAATGGTTGCCATTGTCGTTCTTGGGCGCTTTCATAGCAGAAATACTTTTAATCATTCCTTTGGTACTTGCTTAAGACCACTTCATAGAATTTGAGCAACATTTCTCAATTATATCATCTACACAACAAATAATTTATGGTTCATGCAGCTGGAGTTCATATGGAGTCAAATAGGGAGTCCGGCCAAAAGTACAACAGCTAGAGTGGTCCCTCTGCTGGCTTTGAAGGAAAGAAGCCCATGCCGAAGTGATCGGCCTCATAGAGGGCTCGATAGAGTACGCATAGTTGGAATGGCCCAAATGCCAATGGCTCAACAGTCCGAACTATGAAGTTATGAAGTCCCTTCATGAATACGAAGGCTCTCTTCCCTCGACTATAAGAGATACACTTTGAGAGCCACTTCATGTAGAGCTCAATTCTTGTTTAAAGTACCCTCTTGTCTTTATTTTGAGATTCTCATCTGGTTGTCAATGGTCTTGGTAATGGTAGACTCTTCGAAGGAGAAGTCTCCTTCAAGGTCATGGAATCAAAGTGGCAATCCAGGTTGGCAGTTGGACAATAAGTTTATGTCTTCGAGAGCAATGGTCATGGGACCCTTTGAGAAAAAAAAATTATTGATCGATTCCAGAAAGAGAGTAATGCCACACATATTCTACTGTTACACGTATTTGGGGCAATGGACACCTTGATCAAGAGTACTAGATTCCAAGACGATTCCATTTGTCTCGAAGTAGACAAGAAAATCACTCATTTCTGATAAAATGAAATGAGGTTTTCCTTATTAATTAATGATAAATTATGTCTTATAGTCATGATTGTGTATTATGAGAGATAGGACTAACAGAAGGTTTTGACGAATATTTTCTAACAGCCTTCTATACATGGAAATGATGATGATTACTATATTAACACACCTTTTAGATACGAACACACTTGGAAGCTGTATATATTCAGATGGTTTATCGTTTATCATGAATCTGAATGTAATCATGTGCCGGCAAAATGTGAGATTGGATGTTATTTTCCCAAATTCATTTTGCAGAAACTCTTACAAATACTTTCTATATAGGGAATACTATATATCTTTAACGGGAGTGGTTCGACTCTATTGGAAATGAAAGAAATGATTATACATCTATATGATTTATGTAATATGACATAAAAATATCATCAATTAATCAAATGATTTTATTAATTGTTTTGTGAAATAAAGAATGATTAACAAAAAAAACAAATATTTATAAAATAAAGACAAGGAACAACTGTTGGTAAGGGGACATGATCAATAGAAACTGCCTGGATCCGGGCTGGGTAGTTGCGCCCATTCCTAACTTAAAATATAATATTTTAATAAGCTATAAAAAATTAACACAATTTAATTATACGAAAATTGATGTAAATCTTCAGATCCAAATTATTTATCGACATTAATAATTAAAAAATAAAGTGGTCTGTATTTATAACTAATAAAGGAAAAACGTAGATAATATTTTTTGTTGGGTAAATTTAAACAAATGAATTTTGTAAAGATTAAAGAGAAAGAATTGTAAACAATAAAATGTATGTTCTTATATGGGAAAATTCAATTAATAAGATTTAGTATGCAAATTAAATGAATTTATTAAAATGGTCATCTTAAAAAATGAACGAGAGCATAAATATGTTCATATACAGATGTGTTTTTTTCTCATATATGAAAAAACCTTAACCTAAACATGTTTAAAACTGATTTCTTTTTCATGTTTTGAGTTGATTATAATATTTATACATGATAACAAGTTTGAATTTATTTATATCGTGCTCTTCATCTTCTTAGATATCCAATTTAGGGAAAACATAAATATTAATAAATTAATTAAAAACTATTTTTCCTTCGTAAATTTCAACTGAGAGTTATTCTAGTAGGGCTTAGAATTTGGTCAAGAAGAATTAGAAACTTATGTTAGCCGTATATTAGGGCATGGTAGTAAGATAAGTTCTCGGAGGAATGGGGTATATTCCCGAGTCTAAATTTCCAAGAACTAGTAATATTATGTGTGGTTCCTGGTTCTAGCCCTAAAAGCAACTTGATATCTATCTTGAAACCTATGTTGTACCATAAGTTCATTCTCACTCGCTCAAATTCGAATACAATTATCATGTAGTAGAAAACTTTTTGAATATTTTTTCATAGCTATTTGATATTTGTGAGCATACGGTAGAAAGTTAATGATTTATTTGGTTTTACAAGTATTATTTAGTGCATTGACACCCCAATCTTCGGGTGAGGTTCTTAAGTGTTTCAAAAAGTGAAGGATAAGTTAGGGGGATTATTCTACGTCTATTGGATAGAGGTCTCACCGCCAATGAGTTTCAAGGGTTGACTCAAAGACCAACATATGTAGAAATGCCATCGTGATCAACAATATGATATAAGATAGGTAGTAAAAATGGAACAGAGACACCACTGTGATACGAAACAAATAATTAAGAAGCAACACGGAGGATACAAACACATCACCACCAATTAACACATTTAAAAAAAACTCTGTTCGCACTTCAAATCCGCTAAGACAAGAGAGAGGTTGAAGAAGAATCCACTCCCTTATGAAAAAATATAATCTTTCACTATTAAAAAATATGATAATAATGTTTGGCCCTCCTGGAAGTACAACTTTATATAGGTATACCACAACATTTGATGGATCAATGCATACTCACAACATAATGTAAAGATAAATGTAAAAATGTAAGATAGTGGTAAGAGGGTCAGTAGTTGGTAGCTGACTCGAAAAAGACTCATCTCAAAATACCCCAACTCAACTTGACTCATGTCAAAGGATCGTGAAAATAGCTTAACTTTTACTATATAAAAGCAATGATTTTACATTTTGTTAACTGTAACGGTTAGCAATAGTTACAAAAATTTCACAACATTAGACTTTTACACCTAGAAATAGGAAATGGATACGTTGGACATCCTCTAATCTACGCTCGTTTTGATCTCTCCTCAGTTTCCCATGAACCTCCGGAGGCAACTTTATCTATACCTTCATGCACACTAAAGTGTATGATCCCCTTTTCACGATTTTGACACCCATAGTTGAGCTTAGACTCTCATAACGAGTCTGTTAATCTAATTCCCACAAAAATTCCAGGAACATGACTTTTCCACCATTTTCGGGTCACTCCCCATCAAATCTCAGAACTAGTTAAGGTTCAAGACTCCTCAGGTCGAACTTCCATGTTCATGTGTAAGTCTAGTAATCGCATGTATTCCGGATCCTCTCAACCCATTCATTATAAATAGGCTCGGATCCTCTTACCCGCTTAATGTATGTTTGAATCCTCACATCCATCATTACATTGGAGAAGGTCCTCCCACCTTTTCTATAACCAACTGAATCCTGTCATCCGGGTTCCATATTCACCAAGGGTCCTCCCACCCTTGTAAGAACTAGTTGGGTCCTCCCATCCGAACGTTACCCCTTTCGGGTCTTTCTTTCAAACACTTCTTCACATCATCACATGTATGAAGAATTCAACATTCTTTGGCATTTCGTGATACCTATCCAATCCACATTCCCACCTATTAACCGACAAGTCCTCGCTCCTAATCTACCAACCCACTGAACTCATTTCCACCAATCACACCCAACTAAATATAACCAACGACATATCGCACATAGACCCACATTAAACATAATTAACGACATCATCATCTCTAGGGAATGCTAGTGCAAAGGCTAAGGATTTTATGGCTGTTAATAGAACAGAACAAGGAAGAAGGAAGGGTCGAGGCCGTATCTTGTACAAAATTCCAACCGGGACCCTTATTCACCCCTTCCTTTGGTCAGTCTCCAATGTTCGAGCTTGGTCCTCCTTTTGTTGAACTCCCTTTCATGCCCTCTCCCAGCTCTAGACTTCACTACCACAATAACTTATTCCTCTCATTCGGTCTTTCTCTTCTCTTTTCCCTTATTCTCTTGATTTTCCCTCCTTTTAATCTCATTTTCCTTTTCCCATTGTCAATGATATGTTTTAAGGGTAAAGAAAAATAAAATCTATGTGGCCTCCTTTACACCACACCTCTACAATTTGTTTCACTAGATTTGATCATTTCATTGGTCAACTCGTTTTTGTGACTCTCCATATTGTACATGTCAATCTCTTCTTCCGTGATATTTCTTTCGCGAATCCAACCATATTCCAATACATTCATTGCTTATTAATAATTCGCTTGCGATTCTAGTTCATCTGTTTCTAATCTCACTCATACGCAACTACCAATCCCTCAATATTATTCACTCGGTCGTACTTATTTTATTCCTTCATAACGCTCCCACATACTCTCAACACACTTTCCGCATTACTTGACATATCTTCCTTCATTCACTTCAAAATGTGATCTTTTATAATATTCTCATACATTAAATAATTATAAAGACACGGGTCGGTACAATCGTTTCCCTACTCATAGTTTATTGATCGAGCAGGTATGAAGACAGTCGACAGAAGTAATAAGTCAAACTGAGGATTTCAGTCGATTAATGTAATCCGCTTGGAAATAATAAGTCAGTCAATCTAGAGAGTCCCAACAGCCGGATGAAGGATTCAGTGCTATAGAAAAAGTAGTTAAGGAGTATGTCTCCTTTCCAAGACAATTACAACCATCATTTAATTTCTAAGAACCTGCAGATCTAGTTATGCATGTTGTTGTTCCCTACGCAAACATTTAATTTTCTAGTTAGCATTTATGTTTGGGTGACCTCTACATAAGGTGCTTGTAATAGTTGATAGAGTTGTCTTCCATCCTCTTCTTCTCTTGATGGATTCTAAGTGCAGCTAGTGTGCCATTTGATGGTGTTGTATATGCATCCTCCGTTTCGTCCCTTGCCGTCGCCTTCGTTCACAGTGGTGTGTTGCTGTATTTGGTATGAGCAAGTTATCGAGCCCTTTTACCAAGAGTGTTTTTGTATATGTAATGGTTGTTCTCAACCACTTTAACGTGTTTTGTGTTTACAGTCTTCGTTCTTCATTTCACCCTTCGTTCTCAACCTCTTATGACCATACCCCGTTAACTTTTCCTCACCGTCACTAAATCTACAACATTTATGAGTAGTCTTGTTGATTTGCCTGGACTGTCCTTACTATTACTCGAGTGTTATACTAACCTGATTTACTCGAATGATGTCGTTATTCTCGATCGCTTATCTTCTTCTCAATGGTACTACTGCTTGACTAGTTTCATCTCGAAATGTGATTCGCTCGATCAATTGATGGCCAATAGAATAACTCTGACTCAAGTAGCGTCAAGTAGGGGCGTTCTTCGGACTGATCAATCAAGGTCTTCTCGACTCCAAAGTGTTATGCAATACCCCTGCATGTATCGCTAAAATGAGTAGCTCTATTTGGGAACCTTGAGGAATGAAGAGCTTGAAATATAAAAAAGGAACCCATTTACTTGGTTGAATCGCTCGAAAGTCTGGAAAGAACTCTATGCATAGATTGCTCAAAAGTCTCCATTTTCGTCGTACAAGGCCTGTAAATGATCAAATCCAATTAACTTAGTCTCCATCATCGAGAAAGGTGTCGCTTTCCTAAAAAATGCATGGACCACCATTTTTCTCACTTCTTTTGTGATTCAAAATAAATGCGTTGTTTTGGAGAAACTTGACCCACTTGGCATGCATCTGATTGTGCTTGTGTTAGCCATTGATATACTTGAGGGTTTCATGATCAATGTGGTACATGAACTCATGGGGTAGTAGGTAATGACTTGAAGTCTCTAGTACTCGAATGATGGCGTAGAACTCCTTGTCGTAGATCGAGCAATTTAACATAGCTTTACTCAATTTCTCGTCGAAGTAGGCGATGAGAATTCCTTCTTGAAGTAAGATTCCTCCAATCTCAACTCCCGAAGCATCGCATTCAATCTTAGATCTTCGAGAAATTTGGAGCACTAAAACTTGGGCACGCTTAGCATTTACTTATTTGCTTTTGAAGCTTTCTTGAGTTGACGCGATTGCTAGAATTGATCCCCTTACAAGCATTCAATAAGCAGGGTAACTAAAGTGCTAAACTCTTGACTGAATAGCCTATACAACGACGCTAATCCACGGAATCTCCTCACGTCATGAATGTTCTAGGATGCTGTCCAATTCGGTATCCCTATAACCCGACTCGCGTCCACCTTGATAACTTTTACAGATACCACGAATCCGAGGAAATCTATGCTCAATTCAAAGAACCATGCTGCATAAGGTTTCCATATAACTTCAAGATTCATAGCGTGTTGAACACTACTCGCAAGTACTCTACATGCTCTGTTTCGCTACAATAAATTTCTAAGTACAACCTTAGCACGTGGGTCATCAATCTCATGAACGTATTGGAATCGTGGGACAACACAAATGACATGACTAAGCATTCGTATAACCCGTGCTTGGTCTTGAGTCAATTCCCCATTTGTTGCCTTCCTTCATGTGAATCTGATGATACACACTTCACGGATCTACCTTGGAGAAACATATGTTCTATGCAACTAATCAAATTATCGTCTAGTCGAGGGATTGGATAACGATACTTCACTTTATCTTGTTCATTGCTCGACAGCCTATGCACATCCTCCAAGATCCATCCTTCTTCACTACAAGTATTGCTGGAACCGAGCAAGGACTCAGCTCTCATGAAGTAAGTCATTATGAAGGAGCTCGTCTACTTACTTTTGCAACTCCTTACCTTCTTCCTAGTTATGTCAGTAGGCTGGCCAATTTGGTATGAATGCTCCTAACACTAGGTCGATCTGATGATAGATTCCTCGAAGCGATGATAGCTCAACTGGCAACTCTTTAAGGATGATATCAGGGAATTCCACGATCAATGCTTTTGCTCGAGGGTGACTTCTCGTGGGTCCATGAGTGGTTTCCATTAGAACCAACTCAATAACCTCATCACTCTCTTGTACTACTTGCATAAGCTTGTTTCCCTTGAGAACTTGAATAGATTTCTCATATGGCAAGAGGTTGGAAGGCTTGGTGAGAGGGGCATACGTGTAACCTTCTTGTCGATGGTAATGGAATACGCGTTGCGCACTCTAACATGTACAACATTGCGGTCATATTACCATGGCATGCATCCATATGAATGACACCACAGAGCTTGCTTTGTAACTAGAACGTCGCTTCCTTAATGAGCCACTTGAGGCGGTACGCTAAGGGTGTGGCTATGTTGGTAGCCTCAACTTCTCGATCGTGGTGCTTTAGGTGATATTCATGCAACTCTACAATCTATAATAACTCTGCAGACGATATTACTTACAGTACACCTATTGTGGAAAATGCTCTTGTGCTGACTTCCACGTGAGCCGGAGATGCATTTAGAACCTTGCGGATAACGAGCAATTCTCATTCGTCGGGATACTACTCAAATTTCTCTATATCCCAAATAGTGTTTGGCAAGGCTTCCTCACGGACGTCTTTGTCTTCGTCATCCTCGAACGGTACTCAAAACACCGGAAAGCATCATGTCGATCATTTGTCCTAGTCTCTAGTGTAATCAAAGACTTCTGCGACCTATCTTAGCAATTGTAGCTTGATGAAGAAATCTCGCCGATAGTGTTATGGCTAAAACCAGTTGGTCATGGATCTCTTTAATTTTTACCACGATCTAATCGTTTTGCTTCCCTCTGAATTGCGTTGCTGATTGATGTTTTCCTACCAAAGGCTGGTGTATTTACGAATGTTTAGAGTGGACATCTTGACCATCTTATCCTTAGACATCTCTTCAAACTCAAAAATACGCTTGATGGTGTATATCCAGTGGATGAATTCCTCTAGATTTAAGTTGCCTTTGAATTAATGAACATAATAATACATCACCTGATTTATTTTTTCCTACAGATAGTGGATATGTGTTTTGACTTTCTCGTCCCGCCAAAAGTGTGCTTCATCGTTATTGTCTGTACGATTGGTTTGCTGGAAACGCAGCACACTTAATTGCTATATGAGATCTTCCATTTGTTATTGCGAATGGACCATTTGGTTTTCTTCCATAACATACCTTGATAGAAATGCCCGACATTTCGAGTGTGACTTTCAACTCGACATACAAGAACAATCCGATGCTCTAACACCAAGATGATGCAAGTAAGCTACAAAAAGAAGCTTACCCGTAGAAGAAAAGGGAAAGAAGGAGAGAAAGTGTGTGCGAGTTAAGGAAAAAGTAGAGAGATTGGTTGCTCAACTGGTTTCTAGGAAATGTATTCATTGCAAAAAAGAATGTAAGAGGGAGTCCATTTAAAAAAAAAAAGCTATGAGTCGAATTGATAAAGCGTAAATTACTCGATATTGGATGAAATAAATGGGGATTACTTGATGTCTATTAGATATATGTCTACCACCTGTAAGTTTCAAGGGTGGGCTTGAAGACCGATGGATATAAAAACACCTCCGTTATTAACATAATCGAATTGGATCGGTCATAAGCATATATATAGAGACATCATTATGATACGAAATAAAAAAGTGAGGAGCAACGTGGGTGATACAAACACCATCACGGGTTGGCACAATTAACTCAATCTGTACTTAAAATCCATTAAGGGAAGATAAATATTAAAGGAGAATCTACGCACTTTTAAAAGACTATTCAAAAATATGATAATAATGCTTGGCTACTTTGGAAGTTCAACTTCACGTAGACAGAGCACAACCTTTAATGGGTTAGTGCATGCTTGCAGTTTAATGTAAAGATAGTAATTGAAGGAACGGTAGTTGACAGCCTTTACGAGTAGTATCGTCGTTTCGACTGAATTGTCTTTATTACTCCTTGAGTGCCATGCTTACTTGATTTATTCCAATGATGTCGCACTTCTTGATTGCTTCTCTTCTTCTTGGTGGATCGCTGCTTTCCATCTTAAAATATTATTTATTTGACTAGTCATTAGTCAACAGAATGACTCTCACTCGAGTAGTGACAAGTTGGGGCGATTGGAAATTGTTATTTCCCATATCATAAGTAATACCCCCGTATCATAAAGCTCCATTTCATGGATAGATTAATTATATTTAATATTACGGTGATTTTTATTCTTACATTTCTAGAATTTATTTAAATAAGTACATTATATGTGGTACGCCCAAATATTGAATAGAAAACTTTGCCTCGTGAACTCCGCATTAGTCAGAATTGCCATTTGCAACTCATTTGAAATAAATCTCACTCTTGGATACATTCATCGTTAGTCCTGACTAAATTCCGTAGGATGAGAGCATATCTAAAATACAATAGACCGAAGATTGTCGGGATCTTCGCGGGTCGACCCCGAAACGATCCATGTCCCACTTCAAGGCCCTCTCAACAGCCTAACTCCGGGCCCTCTACCCAGCCAACGAACGACCCGTCCCAAAACCACCTAGCCTTTAGACGCCCAACCTTTGGACGCTTTCGACCTCCGCTTTGCGACTCCGGTCGGGGTGCTTACAATTTTATCAAATGAAAACTCTCAGAAAGAAGAATCTAATGAGGCAAACCTGGCCCGAATCGGAGGTCAAACGAAGCAGGATGTCTAATCATAGTCAACTTTCTATCACACAGTTAACCGTACGATCTCATGTTAACCCAAGCAGGGAGATGCACGACTACATAGTTCCAGCGCGCAGCTTCGTGGGTGGAGGAGGGTTGTTGTCAAAGGAGAAAGGTTGGGGTGGGTCGGCGATCGGGATTGCTGGTGCGCAGGGTTAGAGAGTTGTTCGCTCCGGAAGTGACCACGGATAAGCCGGATCCAAACACGTCGGAAATCTCTGGCACTACGAGCAACTGGTACCCAGAGGTTCGTTGAATGTGTGTGGTCGCCGTATGAAAGAGAAAGAGAGAAGACAACGGACGAACACCCATAAGCGGGAGCACTTACGGATGCCATCGATGATGCCTTCGGAGGGAAGCAGGAACGCAAGAGCACGAAGAGAGCTTGAACGCTGGTATGCTTTGAGGATAATAATGGCAATATGTCTGTCTCTAGAGAGGTGTTTTTATACAATGCCCAAGAACAACTATTTATACTAGGCAAAATATCAATTTATGGCCTCAACTTTGAGCCAACTTTCTGTTTTGTCCTTAACTTAGTTTGTTATATAATTTTGTCACCAACTTTTGTTTTTATTTTAATTTTGGCCAATCATGAATTTCTTCTAGCGAAAGCCAAACAAGGCCTTAATAGACAATTTTCATTTATCGACTAAAACGAAAAAAGATTTTAGAAAATAGGAAATAATATTGAAACATTTCATTTGTTTTTTTATTATAAAATTTTGATGAACAAATCAAGTGAATTGGAAGCCGAAGTTAACGATAGTTGCTGATGTTGTCAAAAAATATGAAAAATCGATGAATGTCGGATGATGTTCTATTAGGGGGCGACTATTACGGATAAAGTGGATTATGAGACGAATGAATGAGATGTCAAAACTCCACTATTATAGGACACATGTTAGACTATATTAAGGCCTTGTTTGGCTTTCGCTAGTAGAAATTCATGTTTGGTCTAAATAGAAATAAAAACAAAAGTTGGTGATAAAATTATATAACAAACTAAGTTAATGACAAAATAGAAAGTTGGCTTAAAGTTGAGGCCATAAACGTATATTTTGCCTTTATACGAAGCTAGACCTGCGTATGTACGGTAACGAAATATTACACATATATTATGCTTCCTTTGTACGAGTCTTCATGGAACATCTTATTTCCATATGATCGAACTTGGTTACAATTCCCTTCCAAATCCTAAGATTGTCTAGAACCTTTCTTAACGGCTATTGATCGTCCGTATTGCCCATTGGCCTTCGCCGTGGACTTTCCTCGTTCGCTCAGTTGATTGTCACTTCATTGACCTTTGTCGCCTATCGCCTGGTAACTCTGTCGCTTGGTGATTGTTTCGCCCAGCAAACCTTTTCCTTATATGTTTTCGTGGTCACCTCCTTACTGGATTTATGTTCCTTAGGCCCGTGTTCTGGACCGTTGATCCACAAATAAAGCCATATATGTGCCCCAGAATTTCTGTTGCTAAACATATAACCCCCCCTCAAGACAGACTAAGTCATCTGTCGTGTCTTGAAAAAGACCAAGTAATCATTCCCGTGCTATCAAGTAACGTGTGCAGGCGAACAGAAATCCTTGACCGTCGATATCCCCGAAGTGTATCGGTTGAGATCCCCAGAACAACTGTTGAAATTCCCGAGATATCTTTTGTGATATCTTCTGTCAAACTATTAATTTTTCCCATAACCTCGCTATAAATAGCAATGTCCGGTTCGTCTTCCAAATCGCAAACCATCGCCCCTGAAAATAGGGAAGCCATGAGGTTTTCCACCCTTCAGTACTTCATCCAGGGCCTATGTCCATCACCTTAGCTTTCTTGAGAGTCTATGTCCATCACCTTATGAGGATGGTCTCTATGTCTCCCCGAGCTTCCTTTCTCCCTTTTGAAAAGTTAGTCTGGAAGGGTGGAAGGTCTAAGCAAGCTCTTCGGCGTGGTCCTAGGTGGTGTACAATCAGGCTATCCTTTGGTGCTTCTTTGCGCCACTAAATCTATGCGGCTGCTAGTAAACCATGAGGGGAAGTCATTGTTCCATCCTCACCTTGCTAGTTTCACGGCTTTTGGGAGATACGACTAAGCCTCAGGTCTCCACGGCATCTGGGAGAACCTCCCTGGTATCCCTTGAAGACTAGGTATTAACCCCTATGTCAAATGAAGAGGTTTTCATTTGCAGCCACGAATCTTCTTCATTAGAAGGAAGAATCGGGTGTATATCCGGTTTTTGTGGATAAACCCTTAAATATTTTGGAAAACCCTTCGAGTCTTCAATAGAGCATTTCCTAATGCGCGGAAACGTTGTCCACAGAGTCATTTACGTTTCATTCCTTGTACATTCATCGTCCATCAAACCCATGTAATGAACAAATTTGAATGAGAATAAATGTGTTTCTTAAGACTTTTCGCTTACCCACTTATGACTTTTGAATCGTCGTCAGTTTCCAAGCGAAGCGATGTTACCTTTTGCAAATGAAGCGACGTCACTGTTGGACCCTGGTCATTAGGCGACGTCCATTTTGGGCCTCAACTCTCTTGTCTGTTTCTGGGAGCATAAAGTCTTTTAGGGGTTGGGGTTTCCCGCTCACATACTGTGAAAACCTTCTCCTTCCTTATCGTATTTTCAGAAACCCTTGTTTTCCCTAACTCCCATGGATTCCGGTGCTTCTTCTTCGACGTCCTCGGCCTCTCCGGCCCGTGAGGAGGTTGACACGGCCAAGTTTCAACGAGCCTTTATTGAGTCTCAAATGTTTCACGTTTTTCTTGCAGCGAAGCTGAGTCGGAATGTGGTGTTCCAATGTCGGACCAGGAAACCCTGGGTCCGTATATTATTGATTTCAAGCATTTCATCCTCTCCGATGTGGAAAGATCATAACTTTTCACCAGCAGATTGCCCGTTGTGTTTTCCCCTGACGAATTGAAGCTGTCTGGATAGGGCCGTCTGCACTGGCGCACCTCCGTTACTTTCCGTCTCCGAGGAGTAAGGTGTGCCAAGACTGGGTCTCCAAGTGGATGGAGAAAAAGGGTGCTGTATGGGAAGCTATAGGGATCAAGGCGTTGATCGACATATGTCGTTCCCCAGTCGAGCCCAACCTATCCGTGTGTGTCGAGTTCCTTTCATTTTGGAACTTTGTCGTTAACTGTTTCTATCTCGCGAAGGGACCGATGTCAATTACTTTAGAGGACATCTATTTTTTGACTAGTTGCAGCCTTTCTTGAGCCCCCCATCCGCTTCGACTACGAGTGTGCTAACTTGAAGTTCAATCCTTCGGAGCGTGTCAACAAATTTGCTAACCGGCACCTTTCTGATGACAAGTGAGGATTTCAGGAAGAGTTCGAGTTTTACTTAGAGTGGCTGTCCAAGTACATTTTCTGCAATCGAGGGAAACTACCTGGTTGCTTTATGGTTGGCATGGCCGCCGGCCTCGTCGACTCTACTAATGCAGATAAATCGGAGCCTGTGGCCTTTGCCCCCATTCTGCTGAGCGTGATTTACCGCGGGCTTTACCGGGCGACAACCGACCCGGCCAACTTTCCCGGGTGTTGGACAGATGGCCCTTTGTGGATCGTGTACCTGTGGATGGTCTTATATTTTCCAGGGTTCACCCGTTATCCCAATGCAATGCATGCCTGTAGCCTGGTCATTGCGGCGGGTTCATCTAACCATTGGGCTACCTTTAGTGTTACTGGTTGCATTATGTCCCTGCGGGACGGATATACGGATGGTGTTGCGGGCACGGTGTCCTCCTAGCGCCCTTTCCCTGAAGAGTGGGAGGAGCTGCGCTTGATGATGGTTGAATGCCTTCACCCTGCCCTTTGAGATGTACAACCCTCAACTCTGTGCCCGCCAACTGGGCTTTACTCAGTGCTTAGTCGTCCCATTCTTTAAGTCTAAAAATCAGCTGCTGCACCGACGTGTCGAATTCCCTATGGGATCTGGGGTAGCCGAGCAGTCTCAGTAGTCATACCTTTTCAAGCATCGGCTCAAGCCGGAAATGTCAAGTGGCCAATCCCTGTACTTTTCCCTTGCTCGGTACAAAATCTGGGATATGCTGCAGGCCTCTCCTCACCTAGAGAGGTTGATTCAGGAGGAGAACTTGCCCTCTCCTCCAACGCTTCTTAGCTCGAGCGAGAAGCCTTTGAAGAAACGGTCGTCAGACAATGACTAGTCTTCCTCGGGTATGTTAGATAAGTTCATCTTCTGCTAAGTTAATATCTAGATGGTAGACTAATCTTTTGTATGCCACAGGCATCAAGAAGAGGAAGTCTTCCTCCGCGGGCTCATCAACACAGGGACGCCGGTTAAAGAGGAAAGTGTCCCATTGGTCTGTTCCACCTGTATTGCCGAAGGTGTGCTCTGATCGTGCCACTCCCGAGCAAGTGTCCTCCAGGAAGGTGTTAGGCATTAATGTACTATACATCTTGTCTTTCAATTGGGTTTTTAGAATGACACAATTTCTTTTGATAAGGTGGTGTCGGTTTTTCTCCCATCGATGTTGATGACGTCCCAGATGACGTTCCTATTTCCTCCTGGCTGGGTGGTCAAGCCCACCCAAGCAAGCAAGAGTTGGAGGAGCCCCCAGCGGGGTAGCACATGACGTTTCGCCCCCACCTTCGAGTTATGGGGCCGGAGCCTCCTCGATAGATGGTGTCATTGTCGTCCAAGAAACATCAGGCGAAGCGACAATGGTCATCCAAGGTAAGGCAACAGGAGGCCCCTTGGGGCGAGCAACAAAGGTTCCCTCCGATGAGGTGAGGGAAGCGTGTCGGAGTGAGGCGACAGAAGCCCCCCAAGTCCAAGCGACGGAAGCCCCCAAGGGTTACAAACACATGTGCCCTCGGTAAGGATCTTGAGAGTCGTGTCCCTTGCCTGTACTCAGATTATTGTATAACTTGGGTATGTTTGTGGCAGCCTTTGTATTCTTTGCTCACCTCATTCATTGTCATCCTTCAACGCGGGGTCGAGACTGAAGACAATTTCATTGCCCTGATGTCCGTGACAGATGATTTGGGGCAAGTGGGTGCCGCTCCGCCCGAGCTAAAGGTTATGCTTTCGCTTCTTCGGAGGTCTCTTTGGCGTTCGTGGGGTGAGCGCCAAGACATCGCAGTTTAGGCGAGGCTGAAGGAGAGAAAGTCGACACTGTCCCAGTCGCTCTCATCCCCTGCTCGGGTGCACGAGCTATCCCTTGAGGAGGTGAACCTTTTCAAGGAGAGAGATGAGATGTTGGCTGCTCTCCAGTGTCTCCAGGAAAACTTGGATGCTACGAGTGCGAGCCTGGTCGCCGCCCGTGCCGAAGAGGCGACTAAGCGCGTGGCCACCGAGCGCGAGCGAGAGACCTTGGAGTGGGAATGGGACAAGGCTGCGGATGTCGAAGCAAAAGAGGTGATAGCCACTGGGTTGGTGGCCCGGGCGAAACGCTTGCTGTGCACCTTACTTCCTTCATTAAAAAACACTACGTTTCTATTTACCCCCAGAAAGTGGGGAAACGCTGTGCGATAATATTTTTGTGTATTTCCTACATCGTTGGCTTATACATTTTTAAGTACCTGCCATTGATTTTGAGGTGAAGCACTGATCCATCAAGTTCCCCTAGGCGATATGAATTCCCAAGATGGGATTTAACCACTTGAAAAGGGCCTTCTCGATTCGGTGTCCATTTTCCGTGAAAGTAATCATGGACTCCTTCGGGCAACCTGAGTTTCCAAACCAAGATGCCTTTGTTGAATGATCAAGGGACCAATTTCTTGTTCTAGTAACAGGCGACATTCCTCTTATGGGCTTCTAGATGGTTTAGCACAATGATCCTGGTGGTCTCCAGGTCTCAACTTGCATGTCCTCATCATATCCCTCGTGTTCTCCGAGGTGTTTGAGGAGTCCAACCGATCGATATCGCACTTCTATCGGAAGCATCGCGTCGTGACCATAAACAAGGTTGAACGGGGCGACATGTATGCTTTCTCTTTTTGTGACTCAGAGTGCCCATAATGTTTTCTGAAGAAGGGTATGCCATGTGTGCGAGTTACTCCCAATCATCCTCTGTATCACTCGTTTAATGAGCTTATTGGACGCTTCCGCTTGTCTGTTCGTCTGAGCGGAATATGGGATTGAGTTGAGTACTTTAAACCCAAAATCTCAAGCGAATTCGTCCATAAGCTCGCCGTTAAACACTCTTACATTTTCTACCACGACACTTTGGGGAACTTCGTATCGGTAAACGACGAAGTTTTTTTACGAATTCAACTACATCCTTCGGATTGATAGACTTGTACGTCACCGGCTCTACCCATTTGGTAAAATAATCTGTGGTGACAAGTATGAAGGCATCTCCCCTTCTCGAGTGAGGATGAATTTCCCCCATAATGTCCAGCGCCCGCATCCTGAAAGGCCATGGTTTTACTATGACATTTCTGTCAGTCGCAGGGGCTCGCTTCACCGGCCAGCATTGTTGGCAAGCCTGCCAGGCTCGATCCATTTCAACATAATTTTTGAGCATTGATGGCCAGTAAAAACCATGTCATTTGATTGACCAACTCATCTTAATCCCTGCCTGATGTGCCCCGCACAACCCCTCATGTGTTTACATCATGATTGTGATAGCTTCATCCAGATCGACACATCTTAAAAGGACGTCCTCGTTGGTCTTCCTGTAGAGGACTTCGTCAAGGACCACGTAGTGTCTGGTGATTACTCTAATCTTTCTTTCGACTTTTGCATTGGTATCCTTGAGGAATTGTTGTATTATTTCTCGCCAGTCCTCTTTCCGTTCAAAAAGGTTAGCAGTACGAACCTCCTCGTTCCTTATCCCACCATAGTTGTAAAACTCTGGTGGCTTGCTTACGAACAAAGTTGTACTATTTTTGGGTACTTCCGAGTTATTTATCAACCTAGAGGCTAACTATGCCAAGTAGTTGGCCTCCTGATTGTCATCCCGCCTCACGTAAATGATCTCAGCCTTACCCAGTTTTGCGAAGAGCCCTTTCGCTTCCTACAAGTGTTGACCGAGGCGAGATGCGTGGCACTCACTCTGGTCAAGAAGTTGTTAGGTCACTAGCTGGGAATCGCCACATATTTTTGGGTTTCCCAATTTCCAATCTAGCGCGAGTTGCAAGGGTAATATCAAGGCCTCGTACTCTGCTTCGTTGTTAGTTACTTTTCTGTTGAGGTGACAGGCTACCCTGGTTTCTGCTTTCCATGGTGTCTTGATAAAGACGCCCATGCCAGCTCCAAAACTGTTGTAGGACCCGTTGAATCAAATGGTCCATCGTTCGCTCAGGTGAACCTCTTCGTGTGAGTGATCGAGATTGCCTTCGCCATAATGGGTGACAAATTCAGCTAACGCGTGGCCTTTAACTGAGGCTTGTGGCTTGTGGTAAAAATTGTAGGCTGAGACCCCGAGGCTCCAGTTGCTTATTCTTCCTGTGAGCAAGGGGTTATCAAATAATACAATGGTCACATGGATCTTAGAGAAGACGTAAACGTCATTAGACCCGATGTAGTGTCTAAGTTTCATCACCGAGTAGTACACTGCTAGGTCGATCTTCTCAGTTGAGTAATATTGTTGTTCCGATTATGTTAGTAACCGTGATAGGTAATAAATTGCTCTTTCTACTCCGTCATGTTCCTACGACAGCATAGATCCAATGGTGCAACCACATAGAGGATGTATGGCGCATTTATTTTTGGTGGTGCTAGTACAAGAGGGTTGGTTAGATATTCTTTTAATTCTTGGAATGTTCACTCGTGTTGCGATGTCCAATCTATTTGTTCTTTCCCCTTCCCTTTCAGGATTGTCGAGAAGACGCTTGTCTTAGACGCCACGTTACCTATGAAGCGGCGAATATAATTTACTCTCCCGAGGAACACTTGAAGTTCCTTCTTGTTTCGAGGGGCTGGAGATTTTGGATAGCACGAGTTTTCAAGGGGTCTACTTCGATCCCTCGTTGGTGCACAAGGCATCTGAGAAATTGCCCTTTTTGTATTCCGAAGGTGCACTTTAATGGATTGAGTTTAAGGTTATGCGCTCGCATCTTTTCAAATGCTTCGCCTAGATGAACATGATGATCTTGTTTCTTTTTTGATTTTATCACCACGTCATCAATTTATACCTCAACTGTCTTTCCTATCAATGTAGTGAAGATTAGATTTATTGCGTTTTGATACGTGGCTCCAGCATTCTTTAATTCGAAAGGCATAACTACCAATTCGAATATCCCTATTGGGCATCTTAATGTTGTATTATGCACGTCTTCTGCAGCGAGGAAGAATTGATTATACCTAGAGTATCCGTCCATAAAGGACACTAACTCGTGTCCTGCTGATTTATCTATAAGATCGTCAGTGACGGGCATGGGGTACTCATCTTTAGATGTTGCTTTATTTAGATCGCGGAAGTCTATGCACACCCTGACCTTGCCATTTTTCTTGACGATAGGTACTATACTAGAAATCCAATCGACATATTTAGCCGTCCTTATGTATCCGTATTTGAATAACTTCTTGATTTTGTCGTAGACCATCTGTGCTACTTCTCGCGACATCCTCATTGGAATTTGTTTCACGGGTTTGATTTTGTTGTATGTCGGGAGTCGGTGTTCAACCAAGTTCCGGTTTAGTCCAGGCATCTCTGTGTAGTCCCACGCGGAGTAGTTTTTATAGGTATGTAGAACACTGCTTTTGTCGTGTGCCTCAGCTTCACTTATAAGCAAACTAAGGTATGTGACACGGGGAGAATCAGCAGTCCCAAGGTTTATTTCCGTCAAACGATCACAAGGAATGAAAGAAGTATTAGGAACTTCTTTATTAATTGAATGAATATTTAGCATGTCCTGGCATGCTTGAGGGAACACATTACACCGTGTCTTACTTATTTTGGATATCCTATAACTATCTAGTATCTCTAGGACATCCGATATTGGAGCAAGCTTTTCACTCTCCATTAGATGAGGATGGGTTGAGGAGTCTATTGGGCTCCAAATCCATATCCGTCTGATGCGTGTCGTTGTCATTTCGTATCCCGGCCTCATGCATGTCTTTTTCCAGTGGGGTTAGATCTTTATTGACCTCGAACTACAACTCATCTCCCCACCCAATGGGACGATCGGTTTCTGAGGTGGTTCTGAGGTGGTTCTAGGGCTCGCGTTTGGGTCGCCTATGACATACCTTTGTTTCAGTGTCATGTCTTTAACTTGCTTGACTGCTCCTGCACAAACATAAGGCATATCAGCACTTTCGCTTTCCTCCCTTGTAATAATTTCTAACCCATGTTTTCCCCATAACAGGAGCTCTTGGTGAAGAGTAGAAGGTATGTCTCCATCCTTGTGGAGCCAATCTCTTCCGAGTAAAGCATTAAAAGAGGGCTTTATGTCAATGATGAAAAAACCAGTCTTCTTTTCATGCGTGCCACTTGGAGCTTAGCAGAAACCACGCCTAAACTAGAAGATGTGATTCCGGTGAACAGCTGACTCGTTTGTCAGTTTCTCCAACTTTGGCTATGTCATCC
Organism: Melastoma dodecandrum; assembly: GCA_029817715.1. Taxonomy (NCBI): domain Eukaryota; kingdom Viridiplantae; phylum Streptophyta; class Magnoliopsida; order Myrtales; family Melastomataceae; genus Melastoma; species Melastoma dodecandrum. The sequence continues at coordinate 6,202,328 of JARUPY010000607.1, read as the reverse complement.
CCTAGTCTCTTGTAAGCTTCGAGGGGGAGCAGATTAATAGTAGTTTCATTATCCACAAGACACGACGTATTGCTACGTTGTTGATTGTCGCTTGGACATGAAGGGGATACATGCGTTTCCGCAATGATGCAGGTGGTTCTTTTGGCCACCTACTTGGAAAGTTCCGAGGTATTTCAATGGTAGTATTAAGATTAAAGGGTAGTGATCGTCTACCTTTCGCTTGACCGTCTTCCTTTTTAGCGAATTCAACCGGAAGCATAAGGACGTTGCAGGCACCTTCGTTCGCCTCGGGTGAAGTCCCGAATTGAATGGGTTGTAGTCGATCAACGAGTTAGACGCAAGGTCACTTTCGCTTAACTCCTTAGCCTTTTCAGCATCAGAGATTGCCATCTTTCCCTCCTTTCTCTTCGCTCCTTGGTTTTCACGGTGGGTATCTAGGGTTGTGTTCCCATGCTCACTTTCTGCCATGTCCCTACATTTGGAAGGACGGGTACACGAACAAAGCGAGAGTTTGCAAGAGGTTGCAGGTGATTATTAACCAGAAAAAACTCCATTTGATGAGGGTCATACCCTTTTTGAGTCTCCTTTCAGGCGAAGTCTCCAAGAAATGAGTGAATCCGGAGTCAAATGGTTTACCTCATGGAGTGTCGATCTTTTCCAGTTTGATTTTCCCTTCAGATGCCAATCTCGCTAAAAGTATAAAGTATTGGTTACAGCAAAGCTGGCACATCTGAGTAATGAGAACCTTGTGGGTTTTCATTGGTTTGCACCTATAACAAAGCATATCAACTGTTAGAAATTAGGCTTAGATGTGCCCTTTTCCATTGCATCCTCGTCGCCTCGAAGGCGGTCTTGTCGCTTTGTGTTTTCTTTCGCCTGCTGAGGTCCGAGGCGATCTACATCGCGTCGCCTGGAAAGCCTTTTGGTGTGAACCCCATTTTGACTAGATTCGCTTTCGCCGGCACGTCCTTACCTCGTGACTTCTTCAGGGGTACTGAGCCCTTTATTTCCACTCAGTGGGGTATCCTTTTGCTTTAGGCGTTTCTCTATGCGTTGGTTTGCCCTCGAGCCATTGTTGATTCCCAATCGCCATTTCTTCAAAACGATTGAGGTCATACCATTCCACCCTTCTTTTGTTAAGGAGGTATTTTCTGAAAGTATGGCAATGATTTAGATGCTAGCGACAATGGTTGTGTTGCATCCCTTTAAGATCAACGGGGCACTGGAGCATCCCTCTGCTCATGAGCCGCTTGAATAACATGTTTGCGATGTGTGTCTCGCCAGTTTCAGGCGACTAATCTTTGTCTCCCCACATTGGCATAGGAAGCACAGTCAGGCAATTGACATCAAAGGTGTTTACGTCGGGTGAATCACCAAATGGATGTGATTTTGTTAGCCCCGGATCTTGCGAGTCTAGGAAATATAGTTCCTTAGACTCAATAAGGTCTTGCATCAAGTTCCTAAACGTGATGCAATCCCTAGTAATATGGGTGAATGACCCATGCCATTTACAGAAATTCCTCGACTTTTCTGTATCGGTACAAGGAATTCTGTGGCCTGGTTTCAGTCGAATTCGTCCATTTTGGAGCATGAACTCGAAGATTTCGTCAGCTTTTGCCTCATCAAGGAGTACTTCCTTTCCTCCTGAGTTTTCGAGGATGCTTTGGCCCGGAAGTTTTTCTTGGTTAACTCGTCCCATGTTAAAGGTTGCCCTTTCACATATTCTGCGATGTCGACATCTATGACCGGATCCGCTTGATAGGTCATCAAGGGTCCCGTGACCAAACTCCCTTTCACATGTGTTTTCTCTCTAAGGAGATTCTCATATCGGACAGCTCTCCTGGCCAACTCTTTCCAATCTCTAAACACTTCTCCTTCTAATTTCTTTCTGAGTCGAAGGAGAATGAAGTCCTGAGCCATAGCAATGAGCTCGGCCTCGGATGCAGAGGTTTTACACCCGAGTCGTGCCTTTCGAAGCTTGTTTAAAAAGATAGCCACTGGCTCACCAGGTTGTTGTTCCATGTGAGTGAGATCTTGTAAAGTCACCGCTGGGTCAGTCATCCCAGTTCACATAGCGTGAACTTGACTTGCATGTCATCCGAGTTTCTCACTGAATTAGTGGGAATCTTTACATACCACGTGAAAGCCGCTCATGTGAGAGAGCTTGGAAACAAACGAAGTTTTTAGAAACCATTCCTGGCAGCTTCCCCAGCCTGATGGGTAAAACAGACGACATGTTTAGTAGGCGAAATGCCTTCTTCGCCCGTAAAACGGGCGAATTCAGGAATGTGGTACCTCCTTGAAAAAGCGTAATGCCGATGAATGTTATCAGGTAAGGAACCTGATAGAGTTGAATCTCATTGGCATCGTCCACCCTAAGGATTGCTTGTTCCACTAAACGAGTGACATAATATCTGATTTCAGGTGTGAGATCTGGTGGTGCCATTGCCTCTTGAGTCGGTGCTCCCCTTCCATGTACAAGTTGAGGAGAGTACTCAGAACGTTCATGGTATTCAGTGGAAACAAACTCGTTTTCCACCGGCTAATTGACAATCTTTTTCCTCCGAAAAGGGGGTTGATACGTCACATGATGACTCTGCTGTGTAGCCGTTCTGTGCTCATTTATCACGAGTGGCAGGTTATTATGCATGACCCTCTTAGAACCTGCTGGGATGATTGGGACATCGTCCATGTCAACCTTTTTCTTTCCCTCAGCGATTGAGGCCCTGTGAGGGTCGTAGTAAGGTTGTCGCCTGCTGGTTAACTCATCCTTCATATCACTGGGGCTGCTCATCGGTACTCCTGTCATAGTTGCTAGATTTTGAAATACGGCCTCCCTTTTGGAGTCATTCTTCTCCTTGAAAGCGTTGTGCTTCTGGTCGATAGCACCGACTTTCTCCATTAAGAGTTGGAGAGTACACATGATGGCGGACATCTCTCCAGCTATGATTGGGTCTGAGTTGTTTCCATCATTGATCTTTTCCCCATCGGAGTGGTTATCTCCGAGGTTGTTCGAATCACCACCAGCTCGTGTTTTACACATCATTGGCTTATAGATCCTCCCACTGTGGTCGTCAAATGCGTGTTCACTTAGGAAGTGACCGCGGACATGCCGGATCCAAACACGTCGGAAATCTCTAGCATTACGAGCAACTGGTGCCCTGAGGTTGGTTGAATGTGTGTGGTCGTCGTATGAAAAAGAGAGAGAGAGAGAGAAGACAACGGACGAACACTCTTAAGTGGAAGCACGTACGGATGCCATCGATGATGTCTTCGAAGGGAAGCAGGAGCGTAGGAGCACGAAGAGAGCGTGGACCTTGATATGCTTTTAGGATAATAATAACAATTTGTTCGTCTGTAGAGAGGTGTCTTTACACAATGCATAAGAACGACTATTTATACTAAGCTAGACCTGCGTATGTACAGTAACGAAATATTACGCATATATTACGCTTCTTTTGTTACCAGTCTTTATAGAACTTCTTCTTTCCATATGTTCGAACTTGGTGACAATTCCCTTCCAAATCTTGAGATTGTTTGGAACCTTCCTTAACAAGTACTGATCGTCCGTATTACCCACTGGCCTTCGCCGTAGATTTTCCTCGTTCGCTGAGTTGACTGTCGCTTCATTGACCATTGTCGCCTATTGCCTAGTAACCCTGTCGCTTGGTGACTATTTCACCCAGAAAGCCTTCGTCTGGTGTGTTTCCGTGGTCATCCCCTTACTGGATTTATGTTCCTTGGGCCCGTGTTCTAGACCGTTGATCCACAAATGAAGCTGAGATCTATGGCACATAATTTCTATTAATAAACAAGAGTGGCGGGATGTAGGTTTTATTTATCATGTTATTAATAAATTAATACTTAGATCTCAATATTCCAGTAATACAATTACATGCTATAAAATATGCAAAGCATGATAAAATTTCAAAGTTTAATTGAGAAATCATGTGACGTTTCAGTTTTTCTTTAATATGTGTCGGTTTACAACACCCATTGGCATTTTGTTAAAACAAGCGCAAGTTAAGCAAACAAGATTTACAATCTAAATTTTTAAAGGAGAATAAAAGAGCCGAATTTGAAACGAAACTTACGCTGTTTTGGTTTTAACACAAGTAAGACAGACTAACACTTAGCAGGTCGGGCCAACTAGTCCTTGTCATTTTAGGGCCTTCTTAGAAAACACATGTTCTGTTGAAGCGCACGAAGACTTTTTAGGTTCTATTTATTCCGATAAAAATTTCATTGTTTTTAATTATATACTTTTCGATAAAATTCGACGGTTATAAATTTGAGAAATTTTTTCTAAAACTTTTATTATTAGACAACATCAGAACGAAATCTCGCAAAAATAATCACAGTAATAAGGGCACGGGCTTTTTTGCGCCCCACACCACTTTGATTAGTTCGTTCCGTAGGGGTGGATCCAGGGCCGAGGATACCTTTGGGCTTCTATGATTTATAGATGTTAATATATGCATGATCCTTAGAGCAAGCAATATCTTGCTTAGTTCGGCTTCATTCCGATCCATGTCTTATTCCTAAACCAATTGAAATAACTCAATTATGAAAGAAAAAGGATTCGCATGTTGTTGGTGAATGGAAATGTTTTCTACGGGAAATATTGGGCCAGAGGCCTAATAGACTAGTATGGGTCTATGTATAGATCCATGCTCGATAGAAAGCATCTTTCTATATCATTGGTCTCGTTCTTTCAGTTCCTTCATCTAGGAGAGAGAATTGATGTGGCTTTTTGCCCAATGGGTATTTGCCCATAAGGAAGCAGCCGTTTCATTCGGTTTCAAGTGTCAGCCAGTCACTTAATGACTCAAGCTCATGAGAGTGATGCAACACGAACACCACCTTGGAATTCGATTAACCGACCCCAAGATTTTAGGAAGTCAATTAGGTTTGAGTATAAATACGATCCTCTTACATTATGTAGACAACAACGACCAATCAATCAAACACTCTAGCTTTTATCCTTAGATTTTAGTTAATCTTAGTTATTCAGCTTCGTGTTTCACGCAAGGTGAAGCTCAAGCAGCTCTTTTGACTGAGTCTCATTGTCTTCTATTCACCTATTCATCTAAATTGGACGCATGGTGGTCTCTTGATTGGAGCTTGATATTCCCACTTCTATCCACTTGTTTCTCGAACAAGGGTGAAGGGTAATTCCTCCCTTGATTAAAACTCGATTTCTATGTGCTTCCTTCATAGGGAAGGGTAACTTTCCATTCTAGGAAATCCTTTTATCCACTAGTTTCTTCCAAAGGCGAATGGTAATGCCCCATTTTGGCTGAAACCATACTTTTCCTGATTTTTTACTGACAAATTCAGATCGCGTCTGCATTGTCGAACCAAAATACAAATTCAGTATTCGTTTTCGAATATTTAATGTATCTGCCAACCAACTGCCTTTTGGCAACCACTATGGTAGCTTTATTGCACCACGAGGTGGTAAGACGGTTATCACATCTAAAAATGACCTTGTAAATCATGTGTTTAACAATAGAGCTTTCGGGCCACAGATCTCATTGTCATCTGTGGATTAACAGTCCAGAATGTAGGCCCAAAGAACGAGAAGCCTAGTAAGGAAGTAGTTGTAGAAACACACTAGGCGAAGGCTTGCGGGCGAAGCGGTTACCAAGCAACGGGACTACTAGGCGACGAGGGTCAACGAGGTGATCAAGCGACAGTCGACTAGGCGAGCGTGGAAGCTTTGAAGCGAAGGCTAATGGGCGATCCGATATATCAGTAGCTGCTATGAGAAGATTATGGAGAGTCTCAAGATATGGAAGGAAATTGATGCCAAGATTGCTCAAATGGAAATGAGATATTCCATGAAGATTGGCAATAAGGACACGTAATATATGTATAATATTTCATTTCCGTATATACATAGGTCTAGCCTAGTATAAATAGTTGTTCTTAGTCATTGTACACACATCTCTCTGTAGACAGGCATACATTCTTTTTTATCTTCAAGCATTCAGGCGTTCAAGCATCCCGGCGTTCTTGCGATCTTGTGCTCCCACGTTCCTGCTCTTCCGAAGGCATCGTTGATGGTACTCGTAAGTGCTTTCGCTTAAGGGTGTCTGTCCACTGCCAACTCACCCTTTCTTCATTCATTAGGCGACCACACAATGACCCCTTCGAGTACTAGTTGCTCGTAGTGCCACGGATTTCCGACTTGTTTGTTTGGATCCGGTTTGTCCAGCGGTCACTTTCGGAGCGAGCATGCCTTTTGCGACCCCAATGGGAGACTAGGCCAATAATGTCGAGAACCAGATGTGGTATTGATTCAAACAACCTCGGAGATAATCATTCTGATGGGGAAACAACAGTGATGCAAACAACTCGAACCCAGCCATGATTAGAGAGCTGTCCACCATCATGAGTACTCTCCAACTCTTAATAGAGATGGTCAGTTCTATCGATCAGAAGCATGACGCGTTTAAGGAGTAAATTCGCTCCAAAATGGATATCGTCGTCCAGAAAAACCATATCAAGGGTGCTCATAAGGTCGACTTGGAGACATCCCTATTATTTCCACAGGCTGCAAAGGGTTTGTACACAATAATCCACCACTTGTTATAAGCGAGGGTGGAGAACTGTGTGGCAAGATCTTCGGTTACGTATCGACCTCCGTTTCAAAGGAGGTAAGATTTTTATGGGCTGGTAGATAACGAACCCTTTCATTCTCTTGAGGATCACCAACTCTCTAAGTACATCGCCCAACCCGTCCGCGGAATAGGGATGGCCATATAGGAGGCGATGGCCCCACCTGGTCTCGTGCCCGAAATAAGGGATTACGTAACCCGACTAGTTGAGCATACGATATGAATGAGGTTGAACTCTATCGAGCTCCTCACCCTGACAACATCGACTGGGACTATCCTTTTCGAATGGGATATCGTGTGCCTGAATTTGCCCGTTCCTCAGGCAAAGAAAGCATTTCGCCCGCGGAACATATCGCCCGCTTCACTCACCAGGCTAGAGAAGCCACCACTAATGGGTAGTGGAAACTTCGCCAGTTTCCCAGCTCTCTCACAAGAGCGGCCTTTACGTGGTATGTGAACCTTCCCTTGAATTCTGTGAGGAATTGGGAGGATACGCAGGTGCAATTCACTCTGGCATTCGTTCAGACTGACCCAGCCGTATACTTCAGGACTTCGAACCAGTGCCAGTCTATCTGAACAGACTTCGGATGACAAAGCGGAGATGCAAAACCTCTGCATCAAAAGCTGACCTCATAGCCATCGCCCAGGATTCTCTCCTTCTTCGGCTTATTTAGCCAGAAAGGCAATTCGATATGAGAACCTCCTCATAGAGAAAACTCAGATGAAAGGGAGCCAAAATAAAGACACTTGATAACCTACCAAGTGGAACCAGTCGTACACAGCGAGTCACGGAGTATGTAAAAGCGAAACCCCTGACCTGTGAAGAGTTAGCAAAGAAAAACATCTGAGCCAAAGCCCCTCCAAAAACTCAAGAGGAAAGGAAATATTCCTTCGATGAGGCGAACGCCGATGAAATATTTGAATTCAAGCTTCAAAACGGACAAATTCGACTGAAAACGGGCCATCGACTCCCTCGCACTGACAGAGAGAAGTCTAGAAACTTCTGTAAGTGACACGAGTCGTTTACCCACACCACTAGGGACTACATTATATTTAGGAACTTGGTGGAAGACCTAATAGAGTCTAAGGAGTTACGCTTCCCCGACTCGGGGGACCAGGTGAACAGAGTCGCACTCTTTTGGCGATTTGGTTGAACGCCTTAGATGTCAACTACCTAATTGTCTCCCCTTTATCGATACAGGGAAACCGAGATCAGTCGATTGAAACTTGTGAAACAATCATCGTCAACATGTCGTTCTAGCAGCTCGTGAATAAGGAAACACTCCAGCGCCTTGCTGATCTCAAGAGCAAACGACATGATCGTTGTCGCTGGCACATGGATGCTTCGCATACCATTGATCGGTGCCATACTTTAAGGAAGTACCTACTGAACGAGAGGAAAGTAGAATGGTACGACCTTAACCGCCTTGAGGAGATGACTTCATTAGGCTAATTTTTTAACAGCTGACATGCTTTGTTACAGGTGAAAACCTATAACAGCGCATAAGGTACTCATCACTTAGATGTGCCAACTCTGCGTAACCAGTACATCCTGTTGCTGGCCAGCATGGCGTCCGAAGGGAAGATCACAGTGGAGATGGTCGGCCCTCCATCAGGTAATTCACCCGACTCTTAGTCAACCTAACTTCTGGATCGTCCTCTTGTGGAGAGCTTCCGTAGGGGTTATGACCCACATAAAAGGGAATTTGTTTCGATAGATAATCCCCTACAACCTCTAAAGCAATCACGCTGCATCGGCGTTCCTGTCATCCTAGTTACGGATACATGGCAGATTGTGTATACGGGAGCACAATCTTAGGTACCCACTGAGAGAACCAAAAGGCGGAGAGAGAGAAGAGCGCGACGCACTATGGAAAAACAAGTCAAACTGGTAGCCTCTGATATTCAAAATGCAAAGGAATCAAGCGAATGAGACTAGTTGCAGCGTCCTCATGCTATCGAGGTCAAATAGAAGGGGCTCTAGAATGACGACAACTAGCTAAGAAACAGATATCCTCTAGGGTGATCGACATCGATCCTCTCGAGAAGTAGAAGCAGTTGACAACGGAATTCCAGAATGATAGGAACCCGACACACATCGGCAAGTTGGGATCAATCGAGGAGCGAGACATGTTGATTAGGATCTTGATCTCAATTGCATCCCACACATCACACTTCCTGGTCATCCACTTTAAAACCCAAAAGTCATGCGCCTCACTCCTTGGAGATGGAAAGCAACAGAGGTTCGCTCGAACCGACTGATTTCATGCCAACGGCTTGAAATCACCAGAGGTGAAGATGGCGGGCAACTTACTGGTAAAAAGGAACGACCTTTCCACATTGGAAAGAAGTTGGGACTTGGCCTCAGCAACGAACGGACCTAGCGTTTGCTGTCCTGACATCGGAGCGCCAAAGTCCGACTCCGCTTCGTGACCAGGGAAGACGAAAAACTTTGTGGCTTCAGCATAGACCGACCAGAAAAAGGCGCCATCACCCTTTGTGTGGGTTGGGGGAGTAGGGTTTGTTGGGGTTGAAGCACAGAAGCCATGGAGGTCGTAACAAAACTAGGAAAAGAAGGAGAGCAGTTTTTGATTGCATAAGCGAGAAGTCTTGACTTTTGTTAGGCACAAAAAGAGCGTCGCTTCGCTTGAAAATGTGGTAGGGAGTAGGGAGTAGGGAAGGATCAGCCTTGCTTTCTAGGGTTTCTCAGGTGAGTTTCGACTGTGGTAGGGAACCACGATTGAAAACCATGAGAACATATAGAAGAATTAATCTGGTGTAGGAAAAAATATAATATTTTATTTTATTTCCTAAAATTGATTAATTGAGAAAATCTTCCCAATAAAATCATAACTTCCCAATTTTAAGATCAATGATTCTTGACGTGAGGAGAGATAAATCAGATAAGTTTTTCTCAAATTTTCTTGACATAAAGATATGCTTTCAGAGAGAAGATTTACTTTTTGTTTCAAGCTTCTATAGAGGACATATTGAAATATTCCTCTAAGATGTATTAAGAAAATCTGAAAAATATCACTTAAGATTTTCTCATCATATATTCACTTAATTAAGGAATATATTTGGTTATCATCGAAGTATAAGTATCGATTTAACCCATACAGAAGGTATAACCTTCTATGTGTAGTTTCTGTGAGAATCGACGTTAATGAAAAGGACTCTTTCTTGACAAGATTTTCATTAGAATAATACTGTCCAGAGTCCTCTTTTGAAAAATACATTTTGAATTAAAATTTCGAAAGAAATTTAATACAAAACGTTGAACTTGTTGTACAACGTCTCTGTTATTTAAAATGGATAACAAATCCCCAATTCATTTCTAAAAGAGAAGAATTTTTCCTTATCAAGGGGTTTGGTGAAAATGTCAGCCAATTGCTTGTCTGTATTAACGTATTCTACGCTTACAAAACCTTGTTGTACATTATCCCTCAGAAAATGATGTCTGAGTTCTATGTGTTTTGATCGTGAGTGATAAACTGGGTTGCGCGTTAATTGAATCGCACTAGTATTATCACATGTGATCGGAATTTCAGCAAATGAGAGACCATAGTCCTCAAGTTGCTGTTTCATCCATAGAAGTTGAGCACAGCAACTTGCAGCTGCTATATACTCGGCTTCTGCAGTGGATAGAGCAACAGAAGTCTGCTTATTGGAAAACCATGAAATTAACATGTTTCCCATTAGCTGACAAGTACCACTTGTACTTTTTCTGTCGATCTTACATCCTGCAAAGTCAGCATCTGAGTAACCAATGAGAATGAAGTTTGATCTCTTGGAATACCATATGCCAAGATTTACAGAACCTTGTAAATATCTAAAGATTATCTTGTCCATTATCAGAAGAGACTCTTTAGGTGCTGATTGATATCTAGCACAGAGACATACACTAAATAGTATGTCTGGTCTAGAAGTAGTAAGATACAGAAGAGAGCCAATCATGCTTCTATAGAGCTTGTTATCTACTTCTTTAACATTTTTGTCCTTGTCTATCTTGGCACTTATAGCCATTGGAGTAGACAGAGTCTTAGAACCCTCTAGGCCAAATTTTTTCAGGAGTTGCATAGTGTACTTCTCTTGATGTAAGAAAGTACCTTCATCAGTTTGTTGAATTTGTAGGCCGAGGAAGAACGTAAGTTCACCCATCATGCTCATCTCGAACTCACTATGTCACCGACATAGATTTGGACAACTACTAAATGATCACCTCTGTGTTTAAGAAAGAGAGTGGTATCTATTCTTCCTCTTTTATAGCCCTTTTCAATAAGAAATGAGCTAAGTCTCTCATACCATGCTTTAGCGCCTGTTTTAGACCATATAGAGCCTTGGAAAGTCTATAAATGTGATTCTTGTGCTGTGGATCTTCAAATCCAGGAGGTTGGCTTACATATACCTTTTCTTTGATTTCTCCATTGAGAAAAGCACTTTTGACGTCCATTTGATACAACTTGAAGTTGTTGTAGCAAGCATAAGCTCATAGTAGCCCGATTGCTTCTAGACGTGCTACATGAGCGAACGTCTCATCAAAGTCAATACCCTCTTCTTGAGAGTACCCTTTGGCAATAAGTCGTGTATTGTTTCTTACAATAGCACTTGACTCATCGAGTTTATTCCTGAATACCCATTTAGTTCCAATAATGGAACGGTTATCAGGTTTAGGGACAAGTGTCCACACTTTGTTCCTTTCGAATTTATTTAACTCCTCTTGCATTGCAAGGATCAAATCTAGATCATATAGAGCTTCATCTATTCCATCTGGCTTTTTATGAAAGAAATGCAGAATGTTCATAGTAAGCGTTTACAAAACGTCTCGTCTGAATGCCTTTATCAAAGTCCCCTATGACTTGATCAATAGGATGTCGTTTTTTGATATAAAGCAGGTGCTCTTATAACATTCTGCTGATTATTCTATGAAGACGATACTTCTGGAGAATTTTCAACAATTTGTTCAGATTCACTTCGAGAATTGTGAAAAGAATGTTCGTTGCCTTCTCTTCCTTCCTTAGAAGGTTTGGGTTCTACAAAGATTTCAATAGGTTAAAAAGATATTACTTGATTAGTATTATCTTCTATTGGTAATTTTTACATTAATTGACACTTCTATTGTAGAAGTCCTTTTGTTAAGGACTCTATAGGCTTTGCTAGACAGTGAGTATCCTAAAAAGATACTTTCATCTGATTTAGCATCAAATTTCCCGAGATTGTCCTTAGAAGGTCCTCAGTATAAAAGATGGACTTCCAAAGGCATGAAAATACGAAATATTCGGTATTCTCCCCCTGTATAGTTGATAGGGAGTTTTCTCTAATTTAGGTCTTAGTAGCACTTTATTAGAGATATAGTAGGCTGTATTCACTGCTTCAGCCCAAAAGTTCTGTGGAATATTGCTCTCACAAATCATGATTCTAGCCATGGCTATAAGGGTTCGATTTTTCCTTTCTGTAACTCCATTTTGTTGAGGAATGTAAGGAGCAGATAAGTTGTGATCGATACCATGTTCATCACATAAAGTAGCGAAATCATGGTTTTCAAACTCTGTACCATGATCTGTTCGAATAGCTTTCATAGAAGATCTATTTTTATTCTGCAATTGCTTGGCGTGAAAGATTCAAATACATCGCTTTTATGAGTCAAAAACTTGACCCATGTGTATCTAGAGTAGTCATCTACTACTACTAGACAGTATCTTCTACCAACAATACTTTGAACTATAGATGGACCAAATAGATCCATATGTAGAAGTTCCAAGGGCTGAGTAGTAGAAATCTCATTCATAGACTTGAATGATGATTTAGTTTTCTTACCAAGTGAACAAGCTTCACAGAAGTTGTCTTGCCCGAATTTGATATTAGACAAGCCTTTTACCAATTCCTTTCTAGCAAGGTTGGATAGCAATTGAAGGTTGGATAGCAATTGAAGGTTGGAATGTCCTAACCTTCTATGCCAAAGATTAGTTTCGTCTTTGACAGACAGAAGACAGTTTTCTGTAGCACAGAAGCTCTCCTGTGTTAAAGTGTAGATGCTCCTTTTCCGATTTCCAATAAAGCGGACTTCATTGTTTAGGATACCAGAACATTTATCTTGATCAAAGATTATAGTATAGCCTTTGTCACAAAGCTGGCTAATGCTCAGCATGTTATGTTTAAGTTCTGTAACCAACAGAACCTCTTCTATGCCATAGAGTCAGGACTTCCAATAGTTCCTGTTTCGATGACAAAGCCTTTGTTATTGTGACCGAACTTAATAGAACCTTCGTTCTGTAAAGTCCGCTTAGAAAATTTGGATGGATCTCCGGTCATGTGCCTTAAGTAGCCACTATCTAGATACATTCACTTTTTGTAGCTTCTGTTCGAAAACCGAATTGACTTTCTATAGAGTTTTGAGTTTCTGTATGAGTAGTTATGCACATTAGTGCTTGTTCTCCCTCATCATCAGAATCTTCAATATCTACCCAAGCAATCATTGCTTTCTTGGGTTTGGCTTGTACAAAAGGTTTTTCCTTCTCTTTAAGTAAAGGACAATCAGACTTGAAATGTCCCTTCTTATTGCACTCATAGCATCTGATCATCTTAAGATCAGATAGCTTTTCAAGTTTTTTATTTCTCTTATTGAAACGACTTTTGCAGGCGAACCACAGAAGGCGTTTAGCAATCATAGCGAGTTCATCGTCCGAATCGATTTCTGCCTCATTGTTGGAATCTTCTGTTGGTTCTTCTGATGCTTTGAAGGCTACTAAAGCTCTTTTCACATCAGATTGAGAGGTTCTCTCCATTTCATATGACATTAAGGAGCTCATTAGCTGATCTAATCGAAAAGTAGAAAGATCCTTAGCTTAGCTCAATAGCCATTTTCTTGGCTTCCCAAGATTTGGGTAAAATTCGTGGAACCTTTCTTACTAATTCAGAATTAGTACAGTGTTTGCCTAAATGAGTTAAGGCATCTACCAGGAGGTTAAGTCTCTGGAACATTTGTTCTACATATTCTTCTCCTTTCATGGTAAAATTCTCATATTGATGAATTAAGAAATTCACCGTGGTTTCTCTAATCTGATTTGTCCCAACATACATGGTGACAAGTTTATCCCAGATTTCTTTGTCCGAAGTGCAAGTAGGGACTTTAGCGAATTCACTTTTCCACATAACACTAAACCTTAAGTACTTAGTCGTTTTAGTGAGTCGTTTGATCCTAAGGCACTCCCGTGTAGGACGACCATCAGGACCAGTTTGTAGTTCAAACGGTAGAAGAGGTGGACCGTCTTCTATGAACGACAACAAATCATCATCGATTGCATCTACAAAGGCACTCATTTTACCAATAGGAAAAAATTTTTACCATCAAACATGGGTGGATTCCCAATATGTGGTTTCAGTACATAGTTATTATTGCTCATTTTTCAACTTTCACAAGGTTTAGGCTTCTATGCAGAACAGTAGAACCTTAATGGTATTGTACTGAATCTCAACGCACAGAAGCTTCTGTTAGACTGAAAATGACATTGCTTGTAATCAAATCTCTGTAGAATAGAGCAGAAATACTAAAAAGTTTTAATTCCACAGAAACCTTAAAATTTTCGGCAGAAGAAAAGCAGCAGAGTAGCGATTTTAAGCGTATAACAGGTAACACCTTCTATACGATATAACAAAGCACTCAAGCTTTTGTTGAATCATGTTTTAATACAAATGATTTGATTCTAGCAGAGTTATAAGCTACTGTAGAAAGAAACCAACTTGTGACAGTAATAGAGCGTTAGCTTCTGTATAGTAGGAATAGAACACGTAGAAGGTACGAGCTACTATAGGATATCAACGAGCTGCTAAGCTTCCGTTGATACCCGATCTAATATCAATTGTTGGATTCAAATAGAGAACATGACTTCTGTAGAATACAACAAAGTGGTGATAGTCAGAGAGCGTACAGAAGGTTCGAGCTGCTATAAGATCCCAACGAGCGGTTAAGCTTCCATTGAAACCCGCTCTGATACCAATTGTTGGCCCAAAGATTACACTAACAGGGGGTGAATTAGTGTTAAGTCCAATTAAGGAATTCTTAAACGCTTTTTCACAACCCTCACAATGGAAGCAAGTTGTTGTAACACAAAACTTGTGAAATGGACTTCAAAATAAATTCGAAAAACATAAAGGATTTTATAGTGGTTCGGTGAATACACCTACGTCCACTTTCGGTCGTTTTCACTAAAACTTTGAAATAGTGATTACAGTATAGAAGGTTGAACCTTCTATGGTATAAAAAAATAGTTTCTTTAATCACGGGGCGGTTAGAATAGCTTAACCAGTGCAAGAAACTCGCTTGCTGAGTTTATGATGAGTCTAGGTCGAATCACAAAGAAATCAACCAGACTTGTGTGAACACAGAACCTTGGCTGGAAGCTTCAGCCTTCTGTGATACTATAGCGGACTGTCGCTTCTGTGGATCAGCGAACAGATTCAATGACGCTTTCTCCAAGTGTTTGGACGTCTCTGATAAGCTTCTCTTTTTGTGTTTTTAATATAATCTACAAAACAAATAAAGATAAACGTTTACAGGAGGCCGCAGTCCCTCACCACTTACGCTTGCTGCAGAAACCTTCTCTTGGACCTGTTGTACGCCCACCTGGCATTATGGACAGCTTTACCGGCCAAGTCTTTCGAATTCACATCCAACGACACCTACGGAGTGGCTTCACCTATGCACACCTACTGCAAGCACACAGACAACAAAATAACCAACTACAGAAGGTTGGAGGTCCCTCACCACTGAACGCCTGCGACGGACTCCTTCTCTCCGACCAACTCTGTACTCCGACTCGCCAACAAACGAACCTTCTCCTAAGGCCCTGGTGCACGCAGTCCGATGTCACGGACAAAGTTTCGGTCGAGTCCCTCAGATCCGTACGCAACGACGTCACCGGAGCGGCTTCACCCACGCTCAACCCGTTGTAGTCACCTCCTACGAGAACGCTCGCCTGGAGAAACCATCCTGCACACTCACACACACGTTAAACAAGCACTAACGTTGCCAAATGTCAAGACTTACCACGCTCAAAATCTTTTTTTTTTAATTATTTTCTCTCTTATATAGTAGTTCAAACATTTTATTATTAAGGAAATTTATTATTCTAAAAATAAATTACGACCAGATTCATTCCCATAGTGTATAAACATTTAGGAACAATCTCTGATTGATTTCACATCAATCGGATTATCCAATCACAAGATATCGCCTTACAGAAGGTTGGAGCCAGATTCGATCCGAAACCTTCTATCGTTAGAAAGAAAAAATATTTTATTTCCAACCGGAGAAATCTTATCATGGACTTGTGAATTTATCCGTTGGGGACTATCCAAAAATAATTTTGTATTAAATGGATGTTTTAACCCCGAAATATAACACTATAGAAGGTTCAGCCAGCATTGCGAATCAACCTTCTATACAAGGAAATAATCAATCAATTATTTCAAATTGACATAATTCGTTCCAGATAAGATTTTCATTGTATATGTACGAAATTGATCTGAAAACATTGTTTGAGAGTGGTTTCTAAA
Organism: Melastoma dodecandrum; assembly: GCA_029817715.1. Classification (NCBI taxonomy): domain Eukaryota; kingdom Viridiplantae; phylum Streptophyta; class Magnoliopsida; order Myrtales; family Melastomataceae; genus Melastoma; species Melastoma dodecandrum. The sequence goes on along the minus strand of JARUPY010000607.1, from coordinate 6,186,150 downwards.
TAACCTAATCTTTTAGAGAAGGTTAGATAGAAGTTGCCAAAAATAACAAAATAATTTCCTTGATTAGGAAATATTTTATTTTTGATTTTCAAACATTTTTTTATGAGATTATTTAATATTAATTCAAATAATATTCCTAAGAATGTTTCCTTTTTGAATTAATAAAATAATTAAGATAATCAATAATTAATTAAAAATTAATTAATTATTGAAATATCTATTTATGAAAAATATTTTCTAATCATGCCATTTGATTCTAAAATGATCATTGGGGAAGTAGAAAATATTATCTTGATATTCTTCCTTTATTACGAAGCATATCTTCGTTGTAAGAGTTACAGCTTATGTAAAGTCATAGCAGGTTAAATCTGCTGTTTGACTCATCATCAAAATCTTATCAACAAATACCCGGTGGATGTTAGGTGTGTCAACATCATGGACTGACCACCCGAACACCCGTGACCGATATGAACGTCGTTGTAAAACGATGGTTCTTCATAACTTAGGCAATGGACATTATTTGTGAAATTCACCCACATTTGACTTGAGTCGATACTTACATCTTAATGGCCATAAACTACTTCACTAAATAGGTAAAGGTTAAGGCATTTAGGCCTATGAATCGGTTAGACGTTGTGTAGTTCATATTATTATAGTCGATATGGGATTCCACTTGACATCGTGATTGGTAACACTAAAGTCGTTAATGGTGAGGTGATGGAAGGCTTTTCCTTAGAATTTAACTTTAATATATTGAATTTATTGCTTTATTATGCATAGCGAATGGGCAAGGTGAATCGGAAAATAAGATGATGAAAGGGGCAATACAAAAAATGATTAAAAACAAGCTACGAGTACTGCATAAGTTGTTACAAGAGACCTTATGGGCAATAATGGTCACTAAGCGAGAAAGTGGTGTTGCCCCATTTAATGTAGCTCATGATCACAATATCATTTTACCAAACAAATTTCATTATAAGTCCTATATAGTGCTAACGCATCTAGAACTGCATGAACAATATGAAGATGACATGCATCTTGAAGCAGAAAATTGCGTTGAATTGTTTGATAGCACACAAAGAGTGAGTCCCACGACATTATAACGATAGGTTTGTGACTAAGGTTTTCAAAAAGAAGGACTTGGTATGAAAAATGACGCTACCCCCGAAAGATCAAAATTTGGTAAGTGGACAGCTATCTAGGAGGGTCCATTTAAAATAATATAGATTTCCCTTGAAAATATATAGTGATTTAGTATAATGTCATCTCGAAAAGATATATTCTAGCTCTATACATATATTTGCACAGGCAAACCAAAATATTCTTCTAAGCCAAATTCTTACTTGCGCATGAATCTTAACACACCTGGGTCCAATATGTCACATGGCCGTCCGGTATGAACCAACAGTAAATTGAAATGGTTGCCAATTGCGTGTTGGCATGTGTCGGACAACCCAGCCAAACACCGAATGTAAACCCTTTTCGAAAAAGCTTATTTAGGGTCTCATGTCTGGCAATAACTAGCACACGTTTCTACGACACCCAGGAGTAAATTTAGGGTCTCAACACGTGCCCCCCTTCTCTTATTAATTAAGTAATTAAGAAAGAAAGAGAAGTACCGTCACTAATTTCTGGAATGAATTATTGAGGAAATTGATAAGAGAATGATTATACAGTATGCGATTTGTGATGTATATTAATCTCTCGTATTAAGGATATCACTAATTGTATTTTATACATTTTTTTTAGAAATTTAAATTAGTTTAAATTCTAGTTGTTGTAAGCCAGAAGCTTAACTCTTTATATTTATTTATAAATTATATCTTTATTTTTTATTTATTTTTAAAGAGGGTCATTATAGCTGATAAAGTAGTAATTCAAACAATATTTTTGTTTATGGCCTCAACTTTGACCCAATTTTATGTTTTGTCATTATTTAGTTTGTTATATAATTTTGTCACCAACTTTTTCATATTAATTTTGGCCAATATTGAATTTCTTCTAGTGAAAGCCTCACTCATGTCTTATAATAATGGAGTTCCAACCTCTCGTTCATTCGCCTCATAATTCACTTTACCCGTAGCAATAACCTCTAAATAGAGCAGTCATCCAACCTTCATCAATTTTGTATATTTTTATTACATCAGCAACTATCGTCCAACTTCGGTTTTCAATTCACTTGATCTGGCCATCAAAATTCTAAAATAAGATTACATATGAGAGGTTTTAATATTATTTATCAATTTTTTAATTTTTTTTTAGTCAATAAATGAAAATTGTATGGCATGTTTCGCTTTCGCGTGAGAAAATTCAAGATTGCTGGTGATAAAATTATATAACAAGTTGGTGATAAAATTATATAACAAACTAAATTACTCTTAAAATATAAAGTTTGCTCAAAGTTGAGTCCATAAAACGATATTTTGCTTATTTTCTATAACTAAGAGGTTACTTGGCTAGTTTAAAGGCTTTATCCAACTAGATTCAGTCTTTTAAGATCGTTGCCCTGAATTCCCGACCGAGTAAGTTTGACTCACCAAGGCTAAAATCTGACAAGTACTCTAAAATAAGATCGTTGAATCTGAAATCTCTGGAATATGTGTTTAGGGCCTAGGTGTCCTTATCACTGGGTTATTCCATGGGGACAATTAAAATATGGTTTTGCCGACCTACATCTAGGTTTTCTCCACCTTTTATTATCGATTCATCTTCGTGAAGAGAAAAGTCAAGTAACAAACAAGCGACGAAAGTGGAAGGATAAACACACTGACGAAAATGAAGGGCAAAGACACCGACGAAAATGGAAGGACAAAGACACTGCCACGTGGTGACGGTCGAACCCGCCGTTAAAAAGCGACATCAACGACGACGCCGTGTCGTGCAGGCACGGGTATTTGACATGTCAGTTTTCCACTAAAGCGAAACCTTTATTTCCTTTCCACGTTTCAAAATACTCAATTTCGTATTCTGAAATAACTTAGAGTAAAATTATAAAATTGATTGATGCTATTTAAAATCATAAGCTATTATCTTAAATGATTAATTTACATTTTTTATGGGAGGACCAATCCCAGTTTTAAACTAGATAAGCAGCGTATAATTAAGTATCTACTCATGTGTCATTCGATCAAGAGGCATCGATTAATTGGATGCCAATTGCCAAGTGCACACGGCCTCTTTTAACTTCATTTAAATAAAAATAAACGAGGGTTGCGTAAGAAGAAAGTCTCATCCCCCGGAAAAAATTTTATTACGTGTTGGTTCATCCATCCCAAAGTCTCAAGACCGTTGAAGCAAATTATTTGTCAAAAGTTTTTCAATTTTTTTAATTTTTGTTTCTTTTATCCCTCAGGTGTCATTTTATTCTCAGCTTGTCCAACGTGAACTAACTGGTCTTCTTCTTTTTTTCATAATTTTTAATATTTAATATTTTTTAAATCCGGAAACCTAAAGCACCCCGACCACCGCCGTTCTCGTGGTATGGATCCCCCAATATCAAACCATAATCCTATCCACACTCTCGTCCAAAAACCCTTTGTCCTCCACCGTCCTCACCATCGGACAGCCGTTCATCGTCCTCCTCCACAACACGATTTATGGGTAAGTTAATGTAATTTCTCAGTCGGTTAACATTTTAAAATAATATTGAAATTAAGTCATTTTACCATGTAAGAAAAGAAAAAAACAAGCTAGATTCGACAAGCCTTGTCAACAAGCACTTACGTCGATTAAAGACACAAATAAATAAAATATAATGTTTGGGCAATCGAAAAAATTTAATGAAAACGTTGGCACGGAATAAAATTTAGTTTTCCTAATAATAATAACAATCTTAAACAATTAATATCGGGTGCTTTATTTTCCGACTGGGATTGGGATTTGATGAGGTGGGGCCAAATGCACTTGGGTCTAGATAAACATTCACGTGTCGACAGGGATAACAAGCGTTTCTTTCCCCCTTGCAACTTTCTTTACAAATAAATATATTCGAGGTCAAATTTTTAATAAAAGCTACGCACATAAAATCGAAATGTAAAAACGATTCTGCAATGTTGGGTTTATGGAATACTAATTGTTAACCTGGTTTTGATGATGAACTTAAGTAACGCGTTACTGATGGTCAGAAATAATGTTTCACGAGTTGCGTGCTTATCCCTGGTGATGAGATTGGGCAATGTGTTGCTGAACCATATTTAGTAACTGTTATATGTTGCTGCGTTATAGTAACTTGTTGCTGTGACATTATGTATACATATTGAAAATATGGAAACAAATTTTCAACACCCACGTTTTATTTTGGGTTATCTCATATTATTCGTCTCAGTGTCCAAATTCAATTAATATGGTTGTTTTATCTCATTTTATACATTTAGGAAACAAAATATTGAGAAACTGGGTTACCAAGTTTATACTTGGAAACAAAATATTTTGTTCTGTAGCAGTCCTACGCTGTAATAGGATAAAATCATAAATCAGATAAGTTTGTTTATGATCTTATCTCAATTATCGATCAGAGGAGAACATCTTTAGGATGATTTGTTTATAAGACTTGGAAACAATTAATTTGTTTCGGATAACAATAGTTTATTTGAGGATAGTTGCCGTTGGGGACTTTTCTTCTGTGGTACAGCGAACCGTTGAGCAGACCGTTGCTGAGTCCTGGCTGCCCGTTTTGGCAACAAATCTCGAAGATTGCCTGGACGTCCTCTGTGCCTCTTTCTCCATTATAATCAGACTAGGGACGACATATCTTATTACCTTTTGTGCGTCTGAGTGGTCTGAGTGGTCTAAGTGGTCTAAGTGAGCTTTGTTCATCGACGGAGAGCGGAAGGTGCTAAGTGTCTCCTGGTTCTTTCTCTTGCAAGCTGCGTGTGAGAGTGTCAAGGGGCTGAGGTCAGACCCTTTTATCGTTGTGAGAGGGACTAGGTGTCCTCGGTGCGTTCAACGAGCGGCTGGCTAATCGTCTAAGGGAAGCTAAGTGAATACCTGTTCTGAATTCAGTAACCAGTTGCTAACCCATCGGCAGGAAGCCGTTCTTGTCGTGTCTCTTCGCAAGGAAGTCTCGAACCTACGGAGTTTGAACTATTAGACACGCACTTGCGGGTGCGCGCCAGAAGTCTCGTGCCTGCACGGTAGAACAGGAGTTGAGAACGTCGCCAGAGTGGAAAGAGGTCCTCCCGAGCACAGAGGTGCTGTGCAGAAGTCTCGAACTCCTGCTAACGGACAATAGAGCAGGTAGCGTGAAAGCCGCCTGCGTAGAAAATTCCACCTTAGGCACTGAGTGTGCAGTGTAGTGAGTCAGGCTGTGGTAACCGTGCACGTCCGAACTGTGTGTAGCACGGATACCGCGACTTCGTTGAGTGAGAAGTCAGGTTCTGCTAAGTGAGGAACAAAACCATTTCTTTTGTTTTTCTGTGTGATCTAAGTGGTTATCTTTGTGGTTGTCTCTTGAGTACTTACAGGCTCATCTTGAGAAGAGACAGAAACTGTGTGGAAATCCTCTGCTGAACGACTAAGTGCTGAAGCAATCCTTTGTTGTGAATCCGAAACGAGCTGCTCTCTGAGAAGTCTTTTTGTCACTTTAAGGATTATTATCTGAGGATTTATACTCTAACATAATGTTGTCTTTGTACTTTGATAGATAGGCTTATGTCCGAGTGACAACGTTCTGTGTGGAATCCATTGATCTACCAACTGCTGAGTATAAGTATCATTTTGCTGGAAACGAGATGACGTCCACTGTGTGAGGAGCTGATCGTTGCTTAGAAGTGATCATCTGTTGTAAAGGATTCTAAATCTCACTTTGTGAGAAACCAAACGCCTAGTGCAAGAGCTCTTTGCACCCATTATATTATATAGTGGAATCACCTCGTTGGTGGAAAGTGGACGTAAGTCGATTAAGATCGAACCACTATAAATTATTGTGTCCATTACGATCGTACAACACCCATACGAAAACCTCCTCGACAAAATCGTAACGGTTACAGTGAAGTAAATCCCATTATGAGAAACGCTCTGCTGAGATACAGTACGCCTCCGCTTACACTGAGAAATGATGAAAAAGTTATAAACACTAATTCACCCCTCTTAGTGTTCCTGAACGATCCAACACCAATGAAACGTTGTGATAATAATATAAATATAACAGAGGTTTCCAAACTGTGATCGCCGATAAAAAAAACCGAAGAAAGAACGTATACAAATCATGGAAGACAAATAACAACGTTTACTCGCATTATTATTGAACAATACAGTCAAGTACGAGCATAGAGTGATAACTAACCATCATTCAGGATATGAGAAAATGAGAGCAACTGTCGGAAAGGCTTCGCAGCAACAGTCGGAAAGACTTCAGCAGCATCAGTTGACCAGAGTTTTACAGTAGTCGACTAGACTACCACAATCCATGAAGTTGTCTAATTCGTGACTAAATCTTCTAACATTCATCAATTCTATTCTATTGGAATCCCAATCGATCGAGAATTGCTTTATGTAAACAATTTTTCATTTGGGTCCCTATAGAATAAGGGACAAGTTTTAAAATGAATTTATATATATATTGAATTTAATTAAAGAAAAATACGATAAAAGATTAGATATATTAGATACGGAAACTTTACCAAACGATTGAATAACATGTATCACCCTTTGGACCCTCTCTAAATTTGAGGGGTCTATATGCCGATGAAACATTCTGCAAGTTGCTTACCAAAAAAAATCACGCCCTATATTTATCACCTTCTTCTTCAATCTCCCATCTCGCTTTTCTTAGGTCGTAAGTGCGAAAAAAAATAACAACCGAAAAGCTTTAACAAAATCAAATAGCTAGCAATGGTACGACCAACTGCATCGATGTTATTCTCAAATTATCTTGCTTCCCCTCCGGGTCTTCTTCAAGTTCGGCTGCAAAGCGGCTTTGATACCTTTGATAATTTCTTGATAAATTTTGTATACTATCCCATTTATGCAAATATCACAACTTCTAGATATTTGTTTAAACAACAAACGTCATTTTGGACTTTCTGCGATGGGCCTTGGAGGAGACCAATATCGAGGTTATTTGGAGAAGTGTTCGATCATCGATGTATCGTCGAAGGAAATCATTAAAGTGACAATCGAAGATATGAGTTTAGATAATGAAGGCGATCGGAGATGTGTTCTCGTCGAAGGTCCTCAGCATCGATGATGTTTTTCGAAGCTCGGAGTCGATGCTCGTGAGGGTCGATGGTGAAGTTGTTTTAGCAGTTAGTAAGTTTATAGTTTTAAGACAATTAGCATGTGTTAAATGTGCATCGATCGACAATTATTAGTTAGTGTCTTTAAATAAGTCAACCCTGGTCAATTCTAAACACAAGACAATCATTTTATGACCATGAAGGGCTGCTTGATTGTCAACTTAACTATCCGTAATCGTTTTAAGTGTAGTGCAATGGATGTAAGTTCTTCTTTTTACACTTAGTGAATTTATGAATGTTCTTTTGTTCATTTACTTTATTGGCGACCACATTTACATTCGACACTTAGAGTCCCCGATATATCGCGACGCCTTTCGCCCGCCAACAATATTCATACTTGAATAAGTACATAAACACCAACAACTTTCAGACCACTTACTTGGTACACATGTCCTTCTCATGGTGGAGCTCCCTTCCTTCCTCATATGGCTTAAAGAATAATCCTTTTGATGCCAAATTAAGGTCGTGGCGAGATGATTCTATTAGTACAGTATAGAAGGCTTCCAGCTGTCGTCAACCTAGTATATTATGATATGAGCAATAAATCAACAAATTCTTGGAGCTTTTGCAAGCCTCAACAAAAGTTTCTAGCCCATGTTACTTAAAAGCAATGATTTCATTTCTCATTTAAGATATCTCCTATGGCAAAAATGTTGGTCAAAGAATGCTTCTTTCATCTATAAGTTCAACCAATTCCATACTTTGTCCTTCAAAAGAGAAAGGAAACAGCTTCAAGTGGATGGCACTCCATGGAACTCTATTCTACTTAGAGTTATTACAAATAAATTTGCTTAGATGGTCATGTGGACCTTCACTCTTCGACCCCTTTAACATAATTGAATTTTAAATAATCTGGACAAATGATATCTTTATCTCGCAGTTCGAAGCTTATTTTTTTTGTATAATTGCTATTGGAACCTGCGGATTGATATAATTCACGAGTTAAATAATCAAAATTATGGAATGAATCATGTGTGTCTCCGAAATGGATATGAATTTTACTATTCATTTTCGATTCATATGATTTTACAATTCGAAAAATTAATTAACTAATCTATTAAACTACGTTTATATTGTAGTTTTCAAAGTATACTTCAAAAAATGTTAGGCAATGTTTGGTAAACTTTAATATGGTTAGAAAAATTAATGATAAGGTGATTGAAGATAAATAATTAGAAGTCAAGAATTAAAGTGAAACTACACATATGAGAAGAGGTTGATAATGTGCTATAACAAAGTGAATATCATAAAGAAAATAGCAATATGAACATTTCAATAGAACAATTTCACACACATTAGTCAATCAATGGTGATGGCCTCAAGTTGAGGGTGGCTTCCCAACTCTGACCGGTGTCCATACGATAAACATCTATACGATGATCAGTCAATATAAATGCTTCAATATTTGTTATCCAAATTTTTTCATTTCTTTATAAATTAAATCATTTATCTAGATATTTTTAATTGGAAAAGTTTGTGTTTAGTAATTTTTGTAATTTTATTTTAAACATTACAATTCACGATTTGAACAATGTCATTTTCGATTCACGATTTGAAACTCAATTCTTGATCGACATTGATATGTGGTATTGCTAAAATAAAATTTATCGGCCGGCCTTGATCGTTTACCTATCGCCGGCATTGACTATTTTGGTCAACTAGTCAGCCGGCCCCAACGGCGAGCCCTTATGATGGGGTGGCCTCATATTAGCCAGCCCATTTTCTTCATCTTTGCTTTTTAATGATTAATTTCATTTGGGTTGAGCAAGATAATATTTTTTTTATTTAATCATCTCAATTATGCTTGAAAAAATAAAAAATTTAAGAAATTGACAACACAATTGCATTACCTAAATCACAAAGAAACATAAACTATCATACAATTTCATAATTCGTAAGTAATTAGTGGGAAAACACAACTAAGTAAGGATTATGGCAAAAAAAAAATTCAATTTACACATTATTTTTCTGGATTGTAAATATGCATAATCTGCTATGACTCTACTTATAAAGAATTACCCAATCACAGAAACAAAGAATTATAGCGGAAGTTCTGAATCAATTACATACAAGTTTATGATCGCCAAGAAGATTAAAGAAAAAGAAAAAGTTCTTGTACTCTTCATGCCATATACCTTCTAAACACGATAAAGAGAGAACCGCGGCGTAGATTTTTTTCTCATTTTCCTTAACCACTCTCGATTGAAGAAGTAAAAGCAAAACTAACCATACCAAAAGGATAACCCAAAATCCTTGATATGAGAGCAAAACTGTTTTTATATTATGATATTTCATATGCATTATTATTACATAAGTATCAAATGGTAAGCTTTTACAAGTATGATATGATTATGTCATCTGATCTTATCATTTTCGTTATGCTACTTGGGGAAACCATGTTAAACAATTAGTTTTTCTTTAAGAAATATATCTGCATTCTGACACGCACATCGACAATGCCAATCTAATTTGTTTGATTAAACAAGAGTAAGTAAAGTACGTCAATTTTATTTGAAGAGCAACTAAGTCTTACGCTCGATAGAAGGAGATTCGTATTACAAAAATCTGGGAAGACTTTTTGATGAATTCCTAAGTTCCCCCACCCTCGTCCCGCACTACACGTGTCGATTTCTTATTAGGCAAAATATGTTCGCCAATAGGACGTCGGCATGTGTCGAGTGAACCCCCAGGCTAAGCACTAAAACCCCTTTTACAGGTGTCGTGAAAACGACTCCAACGCGGTTTTATTAACCCGAGAGCAAATCCAGGGTTTAAACACGTGCCCCTCCCTCCCTCTTCTCTTATCGGTTAAGTAATCAAGAAGAAAGCAAAATAATGACACCGATTCTCCCTAGACTCAACTATTTAGTAATAATTATAACGATGATGACGATAAATAAATGAATTAACTTCTTGAATATTTATTATGTATTATTCAGTAAAAAAGAAAAGAAATCAAAATAATATAAAAAAATCCATTGCAACTGTATGCACTCATTTAATAAATTTGAATTTTTTATAACTTTAATTGATGAGAGGGAAATAAGGGCAAACCACTAAACCTAATAGGATTTTATACAATAATAACAATAATAATTTAGTAAAGTAATAATTAGAAACATGGGCATGCCGACCTGCACCTTTGCCGTCCGTCTCCCCCCCATCCTTTCTTATCATCCATCATACGTGGTAAGGTAAAGACACTACGTGGCGATTGGTCAGCCGTCGGATTTCTCTCGCTCAAAAGCGACATTAACGATAAAAAGTTGTCTGCGAAGGAATCCATGGAAAAAAGAAATTAAAGATAAATTTTATATTGATGTGAAATAAATTTGTGTTCGAGGAGTTTTTCATTGTATTTCTACCCTTTTCGTCCAATTTGGGGTACAAAAGAAAAGAAACAAACTGACCCCGTAGTCATTCACGGGTAGAGTTCTTTTTTATTATTTTTTCCATACTCGCATAAAATGCCATGCTTCTAATTAAAAAATAGTAAAGAAAAATGTTGATGTTACTTAAATTCGTAAACTATGTTTAATTAATAGTCTTTTTATTTTAAAAGAGTTATTCCAGATTTCAGAAATCATCATGTATGATTTTATTCAATTGTAATCAGTTTGATGACAACTGACAAGCGAACAGCTTTCCTTGAAACGTTTTATTATTATTCGTATTAAGAATAATCAATATCGGAAGATTTGTTACGATTTTCCCAAATCATGATTGCGATTCGGGATTTCATGAGGAATTGGATGCCTTCGCCACATGCAATCGGGTCCCAGGGACACACACACACATGTCCATGCATCTCTATCCAATACATCATTTATTAGAAAACCGACCCCCCTCTTTTGACAACTTTTATATTCTATTTCAAAACTTTTCATATAAAAATCGAGCTGTAAAAAACGATTCTCGACTTTATCAAAATACTAATAGTAAGTAATCATTACGATTTCAAGATTTACGTGTGAAAATGTCATGTAACACGATCGAAGGAAACGTGTCCCCCCTCTATAAATTGGAGGGGGTCTATATGCTCTGATGAAACGTTGAACTGTGTGACCTGCGAGTTGCTTAGCAGAAAAACACCAAACGCGCGCACGCACACACACACACACCCTGTTCTTTCCCTGCACGGCTCTTTTCATCCATCACCTCTTTCTATCTCCCCATCTCGCTTTTCTTAGGTCGTAAGAGAAATCCAATGGCGAGCGAGGGAACTGCCAACTGCATCGACATCATCCTCGCCATCATCTTGCCTCCCCTGGGGGTCTTCTTCAAGTTCGGTTGCAAGGTAAAATAGAAATTCAAGATAAGTCCAATCCGAGAAGATGAGTATGGCTGATCGATCACTTATTTGATGGATATGCTTGCTGTACTGATAAAAACCAGGTGGAGTTCTGGATCTGTGTGTTGCTGACTCTGTTCGGTTGGCTCCCCGGGATCATTTATGCTATTTGGGTCATCACCAAGACGGACTGAACCATCTTCACATCCTCTTCCCGTTTATTATCCAATCATCGTAAGATCTCTTCCCCCATATTTATTTATTTTTATTTTCTAATAATTAAAATTATCCGATCCGAACTCCTCCTCCTCCTCCTCCCATGAGTTTGAACTGGGATTTTTTGAAAGAGTTCATCTCCACAGCAAAACGGGAGTTCAAATTAGTTTCTTTTTTCTTTGTTAAAAGAATTGGGGCCTGCTTTTTCAATTTTTTTTCATAATTTTATTTGGGAAGAAAACCTGAAAATGGACAAAACCCGGTGAGGAGCCTAGAGATTGGTGATGATGATGATGATAATAATAATTAGGTACAGATTGCAACGGCCTGGGATGATGGATTAGGGTTGGGTAATAAATGACGAGGTAGGTATTATTATTATATTGGACTAACTAGCCATTGGTTTAATCCCCCTCAGTCCGTTTATTTTATTACGATGGAATCCGAATCCGGTTATGATTGTTTTTTATTGTGATATGATTTTGTTTTCCCTGGCAGGTGGTGGGAAATTGGGGGGCCATTCCAGTTTATCATTTTTAAGTAGTTGGTTTTGGGATTATTTTGAAAAGAAAAATTATTGGTAGCGTGGGGGGTTTTCTGGTTTATATGATATTGATGTGACGATTTGACTTGTAATGCTTCTTTCTGCTTTGCTTTGGGGAGAGGATTTGGGTGAAATTTTATAGAATAAAGTATTTGATATCAAAAATATTCTGTCTTTCCGGATCATTCACGTGACAACATGGATGGACATAATCTAATCATCAATCAAAGTTAGATAGAATCTAAAACCCCCATCTGAACACGAATGGAGGCATTTCATTACAGGGGAACGTTTTAACGTCGTCGATCTTGGGGCCACCCCTGGTTTTCCCTTACAAGTTTGACTTTCATTCCCTGTTCCCACCGGCTAAAGTTGCGTGAGCTTTACCAACACGACTGTTATTTTCCATATTATTAATAATAATAAAATAAAATTAACCACGTGTTTCTTTCATTGAATATCAAAGGATAAGGGTTACGCCGGACTTTATTGTTTCCCAACAAGAGATTCATCGACCTTACTGGAACCACTTTTTACAATAGTTTATCGAAATTTCTACTCTTTATAAACAAAAGGCAAAATATCGATATTTGGCCTAATGAATTTGTCAACTTTACGTTTAGGCCCAACATTTTAAAAGTTTTCAATTTGACCTTAAATTAATTTTAGTTTTTAATTTGACCTTATTCGTAATGACGTTTACAATTTCGCCGTTAAACATTTCGATTATCGGACGTGTTTTCAACGGATTAATACGTGTATTTTGTTTTTCCTACGTGGCAATGACAATAAAATAAATCAAGAAGGGGTTAAGATTCCGACAATACAAGATCGTCCGTCCTCCTCCACCGCATAAACCCCGCCTCCTCCTTCTCATCCTTCCCTTTCTCCCTTCCGAAGATCGAATCTCCCCTCCCCGTCTCCCTCCCTGTCCCCGACGCCGTATTTGTCTACCACACCTACACCGTTCACCCCAGCCAGTGCTGCTCCACAGTTGTTCGCGTCGAAAACGGTTCACGTCGGAAATATTTGGCAATGATACTCACAGGGTTTGTAGATGTGGTCGCCAGTAAGTAAATGAAATAGATTGAATTAAATATGCGAAGTCTTACAATTAAAATAAGGTGCTTACAGCCATAAAAATAAAGCAAGGACGATGGTGCAACGTTGTTGACTTGCTTCTGGGCGCTATAGACTAAGAGGCGAGGTCGTAGACTTGCCGCTGAACACTGCAGTCTTGCGAATCTGGACGATTGGGACGTCATAGACTTGGCACTGGGCGGTGTGGATTTGTGAATCTGGGCGAGGACGTCGTAGACTTGACAACAGAGTACTGTAGACTTGCTACTCTAGACGGCGAAACTGGTATGCTGGGCTTGGTGAATGGAGTGTGGTCGAATGTAGAGGCGGATGTGGATACAAAGGCTACAGTTGCTCACCCTGGTGGCGGAGTCGAAGGCGGAATTGCGTGCCGGGATTACGGTGGCTCGTCCTGGCGGTGGAATGCTGGCGGGGAGTTGTTACCAAAGCTACGGTTGCTCACTCTGAAGGGGGAAGTGAAGGCGGAGTTTGGCTGTCGGAGCTACGGTTGCTCACTCTGATGGTGGAAGTGAAGGCCAAAGAAACTTTAAGAGTTTCGCCCAGGCCGGAGAATCCTAACAATCTATGGGGTGACGAGCAAATAAAGCTTCTGTTGACTGATTTGATCGTGTATTTTCTAGCGAAGATCTCCTCCCTTTTATACCCGGTCCGTTACGTCCTCTGAAGATCCTCTAATCTAAACCACCCCCGTGGATCTCGGAGTCAACAAACTATCCTCTAAGACGTGCCACTCGTGCGGACGTGGGTTATAGACTCCACTGATTTCGGAGATAATCCATCCTTTGAGACGTGTGACCTGTGCAGACGTGGGCCGTAGACTCCCATTGATCTCAGGGTCACTAATCAGTCATGTAGTTCGTGTAGATTAAGGCTATAGGCCTGGCACGAGCGTCCCGTCTTTTCTCTTATGGGCGCCGCGTCCTATTGTGGGCTTCGTCAGAGAATTGACATAAGCCCCCCTATTTTTGCTGAGGGGACTTCTGTCACTTGAGCACTTCTGACATTTGCTTGCGTCGAAAGAAAACCCTTCGTCTTCTTCCCTCAAGCTTTCTTGGAAACCCTTGTAGACTTTCTGAAACCCTCGTTTCTTGCCTTGATCATGTCTACTCTTGCTACTTTCCAATGGCACTCCCAGCGTGCTGGACCCTCCGGCGTGGTCCAGACTGGCGACGATGGGCTGACAATGGGTCCTGTTCTTGACCCTGCCCTCTTCCCCGGCATGATACCCCATGAGTACCTGCTCACGGAGTCACCCATCCCCATCTGCCAGGAGGATTTTGCGGACCCCCTGAACTGGGAAAAGAAGAGCGGCTTCCTCTATTTCCCCTCCGTCGAGAAGCCAGTGGTGCAGAAGTGGTTTTCCACTTGGCTTGGGAAGCTGGAGCACAGGCTGAAGGTTTATGGCCTCTGGTCGTTCGTCAGACTATCCCTGGTCGCGAAGCGCTGCGACCCTCGGGTATGTGCCAGTCTGCTTCCGTTTTGGAACGACTTGGTGAACTGCTTCTACTTCCCCGAGGGTCCTCTGTCCATAACCTTGGAGGACATCTACTTCTTGACGGGGAGCTACGTGGCCAGCGTCCCCGTCAGCCTCCGTCCTGTAGACGACGACCACCACCCCACCGAAATGCTCCAGATTCTGAGCATGGCGAGTAGGCACCTGGACATGATTGAAGGTCAATCTTCTGCCGTCTGGGGAAAGGCTGAAGAGGTTGAGTTCTTCAGCGTCTGGCTGAGCAAGTACGTATTTTGCTTCAACGGCAAGGGCGTGCCGAAGTTGGTTTATGGGATCGCCAACTTCCTGAGCTCGGCCTCTAGCCAGATCGCCTGGGCCCCGTTTCTATTTGGGTTGGTCTACCAGGGGCTGCACAAGGCGACGACGTGCAGCAGCCCCTTCCCAAGATATCCAGCCGGCGGCCCCCTATGGCTTGTGCATCTGCCTGTGGCTTGTGCATCTGTGGTCTTGCCTGTGGATGCCAGGGCTCACAAGGTACAAGATGCCCTCCAGTGCTACTCCAGTTGTGTGCTACGGGACACACATGCTGGAGTCCTGCTGCCGGTTCAAGGACCAGTGGCTGTATGCCTCCGTGACGGGACATATCCGTCACATTGTAGATACCGGGCGGAGTGAGCGCCGCAACTGGGTCCCCTTTCCTGCCGGCCACTCCATTTTGAGGCGCCAACGGAAGCTCACTCCGAGCCTATATTGGGATTCAGTTTTGACCAGCAGGGACCTGGTCTGTGTATCGGAGGGGGGTTTTTCCTTCAAAGTTTACAACCCGCAGCTCTGTGCAAGGCAGGTCGGCTTTGTACAGAGCTCTTCGGTGCCCTTTTCCGACACCTCCAATGTCCCTATCAACACGCGGGTTAGCAGCATTTTTTCGAAGGATTCCCTTCAGGCATCGATGAGCCTCCTGGCCAGGAAGACAGAGAGCTTCAGCACATGGAGTTTCCTTCCGAGTCTACCCCAATTTTGGCGACAGAATTCTTTACTGCTCAGTGGACAGTTACATTCGACATCCTGCTGAAGGGGATGTCCTTCCTTCAGACCTCCAAGGAGCTGGATCTTTATCTGTCCTCTGAGATGATGCTGAAGACAGGACAGAGGCCGCTTCTTGGTATAGACTTATACTCATCTTCTTTGCCCTTTGGATTGAGAATTCTTATTTGACACAAGTTACAGTTTTGGATGTAGACTCAGGGGACTCTTCACCAGAGAGCGGGCCTCCTCCCCCGGCTAGATGTTTGACCCGTCTTCGCCGACAAACCCTTACCTCCAAGGGGAAACAGGTTGAGCATGGAGCGGCCAGCAAGCGCAGAGCTCCTACCCCTGAGTCTTCTGACTCCGAGGACATACCGATTTCTGTCTCCTTCAAGCATCGCCGACCTGCCGTTCAGGATCCGACCCCAATCTCTGTCAAGGCCCTGGAGCCTTCAGGGACCTCTTCAGTGAGGTATGCGACGCTTTTTACTACTGAGTACTGTGACTTTTCTTCAATTAACCGTATGGCATTGCTTTCAGGAAAACGACCACGACTTTGAGCCCGCCTCCTCTAATTCTTCAAGCGGTTGAGTCTCCTCGAGAAGTGGTACGTAATCTCGTGTCTACGCCATTTCCTGTTTTAAAGCCTAAAACTCTTTATTCTCTCTCCAGGGTCCAAATCAGTTCGGGGAATCCGACCCTGAGGAAGAAGCTTCCGATGAAGCCAATCTGCCTCCTCCTTCCGAGGTATGCATGGCAGGTATAGAGTTTGCTTGTTTAGTTTCTATATTGATGTTAAATTTCGACTTGTAGACTATTCCTTCCCCAATCCCTGAAGTCCCAACTGCTGAGGAGCCGGAGGCCCCTGCTGTTACAACAGAGACTGCCGTTCTAGAGATGGTAGGTGCGACAGGCACTAACCCTTCTGCTGCTGCAGGTCCATCATCGGCCAGCCGACCTCCCAACCAGCCGTCAAGCGGGACACCGGGGGAAGGAACTCCAAGCTGCCTGAGTGACTTTGATCGCCTGATGGCGAATGTGGACCATGTTGGGAGGCTCCTTCGCATTGAGACCTTCTCTGAGGACCAGTATAAGAACCTTCAGAGCTGCATTAAGGAGATCAAGGACTTCCCAACCACCACTATCGAGATGCAGGCAGCTTGCGAGGAATTCTGGAGGCAATTCTGGACCGAGTGCCCGGCGTACATACAAGACCTTGAGGTGGTCCGTGGTGCCCAATCCAGGATTGCCGACTTCCTGAAGAAGCGTGCGGAAGGAGAGGCTGATGTGAAGCGTCTCAGGGGGCAGAGAGAAGATTTGACTCGCCAGCTTGCGCAGGTCCAGGCCAAGATTGCGGACCTTATGGCTCTTGAAAAATATCTCAAGGAGCGGGCCTCTGTGTTAGACTCCTTGCTCGCAGAAAGATCTGCTCATGCCTCTGAGCAGCAGGACCAAGATGAATTGAAGTCTTGGTTTCGACAGAGGAATGAAGTCACCATCAAGAGGACCCGGGCCATGGTTCTGACTTTCTTGTTCGTAACGGCGACAGACGGAGTGCCTAGGCCAAGCACGGCGAGTCCAAGCAGGCAGTGATTGTTTTAATTTTTTCCGGGGGATGACACCCTTTTAAAACAAACTCATTCTATATTTTTACCAGCTGTAGACTAGCCAAGGGATGACTCCCTCTAAACAAACTCTTTAGTCTACAGCTATAGTATACTTGTAAATTCAATTCTTAGCAATTTGTTCCCATATAAATGGGAAGCGTTTACTCAGAATCATCTTGTGAGATTCCCAAATGGTCTACCTATAGTGTTTTAGGTATTGCCATTAAGTTTTAGAGGTTGTCTGACTCCTTCAAGGGTCGATAGTCTGTAGCTATTTGCTGAGAAGGTCTCGCTAACCTGATACGGTCCTTCCCAATTCGGAGACTATTTTCCTAGAATCTGGTCTTTAGACTTTAAGGGTAAAATCCTTTTCCAGACCAAGTCGCCAATTTGAAAGTGCTTATGAACAACTTTCTTGTTGTAGTAACGGGCTATTCTCTACTTGTGTTCATCTATCTTGTCAACAACCTCTAGCCTCTTTCTTTCCAACTCTTCCAAAGCTATATGCATGGCCTCGTCTTGTAGACAAGGTTGGCTGACACGAAGCGACTTGTACCTCATTTCAATGGGCAACACTGCGTCATGGCCGTAGACTAGCGCGAATGGAGTTTCCCCAGTGCTTTCGCGCTTAGTGACTCTTAGAGCCCATAGTGTATCATTTAGTACTTCATGCCATTTCTTTGGATTAAGCCTGACCATCTTTTGAATGTTATTTTTAATTAACTTATTGGAGGCTTCAGCCTGTCCATTCGCTTGAGGATAATATGGAGTGGAATTCAGGATTGAGAAGCCAAACTCTTCGGCAAACTCCCTCACCCTTAAGTTGTTAAAAATCGTTCCGTTGTCTATAACAATATTCTGGGGAATGCCGAATCGATAAATGATACAAGTCCGTAGAAAAACAATGACTTCATTCTGGTCAGGTTTATCACATCTAGAGCCCAGGTCTGAAAGGCCAAGGTTTGATCACGGGGGTAAGGTCAGCTGCTGGGGCACGAGTTATCGGGCCATGTCGTTGGCATTCTTGACATCCTTTGGCCATTTCAATGCAATTTTTCATCGTTGACGGCCAGTAAAAACCATGTCTACGAATAATCCAACACATTTTTATCCCTGCCTGGTGTTACCCACAGAGTCCCTCATGGGTCTCCACCATTATTGGAGTAGCCTCATCTAAGTCTACGCATCTTAAAAGGACTCCGCTTGTATCCTTCCTATAGAGTACACTGTCCAAGAGGACGTATGACAGCACCTGAGCTTTGATTCGCTATTTGGCCTCCTAACTGGGGTCTGATAAGAAGTCTACTATTGGTTTCCTCCAATTTTTATCTTGGCTCATTATGTCTAAGGCCATGACATTGTTTTCTGACTGCAGATGCGATCCTATTTCGGGTATGTTACCCTGTTCTGTCCTGTTTTTGTATCCTGAAGCTAACTGGGCTAGGCTATTAGCTACTGCATTTTCATCACGTCCCACAAATTGAAAAGTGATATCTTCAAATCATGCGACTAGCCACTATACTGTCTCGAAATAGGGTAGTAGCTTGCCATGACAAGTGCATTCTTTGTTTACTTGGTGAATAACTAACTGAGAATCTCCCCTGACACGGGCTTGCTTTGCCTCTAGTGCCACGAGTTCCTTCAGTACTGTTATCAATCCTTCATACTCAGTAGCATTGTTGGTGGGTATTATTTGTGGACGAAAAGCTAATCTGATGTCTTTACCTATCGGGGATATTATATGAACTCCTATCTCAACTCCATTCTTAGTGGACGAGCAGTCAAACCACGCCTGCCAGAGCTCTTCGGTCGCTTCTTCTTGTTCTATAGACAAGGCCGGGTCATGGTCGACTAGAAAATCAAATAGTGTTTATCCCTTGACTGACTGTTGAGACTTATATCTCAGATCATATGGAGACAAAATTAAGCTCCATTTGCTAACTCGTCCACTTAGTAATGGACTTTCAAAGAAATATTTGATGATGGGTGACTCGTATACGACGTAGACTTCGCTGCTCACGATATAGTGTCTAAGTTTCATGACGGCATAAAATACTGATAGACACAACTTCTCCTTCGGAGCATATTTGACCTCAATTGGTGTCAATTGCCTCGACAAGTAATAAACGGCCCTTTCACGTCCACTCTCATCCATCTGCGCCAGCATAGCCCCTATGGTTGTTCCAGTGGCAGCTACATAGAGAATGAAGGGACTCCCGTATTGAGGGGGTACCTGGACTGGTGGGTGTGTTAAATACTTTTTAAAACATTAAACGCTTCTTCGTGTTTCTCTGTCCACTTGAAATCATTTTTTCCCCTTAATAGGTTGGAAACGCCTCAGTCTTTCCTGCGGCATTTCCGATGAATCTACGCAGGTAATTCACCCTTCCAAGGAAAGCCTGTAATTCCTTTTTGCTTCTTGGTGCTGCTAGATTCTGGATGGTTTTTACCTTGTTTTGATCGACTTCAATGCCACGTTGATGTACTAGGAAACCCAAAAATTGCCCCGCTTTAACTCCAAAAGGGCACTTAAGTGGGTTTAGTTTAAGTTGATGTTTTCTCATTTTCATGAAAGCATTTCTGAGATGGTCGACATGAAGTTCTTCCTTTGTCGACTTGACGACTATATCGTCGATGTAGACTTCCACTGTCTTGCCAAGAGAAGCATCAAATATAGCATTCATTGCCCGCTGATAGGTGGCACCAGCATTCTTCAGTCCGAATGGCATTACTACCCATTCGAATATTCCTAAAGGACATCTGAATGCTGTTTTATGTATATCCTCCTCTGCGATGAAGATCTGGTTACAACTAGAGAACCCATCCATGAAGGACATAATCTGGTGCCCTGCTGTCTTATCTATAAGATCATCCGCGACAGGCATAGGATACTCATCTTTTGGAGTAGCACGGTTCAAATCTCTAAAATCTATACAGACTCTGATTTTACCATTCTTGTTCAATACGGGTACGATACTAGAAATCCACTCGGTATAGCATGACGTTCTTATGTACCCTGCTCGAAAAAGTTTTTTAACTTCTTCGAAGACTAGTTGTGTCACTTCCCTGGTCATGCGTCTTGGTGCCTGCTGCACCGGTTTAAAATCCTTCTTGATGGGAAGGGTGTGTTCCACTAGTCTACGGTCTAGTCCTAGCATTTTAGTATAATCCCAGGCGAAGCAGTCCTTGAATTCTTCAAGCACTCCTTTAATCGCATCAAAAAGTTCTTTATTAAGCGAAGACATGATGAAAAGAATCCTAGGAGAAGTCTCGCTTCCCAAATTGATGCTAATTAACGGGTCACACGGGGTCATTAAAGACTCGTGTCCCTCGGTTCTACCAAAATCGGTAGACACGGGCTTATTACAAGCGTTAGGCGCTCTAAGCGCTTCTGAGTTTATTGAAAACCAATAGATGGGTTGTCTACAGCAATGGTTCCCCTGGTAGACTTGGAGTCGTCAAAAGGCATCGGTGACCGCTTCATTTCCTTTGTTACTCTGGTCCATAAATCCCTTCCTTTAGGAGTCTATCGGGCTCCAACTCCGTGACAGCGTTCTGTTGTTTCTTTTCTCCTTGACCACCTTCGTTTTCGATTTGGCCGTTCGTTTCTCTTCTTACGGGGTTTTCACCCGAATTGACTTCTTGCAAGACTTCCTCTATGTCCTTTGCAGTAAGCTCATCTCCCCATCTAGATGGAGCGACTGGGTCTATCTCCGGTTTAGGGTGCGATGTCCCGTAGTCCACAATGTAATCGAACTTTCCAGATGGTTGGCCAAGAGGACCTATAGTAGGGTCGCCTAGCTTATAACGTTGCTCCAGCGTAAGGTCCTTGATAGTCTTGCTTGTTTCTGCATGCAAGATACCTTTGTCACAACAAGAGTATTCATCAGCCTTAATAATCTCAACTTCAGAGTCAATCCATAACATCAACTCTCTATGTAAAGTAGAAGGAATAGCTGCGGCTTTATGGAGCCAATCGCGGCCCAACAAAGCATTAAAAGTAGGAACTATATCTATCACAAAGAAAGCAGTTTCTTTTCCCTGGCGACCTACTTCTAGGTGCATAGAGAAGACACTAAGATTTCCTACCGTTAAAGCAACTCACTACGACATTGGTTTTAACCACGTCATGAGGCTTATATCCAAGCATTTTAAACCTCCTGGACAGAGGAAGCAAGTTTATCGTTGCTCCATTGTCTACGAGGACCCGACTCAGCACAGTACCGTCAAAGGTAGCAGTGACGTACAGAGAGTGCATGTGTTGTTTCATGCTATCAGATGGTTTCTCCAGCCAATGAAATGGGAAACCTGCCGGATATGCTGGTGAACAAGGGAGAGGCCCCTTAACTCTTACGGTTTCGACTTTTCGATTATTGGCGAAGTTTACAGGCAAGGTGAGAGCGTTACCGCTAATAATTGGCCTCTTTTCACCGTCAGCATCGTTTGGGATTTCACTCCGAAGAGGAGTGTAATCAAAACTTGAGCCAGGCCCTTCTGAATGGTCTGTAGAGTCAATATGCTCTGCTTCAGTGTTCAATCCCTTTGTAAACACTCTGGCAGGTAAAGCGGCCCTGAGAGGGTAGGCCTAAGCCTCTTAGCGACGTGACTTAGACGTCTGTCCCTTCTCTTTCGAGCCCTTGGTGGAAAAGAGGTCTTGCCAACTGCTTTCTGCCAATGTCTCGAGGGGTTAACCGCTTTAATTACCCTTGATTTCTTGACATACCTCGACAAAGTCTCCAACGAATGGATCGTATCCCCCTACTGTTCGCGTTGGTACCTGTTGCGTTTCTGAATAACTATTAGTTTCACAAGTACCTGTGGCTGTAGAGTGTGCGGGTTTGACCAAGATCTCTCCGTTCGAAGATAAGTCTACAAGGTTGAGGAAGTAGTTGACACAACAGGGGGGCATAGTTGAGTGATCAGGATCCTATTATGAGCTATTAGCTTGCATTTGTGACTGAGCATCCTTTCATCAAGGAACTGAGCTATCGGTGGCCCTGTCCGGAGTGCCTGGATGTCTACTTTAGACGTTCCGTGTCTCGGCTTGCCCCCTTTCTCCTGTAGCCTTTCGACCCGCTAAGTCCTGCAAAGGATGTCCCCTTCTATAGCTCCAGAGCGGGATTCGCCGGTGTAACCGTTTCTTTCCTGTCCTAGCTTTGCCCCTTGTTGGACGGACGAGTCATTAAACTCCATATGTCGTTTGGGGCGCTCAAAAGTACGGAGCTGTTGTTCAGGTGCTCTGCCTCGACCATGGGGACCACCTCTTCCTCCCCGGATAGCGGGTTTGCGTTCCGCGCTTGAGGGACTTTTGAAACCTCTCTGTGAGCTATTAGAGGCACTTCGTGAACTCGGGGAAACAATTCCCATTGCCACCTCCTCGAGCGAGGTCAAATCATACCAGGCATCCCCCTGATTGTTCTGTAGATACTTCCTGAAAGTATTGCATATATCAGTGGTGTGCGTGTCATCCATATGCCAACAGCAGAGGTTGGATGCCACTTCCTTGACCGGACAGGTGACTACACCTTTGTCAGCCAAGCGGCAGAAGAGGGCATTCGCTATCATGGTCTCCCCGGGGATCTTTATGTCCTGTAGGGAAAAATTAGTATTAGTCTTGATGAAATTGATGTCTACATCAGAAACATCGAACATATGAATGGCTATTTCAAAGGCATGTCGTCAACCATAGTGACTCTGTCTACTTCAGGGAAGCATAATTATTTCGACTCTATGAGGCCTTGAATCATGTTCCTAAATGATAGACAATCCCAGGTCGTATGTGTGAACGACCCATGCCACTTGCAATAATTCCTAGTTTTCTCTCTTTCCGTCTAGGGGCTCTGTGGCCCGATTTGAGCTTAATCCGCTTTCGTTGGACAAGCCAGTCGAAAATCGCATCCGCCTTGTCTGCGTCGAAAGAATATTTTCTTTCTTCGCTAGACTTCTGAGATGCTTTCGCTTTTGAATTCTTCCTTGCTAGTGGCTCACAAACCGTTGCTTCCCCTTTCACGAATTCGGCCATGTCTACTTCAAGGGTTTCTACCTGGTAAGCGTGTTTAGACTGGGCCTCTTCCATCAGCAACTGATGATACTCAATCGCTCTCCTGGCCAAGTCATAAAGATCATTGAACCTCTCCCCATGTAGTTTCTTCTTGAAAGGCATAGACAACGCATTTAATGCAATCATCAACTGGTCCTTTTCAGGAATCGCAGGTCTACAGCGAAGCAGCGCTTTTCGTAAACGCATGAGGAATTGTCCTGGGTGTTCTCCAGCGGTCTGTTTAAGCCGCATCACTTCAAAGATTGACATGGGTGTGTCTAGCCGAGCAAATGCTTTCCTAAAGAAAGACTGCATTTCCGCCCATTATGTTACTGACCCGGGAGGTAAACTTGCATACCATGTGAAAGCATCTCCCGTGAGTGAATTCGGGAATAATTTCATCTTCCAAAAGTCATTGGTTACAGCGTCTCCAGCTTGATGAGTGAACCGGGCTATGTGCTCTATAGGCGTCATCTCATCCTCCCCTGAAAAACGGGTGAAATCAGGTACTTTGCATCCCTTAGGCAGGGGAAAGGCTCTGTCGATGTAGGCAGGGTATGGACTCCTGCATAGACCAGGATCGTCCTACCTGACAGCCCCAGGTACCATCTGCTCTAAGACTTGAACGATTGTCTCCCTCAGATTCTGTGGTGGTACGTGATTGAACCGTTCTCGTACATAGTCCTGGTTCACTTTCTCTAGGGGATAAGGCACCCTCGCGGTGGTTCGAGATGGCTGTGGGTTTACCGAGACATTCGTGTAGAAGCTTTTTGCCCATGGTAGACTTCCTATGGCAGGAGCTTCCCCTGAAGGTATCTCCTCTACAGGCGCTTTACCAGGTCGGCAAGGAGGTATGCTACTTGCATATCTGTTTGTTTCACCCTGCGCCTCTACATCATCATCTACAGGGTTCACTGCATACACTACATTTGCCCTCTAAGACGTAGGAGATCGAGAGGTAGTAGGCCTTGAAGGGGACATCCCATCCCTATTACAGGCCTCTGTAGCGCGTTGGTTAGCGCCGCTCCAAGGCTCATCCTTCTGGAATGACACATTGCGCCTCTCTACGCGCCGGGCATCTCCCATGAAAGAATTCTCCCTGTCTACGGGGGCGCTAGGCTTTGTAGTGGCATTTGGCCTATTCAAAGCACTGAGTTGCTCCAAAATCTGAGTCATATTGTCTTACAATCCAGTGATATATCTGCCCATCAGGCTCCTCATATCATTGAATTCTTTATGGAATTCAAGCCTAGATATGAACTCAGAAGGGGTATGTGCCCCAGAATTTTGGCTTTCTAGAGCCGCGATCACGACAATTAAGTCTCCCGCTATAAACTGACCGTCTCCATCTAATGCAGGTGGACGGTCGCGATTTACTCCACTCCTGGTACTTTTTACCATTTGTTGACTTTAAGCTTTATCGTACTCCCACAATGGTCGCCAAAAACGTGTTCGCGTCGAAAACGGATCACGTCGGAAATATTTGGCAATGATACTCACAGGGTTTGTAGATGTGGTCGCCAGTAAGTAAATGAAATAGATTGAATTAAATATGCAAAGTCTTACAATTAAAATAAGGTGCTTACAGCCATAAAAATAAAGCAAGGACGATGGTGCAACGTCGTAGACTTGCTTCTGGACACTGCAGACTAAGAGGCGAGGTCGTACACTTGTCACTGAACGCTGCAGTCTTGCGAATCTGGACGAGGACGTCGTAGACTTGACAACAGAGCGGTGTAGACTTGCGACTCTGGACGGCGAAACTGGTCTGTTGGGCTTGGTGAATGGAGTGTGGTCGAATGTAGAGGCGGATGTGGATACCAAGGCTACGGTTGCTCACCCTAGTGGCGGAATCGAAGGCGGAATTGCGTGCCGGGACTACGGTGGCTCTTCCTGGCGGGGAGTTGTTACCAGAGCTACGGTTGCTCACTCTGAGAGTGGAAGTGAAGGCGGAGTTTGGCTGTCGAAGCTACGGTTGCTCACTCTGACGGTGGAAGTGAAGTCGAAGTTTGGCCGTCGGAGCTACGGTTGCTCACTCTGGCGGTGGAAGTGAAGGCCAATGAAACTTTAAGAGTTTCGCCCAGGCCGGGGAATCCTAACAATCTAAGGGGTGACGAGCAAATAAAACTTCTGTTGGCTGATTTGATCGTGATTTTTCTAGGGATGATCTCCTCCCTTTTATACCCGGTCTGTTACGACCTCTAAAGATCCTCTAATCTAAACCAACCCCATGGATCTCGGAGTCAATAAACTATCCTCTAAGACGTGCCACTCGTGCGGACGTGGGTTATAGACTCCACTGATTTCGGAGATAATTCATCCTTTGAGACGTGTGACCTGTGTAGACGTGGGCCGTAGACTCCCACTGATCTCGGGGTCACTAATCAGTCATGTAGTTCGTGTAGATTAGGGCTATAGGCCTAGTGCGAGCGTCTCGTCTTTTCTCTCATGGGCGCCGCGTCCTATTGTGGGCTTCGTCACAGAATTGGCCCAAGATAGTCCATCTTGTCAATAGCCGTCATCCTGCACTTCGATGCCCCTCTCCCCGTCGTCTAGTACTTCGTCCGCCGCTTCGACGATCCCACCACCAACAGGCACTTCGTCCACTCCTACCACATCATCTCCTCCTCCCCCACCGGCCCCAACTCCGTCGGATCCCTCCGCCGCATCGAGGTCGTCTTCGAACTCACCGCCGCAAACAGCACTGAGCACCGGTGGTGTCTTACGTCGTCGACGTCCCCCTCGATAACACCAAGGAAGAGACCTTCGTCTTCGTGGACACCATCGTTAGATGCAACATCCAGTCCCTCGCTCAAATCTCTATGAACCTCGCAAGGGAAAACAACCCATTCGGGGAGGGGAGATTCGATCGTTAGGGCAAATAGATTTAAGGCCAAATTTTTAATTTTTAACAATATAAAAAAAACACAAAAAAATAATAAAACGTTTTAAAAGACACGTCGGATAATCGAAACGTTTAACGGCGAAATCGTAAATGCCCAGTGAAATTGAAAACTAAAATTGATTTAAGGCCAAATTATTAAGCATTAGGCCAAAGCATAAAGTTGGCAAATTCATTAGGCCAAATATCGATATTTTGCCTAAAAAAACTTGTCTTCATGTAAAAATAATTCGTTAAATAGGATTTTATTTTTTTGCCAAATTATTCGATTTATCCTAAATTATACCGATTTTTTCTGATTTATCTTATCGTTTACATAATATCTCCATATATATCAAACTTACTACCTTACTTCCAATCTATCCTCCGTCAGACGTCCGACAAACGGAAGTTGACATGGCGCTTACATGGCACTAACGCCGTCAGTCGCCCCCCCGTCAAAAGATCACTATTTGACGGAATGTCACGGTTGGTCCCCAAATAAATAAAATCTTTCCAATTAGGTCCAAAATCAGCCACCCAACCCTAAACAGCCAAATCGGACACGAACCCTAAATCCCCAAATCCATCCCCACCATCTCCGACCCACGACTGGCCAGAAACCTATCGACCAATCATCCCCAACCTGGCGTTCACAACCTCCCGACCCACGACCGCACATCCCCGACCTCTTACGATACACCACCCCTAGTCATTCCTAGTTGTTTTTTACCTCCCCACCCCAAGACCTTCCCGGGCCGTTCCCGACCTCCGCACCCAAACCCTTCCTTGAACAGCCCTTCTCCGATTATTTTCGACCTGTCCATCCAAACCATTACTTGTTAGTTCTTATTTTTTCTGGATTAGGATTGGGTGGTGCACTCTGAGGGTGTGTCAGGGTTGATGGGTATTCGTTTGGGGATTTAGGGTTTTCGATTTGGGGGTTTAGGTTTACGACGGGGCGATTGACGACGTTAGTACCTTGTAAGCGCCATGTCAACTTCCGTTTGCCGGACGCCTGAGGGAGGATAGATTGGAAGTAATGCAGTAAGTTTGGGATATATGGAGATATTATGTATACGATAGGATAAATCGAAAAAAACCGGTATAGTTTAGGATAAATCGGATAATTTGGCCTTAATTTTTCATCTCGGTCACGTCAATACATATCGTCATTCTCCCCTAAAAAAAAGCGTTCTTTCAAGTTAAATATTCCGTATTCAGTTAATCAATTCTTTAAAACAATTATTATTTGATTAAATTATAAGGCGATAACTAATAAATTAAAAGCAATATATTTCACCGCACCCGGCGGCCCATTATATCTTTTGCGATAATTCCATAACGGGAAGTTAGACACTCATCGACGGGTAAGGCTAATCTTCCATGCATGGAAGATACGACGGTCGCTCAATAGAGAAAGAACAACTTCCTTTCTTTAAGAAAATTTCGTACTTTAAGTTTGTTCATTTCAAAAAAGTACAAACACAAATTCATTCAATTCAGGAAAGTACGCTACACAAATTCATTCCGTTAAGGAATGTTCGTATATGTCGATTGTCAATTTTTTCTTGACCGACCGCTACTTTCATGAAGGAACGAACTAGTGGCACGAGGGCACAAGCTTTCCTTTTTCGTACCAGTCGACCGCCAATTTTTTCGTGGTGAACCCATCGATATATCTTTCATGCATGGAAAATTAGTCATCCCCCTCATCAACGGGCTTTTAATGTGACAAAAGAAGAGCACACACACCATTTTGGGCAAATTATTAAATATATCCCACAAGTTGACACATTTTTTCTGATTTAGCCTAAAATTTAAAAAATATCACCTTTCATCCTAACGTTGGGACATTATCTCACTTATATCCTCCGTCAGTCGGCCCCGTTAATGGAAAACCTTCCTGGTGCTGACATAGCAACTAACGTCGTCAATGCCACTTTTAATTTAGGCTAAATTATCAAATATATCCTATATTTTCCTACATTTTTCCAATTTATCCTAACATTTGGAAAATATCTTCCTGTAACCTAACATTAAGAAATTATCTCAAAATTATCCTCTCTTAGACCCAAGCCCTGACGATATCCAACTTGCCATTGATGTGTATATTAGCTATCGTATAACGTCGTTTAGATCCAAAGGCCAATTAGGTTTCTTCAAGTACCACTCAAACTAAAATCAATCAATAAACCCTAACCCATACTCCCTTCCCGCCCAACCCCGACACTAATTCTTTTCCCAACCCCGATCCCGACCCAAGAAGAACGTGGGAGGAGTACAATAAGAACAAAAGAATGAAACTGAACTATCAGAAAAGGATCGGAGATTAGGTATAGTACTTGCAAACTTTATGGCCAAAACAAGAGATGTTGTAAGATCTATATACAACTTGAAACAAGTTGCATTGCACAATTAATAATTGGTGGTGATGTATATATGATGTGTGTCTGTTTGGACCCTCTATTAGGAGTTGTAATGTTACTTGTCCGACAATGGAATTGTGTGAATTTATGGATGTTACAACAGAGCATAATAGTCATAATTAGTAGGATTTCAATACAATCCTCCTGGGCAGCTAGGTTGGAAAGGGAAAGGACTAGGGTGGTTTGGGGTCAGAGCTCGTGGTAAGATGGGGGGTGGTGGGTTGGAGGTCGTCAAAGGGGGTTGGGGTCGAGGATTGGGGTTGGGATCGCGATGGTGCTCAGGGTCGGGGCTGGGGTAGGAAGGGACGAGGTGAGTTAGAGTTTGTTGATTGATTTTAGCGTGGATGCGATTTGAGGAAACCTAACTAACATTTGGATCTAAAAGAAGTTACATGTTGATTATTACTCGCTCGTACGCGTAATGGATGAGCGCAATGGAGGAAGAAAGAATTGAACTTCTAGCGAACTGTGACAAAACAACTGATGAAAGACCCATTGTAAGTGCATCAACAAATTTTACAATTGTGCTGCTAAAAAAATGATATGAAGCTACTTTCGGAAAGATCATACATGGGTAAAGTGATTATCTCAATGTGCTTCACATAGGCATAGAACACGGGATTGACGGTCAATTATATCGTTGATATACTATAACACCACAGAGTTGCAAGATGATGAAATTGTAAATCGAACTCTCTGAGGGGTGATTAAATCCAAATCATTTAGTAATTGCTGAAATTAATCACTTGAACTAGCCATATCACATTGTTTTATTTTGAGCTTTAAGAAATTATGTAAGGTAAAAAATAAATAGCAGATCCACTAATAGATCGACGATCATCAGGATTACCAACCAAATCCGCATCAACAAAAACTATGAACACTAGAGATAGAACCCCAACAAATTAAAAGTCATGGTTGATTGTAACTTTCAAATATCATAAGATTTATTTTACTGTAGTCCAATGCATAGTTGTGGGCTTATGTATGAAATGACAAACTTGATTTATGACATAAAATAACTCTGGTCAAGTAAGTATGAGGTACTGGAGATAACCAACAATATGACAAAACAAAGAACGATCATCATGAGGATCGCCATCACATAGTGATAGTCAAGAATAAGAACTAACTGACAATGCAGTCGATTTGCTGCCAAGCATAATAGCTCGACGTAAGAGATCGTGGATATACTTGGAATTCATTATTTGTAATCATTCGCGACAAGCCAAGCCTCTATCTCAGAAAAGAAAATAATGAAGGGATCTGATGTCCTTCATTGCAAATTTCTGACCAAAAGACTCCAACAGAGAATTTAATGAAGCATTAGGCGTACCGATGATGACGATGATGATATCATCGACATATATCAAGAGGTAGATGCAATAAGATGTCTTACAAAGAATAAACATTTAGAAATCCACTCGAAAACTCTTAAAGCCAAGATGATGAAGAAAGTCTCTTTAATGAATAAACATGTTCACAATGCTTGCTTTAATCCAAATAGTAATGTTACACTAAGAGGGGAGTGAATTAGTGTTAAATTCCATTTGAGGATTTTTAACTCTTTTTCAATTAACCCCGCAGCGAAAGGAAGCTTCTGTAAAACAGAACCATAGAGACAGGTTTCTGTAAGACAGAACGTACGAAAGTTATTGCACGATTTGTTTGATGCACACAAGACTTTTTATAGTGGTTCAACAACTTGCTTACGTCTACTCTTCACCCATAATTTGGATAGTAGTCACTCAGACTTAACTTCGTAATAATCACAGAAGGTAATCAACAATGGATCTTTTATAGCACAGACCAGAAGGTTCTGCACCACAGAAGACTGAGTGAGAAAGCACATACCAGAAGGTTCTGTACTAGAGTGAGTAAGTTGCATGGCACAGACCAGAAGGTTCTGTACCAAATGTGTCAATCCTCTATAGTACAGATCAAAAGATTCTGTATCAAATGTGTCAACCCTCTATAGCACAGACCTAAAAGGTTCTGTACCAGAGATGACTTGGTTTCAAAGTACAGACCGTAAGGTTCTGTACCAAAGATGTCAATCCTCTACAAACCAGAAGGTTCTGTATTAGAGATGACTAATTTCATAGCACAGACTGTAAGGGTCTGTACCAAAGATGTCATCCTTCTACTACACAGACCGTAAGATTCTGTAACAAAGGTGACTGATTTTCAAAACACAGACCGTAAGGTTCTGTATTGTAGTGACTAACAAATGTAACCGGTTGTCTGACGTTTCCCTCAGGCGTGCCCTCTCCTGCACAGCAACCTGCCGTGATTTCCTTCAAGAATTTTCACTCCGGCGGCGTCTCCACCTGCATAGCACCCAGCTGCGACTTCCCTTGCGCGATCCCTCAAGATCTCGACTAAGCAAACACACCCTTACCTAAGGTTCTCCTGCGTGTACCTCGAGACTACGACTAAGCAGACACAGAACCCCTGCCCAAGGTTATCCTGCACACATAGAGCACTACACCACAGAAGCTGATTAGTCCCTCACCTTCTATGCTCCCGCGGTTCTGCCCTTCTCTCCGGCCCACTACACGTTGGCCACATAGCCTCCAGCCGCGCTTCCCACCAGCGTCTTCTGGAGCTTCCAACCGAGTCCCTCGTGACCCCCGAGTCACCTTCCTAGAAGACTTCACCAACGATGTAGCCTTCTGCGGCTAACGCTCCTCTTGTGTGACTAACTCGAACGGAACGAAAGCACACAAGCTCTCAGCACATGCTCTCTGGATTTACAACAATTGAGTAGTACAATGGATTCTTAAGAAACATGGCTGAGTGGTTTTACTTATACAAGAAAGTCTAAGTTAAAACTAGAAGGTAATCTTCACGATCAGCCTTCTGCAGAACAAGGAAACTAAGAATCAGATAATAAAACATTATTTATTAACAAATTCGTCACTACCATGCATATATATATTTAGGTAATCAAATCATATCATTTAAGATTTAGATATGACATAATTTCCATGTATACTGCACTACAGAAGATTGTGGCTGAATCTGGTCAACAACCTTCTGTAAATGGAAATAATCAAAGATTAGCTTCCACATTAATAGAAACCGATACCATTCCATTCAGCACACTCAAATGAATGTATCTGCACAGATGATAATGACTGACATCCCAAATAACAGTCACTTGGTGGTCGTATGAATCCACAGAAGGTTGTAAACAACCTTACAAAACCTTTCCATACATAAAAGATTATATTTCCTTCTATGGGAAATATTATCCCTAATGGAGTTATTTAGAAACGTAATCCATTCAATTTGCTCAGACTAATATCTTGATCAAATCCTTTTTATTTCGTAATTAAATAATAATTTAATTACAAAATTATTTCTTACAAAAAGTCTCAACGTGAGTAGCTTCTGTAGAGTATATGTTTGATTTATGTTACACAGAAGGTCAAGGCTCATCATCAAAACCTATATTCAACAAGTAATCAATTGAAATGACAAATACAAGTTGATTGAGCTGGTTCAACAAAACTCTGGGGATGATGCATATATACCACTTCATCCAAATATCCATAAAGAAGGTGTTTAAAATGTCAAGTTGATGAATTGGCCATTGAAAGAGGTGGTGATAACTACATTTCTCGTCATAATATATTCCTTCTTTTACATTGAAGCCGTTGGCAAAGATACGAGCTCTATAGTAATCAATCGAACTATTAGTTTTTTGCTTCAATTCTCAAACTTATGGCATTGATTATATGGAGACATTCTCTCCAGCTGCCTGTCTTTACCCCATTCTCATTCTGTTCTCTATTGTTTTCAAATTTCAATGGTCTATGCTACCATTGGATGATTTTCTTTATGTATATCTTTTGGAGGATGTGTACATGTAGCAACCTCTCGGGTATGTAGCTCAGGGGGAGATGGTATGTAAGCTTCGTAAGGCCATATATAGATAGAAACAAACCCTAGAGCCTAGTTTAAGAAGTTTAGTAGTGTTGTGGAATCGATCGATTTTAAGCCGTATCCATGTGATCATTCAGTGTTTGTGAAGTCTGGTACTAATGGATTGGTCGTTTACTAAAGATTTGGGGAAATTAAAATATTTTCTTGGTGCGGAATTATTGCATAATAAGAAGGGTGTTATATTGTCGTAGCGAAAATATGCACTTCATTTGCTAAAAGAGACATGTCGCATTTATTGCAATCCAGAGCTCACCCCAATTGAACCTAGTTCGGAGCTTTTAGATGATTCGTCAGAATTGCTTGATGATGTGGGCAGATATCAGAGGTTAATTGGTAAACTCATATACTTGACAGATACACGTTCGAATATCACCTTCGTTGCAAGTATTGTCAGTCAATTTAAGCAAAAGCCTCGGAAGAGCCACTATCATTACGCCATATTGAGGACTCATCAAATGCAACATCCTTGCTTAATATGTATCCAGATGAACGTCTTTCAGTACACCACAATAGATGGCTATTCACCCTGGGTGCTTAACGTCAGAATACACACTTCTTCGCCCACCATGGGTCAAGCTAACCATCACTCACTCGACCATAGGATGAATAATCAAAAACTCTCAAGCCAAAGTAATATTGAAGTTTATCAGTCCATACCTCTTCAGGAGTCATATTCTTCTTCGTCGTTGATCAGGTAGCAACCCATGTTGATTGCTTGAACGAGAATGCTTCTAACATCTACACATTCGAGAGTATACACTTTGCCTCTCTAGTAATGTCCTGTTCATCCATTCGATGAATAACTTTAATGAAATTGACCTTGCGCTACTTCCCAAAGACACAATGCTCACATAAATCCAACTTGTTCGAGTAATGACCATCCAAGAGTCCCATCTAACTTAAAATGTTTATTCTATGCTCCGACATGTGCCCCAAACGGGTTGTCTCTGAATTAGAAAGTCCAATACCTACAGCCACTAATATGAGATTTATACTGCCAATAAGATAGTAGAGGTTGTTTTGGTGAGTACACCTCATCATCAGTAGGACTCTACAGACAATTTTCATTGCTCCATACTCTACCACTACATGACACCCTAGAAAATCCAACACATCAAGAGAAATTAGATTTTTCTTTAGTTTTGGAACATAGTGTACCTTCGTCAACCGTCTCAATACTCTATCGTGCATCTTGATCTCCATCATGCCAACTCCAACCACCTGACACTCCGAGTTGTTTCTCATATAGAGCATATACGAACCAACCTCCTAGCAAGTTGTCGAGGGAGGATCTCATTTCCGGTTCCACCTAAAATGGATTCCTCCTTTGAAAACATGAAGGAGTCACCACTAACCTATTTTAAGTTCAAGCTAGAAAAAATATAGAGATTCGTTTCAGGAATTACTAAATCGCATGCATCACAAAAAAAAGGGAAGCCTTTATCGTGTGTTTCCAATGTCCAAATTTGTTTGAGCTCGGTTTTAGAAAAAAAAAAGAAATTGTTTGACATTAAAAAATGGTCTCGAGCTCAATAATGCTTAAATGTCCATGTGAGTCATTTTTTAGAAGAACGAGTTATTCGTTAAAAATTACTTTGGGCAAAACGCATGAAATATAGATTGATTAAGGCCCTTAGCAATTTTTAAGCCGAATTGAATTCGAGGGAGAACCGAGTATTGGATGAGCGAGATTAATACAATTTTTCGTATCCCTTAACGCACCCGTTAGCATTGTACATTTCGATGCTATTTTAAAATAGGTTTATAGCGAACTTGGCCGGCCACTGATGCCGTATGTTGGTGAGTGCGAAGCCGTCTTCAGAGGGCCTTGATCTTCGAAAATCCAAAGAAACCCTCGAATAAGAATATCCTTATCCGCCGAGCTTTGAATGAGACGCGTGCCTTGGTTGTCCGTAAGACACACCTCGTAATATCTGCATAAATACTAAGGAAAATGAAGTAAACCGTTAGAATAGCCACTTTTGAAATAAGAAGAACGAATAAATTATCCCCAATAACTTCAAAATCATAGACCTCAACAATGTTATTTAATAAAATGTGAATTTTAATATTAACGTCCCATTTTCTTAACGACACGCATCCAAAGCTCGAAAAATTTTCCAATGCACACTATTACAGGTTTCCAGTTTAATGTCAATGTTCCATTAAAAAAAGCATCATGATAGATTTTATTATAAAATTCACGTGGGAATAAACAAATTGAATTTTAACAGAAAAAAAGAAACTAGAGGAGAGGAATTCTTACCTTCGGTGGACGAAGACGGCAAAAGATGACGAGGTTCAAGCGGGAATTTATCAACGCCCACAGAGGAGGTTGACGTCGGTGAGGAGAACCACCGTGGCTGAGAAGTCTTGGCAGAAGGGGAAGGAGATTGCGTCCTTGTTTCCGGGGCGGAGTCCTGGACGGAAAGCCTAATCGTTGGGAGTGTCGCGGGGAGCCGCGTCTGAGAGCTTCAGGGTAGCCACTAGTGGATGGAGATGGGGCACAGAGAGAGGGCGGATCGTGTAATGGGTGAGTCAAGCTCAGGCTGGGCACACTGTTGGGGATACCCGTGATTGCGGCTGGGGAAATACAGGATCCGACTGTTCAGCCAAGTTGTAGATGGTCGGGAGAGCAGGCTGTAGCTTCTGGGAGTTGCACTCCAAGTCTTCTGCTGCTGGAGCTCGGGAATCAAGGAAAGCCGCCCTAGGATACAACCGCTAAGGGAGGGGCTAAGATTGGCGGAACGGCCAAGGCCGCCGCCCCTGGCCATGACGGGGCATAGGTCGCCAAGGTTGGAGTTCCTTCCGTGGGATTGCAAGGAGCTGGATGTAGGAGAGGTGGCGGGGCTGTCGTCATTGACAATAAGAGGGTCACGACTGCTGTTGTCGTTGTTATAGGGGAGGAGAGGATTGTTGTTGATCCCAGAACGACTATTGTTGAAGCGGGGACTCTGTCTGTTGGCTATTGTGAGGAAAGACAGAGAGGTTGCCGCTGTTGACGAGGGTTGAACTTATCGCCACTGCAGAGTCAGGTACTATCGGTGGTGTGGTTGTCCTCGAGTTGCTCATTGGCGGAGATGTGGCGTCGCTGGTCTGGATGGACGTTGAATGGCGTCTGAGGAGGTACTCGGTGTTGCAGTTGCAAAAGGAAAATAAGAAGAATCAAGGGTAGGCAGATTCACGTAAAAAAGAAATAAACAAGAAAAGATGCTGCCGGGTTGTCGAGAAGATCATGGGTGAGCAAAACTAGGATTGCTTTTCTGAGAGTCGTCTCGTTGTGGATGCGAGCCAACCAGGCTGGGAGAGAGAGATTCTGGTTGCTAGTTTTTCTTTTAGCTTCTCCGCTCTTGGTCTGGTGGTCCAGAATCTGGGAGGCGTGGAAGGTGGAGTCATATCCGGTGTTGAGGCTGGGAATTATCGATGTCGCTGCGGCTGGGAAGAAAAGATCGCTTTCTAGTGCGAGGAACGCCACCTCCGTTGGCCAGAAACTCAGGTTCACTGTCGAAGTCAGCAAGGCACCGTATGGACGCGAACGCCGGCGAATTGATGCAGGGGCCTTTATCCGGTATGATGGCATTAGGTGGTCCTGGTTTGAGGGATCCATCCTTATTGTCGTTTCCTACAAACCCCTGTTTTTTCCGAATGAATGCCCATCTCTCTTCCCTCAAGCTTGGGTATATGAATATTTTTCTTGTTTTTTTTCCGTTAAGATTTTATTTGTTCATCTTTTCATTTATTCCTTTTTATTGATTTTCACAATTTTTAAGGGAACAAAATATTTTTGGTGATTTTTGGCAATTTTTCGATTTTTATCATTTTTATGATTTTGTTGGAAAAATTGGGGTATCAACAATTGCCCCTCTTTGTGAGTATATATGATAAGATGTTCGTACAAAGAATTCATGATAGCCCAATTTTTTAGGAAAATGAATGCCGAGTTGTCGCCCTTGTTAGTAAACACTTGACCAAGATAGAGAAATTGGCGTCGTGTTTGTTCGTAAACACTTAACCGGGAATGAAAGTGGCATCGCGCTTGTTCGTAAGCACTTAGCCAACATGGAGGTGGTGTCACGCTTGTTCTTAAGCGCTTGGCCAAGATGGAGAATTGGAATGGTGTTTTGTTTGGACAAACGCTTAACCAAACTGGATAACTAGAATGGTGTCACGTTTCTTAGTAGATGCTTAACCAAAACTGAAAGTAGTGTCACGTCTATTAGTAGGCGCTTAACCGAATCTGCAAAACTGGAAGTAGTGTCACGTTTGTTAGTAGACGCTTTACCGAAACTGGAAAACTAGAAGTGGCGTCACGTCTGTTAGTAGATGCTTAACCGAAACTGGAAAACTGGAAGTGGTGTCACGTTTGTTAGTAGTCGCTTAACTGAAATTAAAAACCGAAAATGGAGTCACTTCTGTTACTAGACGCTTAACTGAAATTAAAAACCGAAAATGGAGTCACTTCTGTTACTAGACGCTTAAACAAAAAGAATTGAGAAATGGTGTCGAAAAGTGGTTTTGCGTTTGTTGAAACGATTAACCGAAAAGAATGAGGAAATGGCATCGCGGTTGTTAGTAAGCGTTGAACCGAAAGGAATTGAGAAATGGTGTCGCGCTTGTTAGTAAGCGTTTAACCGAAAAATTGAGAGATGGTGTCACGCTTGTTAGTAAGCGTTGAACCGAGAAAATTAAGAAATGGTGTTGCGCTTGTAGTAAGCGTTTAACTAGATGGAAATGCCGTCGCGTTTGTTAGTAAACACTCAGTCAAACTGGAACTGACCTCACGGTTGTTAGTAAGCGCTCAACCGAGCTTGAAGTGGCGTTGTCCTTGTTAATAAGGGCTTAGCCGAACTGGAAGTGGTATCGTGTTTGTTAGTAAACACTTAACTGAATGAAAGGTATCGCGCTTGTTAGTAAGCGCTTAACGAGATTGAAGGTGACGTCGCACTTGTTACTAAATGCTCAGTCAAAGGACTTCCCGTTTGTTAGTAAATGCTTAGCCGAAGGGTAGAGATGGTATCGCGTTTGTTAGTAAACGCACAACTGAACTCGAAGTGACGTCGCGTTTGTTAGTAAATGCTTAGCTGAGTTGAAGACGGTGCCGCATTTGATTGTAAACGCTCAACCGAATTAAAAGTGACGTGGCATTTGTTAGTAAATGCTCAATCGAGTGGCGTCGCATTTGTTAGTAAACGCTCAACCAAGTTGAAGACGGTATCGCGTTTGTTAGGAAACGCTCAACCGAATTGAAGTGACGTTGCATTTGTTAGTTAGTGCTTAGCCGAGTGGCTTCGCGTTTGTTAGTAAACGCTTCACCGGATGATGTTTCATTTGTTAGTAAATGCTTGACCATAATGAAAAGTGGTGTGACGTTTGTTAGTAAACGCTTTCAAAATGATATCGCGTTTGTTACTAAATGCTCAGTCAAAGGACTTCCCGTTTGTTAGTAAATGCTTAGCCGAAGGGTAGAGATGGTATCGCGTTTGTTAGTAAACGCACAACTGAACTCGAAGTGACGTCGCGTTTGTTAGTAAATGCTTAGCTGAGTTGAAGACGGTGCCGCATTTGATTGTAAACGCTCAACCGAATTAAAAGTGACGTGGCATTTGTTAGTAAATGCTCAATCGAGTGGCGTCGCATTTGTTAGTAAACGCTCAACCAAGTTGAAGACGGTATCGCGTTTGTTAGGAAACGCTCAACCGAATTGAAGTGACGTTGCATTTGTTAGTTAGTGCTTAGCCGAGTGGCTTCGCGTTTGTTAGTAAACGCTTCACCGGATGATGTTTCATTTGTTAGTAAATGCTTGACCATAATGAAAAGTGGTGTGACGTTTGTTAGTAAACGCTTTCAAAATGATATCGCGTTTGTTAGTAAACGCTCAGTCGAGTGGCATCGCGTTTGTTAGTAAACGCTTAGCCGAATGGTGTTGCATTTGTTAGTAAATGCTTGACCATAATGAAAAATGGTGTGGTGTTTGTTAGTAAACGCTTTAACCAAATTCAAAAGGACATCACGTTTATTAGTAAACGCTCAGTCGGGTGACGTCGCATTTGTTAGTAAGCGCTTAGCAGAGTTGAAGACGATATCGCGTTTATTAGTAAACGCTCAACTGAATTGAAACTAACGTCGCATTTGTTAGTAAATGCTCAGTCGAACATGAACTAGAACAAAAACTGGAAATAGAACTAGGAATAGAACTGGAACTGGGATGGTATCGCGTTTGAAGAAACGCTTAACCAAGATGACAACTGAAAAAGTGTTTAGCATTTAGGAAGAGGATCATACCTTAGCATGAGGGCCTGGATTTTGAAATTATGGGACTTGCTTGAGATACTTTGCGTCTCCCCTGTGTACTTCTTGCTCAAATGTTGACCGCGGATGATATGAATGCTGGATGTTCTGTACGTATGCGCAAAAAGTTTTCTGAAAAGAAAAAACAAAAAAGAAACACTTGTGCTTTGAGAACAAACAAAGGTCTTTCTTACATCTATAAGGCTCACTCAAAGTATCTTTCTATGCTATCGAAGTGAAAATTTCGATTCCTTTGAAATGATGCTCGGGGGCTAGTCGAAAGAGACTTTGATTTTGGTTATAATGCAGGCTTGGTGTACGATTGTGTTTATAGAAACTTAATCTTTAAGAAAGAAAGCAAGTCAAAGAATCTCATCGAAGAGGACTCACAATGTGAGGGCGTCACCTTTACGTGTGGCTCTTCTAACGTTGATTTGCTCATCGACACAATACTCC
Source organism: Melastoma dodecandrum (assembly GCA_029817715.1). NCBI lineage: Eukaryota > Viridiplantae > Streptophyta > Magnoliopsida > Myrtales > Melastomataceae > Melastoma > Melastoma dodecandrum. The sequence continues at coordinate 6,146,632 of JARUPY010000607.1, read as the reverse complement.
AAGGTATGGACATGAAGGCATATGAGGGTAAGAGTGTGTTGAGAAAGGTGCTGAATAATGATTTTTCTTTCTCTATTTTCTCTACAAGAGATGAGGCTTTTGAACTTGAAGTGACTTACCCCAGATTTTTTGTTTTATTGGGGTCTAAAACTTTTGTCCCTTCTTTCTGACACTTTGGCTTTGCGAACGTCATGTTTCGGCCCTTCTGTCTAAGTTTGTTTTTTCTTCGAATGAAGCTAAAGGGCACTATTTTCTTTTTTGTTTGTTTGCCACTGTCTTATTTTGAAAATTCAACATGTTGAAATCTTTAGAATTGTTTATAGGATGTACTGAAATGGTCGAAACATGGGGAGAGTATTGTGTCAACTTGCAAAATTCAACAAGTACTTCACACTCAAACATGAGGAAGTGACACATCCGCATCTTAGTCCTATTCGGAAGTCTAGACTACAGCAACTCCTTTACCTCGATGTGAGGCGACTCTTTGACTTGAAAGGGTCATTGTGCTTCAAAAAATTCTCCACTTTGGCTAGGAATGGCTAGTAAAGGGCAAAGTATTTGGGGATAAGAAAGAATGCTCGATGTCATTCTAGCAAGAGCATTTTCTGTCCAAGGAATTTCTTTCCCATTCTGATGCTATCATGCATAATTTCCACACAAGTTTTTACACTCAACTCTCGAAAGGGTGCGTGTTTGGGGATAGGTTTGTCATTCTATCTCTAGCACACAAGTGTTCCGCTCGGAAAGTGTTTCAAGTTTTGAATAAAACTTATTTACTAAAAATGAATGATAGATGAATATGACCGATGTTTTATCACAAGATGGTTTTACCTATGATGTTCGCTTTGACTTCATGCCCTATAGGGAAAGAGAAGGTTATAGTCAAGTTCAGTATGAGAAGTTTTAATCTTGGAACAATACTTTCCTTTACCGATTTCCTAACGATGTGTACTCGTTGCCCTAGTAAAAGCCTCTACAAAGAAACGAAGCGTTAATTAGTTTTTGGTTTTGTGATATCTAAGTTGGAATGATATTTCCTTTACCAGTTACCCGAGACGATTGATCGTTGCCGCAGTTGAAGTATCTGCGAAGAAAGATAACATTCATTAGTTTCTAATTTAATGTGATTTAAATTAGAACGATACTTGCTTTCACCGTTCATTCGACATGGCTTGCGAGCCCCATAGGTTGAGTCTTTTGGGTTCATTTTTCTAGTTCATCAATCCTGAAACAACTTTTTAGAAAATTCATTAGGAAGAATGAATGCGACATTGTAATTGCTCTTAAAAGAAATATAACAAGAATTTCCTAGTTTCATTTTTAGGTATAATAGCGTAAGAGTAATAACATCAACCGGTTGGGATGGAACAGCTTCGTCTATCTTTGTTAAGTTAAGAGCGCCTCTTGTGCGTATTTGCTTGATAACATATGGGTTGTCGTAGTTGTGAATGGGCTTTCTTCAAGGATCCTTGACTATTGAAAGATTGCTCTTTAAAATCATGTCACCAAGCTTGTAGGTCACTGGCTTGACCTTTTGTTGGAAGCTTAGGACACGCGTTCTTGATAACCTCAATTGGCAGAACTACTTATGGCCACAATCCAGTTCGAAAGAAGTTGCCCCAGTTGAAATGCATGTTGTCATTCGATAGATGAGAGCTTTTCGTGGTTAACTTGACATGGATGCACTGCCCCAGCTTAGTAAGTTGATGAGCTTGAACTTTTAGTAGTTCTAAAGCTTGATGATGTACTTGTTCTGATTTAAGGATCCAGAGATTCTACAAAGAAATATTAGAGAATAGTATGAATGTTTGACAATGAGGTTATTTGAAAGAAAATTGGAATGTCACTCCCTTATGATGACTTTATTATAGTCTGAGCGCTTAATCAATATAAGTAAATTGAAACCGTGTGCAATATTCTTTGATTTTGAAGTGATTGAAAATATAATTGAATCGTCAATCCATTATAGGGTTAGTCTCGTCTCGGTTTGAGGATCCAACAACAGTGCGTCGATGCTCTAAAGCATGTATGTTTCTTTGGGAATAAGCTTGCCTTGGTAGAATTGACGATCTCCAAATCATGGCTTGCTTTTGAGTAAGTCCATTGGGGAATTGTCCTTGAATTGCCCCAGTTCTAGCAAAGAAAATAAATGAAATAAATGTTCAATTTTCAATGTAAAAAAAACTAGAACGTTACTTCCTTTACACTTGCATTCTTGATGGCATGTTGATTTTTTTGGGATGAAGCTTGCCCCAGTATATGCTTTGAGATTAATGTTGTCTCAGTTTAGGATTGATGCGGTCGTGCTCTCCTTTTCTGTGTTTAATGGTTGGGAGAACATGCTTTGTTGTATTTCTTTAACATTGGTGTTGAACAAATTCCACGATGTCATTTTAGTTGCTTGGTGACGATCTTTCCTAGTTTGTTCTTCGAATGCTGATGGTGATTGTAGACCTAGCATTAGTGTTGTGGATGGTGATAACATGAAACTAGTTGAATGAATTTTGCTCTTTTGACTTTATTATTCAATTTAATTGAATGTTCATCGGATGCCTCGTTGGAAGAGGGGATGTTCGTCTACCTACGTAAGAAAAACTGAAATCCAGATGGTAGATGACATGCCTGATTGGTTTAAATAATAAGCAAAATTAGAAGGAATACACCTTAATCAATAATTTGGAAATGAAATGTGTGTGACAAAGTCAAGCCGGAATGATGTTGTTGCACATTTGAACTCTTCAGGGAAAGAGGACATCCAAAGATTTCGTGGCTAATGGGTAGCTCAACTTCGATGGATTTGGGTACCTCGAACAAAAATAAAATAGGATGCATTAGTCTGAATGAAGAAAGTAATGTTCATGGATGCAAAATATATGTCAACACCAACTGAACGGTTATATGTCCTTCTTCTTTAAAAAATTAAGACGAAGTTTTTTTAAGAAAAAATTGTTGAAGCCAGGTTATGGTAAGATGACAAAAAAAATGAGTTCAAAGTTCGTTGAAAATATATGTGTATCATCGTAAAGATCTGGAAAAAATGTTTTTTTTAGACATGCATCAAAGTTATGCATATGAGTAGGTATTTTTCTAAAGTATCATGACTCGAAAGCATTGAATGTATGTAGAATGATCAAGTTCGACAATATGCGAGCATAAGTGACAATATGCAAGCATAAAGAAAACTCGGTGTAGAAATCACTTCCCTTATATTGGCTCTTGAACAAAAGGCATGTTAGTGAAATTGAAAGTAAGAGAAAATGGTGATAAATCTATAACAAGAAGCATCAATTCACACCATATGGAAAAAAAAAAATGCAGATAAGTATAAAATTTTCTATCTACCGTCTTGGATATGACTTGGACCCGTTCATTAACCGCAAAAGGAGAAATCCGAGTCTAGGTTCATTTTAAATGAAAGGACTCAAATATTCGTCCGGCGGTAAACAGGTGGGTACCCACCTAAAGGTCGAGGCAAATGGCCAATACCCGTTGGCATATGGTATACCCGAACTAATCCTATGGTGTCCGGGATGAAGGCTCATATAGCAGAAGAAAATCAACATCAATTAATATAGAACACGAAAGAGCATTAAACAAATTCAAGGGCAAAACACATACGAAAAGCTAAGCGCCCGTTTTCTGAAAACGATTCCCTAAAAAATCACCCAAGTGTCCCCAGTGGAGTCGCCAAATCTGTCGCGGGTGGATCCCGTTTTCGATTCCATTTAAAATGGATATCCTCCCTTAACGATAAGGCTTCGGATTTTGAAAACGTTAAGGAGTTGCCACTAACCTATTTTAAGTTCATGTTAGAAAAACTATGAGGATTCGTTTTAGGGATTACTAAATCGCATCCTTCACAAAGAAAAGGGAGGCATTTATCGCGTGTTTACGATGTCTAAATTTATTTGAGCTTGGTTTTAGAAAAAAGAAATTGTTTGACATTAAAAAATGGTCTCGAGCTCAATAATGCTTAAATGTCTATGTGAGTCATTTTTTAGAAGAAAGTGTTATCGTTAAAAATTACTTTGGGCAAAACTCATGAAACATAGATTGATTAAGGCCCTTAGCAATTTCTAAGCCGAATTGAATTCGATGGAGAACCGGGTATTGGATGAGCGTGATTAATACCATTTTTTGTATCCCTTAACGCACTCGTTAGCATTGTACCTTTCGATGCTGTTTTAAAATAGGTTTACCGTGAACTTAGCCAGCAGCTGATGTCGTATGCTGGTGGGTGCGAAGCCGTCTTCAAAGGGTCTTGATCTTTGAAAATCCAAATAAACCTTCGAATAAGATTACTCTTGTCCGCGTAGCTTCGAGTGGGACGCGTGCCTCGGTTGTCCGCAAGACACGCCCCAAAATATCTGCATAAATACTACGGAAACGAAGTAAACCGTTCAAATAGAGATTTTGAAATACGAAGAACGAATAAATTATCGCCAATAACTTCAAAATCATTGACCTAAACAATGTTATTTAATAAAATGTGAATTTTAATATTAACGTCCCATTTTCTTAACGACACGCATCCAAAGCTCGAAAAATTTTCCAATGCACACTATTACAAGTTGAAGTTTAATGTCAATGTTCAATTAAAAAAAGCATCAAGATAGATTTTATTATAAAATTCACGTGGGAACAAACAAATTGAATTTTAACAGAAAAAAAGAAACTAGAGGAGAGGAATTCTTACCTTCGGTGGACGAAGACGGCAAAGGTTCAAGCGGGAATTTATCAATGCCCACAGAGGAGGTTGACGTCGGTGAGGAGAACCATCGTGGCTGAGAAGTCCTGGCGGAAGGGGAAGGAGATTGCATCCTTGTTTCCGGGGGCGGAGTCCTGCACGGAAAGCCTACTCGTTGGGAGAGTCGCGGGGAGCTGCGTCTGAGAGCTTCAGGGTAGCCACTGGTGGATGGAGATGGGGCACAGAGAGAGGGCGGATCATGTAACAAGGGAGCCAAGCTCGGGCTGGACGCACTGTGGTGGATACCCGTGATTGCGGCTGGAGAATACAGGATCCGACTGTTCAGCCAAGTTGTAGATGGTCGGGAGAGCATGCTGTAGCTTCAGGGAGTTGCGCTCCAAGTCTGCTGCTGCTGGAGTTCGGGAATCAAGGTAAGCCACCCTGGGATACAACCGCTAAGGGAGGGGCTGAGATTGACGGAGTCCCAAGGCCGCCGCGGCTGGTCCTGCCGGGGAATAGGTCGCCAGGGTTGGAGTTCCTTCCTTGGGATTGTAAACTCATCAACAGACTCTCTATCTGACGGAGTGCCCAAGGCCGCCGCGGCTGGCCCTGACGGGGAATAGGTCGCCAGGGTTGGAGTTCCTTCCTTGGGATTGTAAGGTGCTGGATGTAGGTGAGGTGGCGGGGCTGTCGTCATTGACAATAAGAGGGTCACAACTGCTGTTGTCGCTGTTATAGGGGAGGAGAGGATTGTTGTTGATCCCGGAACGACTATCCTTGAAGCGGGGACTCTGTCTGTTGGCTATTGTGAGGAAAGACAGAGGGGTTGCCGCTGTTGACGAGGGTTGAACTTATCGCCACTGCAGAGTCAGGTACTATCGGTGGTGTGGTTGTCCTCGAGTTGCTCATTGGCGGAGATGTGGCGTCGCTGGTCTGGATGGACGTTGAATGGCGTCTGAGGAGGTACTCGGTGTTGCAGTTGCAAAAGGAAAATAAGAAGAATCAAATGTTGGCAAATTCACGTAAAAAAGAAATAAACAAGAAGCGACGGAAAGATGCTGCCGGGTTGTCGAGAAGATCATGGGTGAGCAAAACTAGGATTGCTTTTCTGAGTGTCGTCTCGTTGTTGATGCGAGCCAACCAGTCTGGGAGATAGAGATTCTGGTTGCTAGTTTTTCTTTTAGCTTCTCCGCTCTTGGTTTGCTGGTCTAAAATCTGGGAGGCGTGGAAGGTGGAGTCATATCCGGTGTTGAGACTGGGATTGTCGATGTCGCTGCGGCTGAAACGGGAGACTGGGGAAGTGGATGCCGATACTGGAAGGCTTCTCGCATAGACTGGAGAATGAAGCCGGTGATGAATTGGGTTGCCGGATAGTGGAACAGAAAGATACTTTAGGCATGCTGGGTCTGTTTGGATATTATGTCATTGACGGGTAAAGAGACCGGGATGTCAGGGCTGGGAGAAAAGACCGCTTTCTGGTGCGAGGAACGCCACCTCCATTGGCCAGGAACTCAGGTTCACTGTCGACGTCAGCAAGGCACAGTATGGAGGCGAACGCCGGAGAATTGATGCAGGGGCCTTTATCCGGTATGATGGCATTAGGTGGTCGTCGAGCTGCTCCTCGTCTGAGGGATCCCTCCTTATTGTCGCTTCCTGCATACCCCTCTTTTTTCCGAATGAATGCCCATCTCTCTCCCCTCAAGGTTGGGGTCCGTGACCCCTTATATGAATATTTTTCTTGATTTTTTTCGGTAAGTTCTTTTATTCCTTTTTATTGATTTTCACAATTTTTAAGGGACAAAAATATTTTTGTTTGATTTTATTTGATTTTGTGAATTTTTGGTATTTTTGGCATTTTTTCGATTTTTATCATTTTTTTATTTTATTGGAAAAATTGGGTATCAACGCAAGTCAAGAAATAATCCCTATGTTGCATCATATGATAAGTGCACCCAGAATTAAGAACTCACTCATCACATATAAAGTTGAATATGGCTACAAGAATGTTGCATTGCCACATGCCGTGCTCGTCTTCGTAACATCGGCCACGTTCCCGCTCAACAACTGTTTTTCATGCAATTTCTTCTTCTCCTTACAATACTTCCTCTAGTGACCCTTATTGCAACAATTCGTACAAGGTTTGTTATGAGACTTATAATGCTTTTTTGACGTCGAGACCCATTGCCACCATACTATGAGTTCCTACCACTCCCATCAATTACTATGGAAGAACTGGATGATTTCCCTATTTTCCTCCTGTGAACATCTTCACCAAGAATTAGGCCTCTCACCTCACTGAACATCAAATTGTTTTTCCTAGCCTGGTAGATAATCCTATAAGCGATAGCCACCTAGCATTCCAACAAACTCAAAAGCATAATCATAATCGCTTGTTCATCTGAAATCTACATATTGACCAATGTGATCAATAAGCATACTAATGTGATCACTTACTGACCCACCCCCAACAACTTTATGAGTATATAGCTTTCGCATCACAAAGAACTTCTTTACTGCCAAAGGTTTCTTGTAAGTGTTGGACAGAGCATGCATCAAGATGTGAGATCTTCTCGTTCCCAATGCTCAAAGCTACATTCCAAGTCAACGACAACCTAATCATGCTCGTGGTTTGTTATCCATGTTTCTCATACATCCCCATTTATACATGCTGGTTTCTCCCTCTCGAGTTTCACCGATAAATACAAGTTCTAGTAATCGAAATTCGTCCCGTTAAGTTCAACGCAAGAGCCTTTGAATATCCTGCCATCTGGACCATCTGAAAAAAAAAATAGAAGCTCTTATGTGAATTGTGAAGTGGCCCCCTACAATTGATGTTGGCCAAAACAAGAAAATGTAAAAAGATATTGCGATACACGTGGTTCGACAAATACGCATATGTCTTCATGGAAGGTCTTCCGAGATCTCCTAGATAAAATCCAATATTAAAAGTATGAAAAAATCGCCCAACCCTTGAGATTGCTCACCGTTCAAAATCACTCAAAGTGTTTTCTGTACCCCACAATCTAATAATACCCTGTCGTGAATGAGTTGTGTTTTTTGAATTCCTCTTCATCGAGACATATATATAAGTCTTCCATCATCAATATACTTTTATGAAAATCTTTGAAATGTTTCTATAACATTTTATCAATATCTCTGAAATATTTATGCAATATTAATCAAATACCTTTGAAAAAATCTCTCCCAATATCATCGAAATATCTTTACTAATATTCTTCAAATATCTCCAAAATATTTCCAATGATTTCATACTTTTGGAATAAATATCAACAAACTGTAAGAAAGTATCGAAAACATCATAAATATGTTGAAGAAGTAGCCTTCAAACATCAAAACGCACAAGTGCAAATGTAAAATTGGTATTTTATGTGCTGAAAAAGGCAAACCTTTTGTTTGGATATATGATAAACATGACATGACACCTTTCTCGTAAAAATTCATTATAACTAGTGAAACCGGGAATCTTTGCAATTAAGATTATTTGGTCAAATACGTTGCCAAATCAATAATGTCATAAGATTTTGTAGAATCAATTCTTGCTGAGGCTACTAAAGAAGAATGATCTTGATGTGCTACAGAATGTAAAATTTATCATGTATCGTAGTAATGTCGATCGTTTTAAGACAAAAGTTTTCAGAAAAAAATAAGGCTAAGTTATAATATGTTTACACATAACAAATTAATATAGAAAGATTGAACAAATAAAACAATGCCCTACACCAACTAAGAGATTTTAATTGGACTAGAATATGATGCCAGAACTCTAGAGCCATTCTGAAGTTGTACTTTAACATTTTTAAAATTTTTTTAGATGGATAAGAAGAGTGGAAGAACAAGAAACGTGACATATAACTCATGTATTTATTATCCAAAAGGTTGGATTAAATTTTATAACAAGCTAACAAATGCATTTTCATGTGAAAGGATTCAAAAACCAAGATGATAAAGATGTACCAGAAGTAGAAACAAATTTTAAAGATGCAAGTTTAAATGAAATATCACTCTGTTTCACTTCATAATCATTTAGCAAGTTAAATAGTTTCTCAACATGCTCATTTGTCATATTCAGTAACGGATCAACGTGATAATCTTGCTATGGGACCTTTAGAACTAAGGTTATGTAGTTTGCAACTCAACTAGGATGAAATTAGAAAGAAATCCAATCATCCTAGAATAATTATCTCTCGGATGACCTTCTTACCAAATAAGTATGAACTACCTTAGAGTTGCCTCTCCTAGTTTTGTCTATAAGGTCATCTGCATTACAGGCCCGCCCGATACTTCCTAACTTGCGAATCTGAACGACGGGAACGTGAGTGTCATTGAGTGTGGCGACAAGGTGGCTGCGCTTCATCTCGCGCTCTAAGAGCGGAACCGCGTGGCTTTGGCCACGGACATCGCCCCCCACTGCTAAATCCAGTTGGAAGGGAAGATGTTAAGATCAATGATATTAGAGTGTTGCATATCGTTATAAATGACACCCAGATGTGGAAACAAATACAAATGGTTGCAACATGCCTGCAAAACACACATAAAAGAGTTATGTGATTCATTTCTTAGTATAATGGTGTAGATCTAGTTTTTGGTAGGCAACAAATCCTTCCAAAACACATGGGATCTTATAACCTTGATAAGAGTTACACTATTCAAACGCACAAATAGAAAAAGGTTTGTGTTCATGATCAATGAACTCTTTAAAGCATGTTGAATAACACTTTCCACATTTGCATTGCGAAAATGGTTAAAGTGTCTTTAACTCTCCCCCCAAATCCAAGTGACATTTTTTTATAAGAGTTAATATCTAACTAAAAAAAGTTTGCACAAAATCACAGGGACATACCCTTGAACGTCCAAAGACTACTCAAAGCTACATATATCTCGTACACATAGACTGTACTATGATAACCAATGGCTATGTCCTTGGCAATGCCACAAAAATAATAGAAGCAAATATCCTGGGTGACAGTGAACGCTCATCAACTCGATACTGGTTCCACTTCATCCATAGGTAATAGATGCAGCCTCCCAACATCTGGTGAAATAGAGTCATTACTACAATGAATGTACATCAGGGGTGAACGATATCCTAGAAATACCAGCCCAAGTTCGTAAATCGTTGCAGAAGTAATTGTCCCAATGTATATGCCCACATCTTCAACAAATGTGAGCATAGAAAAAATATATGGTCCAAGATCTCCCGTCACGATCCGCATAGCGTTCACTTATAAGAGGGAACAACTCCAAGACGGAATAACATGTCCGACGTATATAACATTTCATGCACCATTAGCCATAAAAGGAACGAGAAATGAGGCAGCATACCATTGGACCAAACCTATCTAGCTTAAGGAACAACTTGAGACTTCGTATGGAGATGTCTCCAAGCAGATGCAAAAGTGAAAACTCCATCAACACATAACTACCAGACATTCTGATCAGGAATACTCGTCGGTAGATAATAAGTCCCGACAATAGCTCGTCCAGCCTATCAAAGAACGATCTCCTGTTAAGGTGAATCTGTCATTCCCATCGATAAATGTAGCTCTTCCAACTCTAATTCGAAAAGGAGTCTGCCATAGACGTCGTAGTAAAGATCCTAGATCAAGCAATGCCATCATGGCCAAATACCTCCACTAACAAACTCGATGGGGACCAGCAGTCAAACCAAAAGGAATCTGTCCACCATCCTCTACACACCAAGAGATACGTTGCTTAACAAGGTGACTCACATACCATAAAGACTCACCCCTTATGAGATACGCCCGCACCCAACAAGCCCTTATAACATCCTTTATGTTAGAAAAGAGACGCCAAATATTTTTCATCATGTTGCTTGATTCTACTCTATGACCCGCTTCAGCCCCAACCTCACTGCTCCTTCGATCAACACATACTCCCCCACGCTACTTTGGCCTTATGGCGCTCGAAGAACATTCACATCACAGAGAACCCACCACGATTCTCTCCGAAAAATCGACCGGATACCTCACGCAAAAACTTCCACAAGGATCGTCGGCCTGTAGCTTCATTCAGGTCGTACACAAACGCAATCTGATAAATGGCACGTGTCTCCAGAAGCAACATCCTAGCATGCACTTATTGATGGGTAACATCAACCACACGCACCTGTACACAAGTAGGATCCCAACAAACAAAGATCCTCTCTATCTTAGAGGCACCGTGTGCAACCACTTACCTCCTTTAAGGTAGAAACATCGATCGACTTCTAACTCTGTAGAAGCTTGTACCCTAGTCTCTGAAATAGCAACCAAAGATAGCCTATAAGGGGAAATGAGCCTACGTACCTCGACGACATGTTATGACTCATTGAACCGAGTACATGATTCAAACATAGGCATCATATAAAGGCATAATAAAATCGCATAGAAGCCCCATAGGGCTTTTGAATAGGCATAGGTGGCTAAATGGCCTAAACCTTCTTACCACTTTTCCCTTTGTTGGCGAAGGGGAATGATCCTCATCAGCATCAAATCATATGCCCTCATAAAAATAAGTGTCCAAAGAAGCTGCCTCAGCAAGGGCACAACCCCCCACGGACTAAGAAGAAACTATCGACTCCAGAGGATGCTTCCCCTTATCAATGGGAAGCTCGACCGCAAGTGTTGAACCCCACCATCTACGTATTCATTCTCTCCCCGTGCATCCTAATCCAAAACCGCATGTTCATTATGCTCAAAATCATCAACATAACCACCATGTATACCCTCACCCACAACCTAATCAGCCTGCTCTATCGCCCCTCAAGGTTTTCCACACTGGCTGCATCCACTCACATCTCCCCAATCTTATTAAGAATGTCATCATCTTCCAAGGCTTGAAACAGTTTTTTTTTTCAATCTCATAGTCATCTCCGGAATTTTCAAGGTAAACATGAGCTCCTTTTCATCCCTCCTCTCTGTAGGTACCCTTTTGGCCCTCTTCTCCACCGGTTTGTCATAACGCACAACTAACTTGGGGTTATTGGGACGACAATCCACACTATATTCAAATGTGCCACAAGACTGACACTGAAGCGGCCCAAACTCATAGTCAATCTATATGACCGTACTCGAGCCCTCCGCCTCGATAATCCTCAGAGACTTTTACAACTCTTCTAAAGCCTTGAACTCTATCTAAATGTGAGCACTGCCCACGCTACGAGAAAATGATTTAACATCACAAGGGCATGCCAGGACTACAAGCAATGTATTGAACACCAATTCAATGAAAGAACTCCTCACGAATACTCCCCAGTGGAACCCGTAACGATAATATCTTTAGCTCTAAAGCCTCAAGATATGGGCCAAGATAACAATGATGCAACATCAATATAATCCCCACCACATGCCAATCACTAACTTTTGATTTTGAAAATGGAATTTCTAGATGTTTAGCAGCTACCGGAATAACATCAAAACTATCATCACTGTCAAACCTCGTTAGGATCGTACTAGGGACAATACTACAAGCATCTAGAAGACCGCTCCTACCCAAAAAGAAGACGAAGAATTCTACAAACCACATCCAAAGGCGAATGACGACCAACAAAATATCCAATAAATGTATTGTTGTAAAGATGATCGAGAGACTCTCGTTCACATCAGAGCTCACCGGAATGTGTTTCACCTAAGAACGGAAACTCCTAATAGTTGCAACAAAGGACCGGGGAGCCCGTGAAGAAGCGTCGAGAGCAGAGGAGGACAACAAAAAAGCGGCTGAAAATTGGCCGAGGAAGTCACCGACTAGTCGTTGACTAGCAATTAGGAGGCCAGTCTAGCCTAGTTGGGTTGGACCGGTTTCGTCCAGTTCGGTTGAATTGGCTTGGCCAATGGTTTACCGATTTTGGTGTCGTTGACTGACGACGGTGACTGGCCGATAGTTTGACGACAACGTCGACCTATCACCTGCGGGATCGACTTGGCTATTGGTCGGTTGTCAGTTTGAGTCCCGATAGACAACATTAACCAACTGCCAGCAACGCTGAACTATGATAACTCTATGAAAACAGAGTTATTTCATATTCTAAACGATGTTTTATATAATTAGTCATGAAATTTTTGATAAGATTTTAGTAAGATTTAGGTGATTTTTTAATTTAGTTTTTTCTAAGTTAGTTTTTGTTAATTTCTTGTCTTTTGGGTCTATTTCGGGGGTGAATAAGTATTTTTTTTTATCGTTTTGTTTTTGTCTTTATTTTGGTGCCTGTGAATGAGGAAAAACTCAATGTTTGGACAAAACAGAGTAAGATGGGCAACCAAGGAGATAGAGTAGAAGGATGCGTCCTTCTACCTAAAGGACGTGCCCTTGGAAATCTATTAATAGTCCATTTGGTTTCTGGAGTGGAATTCCGGATGGAATGGAATGGAAGAGAAGAAAAAACATAGTAATTTGAAAGGGAGTTATTTAAAAAAATGATGTGTCTAGTCAAGGAAGTAGATGAGAAGGGGTGGATAATGGAATGAGCAATATAATGGGCATTCCCTATCATGAGGGAGAGAATGCACATCCCTTTCATTTCTCTTTAAAATTTAGGAAATGGAATGAAATGAAATGGAAGGGAATGTAATAAAAAGGATATGAAAAGGAAAATAAATAAGAGTATTAGTCCATTCTATTCCATAGTCGAATCCTTAAACTAAACACTCCATAAAAGAAGAACATGTCTGTCTACAGGGAAGACAGGACCTTCAGTAATTTGTATGAAATCGTATCTAAGTGCTTCAAATATTCTCCAATTTTCTGTCCAAGGGTAAAGATCACATTTATGGTTGACACATAATCGCTTCCCTCTAATTAATTGCTTAGAGTAATTAGCTTGATACAAGGAATACGTCATTAGAGCGCTCGGAAAAGGAGTAAGCATATAACAGAACCATACATTAATAACTAAAAAATTCGATAACCGAATAAGGGAATGAACGAGCTAGATAGTTCTTAGAGGAAATTGATAGTCCTAGGTTTTTAATAATTCAATCGACTTAGTTGTTTATTTTATTTCTTATTTCATCATATTTTCATCTTTGCCAAATTGACCTCGTTCTAGTTAATTGTGTGATCCTAAACAAATTTCTCTAGTAATTTTCTGTGAGATCGACCACTACTTGTCCTATGAATGAGTTAGTTGAGTTCGATGGAGTATTTTAATTTGCTGCTTTCGAAAAGCATGATAAAATGCCCAAAGTCAGGCCCACACGTCGACCCAGTTTGACCCAGTTCGAAATAACCTGTCGACGTGGCGATGAAATAATGTTGGCGTGGCTGCTAATTAAGCTAACTTTGCTTACGTGGATTTTGGAACCCTAGCCATATCCCCCATTTCGGTAGCCAATCTTCACACGCCTCCTTCCACTATTGTACTACTCCAATTAGGGCGTATAATATATAGAATGAAAGCTCTCGAAATGAGAAATTTAGTAGAACAAACTTTGCCTTATTCAGATTTTGAATGCGTTCGAGATATGTAGTCAAAGTCACTTCTCTCCCTGGGTTCTCAAGAAAACTTCAGCAATAAATACCTTTGCACACACTTTTCCGCTGGCAATGCACAGTTTAAAACAGAAAGTTCTCGAGAGGACAGGTACGATGAAATGCTACAGGCCTCAATTGGAGCCTAGAGGTAACCATAATCACCAATCAAAGCTTCGGTGACCCAAATCCCTCCCCAGAGGGTCCGGAACTTCGAATGGTGATATCTCCATGCGCGATTGTCCGATGAAAACCATCAAAAAAGAAAAATTTAGTGGTACCCCCACTCTAAATAGAGATGGTGCGCTCCCATGATGGCGGTCAAAGTGTTGTCCCCAAAATTCCTAGTGAGAGATGATTTCCCTTCCAAACAATTTTTTGTGAAAAGTTTTTTCGTGGCGACATTTGTTGGTTAAATTTGGAATGGAGAATCTACTCTTGAGAATCTCTCAATACCATTTGTTTTGTAGTATGTTAATTCTCATGCTCAATGTCCTTGTGGTGATGAGTTTGAAATAACGATCGTTGGTGGGCCGCATATTTGTGTAAATGCATTACTTTCCCAGGAGCATGATAGACTTGACTGTGACTTTATGGCTCCTTACTTTCGTACTTTTGTTAGAGAATCTCCAATTTACTTAGAAATATATTGAATAACACAAGCCATAATTCGATTATTTCATGTATTTCAAGCAGCATACATAAGATCATCACAATGTGACTTTATCATAGTATCTCATACATGAACCCTAACTTAATTTAATGGTTAAAGCCAAGATTTCATTCTTAACCATGAAAGTAATTTGGTCCCCCAAACATAGACATAATAAACAATCTAGAGGTGATGTCATGCGACAAAAATGGGAGATCGAGAACCTTCAAGAATTATTATAAGAGTATCCATTGA
Source organism: Melastoma dodecandrum (assembly GCA_029817715.1). NCBI lineage: Eukaryota > Viridiplantae > Streptophyta > Magnoliopsida > Myrtales > Melastomataceae > Melastoma > Melastoma dodecandrum. The sequence continues at coordinate 6,131,552 of JARUPY010000607.1, read as the reverse complement.
CATAATATAGATCACCTTCTATGCTTGGCAAAAAAAATACCTTCTCTTTGTAATAATAATCTTATCAGCATCTTAGAAAATTTGAGCTAGTACCGAAATACCGGCTTATGCATGCGGCAAAATGAAAATATAAAAGGACATTTGGACACTAATGCTTTTACTTCTAAGAGCTCGTTTGGTTCCGGAATGGAATTCCGGTGGGAATGGAATGTGAACGAGAAAAAATATAGTGATTAGGAAGGGAATTGCTTAAAAAAAATGGTATGTTTAGTTGAAGGATGAAGAAGAAGAGGATGGGAATGGAATAAGGGAATGAAAAATCCTTAGCTCATGATAGGGAATGCCTATTCCCTTACTCATTACATTCACCTCTTTTTCTCCTCTTCATCCTTCAACTAAACACACTATTTTTTTAAGCAATTCAATTTCTAATCACTACACGTTTTTCTCCCTTCCCAATTTCATTCCGTCCGAAATTTCATTCCGAAAAAGGAATCTAGGTTGACTAATCATTGCTTCGGATTCAATTATTCAAGGATTCACATTTCTTAATTTGCTTTCGATCAGATCATTTTGGCTTCATCAGCACAGAATACTTGGATTTGAACATGTCAAGGGCATGGCGTTCCTCCTGATCGTAAACTCTGGTGGTTTGCTCAAAACAAGCTATAAACGAAAGTTGTTTGGTATCTACATTGGTTTTCTCCCACAAAGAATGAGATCGACATATTTGAAACTTGTAATCGAAAATATTCCTATTGCGTAATGCATAGCTTATGTGCTTCATCGTGTTCATGTACAATGAGAATATTTTGTTTTATGATTAATTACTCTTAGCAATGTTTCGATTGTTCGGAGTACATATATCCACCCTTACATATGCTTTTCCAGCAGCTGCAATCATGCTTTTGATGTTTGTTCGCTAAAGGTTTTATCTGTTGTGTTCCTTTCCCCTGGTGTTAGTAGAGCTTTCCAATGGTAAATATCTGGAATTCTCTTTGGACGACCTTGAGATCATCAAGATCATCGGAAAGGGAAGAGGCGGCGTAGTGCAACTAGTTCGACATAAATGGGTCAGCGCATTATATGCCCTTAAGGTTGCTGGTTCCTTGCTTTTTCCATCGGCATGTACATTTCACCAGTCGTCCTTTTGTTTATAGTAGTGAAATTTAAACATTATGATAGTCACTTTGATGCCATTAAATATGATGTCCGATCCATGTTTCTTCTTTGGTAGATTCATGTTGTTTCTGAATTCTTGGTCTTCTGACTAAGTTCTCGATAATAGGTTATCCAGATGAATGTTCAAGAAGAGATTCGGAAGCAGATTGTACAGGAGATGAAAATAAATCGAGCCTACCAGTGCCCGCACATCGTGGTGTGCGATCACTACTACCATAACTGAGCATTCTCTTTAGACTTGGAGTACATGGATCACGGTTCACTTGTGGATGTCAACAGACAAATCAAAACCATCCTCGCGCCCTACATGGTTGTAGTATGCAAACAGGTATGAGAATATCATAGAGCGAGAGCCAGATTAAAATGTTATATACCCAACCTGGTCGATCCTAGATTGATGATGGGTTCTCTTCCTTCAGGTTATACAGGGTCTTCTTTACTTGCATAATGAGAAGCATGTAATACATCGGGGATATAAAGCCATCCAATTTGCTTGGGAACCACAAAGGCGAAGTGAAGATCATGGATTTTGGAGTGTCGTACTAGCCATCTGGTCCAAAAGCCCAGTTCTCTTCAAAATTCTGCTCATTCATATCTGCATGGTAAGTTTCACGCTACATACCACAGATCCCCTTCGGGTTTCTCCTTCTGTTTGATATTGAAGATCATGAAGAGCTTTTTATTCGTTGTTATCCCGGTCCATTAGATACTCGCTTTTTTCTAACATTGTTATCCATCCACAGCATTTAGATCATTCGAGTAAAAGTAAAAAATCGTGATAAAATATATGATGATCATTTCGATCTTTGAGTAGAAAGTGGTACAGAATAAACACATCTTTTGAGGGCCTGTTTGCTAGCGAAACACGTCACGATATATCGGGGACTCTAAGTGTTAAATGTAAATGTGCTCGCCAATAAAGTAAAAGAACAATCAGAAATTCACTAAGTGTAAAAAGAAGAACTTACAACCATTGCATAACACAGAAAACGATTACAGATAGTTAGGTTGACAATCAAGCAGCAATTCGGGATCATAGAATGATTGTCTGGTGTTTACAATTGATCAGAGCTGACTTATTTATAGATACTAACTAATAACTGCCGATCGACGCATATTTAATACGTGCTAATTATGCTAAAACTAACTGTTAACCAACTTCTAAGACGACAACTAACTGTTAACCAACTACTAAGACGACTCTACCATCGATACTCGTCAGTAATGTCTTCGGGTCTTGATGTCCTTCGTCGATGCTGAGGGTATTCGATGGAGTTTCATCTTCGAATACTCTCACCGCCGAACTGCACCCCCTCGTCCTACTCCCGAAAACAGTATCGATCCTTGTCTCGACGGTCACCTTCGACGTTCTTACGAGTAACTCGATCTTGGATTACATCAAAGCCCAACGCAAAAAGCCCAAAATGACGTTTGCCATGTAAACATTCGGCCCTCCTTCCTTCGACGTGTCTGTTCATCTTCCAGCCTCTCCTATATAACCTTCGCCGTCTTCTTATCTACTTGCCTTCAAACTCCTTGCTCTTGTTGCGTCACCTGCTCTTACTTTTCTCCCCAGATAAAATCTTTCTACCCATGGCTCCTCAGGCATTCTACCACCACACGCCGTTGAAGGGGTCTGGCATTTATTTCAAGGAATTCAGGGGTCAAGCAACGTATGTCGTGACCAAGAAGACTAATGACTTCATCGAGGAAGAAGCGAAGTCGAACGGACAGATAACTTTGGGTCCTTTTTTCAAAGGCGGCTGCTTCAAACCTAAGCAGGAGAACAAACCTATACCCTTCGATTATCTCCTTCTTGCTTCTACGACCATACCGATCTGTAGAAACAATTTCGTCGATCCAGGTAATTGGTGTCGATCCTCTGAATGCGGCGATTCACCTAATGTTAGCCAAGCCTTGCCTGGATTTCCCACTACGGGCATATATAGGTTCCTCGAATGGATAAGCTTGTGGACCAAGCTTCGACGCAAGAAGTGGGAAAAGATAGGGATTTATTATTTAGTTAGAGTGTCGACGAAACCGATGAGGTGTAACCATCGATCAGTCGCAGTACTTCTGCCTCTGTGGAATGTCTCGACCAACTGCTTTTATCTTCGAGAAAGATAAACTACTGCAAAAAGACCGACCAACTAGTTCGGTCATCGAAGCTCATTTGGAGAAAGACCGAAAGAGCTGAGGTGATGAGGAGGAGTGCCAGTTTATGATTGAGTGGCTTGCGAAGTATATCTACTGTAGTCGCAGCAAACAGTCGCTGAAATACATGGCACCAGTAGCAAATTGTTTAGTGAAAGCGACTAAGCCAGTAGCGATGGCTCCGTTACTTCTTAGCCTGATTTATCAAGCTCACTTCGAAGCTGTTGCAATCGATTCGAAGAATCCAGGAGCATTCCCTGCTAAGCCAGCATCGGGCCCTTTGTGGATTACTTCCGCATGGGCGCATCTATACATTCCTGGTATGCACAACTTCAAGCTATCGATAAGTGATGACTCATAAGGTTTCTACGGCTTGGAGATTATTCGCTTCTTTCTATATGAAAACTGGGGAAAAGTCTCCGCCATAGGATATCTTAATCAACTCCTTTACTCTAGTAAACCCCGTTGGCAACCTTTCGTTGAAAATGTTGATTTATACAAGCCTTTACAATCCTTGGAACCCCACCCATTTTGGAACCAAGTGTTAACTCCGAGAGACTTGGTCGGTAGTGCTACCAAAGGATTTTTCGTCGAGGTTTACAATCCTCAATTCGTAACATGACAACTAGGATTTGCTTAGAGCTGTCCTTTCCCTTTCATCGACTCCTTCAATACCAACTTAGAAGAACGCGTCCGCATCGACCCCTTGTATACTAGCAGAGTAAAATTAATGGTTTATGACAAAATGCGTCATCGAACAACAACTAACTTGCTTTACTTTTGCAGCTAATTGCTATCCTGGATCGATCCATCTCGAGTGTCACATTTTTTAAGAACTTAGGAGGATGTAACGTGACCTGGGCGTTCGATTTTTGCTGGAAAAAGACCTTCAAAAAGATTGTAACGAAAGCTGAATTTACTAGGAAAGGAGCAGAGTCGCTGCTGGAAAAGAAAAACTTCCTTAGCGGTCTTATTGGGAAACAAGAAAGATCCCTGATGCCAGATATTTCCCGTGAGCTCTTGACATTAACTTTTATCGATTCTGATAAAATCGATGCTCACAGGGGCATTGGACAAGATAACACTAACAGCGACTGCCGAAAAAGGCAGAATGAAAAGGAAACGGGTGCCACCAGTGGCTGGATCAGAGAAACCCAACACTCGGGCCTCTTCGACAAACAGAGGCGAATCATCTGGTGAGGCCATCAAAGAGGAGAATACGAATGTTCCTTGACGCCATAGAAAGACAAAGCCTGCTTCAATTCCCAAGAAAAATCTTCATCACGAGGACAACACATTTGAAGTTGAGCCTCCGATTGTCATTCCTTCGACTGTCGGTCCTTCAATCATCCTTGAAGAAGAGGTCCCTCAAGAATCAAAGGAGAAAGATCAAACAACAGACAAGGTAAAATGAAGATTGTTGTTTGAGTAAAAAGTATGCTAAAATTCTAACACTTGTTACTAGCATAGGTCGAATATGAAGATTTGTTCACACCGCCATCACCTCTAGTAGAGAATCTTCCCTCCAACATCGAAGGTGTGCCTGAAGAACCAAGGGAGAATGTTTCTGAAGAAGGTTCGACCGAGGGGGCCACTGGAAGTCGAAGGAGTTGCTCCCCAAGATGCGAATTTAATGCGAGATATAGAGGTATATCCTTTGAATTTACATCAAGCAAATCTAGATTTTACTTAACTTCTCGCAAACTCAGGTCATTTCACTCTCTACCGAGAGTCTTACAAATAATCGTGATCCTAACATCATCCATTCCTGAGCGAACCATTCAAGTCACGTCCTTCAAATGTGACGATGCTCCAGTTAATTCATACCTGAAAATACCTTTGCAGGTGAACGTTCCTCTTCTGACAGATACGAGGCATGTTGAAAACAACGATACAGGGTGTCAAGTTTCTCCTCTGACAGATATGGTACCTCCCGACAACAACGATGTAGGGTGTCGAACGCCGGAAGTGCCTAGAGGACTGGATGACCCTGCTTTAATCGAGATGCTTAACCAAATTCGGGTAATAATTGTCGCTATTCAATTCGCTTAAAAAATGTGAACTAAGATATGTCTTAGTTTGAGCAGCAAAACCTTGAGCTATCACCAATGAAAACTTCGACAAACGTCAGCGCAGCCTCGTTGAGCCACATGAATCAAATGGACGCTGATCGAAGCGACCCCGCATCACTTGCCCAAAAGTTGCTTGAAGTGCTTTGACGTGAAGAACCATCGAAGTCAAACTTCGACGAGACGGTTCAGATTATCAAAGCTATAGAGATGCATGCCATGGCACCCATCAACCTGCTCGGTATTTGTCAATGTTTCAAAGAAACATTCTGGAAGTCTTGGGAGGAATGGGAGAAGGTTCTTTTCGATGACAGGCAGCGGAAAGATTTCCCTGCGAAGTTGGTTGATCTTGACTTCGCTCAGCATAAAGCAGTAGCACTTGCTTCTGATCATCGACGTCTGATTGAAGAGCGACAACTGTTGAAGGATGAAATTCCACAGCTGTCATCGAAGTTGGAAAGATGTGAGGCCGAAGTGGTTGTTCGCGAGACGGAATTGGCAGAAGCTCAGACAGGGGTCGAAGCAAATCGCATTCCCACTTATGAGATAAACAACCTGATCTCGTTCCAGAAGGCTGTAAACATGCTAATCGTGAAGAACAACTCCCGAGTCTACTTTGTCGATTTGCTAACTGGACTTCTGTATACCTCTAGGCAGTGACTATTATCGATGTTGAACCATCGATTTAGATGAATTTGTCGTTTCTTTTGTTTTATGAATTCCCTCGAATGAATGACACTTTCGATCAGTTTCTCCTCAATTAAAATTATGACTCCAAACTCCCAATTGAAACACATTTATGATAATTAAATGCGATCACTGGAAATATGAATTAATTTAATGACGCCGTTAAGATTCTTCGGGAACTTTTGAGATTCCCCAAGACTATTGAGATTCTTTATGATCGATGCACCCTAAAACTTCTGCCATTAAATAGCATAATCGTGGGGCCACAAGTTCACATACTCGCAAACATTCCCAGCTACATTGTCTCGCCGAGAAGCTTTCTTTCAAAACCCATCAGTTTCCCCTCAAATCACGAAGCCTAGGTTCTCAACCTTAAGACCCCATGAAAGCCTAGGACCTCAACCTTAGGTAAAGGGTTCACTTCCATCGCCTGGCACTATGGCTCAAGTGCAAGCTTGAGCCAAGCGACATAAAGTTTGCCCAGGTTGCAAACGTCGCTTCATGGTGTCGGGCCACGGAGTCCTCATTGCCTCCTTGGATATCCTTTCCAAATATTGCTTGCTGTGGAAGCGGCAATATTGGTGGACTTTCGAGGCAGGTCAGGAGCAAACGAAGCAGGGGACATTGATGACAACCCTAGCTGTGGATGCTCGCCGAACAAGGAGGGAACTGGAGCTATGACCCCAGCGACAACGAAAGTCGACCTTAGTGTCGACAACAGTGTCTACGACAATAAAAGATTGACATGCCTTGTTTCGAATGAATGTATAGTTTTATTTCATATGTATCGATCCACTTGTATTTGTAATATTTCATAGTGAATCGACTTCGTTTATTGATCAAGTTTTTTCTATAACGTCGGCTATCCCTATTAATTGTGATCATAACTCGGGACATCGAGACTGAATTTCTTTGAAATGTAAATCCCATGACGTCGATCGATGGAGTTTCAAATGTTTACCATTAACCTTCAAGGCATGTAACTCACCATTTAAATATGACAAGTGATAAGCGTTTTTAGGGTATACTTCATCGATCCTAAAAGGACCATCCCAAGTAGGGGACCATTTGCCTAGAAAATAATCTTTTTTCCCAATCGGGGAGATCATCTTCTAAACTAAGTCGCCTTTTTTAAAGGATTTTAGAACAACCTTTTTATTATAACTTCGAGCGACCATTTCTTTTTGAACCTGAATTCGATTCAGTGCTTGAAAGCGTATCGCCAATAAGTCTTCTAATTCGATATGCATCGATTCTTCATAATCGATGGGACAATTTTCTTGATGGGCCAAAAATCGCATAGATTTATAACGAACTTCATGGGAAGGACCGCGTAATGCCCATAAACTAAACTGTATGGAGTCTATCCGATGCTTTCGCGTTTAGTAAAACGCAAAGCGTACAGCACATCCAACAACAAAGTATGGCAAGATCGAGGATTATTATCGATCATATTCGGAATAGCATATTTGATAATCTTATTAGGAGATTCGGCTTGCCCATTCGATTGAGCATAGTAGGGCGAAGAGTTTGTTAACACAAATCCGAACTCAGACGCGAACTCTTTAATCATACTGCCATTGAAAACAATAACTTTGTCGACCACTATATTATGTGGAATACCAAATCTATAAATAAGGTCTGATCGAAGTAATTCTATAACTTCGCTTTGAGTAATATTCTTATAAGCCTTTGTTTCTTCCCACTTTATAAAATAGTTTGTGGCAACGAGGATATAAGAATCTCCGTTACTCGAACTTGGTCATATTTCTCCAATAATATCCATAGCCCACGATCGAAATGGCCAAGGTTTAACCACGGGATGTAAATAAGTTGCAAGTGCATAAGATATTGGTCCATGCTTTTGACACTTTACACATTCTTTGGCCATGTTAATACAATCTTTCATCATCGACGGCCAATAGAAACCATGTCACTTAACCGACCAGCACATATTTGGTCCAGAATGATGGAGACCATAAAGTGCTTGATGTGCTTCGAACATGATGGGGATCGCTTCATCCATGTCGACACACCTTAAAAGGACTCCATCACTCTGCTTTCGATAAAGTACATCATTGATTACAGTGTAGAATTGTGCTGATAATTTTACTTAGCGGGTTGCCGCCTTCCCAGAATTGGAGAAGAATTCCATGAATGGCTTTCCCCAATCGGTTGTCGATCGAAAACTACTGATGACATTTACATGTGTAGAATCATTGTTTAACACAAAAAGTATTGTATGCATTTGTCCTCCAATTTCTTGCATCATCGATGACTTATTTTAAACCAGAAGCATGTTGTGTTAGTTCGTTTGCCATGGCATCATCCCCCCTAGGAATGTGTTCAAATCGAACTTCCTTAAAGAAAGAAGACAACTCATGGACTTTATCCAAGTATCTCCGGAGATGATCGAAAGTACACATACTCAGTCCTTTGACATGATTGATAACAAGATGTGAATCCCCTCTGACTACTGCATATGACACTTGAAGATCAACCATGGTTTGTATAACAATGATTAAAGCCTTGTATTCGATAGAATTATTTGTTACCATTTCGTCGATTGTATAAGCTATTTTATGTTTTACCTTCAGAGGAGATAGGATGTAGATTCCTTCTCCATCTCCTTCGCTGGACACAGACCCATCAACCAAACATCCCAAAATTCCTTCTGATCTTGAGAACTGGTTGACCTAAAATCTATATATTGGGCTAAAAAATCGGCTAAAATATGTCCTTTGATCGATACTTGTGATCGATATTGAAGATCAAAATGAGACTCCATTTATTGAGTCTACCGGATAATATAGGGCTATCAAACAACATTTTCAATGCAGGAGTATTTGATACTACATACACTGTGTTACGCCCAATGTAATGTCGAACTTTCATAACAGCATAATACAATGAAAGGCATAACTTCTCATTATTAGTGCACTGTTGTTCGATGGGAGAAAGTATTCGAGACAAATAACAAATGACTCACTCCTTCCGTTGATTATCTTCTTATACCAACATCGATCCGAGGACTTTATCACTCACAGCGATATATAACAAAAGGGTCGATCAAATTTTGGAGGAACCAGAACAGGTGGATTGATTAGGCCTTTTTTTAATAGCTTTGAAGGATGCTTGATGTTTATCGGTCCACTCAAAACTATTATGTCCTCTCAAAAGTTAGAGAATGCCACTATTCGACCAGCAAGACTTCCTATTCGTAAGTAAACTCTTCCAAAAAAAAGCTTGAAGTTGTTGTTTGGTAGATGGAGGGAGCAAATCATGTATTGCTTTAATCTTTCCGGGATCTATCTCTATCCCTCGATGATGAACTAAGAATCCTAAGAATTGTCCGGTGCCAACACATAAAGCACATTTCATGGGATTCAATTTCAAGTTGTGCTTTCTCATGTGCAGAAAAGCTTTCCGAAGATCGGCGACATGGCAGTCGTCTGCCAATGATTTTACAACGATATCATCGATGTAAACTTCTACCGTTGATCCAATTAATGGGTTGAAGATAATGTTCATTGCTCTTTGATAGGTTGCGCCAGCGTTCTTCAAACCAAAAGGCATGACAACCCATTCAAAAATTCCCAAAGGACAATGAAAAGCTGTTTTATGTATGTCAACTTCAGCAATAAAGATCTAGTTATATCTAGAATAACCATCCATAAAAGACATAATCTTATGCTTTGATGTTTTATCGATGAGTTCATCCGCTATTGGCATGGGATATTCATCTTTCGGAGTTGCTTTGTTGAGATCTCTAAAATCGATACAAACTCGGATTTTCCCGTTTTTCTTTTTTACAGGAACAATGGAAGAAATCCATTCTGTGTATCGAAATGTCCTGATATATCCAGCGTCGAACAACTTCTTTACTTCCTCAAACACTTGTTGTCTATGCTCGCTTGGCAATCGACGTGGAGCTTGTTTCACAGGTTTAAAGTCTGGCTTAGTAGGCAAAGTGTGTTCGACTAATCGCCGATCCAAACCAGCATTTCGGTATATTCCCATGCAAAACAATCTTTGAATTACTTTAAAAGTGTTAGAATCGATTGAAAGAGGTCTTTTCAATCGAACCACTTATAAAGGTAGGTCGTTGAGTCGCGTCGTCGCTTATATTTACAGTTACCAGAGGATCACGAGGCATCATTAATGTAGATCGATCCTCAGGGGATTCGACTACAGACTTATCACAAAACGTTGTTTTATTCATAGTAGGATGAAATACAACACCAGTCGAATCTACACATATTTTCAAACCAAGATTCGACCCATCCTCTTCAGCACGCTGGTCGGGACTATCTACATCCAGCGAACGGGTTTCTAGACACATTTCAAGACTAACGCTAGGTCTAGTTAGCCTATACCCTCGTAGTCGCTCTAAGACATCAGCGACTACTTCTTCTTGATCATTCTCAAGCATCTTCGTCCTCCCGGAGGAGACTCTCGGGCTCCAAGTCCAGGCTGCTAAAGTCAGCATCCTTCTTTCCATCAATGGGTTGAGTTTTTACTTCTCCATTGACAGGCTCAAGATTTCCATCTTCGACGATATCTCTTGGGAGCAATTAGTAGCTTCCTTAATAGAAAAGAGGATACCAGCAAGCTCTGCCTCCCTCTTTGACTGAGCTTCAGCTTCGATGGCCGGAGGCACTATATTAGAGTCCCATCTTGATGGAGCATCGACAATGGGATGAGGAGGTCCCCCGTATTTGACCAGGAATTCAAACTTTCCAGTTGGTTGCCCTAAAGGTCCAACATTGGGATGTCCAAGAGAGTACCTCTTCTTCAAGCTCATGTCATCGACAGCACCAATAACATTTCCTGTACAAATTTCGATAAGGTTAAAATAAGTATTAATGGATGAATCAGCTTTAACAACATCAACCTCAAAGTCAAGCCAAAGCATAAGTTCTCGACGAAGAGTAGAAGGAGTAACTGTTGCCTTATGCAGCCAGTCTCGACCTAGAAGAGCGGTAAACATTGTATCAACATCGACTATAAAGAAAGCAGTTGTAATTTTAGATCTCTCGACTTTCAATTTGAGTGGGAATATTCCCACACACTTCGACATTAGGCCATTGAAACCTGTTATGCCAACATTAGTGTTGGTAACGTCAGCCTTATCGTACCCTAAGTATTTGAGGGTTCGCAAAGGCATTACGTTAACCGTTGCACCATTATCAACCAATACTTTCTTCTCAAGAACCCCATTAAATTATGCCTCGATATATAAGGAGTGCACCTGGGATTGCATCGAAGGACTATACTTAATAAACCAATTTACTGGAAAGCATATAGGGCAACGAACAAACTGAGGAGTCGAAGTTTTAAGAATACCTGGGATAGGTTGATCGATTGTAAGTCCTGCAAACTCTGTGGATAACATAATAACGTTACACTCTACAGTGTTGTCAGGAGCATCGAACCGGACTGGATTATAATCCAAATCATCGAAGGCATCTTCAAAATCATCGTTATCCTTAAGAAGGTCATTGTGGGAACTGAATCATCGACCATAAATAGGTCATCATGGTCGATCTTCTCTTCTTCGACCATTGCACGGTCAACGGATTTTTGTCGTCTCTCCTCTACTTTCCTGTGGCGTCTTTCCTTTCTTTTCTTACTGCTCTTAGACAAAAGCGAGATCGATGGTCGTTTACCTATCTCCACTCGTCATCATTAGAACAGGAGAAATCAAGTTGAAGTCGGCACGATCAATAATATTCAGGATATACCAGGATAAACTGTCCTTTCTGAGGATCATATCCTTGGACATACCCAACATCTTCTTTTTGAATAAAAACAGGCATGCAATACAATGGGTTTGTTTCAATCATTCCTTGATTCGGGTTGTCGAAAAGGATTATGTCAAACTTGTTCGCTAAAGACTTGACGATCAACTTCTACAGGTAATTGTACGAGCACAGGTGACACAATTGAGAGATCAATATCTTGTTCCTCGTAATAAGACTGCATCAACTGCAAGTGTCAGCTTTCTCAAGGAATTCGACACCGAGTTAGGTGGGAGATGGATGTACCAAGTAAATGCTGGCCTAGTAAGTGAATTAGGGAAGAGTCGAAGCTTCCAATGGTCGTTGTTTGATGCCTCTCCCGTTTGGTGAGTAAATCGAGCTATGTGCTCCATCTGCATCATTTCACCTTCACCAGAGAATTTTGTAAAGTCGGGGATCTTATAACACCTAGGATAAGGATAATCTCGATCAGTGAACTCAGGATATGGCGGCCTGTAAAGGCTAACCTCTTCTCGACGTATGGCTCCTGGGACCATCTGTTCGACTATTCGAACGATCACATCTCTGTAGTCAACAGGATCGATGGGCCTAAGAGGGACTCCAGGGACTTCCCTTTCTAAAGGATTCCGATCAGCCTCCCTGTCGAAGATAGGCACGTCCCTAGGAAGATCGCCAAAAAGATTCCTCCTTGGGAGTTGACCTTCCACCGGTGGTCCACGAGTAGGGTTATCGACGGTGGATAGTGTGTAATGGCTCTCCCTTCGACGATGGGGAGGTGCATATGCCTGCGGTCAATACGGATCCTGCATATCCATCATCAAGATCGATGAAATCATCATAGCGATTCAATCAATCAGGTATGACAAAATCACCTCGGTCATCATAAACGAAATGCGACCTACTTGGTTCAGCCCGTCGATAGTCCAGAGTTAAATGAATAGGATCAAGGGTAGTCTCATGATCGAAACTCACCCTGCGTTTCCCATCGCGAACAGCGGCACTTCTGGCCTTAGTGTCTGGGGAATGTTCATCATCAATCCGAGCAGTCAGTCCCTGGAGTTATTTTCGTAACTCCTAGAAGTTCTCCTGATACTTTGCCTGCATCTGCAGAAACATGTCCAAGGGGACTGTCTCCGACACATTTGGCAGAACATTCGATACAGGGGATGTTCCTCGCTCCTGTGTCTGGACATTTTGTTGTCCAATATTCTGGGCATTTTGCTGCCCGTTCCGACGGCTCTGGCCTTGTTAGCAGTTTGGCCCTGCCCAGAATTGATCTCCGAATCACCACGAGTATCAGCCATTCGGTTAGCCGCACTCCGGGTTGTTGGCATACCGTGTAATCACACAAAACTCACTTCTGACTCCCACTGTGGTCGCCAAAAATGCGTTTGCGGGCGAAACACGTCACGATATATCGGGGACTCTAAGTCTTAAATGTAAATATGGTCGCCAATAAAGTAAATGAATAAAAGAACAATCAGAAATTCGCTAAGTGTAAAAAGAAGAACTTACAGCCATTGCACAACACTTAAAACGATTACGGATGGTTAGGTTGACAATCAAGCAGCCTTCGGAGTCATAGAATGATTGTCTGGTGTTTACAATTGACCAGGGCTGACTTATTTATAGACACTAACTAATAACTGCCGAAGAAAGCACATTTAACACGTGCTAATTGTCCTAAAACTAACTATTAACCAACTACACCGTGGATACTTGTCAATAATGTCTTCGGGTCTTGATGTCCTTCGTCGATGCTGAGGGCATTCGATGGAGTTTCATCTTCGAATACTCTCACTGCCGGACTGCACCCCCTCGTCCTTCCCCCGAAAACAGCATCGATCCTTTTCTCGACAGTCACCTTCGACGATCTTACGAGTATCGTCGATCTTGGATTACATCAAAGCTCTTCGCAAAAAGCCCAAAATGACGTTTGACATGTAAACAGGGCCAAAATTGTTGTTTTGTGTATTCTTGTGAAATCCTTTAGTACAATCTAATCTTCATAGGATAAACATGAAGCCAGCCAGCCAGCCTTTGCCGGATGTGGATGGAGAAAAGGCAGAGAAAGCTAATTGGCTGAAGTTGGTTTAATAGGCGATGTGTTTCAACCTAAATAACCATTTCTTTTTTGTAGTTTTGGCTCCATTAAATACTTTAAAAAGGTAGTTGGGCAATTAACATCATCATATAATATTAATTTTCTTCTCCCAAATTTCCCTCCTCCCGTAGTCCAAACACGACATGGGTGTTTGTGGTGTCTTTTAGGCCGACTTCTTGTCGTCTTTTTTTGACCAAGCAAATTAATGAAACATCATGCCCAAATTAATGAAAGACATGGGTACTACTTGCTTCGTCTTTCGCCTAGATAGGTTGAATATTATTATTCTCTTCTGGGTGAATGATAGGACCCATGCGATATTCGACATTAACCGATGATTGGAACGATATGATACTTCTCATCCAGCGAGCAATAGTAATAGGTTGTGCTACTTTAGGTGATGGACGAATTCTAAGCGATGGTAACGGGCCATGGAAGGTAAAAACTAGGCGATCTCGTGTACCATGCTTGTGTCTATCCGTACGCCTATTCTTGTCTAGGGGCCTACTACCTAAAATTTTTCCGTAGGAAACATATAGCCTCATTTTTCTTTAAAAACCTCTTGAGAGAGTGCATTATTTCACCTTTCCTCAAACGTTATCCATTCACGCCTCCAAAACTCCAATGGCCTTCTGTCTTACAAAACACTACAGTACTTTTTCGCCGATCGATCATCCTCTTCTCTTGATCATGGCTCTTCAAGCCACTTCCAAGAAAGCTGGTCCTCACACCTCCGACGATGGTATTGCTTTCGCTACAATTTTTGTTCATCCCAATCCAATCACTGTCTCCCTCGCCCTTGATTTGGATTGTGGAAACAAGATGCTTTCGAGGAGCCACCAAGTGTTGGGCCCTTTTCTTTATTCTTTCAGGCAAACCAGGCTACGAGAGCCCTCAAACATCTACACTAAGGCTTGTTTTGTAATGTTCGGGGGCAAATCCTTCTTGCCGATTAAATGGCACAATCATGCTTGGATGAAGGACCTACAATGCTATTATGGAGATGCAAATAGGGTTTGACGGCTGGTCGGTTGCCTAAAAGAAGAAGAAAGGCACGATATGGGAGTGACTTGGCATCTCTCATCGGATCATCACTACTTACTATTTGGAGCCCGACCCTTTCATCTGCTTAGGTTTTATGTCATCTCGGAATCTTATCATCAACTACTTTTACTTGCTTCAAGGACCTATATTTGTCACTCATGAGGAAGCCAATTTTTGACTAGTTGTCATACCCATGGCTCTGCTTTCCGCTTCCATATTGTGGATGCAGATCGGTTTGAGTTCAATGCACAATCTAAGATCAACAATGTTATGAAGCATATGAGCATGTTCTGTAAGAGTTGGGTGATGTCGAAGGAATTTGATTTTTAATTGAAGCAGTTGTCAAAGTTCATTTTCTACAACAGGAGCATACGCCCAAGGAAATTCATCATAGTTTTGGGCGATTTAGTAAATGCTTCCTCGTAGACTTCAGCCCATGCTGCTGTTACACAAGGCTTTTCACATCGCCTGTGTAGATTTGGACGAGTTTCCCTCATGTCCAACATGATGCCCCATTTGGCTGCTATATAAAGAAAAGCCTTGTAATCATGAAAGTGGATTTAGAAATTAAGCTCGAAAACCCTTATCAAACCATGTGTCTTTCATGTCTTCTTCTTCACTTGGTGGATTTCGAGTGTTGAGTTTGAGTAAATCAATTGGTAATGGTGTATCAATTGAGTATATCAACCGTGTAATTCCTCACCCTCATCTCAGTAAATGGTGGTGTTCCTGTATTCGTGTTACGGGTGAAACTATCTGACTTCTTTAATCACGGTGGTAAAATCTATATATGTGGTGATTGGTTCTTCACCTATCCTTCATCTCACTCAGTTCGTATTTATTGCCAACATCCCTTTTGACCATTCTCGTCACCCTTTCTGTATCGATCTCATATCATCTTAGTATCAGAGCAAATGGTTAATCAATGACCAAAAGATAATGCGTTAGTCAATCTGTGGATGAAGCGCATGTTGTCCATCTAGAGCAATGGATTAAGTACCTTTGGCGTTAACTTCGAGTGCTAAGGACTCATAAAGTAACGTCGTCCCATAACGAACCAAATAATGGTGTGGAGGAGAATCCATGGCAACATGAGATTAGAGGGGAGTCACCATCAGCATACCATCGTCTGAAATGCAGAGCCCAATCGATAAGTGTTAAGATTGCAAGAGTTCGAGGAAAATCTCGACCATGAGGACTTCATCGACTGGATGTCACACAATCGAATTCATCTTCGACTATGAGGAGGTGCCCGACGATTGTATGGTTAAGATGGTTGCATTAAGGCTAAGGAAGTATGATGGTCTATGGTTGGAGAACGTCAACCAACAGCCTGCATAGAGAAGGCCGGGAAAAGATCAGCTCTTGAAGTTAGATGAGAGGGTCATGACTAAGAGATTCCTGCCCAAACATTACATATGAGATTTATATCTTAAGTTGTAGTCATTGCATCAAGTCTCAAGTATGCCAGAGTATACTAGGAAGTTCAATAGATTTTTGCTTCAATGTGACGTCCAACATGCCCCGAAGAAGACCATGGCGAGATACCTGTGAGGATTGAAAACCCAAGTATCTTAAGTTGCATAACTTTAGCAAATACTAGACCTATGAAGATGTTCAAGGATTTGCTCACAATATTTAGCAACGATAGTCGTGGAAGTCAAGCAGTCGACCGTTTCTGAAGGCTGTGCATTTCAACAAGGGGAGTAGATTGCAGTCGAGAATCCAGTCGACCATCGCAAGGAGAACTCCACCACCGACCTCAAAACCCGAACTAAGTCAACTAAATGGAGACTAGTTCACGATTTTTGAAGTGCAAAGAACCTCAAGATGCTTATTGTTCCTCACCCTCATTCATATCAAAAAGCAATGTGATTCCCATGGACACATGTCATTTGCTCTTATGCAGACCATTGCAATATGTTCGAAGAGCTCACAACATGACGAATTTCGCACGTATTTTGTTAGCATTGATGATAAGAAAAACACCTTGATGCCTCTAACATCTCGACCAGTCGAGGCATCAACTAGTCGAAAACCTATCAAACTCTCAAGAGTGTGGAGCTGGTGCATGTAAAAACCAAAATATATTTATATTATAGTTTGTATTATCCTAAATTGACATTAAAATAAAGTACGATAAAAAAGGATTGAATAGAGGGGATTGTTGCCATCCCTCTCTGTCATTGTTGAAAAGAAAATAGATAGAGAGAAGTATAAAAAGGAGAGAGGGAGACCGTAGGAGGAATCTGTGTGGCTCAAGTTTGATTGCGACATCCTTGGATAGTCGGAGGAAGAGGATGGTTGGGACAGTTAGAGCGATCGTCAGAGTGGTTCTAGAAGAGCATTTTCCTGAGGTTTCGACCTAATTCAACAATGGAGAAGCTGTCCAAAGGAAATCGTGGTCGATCACTTGACACGATCATCCTTGCACTATTGGATTGAATTAAAGGTTGGGCGAACACTACATGTGCTACGAGAACTTCATACAAGGAACTATTGAGGCAAAATCTGTTTGGTGACATCAGGAGCGCTTGAATCTCTTGTAATTACAGGAAATCCTCAATGTTTGGCACATTCCTTACCCTTTCTTTCTATCGCTGTTGTGTGGAGACTTAGACCGTGTTGGCGAACATGTAAACTTTCGGAAAGCATGATGTAATTTCTAAATGTTCAGGACATATCATTGTTTCCAAGGTTTTGCGAGGTTAATTTTTTTCTTGGCTGATATGATGGTCGATGTTAATGTAAGACCTCATATGCGATTGTGGGGTGAAAGATAGTAATGAATTAATGGTGCTATGGGTGCTGATATAAAATTATTTTGGGATAATTATTCATTTGTCCGTGAGTACAATTGACCCCGGCTTATGAAATACCAAATATTGAGTTTGGTTATACGTTAAGCGTGTTATGGAGGTGTGTTTGATGTTTTTGTGCTTGAAAAGTATTTGAATTTGAGTTATGGCTGGTTTGATATACTTTCAAAATACACGTGAGAGACTATGATGTAATTGGCACATCCGTACGGCCGCCCAACTGTGGTTGGTGTCGGAGGAGTGCGAAGGAGTAGCAGCTATGAGTTATGTGCACTCGTATCGCTATCTCAAGCACTCCTGGAGGAGTAGGTGGGGTTCACTAAGTGTATTCCTAGCACGCGAGGAATGTGGACATTGAGATGACGTTTCACGGGGATTGTGATATTTGATTTGATTAATTTGTGGGTTGCAATTGTGATTGTGATTGAAATTGGTCTTTGAAGACTCGATTATGATTATATTTATAATAATTATGGTTTGATTTACTG
Source organism: Melastoma dodecandrum (assembly GCA_029817715.1). Lineage (NCBI taxonomy): Eukaryota > Viridiplantae > Streptophyta > Magnoliopsida > Myrtales > Melastomataceae > Melastoma > Melastoma dodecandrum. Next base: position 6,113,243 of record JARUPY010000607.1, on the reverse strand, counting down.
GTTGATTTACATTGTGATGCCGTAATGAAAATTTGAAGTGTTCTTCTTGACAATAGAAATCATTAAGGTTTTGAAAGTAGTTTTCACTGCCTCTAGTTCTAAATTGTTTTGCATTTTTGTGTTGAGTAGGTAAACGTTATTAGTGATTTCTTTTTCACTAATCCCATGTGGGATTTATTGATTTTTAGGTGTTGTGGCGCAACGGAAGTAGATATTGTGAGGGGAGTTGGGTCATTCGGTATTGTGATTGTCGAGCTTCGGTTTTAAAATATAGTCAATTTAAACTTCGAGAATATGTCTTGCTTCCATGTAAATGAATAACTTTCAAAGATAACATATCAAACGCTTGTAAATGTTAAAAATACCTAGTTAGCTTTCAATTTTCTACTTTTAATGTTTGGGAAACTTCTATATAAGGTGAAGCCTTGTAATCATTAAAGAAGGTTCACAAATTATGTTTAAAAGCCTTTGTCATACCGTGTATCTTTTAAACCCTCTTCTGTGTGTCGACCGGTTGTTGAGTATCTGTATCATATGGTGTACTTTTATCCTTGTTATGGGTGTTCTTTTATCCCGGTAATGAAACCTGTATCTGTGGCGATTGTCAAGTTAGAAGATGATGTTGATAACCAAACGAAGCCTGTTGATGATGGTGAGCAAGGACTTGTTCTTGTTGTTGAGTTCGATCAAATTGAAGGAATGGATGATCAAGTGTCATCCTTCATGAGCAAAGAAGTGGCGTTGTTTGTCACGAAAGGATCCCCTCTTCTAAAGCGGGCACTGCTCATATTATGTCCTAGGAACTGCTAAGGAGATGAGAGCTCAAAGAAACACGGGTTTATAAGAATCATCATCAAAAGAAGCCCCTCCTCCTGATAAACCAACTCCAGGAGATGATTCATAATCCTCAAGGGGCCAATGAAGGGTTGTTGAGGTCCTCGAGGCCAACCGTTTCCTCCCACCCTCATTGTGATTTAAGATAGATATTCGACTGCAACTGATGCAGCTTCTAATGAAAGGGGGTTCAACCATGCTCACAAGATACTATGTGTAAAAGGCTATAGAAGCACTTTGAGTTTCACAAGGTGACCCTATGCCTTCTAAGGACGACTTGTCTGAAAAAGAATGGGTGGTAAGTATCTTATCATTCATTTTGTTTTTAATAACATGCACGACTCACTATACCATGTCTTACAGGTCATTTGAGCTCCTCCTCCTATCATCGAGATCCCGTTAATCCTCTTCTTGTCGGCCAGTCCCTCCTGGCACGACTCTGGATCCAATCTTGACTGCTCTTAGTTTCATCCTTAGAGGATTTCTTGGCACTGGAAGAGGCTCCTCATGCACTGAAGGCAATGGAGTCTCAATCGTATATATGTTTCTTCGTTCGTATATAAACATTTTTTGGGCTGCTCAGAGGAACTCCAAGCTGCATTCTCTATTGAAATAGAAGTCCAAGTGAAAGAGCTAGTGGTGTCCACTCCTTCTGCCAACTCTCTTGAGATAGACATACTAAGCACGAAAGTTACAGATCTTTGCGAAAGGGAGGAGCAAATCGGTGCGTACATTTAAAGACACATACACAAACAAGACAACATCACTAAAGAGATAGTCAGTGGTGCCAGAGCCTTAGGAAAGCAGAGGCAGTAAAAGGATAGAGTTACATACAAGGAGAAGTTCCAAGAGCAGTTCCAAGAGCAGTTCCAATTACATGCAACGAGCCTTCCTAGTTAGGTGTCCACTTTCCATAGAAGTAATCCATTGACGCTTTAGGTAGTTCATTTTCTTCTTCCTTTTTAAATATCTTATTTACCACCCTATCTTTGGCGAGTTTTTCTTTGTGAGCTACTAAAGTATTTAATGTAATCGTTCGATTAGTCTCTGAATTCTCTGTTTCAAGGTGCATATCCTCCTCATATTATCCCCGCACTCCCCAATGCTTAAACTCTATAGGACTCATATCATACTTTGATTGGTAAAATGGAATCATGACTGTAAACTAAGTTGAATAGAGCGACTTTCATGCTTTCTTGCTTGGTGACTCTCAAAGCCCATAAAGTCTCGTATAACAATTTGTGTCAAGCCCATGGGTAGTGTTCAATCATTTTCTGAATAAATTCTTTTATCATTTTGATTACTGACTCGGCTTGTCCATTTGACTGTGCATAAAAAAACAATGAGTTTAATATTTTGAAGTTAAATTATTGGGCTAAACTCTATATCACCTCACCACTAATGACTTTGATGTTATCAACCACAGAGTTCTGAGGTGTCTCATACCTATATTAATAACTATTTTTGTGACTTCTATGACATCCATCTGATTGATAGACTTGAATGCCTTAGCATCTACTCACTTGGTTTTGTAATCTATTGCTAAAAGTATATATGTATCATCCCGAGTTGAGTGCGAATGAATTTCATTGATAATATCCATTGTCCATTGTCCATGTTGCTTAATCGACCAACACATCTTGACTCTAGCCTGATGTGCCCCTCATTGGCTAATATGGGTCGTGATCATGGTAAGGATCGCTTCATCCAAATCCACACATCTCAAAAGGACACATTCGTTTGTTTTTAATACAAGACATTATCTAACAAGACATAATGCCTTGTTGCCACTCGAATTTTTCGTTTTGTTAGTAAACTAGGATCTCTCAGAAACCGGGCGATTGGTGTTCTCCTATCATTCCTTTTTTTTTCATCAAACTAATAGCATAAATGTCCATACTTTCAAGCAATTTGATTGTATCTTTTAAGATTGATTTCTTTTCAAGGATCACAGTACCTGATTCCTACAAAAATTCAGGCTTCTAACAAAACCCGAAGCTAACTAGGCAAGACAGTTGGCCTGTTGATTCTATGTCCACTTAACATGCTGCATTGTTAGTTCACCGAATTCTTGTATTAATTTGGTTAGCGATCTCCAAGTATTGTATTAAATAAGGAAGATTGCACTAATTTTCTCCCATCACTTGCTATATAATCGGTTGTGAATCTTCATGGATCATTATCATTTTAAGTCCAAATCCAATGGTACTTGCAACGCTCAATCAAAGCCTCATATTATGCAACATTATTTGTGATCTTTCTTCTACTTCCACACGCTATTTGCATCATAAATGCCTATGGAGATTTTAATACAATACCGGCCACTGTTCCATTTTAGTCGAAGAGTCATCAAACCAAATTTTCCACCTTTTGGGGATTTTTTATTGGTGATTTGTCCATCATTATCGATCTCCCTATATTGTGTTAAGAGCTTTACTAAAGCACGTCCTTTCAGGATCGTTTGCGGGTGATGAATTAGGTTATAAGCTAATAAGATTAAGCTTCATTTTTCAATTCTCTCGTTGAGCATAGGATTAGAAAGAATGTCTAAATCACTATTGAATGGAATGCAAGATATACATCATTTGACCTGATGTAATGCGTCAACTTTATGATTGCATAATAGATGGAGAGATTACAGTTTCTCTATTGAGGAATAATTTTGTTACGTCTATGTAAGTAACGTACAAAGATAATATATTACTCGCTCTGTCCATCCAGCTTCTCGTGTCTACACGAATGACTCTAGGGTAACCTATATATATGCAACCTATGCAATTTGTTTGGCACTACTTCACTTTGCTTGGCTTTCATTTGGCAAACTGTTCTAGGCGAGGAGTCTTTCGGGCTCCCATTCCGCTTGACTATGTTGTTCCGTAGTTTTGTTTAATGGATAGTCGCCTATCTCAATATCCTTCATGTTTTTCTCCAATGGGATAAGATATATGTTGGGGCACCTTTTGTGCCTCTAGTGGTATATAGTTGTCCCAACTGATAGGGATGATTGGATGATGCATCACCTTAGGGCAAGCATCACATGAGACAGATAATAGAAGCCACTAGATGGTTCGCCCAATAGTCTCACTGTTGGGTTTTTTAGTCTGTACCTTTGCTTGATAATTAGGCCTTTGACCTGCTTCCACACCCTTGCACATACGCGGGATAAATCAACACTTAGACTAAAGTATTCCCCTTGAATTACTTATAGACCACTATTTCCTTGCATGACCAATTCATGGTGGACTGTGAAATGGGCTTGCTCATGTGTTGTGCAACCAATCCATGCTCAGTAGAGCATTGAACGTTGTCCTTACATAAATTACGAAAAAGGCAGTGTCTTGTTCATATGACCCCACTTTAGGTGAAAAGGGAGCAACTCCGATGCAAGAGGACACCTTCCCATTAAACACGCTGTCATGTATCTTCGTTCTTTCTAGATCCAAAAAACCCTTTCCAAGTTGCTTATAAACCTCAGGGGTAAAACACTGATCATGACTCTATTATCAACAAAGATGGGCCTTACTAGAACATGATTGAGCATTATTTGGATGTGCAATGGGTGCATATGCTTGCTGTGGAATTCGTGTAGCTTTCTCAATTAGTTTCTAAAGAATGTTTGAGGTATCAAACACTTATTAGAGAAAGAAATATTGGTATCATCTAATGGAGGCTTTCCCCTTTGGAAAATTCAAATGACAATTATAAAGCATTGCATTGATTTTCAGCAATCAGCTCTACAGGCGGTGTGCCACTGTTCATTAATTATATTCGCTCGATATATTAGAGCTTATATCCTCCTTAGTTGACAGTGTATCTGTAGTCAAAAGGGTCGGTGTTACAGTCAAAAATCCAAGGGGCATACTTGTCGCTTTTTTTCTTATTCTTTTTCCAACCAACCTTTAATCTGTCTTTTTGTTTCATATCCTCATATTCTTAAAGGGTACATAAGGGTAAGGTCATTTACTAGTCATCTGCCATAAACCCACTGGTGAATTAGGAACATGAATGGCACATTGGAGAGAGAGGAAGAGAGCTAATGTTCATATGAACGAATTCTCCAGCATGGGAGTCGTAACCTTTCGTTGTACTTGGATTCACCTGGTTAGAAGTTAGATTCATAAGCCGCATAGCAGGAGTTTCACCGTTACCTTTTGTTCGACATGAGTATGTTATGGTTATGGTTTGAATGCATCAAGCATGGCACATTTGATTGATTAATATTTTGAGGATGGTCATTAGTTTGCATTTGTAACACAACATCCCATCTTTGAAGAACTGGGAGATTAGAGGGATATTCTTGATCACATCCACATTATTCCTTTGATCAGGCGACTTTACACGCTGCACTCCAGCATGTGTTGGGAGTATCTAAAATTTTGTTTTAACTTCAGAACATTGAGGGAGCATTTACTCTTTTCTGTATGGCTTAATGATTGTCCAATATGGCCCTCTCGTACACCTCATGGGCTGGTAGATTCCTGATTGAGGAGATTGATAATCCAATGTTGGTTGGGCATCGTTTAATGCTTCCTATTGACTTTCGAAGGAGGCATCCATAACCCCTTAATACAACAACTACTTCGATGTCAGAAGGCCACGTTCTGTAGCTTCCTATTTCGCCTCATTTTTTACCGGTACAATCTATTACATAGTGGGGCGTCACTCTGGGTTTGCTTAAACCAGGATAATCCATTAGACATCATTAAGGACATCTCTTCTAGTCCCGTCTAGTCATACCACATGACATTCTTCTGGGTCTAAAGGAATTTCCTGAATGTGAAGCATTTTTTTGTGATGTGTGAGATATTCATAACTCAAAGGTACATATTAAGTGCCATTTCTTCCTCATTGCCAAGGAATTGCAGGACTCTCTTTACCAGCAGTCGCTTGAAGTCATGTTGACACAATCTTTTTGCTGGACATTGCTTGATGAAATTTCTCCATCTACGAAGGAAAATAATTTATGTCTATCCAATTTATATCAAATGCATTAATATAATACAATCTCTAGTTGTGTGAGTGAATGAATGATGTCACTTAGAATAGCTTTTCTATTTATCTCTTTCAGATCGACAAATATGATATCCGTTCTTGAAACAAATTTGCCAATTTTGCAACATGAAGTCAAAAATATAATCTGTTTTGGTCCTTTTGTTGATCTTTTTAAAGCTTTCCTCTAAAATTCATTTTCAGTAAAGCTTTGAAGGTAGAAGGTTTTCCTTTCACATATTTTGTCATATCATCATCCACTACCATGTCTACTTAATAGGACTCCACAGGCCCTATGGTATAATTCTCTTTGGCCATCATGTTTTCTTCGAGCAAATTCTCATAGTGAATCGTCATTCTTGTGTGCTCATTTCAATTTCTAAACCCTTCTCCTTCTGACTTTTTTTCTAAATCAGATAAGAAGAGCATCCTGAGCAATGGCAATTAGCTCATGCTTTAGTGCAGATATTTTACACTTCAGTCGGACTTTTCTAAGCTTGGCTAAGAAAATATTGACCAGTTCGCCCGTATTTTGTTTAATGCGTGTCAACTTCTGTAGAGTGACTAACAAGTTTAACTAGGCAAAGGCTAAAGGGATTGCATTTGTAAATCCTCCTAATTTCGGATTGAATTTTGGGGTAGGCTCGCATATTAGGAGTAGGCATCACCCATAAGTGACGACCGTAGGAAAAACCTTAATTTCCAAAAATCATTAGCGATCGCTTTGCCCGCATGGTATGTGAAATAAACAAAATGATATGCCGAAGTCATTTCATTTTTCCCTGAGAAAATGGGCGGAATCAGGCTCCTAATATCCTTGAAGAATGAAAAATGTTTGTCCATGGCTTCAGGATATGGAGCCTAGTATAATTCTACCTCAACCCGTTTATTTTCACCCCAAGGAGTGTCCATTCTGTCACCGCGGGACGTATTCCCTTAGATCCGCAATGCCACCTAACTGTATGACATTGCCTCCAAGAGACGCTCCACAGGTTCTCCTTCATTGAAGATTCTATTATATAATACTCACATCTGTTACTTGGATGGATTGATAATTATTATACTCTTCTGGGTGAATGATAAGTCCTAGTGACATTCAACATTAAGCACGTTGGGGTCCGAAAAATATTCAATATTAAGTGAACGTTGAAACCTGGTGATAATCCTTGAATGCAATAAGTTGTGAACTTATGGGCAAAGAGCATAATTCAAGTGATTATACAGCCCGCGATAGCTAACAATAAGGCGATCCCCTTGTACCATACATGATTCTATTTGATTGTCCATTCTTATTTAGGTACCTGTTACACTAAGAGGGGGAGTGAATTAGTGTTAAAGTCCAATTAAGGATTTTTAACTCCTTTTCGACAAGCCCCGTAGCGGAAGAAAGCTTGTGTAAAACAGAAACTTAGAGACAGGTTTCTGTAAGACATAACGTACGAATGTGATTGTGATTTGTTTGATGCATGCAAAACTTTTATAGTAGTTCAACAACTTGCTTACATCCACTCTTCATCCAGAATTTGGATGGTATTCACTCAGACTTAACTTCATAACAATTACAGAAGGTGATCAACAATAGACCTTTTATAGCACAGACCAGAAGGCTCTGCACCACAGAAGACTGAGTGGCAAAGCACAGACCATAAGGTTCTGCACAAGAGTGATTGAATTATACAGCACAGACTAATGGTTCCTTTACCGATGATAGAACCTTTGCTATTGTCACCAAATTTAACAGACCCTCCATTCTGTAGAGTCAGTTGAGAAAATTTTGATGGATCTCCGGTCATGTGCCAGGAGCATCCACTATCCAGATTCCATTCACTTTCAACAGCTTCTGTTTGAAAGCAGGTATGCATTTTGAGTTTCTGTGTGAGCAGTGAGGCATATTAGTGCTTCTTCTTCCTCATCATTAGAATCATCAAGATCTGCCCAAGCAACCATTGCTTTCTTCGACTTATACTGTGTAGAAATTTTTTCCTTCTCTTTAAGTAAAGAACATTCTGTTTTGTATTGCCCTTTCTTTTTGCATTCAAAGCAAATGACCAACTTAGGATCAAATTGCTTATCACGATTTTGGCTTCTCTTATTGAAGCGTTTATTGGTGGCGAACCGCAAAAGACGTTTAGCTGTCATAGCAAGTTCATCATCCAAGTCAGTTTCTGCTTCATCATTAGAACCTTTTGTCGGTTCTTTCGATGCTCTGAAAGCTACCACTCTCTTTCTATCCGACTGAGAGGATCTTTCCATCTCATATGATATTAAGGAGCTCATTAATTGATCTAACCGAAGAGTGGAAAGATCTTTAGTTTCCTCTATAGCCGTTTTCTTGGCTTCCCAAGATTTGGGTAGAGTACGCAGAACCTTTCGAGCTAGCTCAGAATTTGTATAATATCTGCCTAAGTGTGTTAAGGCATCAACTAGGAGGTTGAGTCTCTGCAACATCTGTTCTACAGATGCATCACCCTTCATAGTAAAATTTTCATATTGATGAATTAAAAAAATTATCTTAGTTTCTCTTATCTAGTATGTCCCAACGTACATGGTGACAAGCTTATCCCATATTTCCTTGCCCGAAGTGCAAGTATAAACTTTCACGAATTCACTTTCAGCCAGAGCACTAAACATTAAGTACTTTGCTGTCTTAGTGAGTCGTTTGATCTTGAGGTGTTTCCGTGTGAGACGACCATCTCGATCATTTTGTTGGTTCTCTGGTATGGAAGGTGGACCATCTGCTATATAGGACCATAAGTCATCGTCAATGGCATCTACGAATGCATTCATTCGAATTTTCTAATAGGAAAAATTTCTACCATAAAAAATGGGAGGATTTTCAACATGTGGTTTTGGTACATGGTAGTTATCAGCCATTAGTTCAATCCATATAGAGTGTTACACTTCTATAGAACAGAACGGTGACGATTATAGTATTGAACCTCAATAAGGAAAAAGTTTTTGTTGGGTAGAAATCAGATGTCAAGCCAACAATCAAGCCTCTGTTCTGAAATTTTCTTTCTTGTAGCAGTTGTTGAATTCTTGTAGAGCAACAGGCTTCTACAGAACAGAACTAAGATGCCAACCAAAGAAAAGAATACTGAAGATTAAAGCTTCTGTAAAATCTCAATAGCCGATTATGCTTTTGTTGGATAGAGACCTTATACAAAATGTTATATTCAAACATAGCGTAAGCTTCTGTTGAATAGCAATTAAATTCTGATAGAGCGAAAGCTTCTACAGAATAGTAGCAAATGGATTTCACAGAGCTTAAAGCTTCTGTGGAACAGCAAATGGATTCTGATAAGGTGTAGGCTTCTACATAATAGTAGCAAATGGACTTTCACAGAGCCAACAGCTTCGGCCAGAGTAAATGGACTTTTCGACAAACCCCGCAGCGGAAGAAAGCTTTTTTAAAATAGAACCTTAGAGACAGGTTTCTGTAAGACATAACGCACCTTACAGACCCAAAGATTCTGTATTAGAAATGACTTGGTTTCACAGCACAGATCGTAAGATTCTGTATCAAAGATGTCAACCTTCTACAGCACAGACCGTAAGGTTCTGTACTACAAGTAACTGATTTTCAAAGCACAGACCGTAAGGTTCTATACCAAAGATGTCATCCTTCTACAGCACAGACCGTAAGGTTTTGTACTACAGGTGACTGATTTTCAAAGAACAAACCGTAAGGTTCTGTAATACAGTGACTCGGTACACACGTTAATGTGACTAACAAAAGTAACCAATGCGCAATCCTATCAAGGACAACGACTTCGTGGCGTACCCCACACGAGCACGTAGCGAACCCTACGTAAGGAGACAGCGTCTCCTGTCCAAGGATGGATTTTCCCTCCGGCGGTTCCACACTACCTGCACGGTCTCCTCGAGATAGCGACTACGTGGCGAACTCCACGCAAGCACGCTGCAAACCCCACGCAAGCAGACAACAACCTCTGTCCTAGGTTCCTGCACACACAGAACGTTACACCACAAAAGCTGGTTAGTCCCTCACCTTCTATGCTCCCGGGATTTTGCCCTTCTCTCCGGGCCACTACACGTTGGCCACGCCAGCCTCCAGTCGTGCTTCCCACCAATGTCTCCTGCAGCTTCCAACCGGGTCCCTCGAGGCCCTCGAGTCGCTCTCCAAGAAGACTTCATCAACGATGCAGCCTTCTGCAGTTAACGCTCCTCGTGTGACTAACTCAAACTCCAACAATAAGGATACACGCTCTCTGGTTTTACAATAATACAAAGGATTATTAAATATTGATAAATGACCAGAGCATGGCCGATTTTTCCTATTAATACAAAAAGTTTAGGACAAAAATATAGAAGGTAATTTGAATTATCAGCCTTCTTCAATCAAAGGAAATGAAGGATTAGATAATAATACAACATATTATTTACAAACACGTCACTCCCACGCATAAATACGTTTAGGTAATCAAATCCTATCAATTAGGATTAAGATATGATAGAATTCCCATGTATACTGTGCTATAGAAGGTTGTGACTGAATCTGGTCAGCAACCTTCTGTAAATAGAAATAATCAAAGATTAACTTTCATATGAATAGAGATCGATACCGTTCTGTTCAGCACACTCAAATGAATGTATTTAGACAGATGGTAATGATTGACATCTCAAATAACGGTCATTTAGTGGTCGTATGAAACCACATAAGGTTTTAAACAACCTTATAGAACATTGCCATAAATAGAAGATTATATTTCCTTCTATGAAAAATATAATCCCTAATGAGGTTATTTGGAAATATAATCTTTTTAATTTGATCAGACTAACATCTTGATCAAAGCCTAATTATTTTGTGACTAATTAATGATTAAACAATCATATAATCACAAAATATTTCTTACAGAAAATTCTCAAAGTAAGTAGCTTATGTAGAGTAAATGTTTAACTTTTGGTACACAGAATATCAAGATTCATCATCAAAACATATTCAACGGTACCTTTTACGTATAATTTTTCTGTAGGAAATGATTGTGACGGTGGAGACGGATTTTTCATTTGAAACAAGAGGAAACCGGGTGGGGTGATCACACGGCGAAAGAGGGGAGGGGGAGGGAAAACAATTAATTTGATAAACTTTTTTTTTTACCAATGTTATGTATAAGGGAATTATTACCTCTGTCAGGTTCGGGAAAAGCTTTTATGTCACGATGGACGATGCATCCCATACTTACTGTTAGTGATATATATTCTGATAATAAGAAAAAAAAAAGATAATAATAATAATAAAAAGAGGAACAAAAAAAAGATGGAATTGGAAGGAGGAGAAGAGGAGTTGTAGGCCTTATCCTCTTTAACCTTTTAGTATGTTGGGGGCGGGGGGGGGGAAGCAGAAGCATTTTGGGCGCACTTGATTTATATTCCTTTTTAAAATTCAAACTCTAGTCAAAAGTCTATGTTCTATTTATGGATAAAATCAAAAACCCAATCCCACCTACCTTACTTTATAATCAATATTTTTATCAACTTATTTATTTCTAAAAATATATCTTTAAGTTTTAAAAAGAAAACAAAATAAAAGCAAAAAGGTCGGTCCTATATAATAAGATTAAGGCCCATCACATTTATAATCTATATATAACACACCATTTTAAGGTTTGGGATTGTGGTTGGAATAGTGGATGATCGATCTAAAAGCATGGGGGCAACGGAAGCATTTCCACATCATCATCCCCTTCCATCTTCTTCTATCGGGCAAGAGTCTACAAGTTCCCAAGGAAGTTCCTGTTCTTCCTCCGACATGGTCGAGGATGCCTCTTCCCCATTAACGCTCTCTCCGGATTCTTCTTCAGGTCGCCATGACGGGGGAGGAGGGCCGTTGTGCGAGTTGTCCGACCTCATGACTCATCTCCCCGTCAAGTAAGTTCCCCAGCAGGATTCACGGGTCTTTGTTTTTCTTTTCAAGTTGATGTAAGGTTAACGGAGGTTGGAGCTTGTTTCTAAATAGGAGGGGACTGTCGAGGCACTACTCGGGAAAATCCCAGTCGTTCACATCGCTGGCAAATGTGAGGAGCCTTGAGGATCTGGCGAAGAAGGAGAACTCGTGCATGAAGAGGCTGAAGCTGCTTCGAGGGTAGGTCGAGTCCAGACATAAGGGGCATGGGGGGTAGTTGGAAGAGGCCTTCCTTCTTGGCAACTTCAAGGCCTCCTCCAATTCCAGTGGTCAGGACATCTTAAGAACCTTGTTCAAGGTTTTGTAAGACAGATTTGTTTCTATTTGTGTCTAACATATGCTCGGGATGTCCCCAGTACCCAACGAATAGACGAACACCCCCCTGTCCTCATCATCTGAGTTTTCTTCAATAAATTTTTTGTAGCATGTTTCCTCTGTTTTCTCCAGGCTCAGAAAGGAAAACAGACGAAATAAAAAGGTAACTTAGTTATCTTAATATGGCAGTTAACAATGACTCCTCTAGAATATCAAGATCTTGTTTTAAAATTGGTTCAGAAATTTAAAAAAGTGATTAATTTAGGACAGACCATTAGGCAATTGATATCCTGCACCAGTGGAATGAACTAATATGAGAATGAGCTAATATGAGGAAGGTTAGTTCCAGAATGATTTGACTTTCTGGAGGCTTGTAACTTAGTTGAGAAAAAAATTACTGAAGTATCGTATCTATGAAAGGGTGTCCCTCCCATGCAGCTGAGCTGATTGAGACTTCGCCTAAATCGTTGTATGGAACATCAGTGCGGTAAATGGAAGTCCATTTAAAACGACTTAGGGGTAATAAGATGAGTATTTCACAAAGTGGAACCGCATTTGACAAATTTTTTTAGGAACTAACCATAGAGATACAATCCTATAACTTTCTCCCGCAATGTATAGAACTTCAACTCTTGTGACGAGAACAAAACATGGGCGCCCCCAAAAACTTCTACCAAAGAAGAATTTTTTACTAGCTTGAACAGGGTAAGATAATGGTGAGTTTAACCCCCAACAACTTGAATATATGCACCCTTGAAATAAAAGAGGTTTTACATTATGTAATGAACTTGCCTGCCTCATATCTTGTAAACTGGGACTATACCCAGGAGATGGAAACATTGGCGCATGACCACGGCCGTCGATTCGCACAGCAACAATCGGCTCATTTGTTCATTGGATCCAACCACCTGTTCACACACATGCACACCAGTATCAGCCCAAAGAACTACTAGTATAGGACACGGTGTCGTTCTATTGAAAGGCTTTCCACTATGTTTAAACTGGGAAAAACTGATGGTCGTCTTCTGGTGGTATTGCACAGGAAACAGGGCGACTAGTAGGAAGCCTCCTATAGCTCATCAGTTTCACAAATGAACACACACAAGTCTTTACCTGGCAGCTTTCATAGAACTTCCCGAAGTTCTCTGAGAGGTTGTACAGGTAGTCACACAATACGTTGGGCAAAAGATTGGCACAAGCCTCTTCCACAGTCTGGGAGGTGAAAATTTAAAAAGATAACGGATTAAAACTTTACAAGATGTACCATAGAAGGATGAAAGTTGGGAAGGAAAATGTGTGCACCTCTGCAAACCGCAGCAAGTGGACACCCAAAGCTCTCTCGGATGGATGATCCAAATGAATCTCTCCAGTCTACACGGCAAGAATATAATGAATTGACGAAGAAGTATAAACAAGTGTAGTTTCTCAAAGACTGCAATTGAATGAGTGTGGTAATTCATCCATTCACCATTGGTTCAATCTAAATAATGCATTAAAAAATTAATTACAAAATGTGAAAGCAATTGTCCAAACCAGAACAACCGCGTACTCACCTTCTTTAATTCCTCGATATCTACCCCGGACTTTCTGATGATTGAACAAATCCGAGCATGGGCATACAAAAGATAAACGGCGGTGTTCCCCTGATGTATGAAACATATATGAGCAAGGAACGAAGAAATTCACACTGACAAAACATAATAGAGTACTCTAAAATCAAGATTTCCATTGCACGTCCAAGCCAAAGTGCAAGTTTTACTTGTTTTCTGTTCCAAGAGGTGACAGAAACACAAGAAAAATGCCAGGAGAAGGGTTGATTTCAAAGGGGAACGCTGATTCAAGCAGTATTTAATCCATACACCATTTCTTATTTTGCTATTGGCCGACGTAGTACAAAAATTTACCAGTAGCCCGTTCAAATCATAACACATAACGTCAAGTTGCCCAATAGAAAAGTGGAAAAGGAAGGTGAGGTGAATAAAGAGAGTGCATGAAGCAAGAGTCCAGGTATCAATTTGTAAATGTTCCAAAGACAATCTATCCCAATAGATGAAGAAAAGCATCTACATTCTTTTGCAAAAAATGTAATTCCTCGGGAAATGGAGATTTATTGAGAAAATTTCTTCCTCACCTTATCATTGAGCATCTGGTCAAAATTAAACGTGTAATTTGTCAGTCTGTTGTTCTTCAAGTCAGCATACCTGCCATTACAAAAAGTAACACTTTTGGTAAAACAACTCAAAAACTATGCACATTCTAAGAAAATATACAGACAGCCAGGCCATTAATAATAATAGTAAAGATGATCTGAAGCTGCCCTGTAGAATGAAAACCGTTGAGCTAACATTCATTTTGGTAGTTGCGTGCTGTTTCCTAGAAACTAAGCCAAAATTTGGTTCAAAATTCTTGGATTTCCAAGAAATTTAGCATTTATAAATTCTTGGATTTAAAAAAAACTAGTTTGCAGTAGAATTCATGTTTTTCCTTTCTAATGTAGTAATTACTTTCTTATCCAATCAGCATAAATACTCATTTATTTATTTACTATGAAGCAACTGCAAAACCATCCCTGGCACTTTTAAAGACTCACTTCACAGCACCATAACCAATTGCCTCAGCGATTTGGTCAAGCTCTTCTTTACTCCACTCCTTGTCCTTTTCTGGAAAAAGATTACCATTATTTCATGTTAATTCAGGGCATTAGAATATACGTAGAAGAAGGCTTTTGTCACAATAAAGAACATGCACAATAGAGCAACCATGCTGCAGTGGGAAACAGCCTTTCAGGAAATCCTGACATACCACGTTGAATCAGAGTTGCTTTACTTCTAGATTTGGCTTCGTCAAGTAAATCAACCAGCCTCACAACTTCAGTATTTCGAGTCCTAAATCGCTTGCCATCTTCCCCTAGGACAAGGCCAAAGCCAACATGGCTAACCCGAGGATACGTGTTACTGTCAGCTGGAAGCCAGCCAGCACGTCGTGCAGCCTAAAATTTTAAAAAAGGAGTTAAAATAGAAACATTGCTTTTGAAACTAAAGACTTTGGTCACACACGCAATTACTCTTCCATTTTTCCAGCTGTAATGTAAAACTTTTAACGTTACTAGAAAATGAAAATAACAAATACGACATACACCTGAGAGGCGGCAAAAAATTCGGCATAATTTCCCACTATATATATAAATGATTCATGTGAAACCAATCGGCCTGAATTATCTGACAAGGAAGCAAAGCCTTATATCTCGTGCTTACAGCCCACTTACCTTAAAAAACATTTCAAAGTGTTGTGATTGACCAACATCAGTTACATAGATAATCCACTCAGCTCTTTCTTCATTAAGCCGGTACCTGAATCACAAACAAAAGAGGTTGAGCCACTGACCAGAGTTCAGAGATTGATGAGACATGATAATGGTTTTCACTTCAATCTAGTATCAATATCTTTTCAGGAGGAACAGGGAAAATGTCAAAAGAATAGGATCTACTTTTCTTATAATGGACAGAGAAAACCATGCACTAAAGAGATACTACAAGAAAATGCAACATTTCTACTGCTCATATAGGCTTTCAATCGTAAAGAAGAAATCATCAATAGCCCTCACGCACGACTAATAGTGACTAATAACATCCTCGGATGAAAAATCTCCATTAACATCCTTAGATATATATTCAGACCAGAATGTTAGCTAAAAGGTTCTTAATATACAGGCATGACGATTATGAACCAAGTATGGGTAAAGATGGATAAACGACTCCAAAGCTTTGTGGGAAATGTGAGGGAAACTCCCATTTCATTAAATTCCCTCTCACAAATTTTAAAATTTCGCCTTCATTCCTTCGAAATTTCCAAACACACTCCAATTGAAACTTTACCAAAGAGCAGTGAGATCTGTTGAAGCATAATTGAAGCCACCATCACTCTTCACGACAATCAGAGGTATTTCAAATCCTTCTACTCTGATTACACGAGCCCCCTGGCTTTCTTCTACTAATCCTAGATTGCTCAATTTCTCCAAAACATCAGGAATGTATGGATTGTAAAAGCTTTCGCCCTGCATAGAGTAAAGCTTAATAAGAAGTCAAATAAATTGAAAGAACCCATTACAAAATTTTTCAACACAATAAACAATGAATGAACCATTCTTGGTAATGTAACGAGAATCCCAATTAATTCCTTAAACTAGTGAAATGGTGAACTCATAATACTCATGCACATTTATGCAAAAGTATTATCAATTGAGCAAGACAAAGACTCCAGAACAAAAATTGTTGGAAGTAATTGAATAAGTTGTAAATAGATTAGGAAAGTTTGTTATCAGTGATTTGGTGTCCTAATTTTCAGCTAATAGGTTAAGGAACTTTGGATTTTATATTATCCTTTAGGAGAAATCTTGTATTAATCTTTTGCGTATATATTCTTAGTCGTATAATGAAAACGTAGAGAAGTTTTTTCCTTCTTCTCAAATTCTTCTTTTCAACATGGTATCAGAGCGGCGATCCTAAAAGTTGCTTGATTTTTTTTTTCTTTTCTTCAATGGATAATAGTGATATCTCTGAAAGGTTTGAAAGAGAACCAAACCTAACTCCACTGCTACATGATTCTCCCTTCCAACATATCAACGAGAAGCTGAATGGAAAAAATTACAGACGTTGGGCGCAAAATGTACGCCGGGTTCTCATGGGAAAAGAGAAATTCGGATATGTGGATGGAAGTTATCCTCAACCTCCAGAGACGGAACCCAGAAGTCGACAAAGGTGGACGGCTGAAAATTCCATGATAATGGCCTGGTTGATCAGTTCGATGCATCCGAGTGTTGGGAATACGTTCATGTTTCTTCATACTGCTAAAGAAATTTGGGATTCAACTCAGAAGGCTTACTCAGATGCCGAAGATATTGTACAAGTCTTTGACATAAAAGTTCAACTATGGGAAGCACGACAACGGAGTCGCGATGTTATTGAATACTACTTGGAGATGGTCACACTTTGGCAAGAGCTGGATTCGCGTACAGATGATCGTTGGGTATGTACACAGGACACATTACTTTACCGACAAAAGGTGAACCGGGAAAGGGTATTCGAATTTCTTGCTGGTCTAGATCGTTCTTTTGATGATGTCCGAAGCCAACTCCTAGGTCGACGACCTTTCCCAGTTCTTGATGATGTGTTCGGAGAAGTTCGTCGCGAGGAGACACAGCGCAAGGTGATGCTTAATGCTCCTATAGAAGCTCCAGTTGGCTCTCTGGACTCAACGGTCGTTGCAGCTTAGAAAGGAGGAAACTTAACAGTGTCTCACAGCAGTTTCGGGCCTAGGTATTCCTCAAATTCATTTGGCCGACAACGTCCGTACTGCGATCACCGCAAAAGAGTGGATCACACTAGGCAAACGTGTTGGGTACTGCATGGGAAGCCGTCGAACTGGAAGCCCAGACGTGTAGAAGGTGCCAGTAGCCATCAGTCTTCAGGTAGTGGTCTCAATTCTTTAGAGGAGGACAATAAGCAACCATATGGTACATCTCCTCTAAATCTGAGTGAGAAGCAGCTGCAACAACTTGCAACCATAGTGTCTGGCATGCAAAGATCCTCTAGCGTAGGTTCAGATTCCAATCCTCAAGCTCCATCTGAATTGTATGCTTCTGTCGCGCAAGGTACATATCTCTCTAGTGCCTTAACTGCAACATCACAGCTGCAGTGGATTATAGACTCAGGCACATCGGACCACATGACAAATAAACGAGATTTGTTCTCTGAATATAAGATTCTTCCTCTTGATAGTCGAAGAATCAGAGTAGCTAATGGTGATTGGATGTCAGTTGTGGGTATTGGAACCATAAAACCAACCAAGGAGTTGATTCCACATTCATGTTCCTTTCTTGTCATTTAGCTTACTATCTATATGTAAACTCACTCGAGATAATCATTGTAAGACCACTTTCAACTCTATTGGTTGTGTTTTTCAGGAGGAATCTTCGGGGAAGGTGATTGGCACTGCTGAAGTTGTTGATGGGTTACATTATCTCAGCATGGATGTCAAGAATGCACCTAATCTTCTTGCTGCGACCTCTACATCTTCCGTAGCCACATTTGATGTGTTGCATGCTCGCCTTGGTCATCCCAGTTCTACATACTTGCTCAAACTATTTCCAAATGTTTCCTTACCATCCAACTTTCATTGTGAAGCATGTGAGGTTGCTAAACACCATCGTCATTCTCTATCGTCTAGAGTTTATACATCAAGTGCACCTTTTGTCCTAGTTTATAGTGATGTTTGGGGTCCTTCAAAGATACCTAATAGGAATAATACAGTGTGGTTTGTCACGTTCATTGATGACCACACTAGAGTTTGTAGGGTCTATTTACTCAAGTCCAAGTCAGATGTACTCTCTTCTTTCATTCAATTGCATGCAATGATAAAAACTCAATTTCATGCAACTCTCAAGATCTTGCGTTCTGATAATGGTACTGAATATCAAAATCATTCATTTAATTCCTATTCTTACATTACATGGGATTGTTAGGAAAAACAGACATCTTAGAGGTGGCACGTGCACTTATGTTTGCCCGACATGTTCCTTCTTACTATTGGGGAGATGCTGTTTTGACTGCTACTCACTTAATAAATAGAATGCCTAGCAAAGTCTTATCGTTCCTTAGTCCTATTTGTTCTCTACAAAAAGTTTATCCATACTATTTGTCTTCTTCACTTGCTCTTCGTGTTTTTGGATGTGTTGCCTATGTTCATCTTCAACCTCAGTCTAAATTACATCCAAGAGCACTCCGTTGTATCTTTCTTGGATATTCGACTACCCAGAAAGGTTATGTCTTTTATTCTCCAGCTCATAAACAAAGGTATGTCTCGATCCATGTTACTTTTCAAGAACATCTAACTTTTTATTCTTCCCATCCAAACCAGGGGGAGAATTCAACAGAGAATGACTTGTTTGAGAACTCGGAATGGTTTGTTAGTAATGCAGACAAACCAAACAACAAGATCCTGAGTCTACTAGACAACTCGATCTCTGTTCTACCAGACAACCCGATATCTGTTCTACCAGATAACCTGAGCCTTCTCCCAAACAACTCGAGCCTACCAGAAAACCCAAGTCAACCTGAATCTCTCTAATCACAGACTCCTTTAGCCACTCCTGAACCTACTGTACAGCCTACAACAAACATTCAGGTGTATTCTCGACGTCCACGGAAGGGAGAACCTGATTGTCAAACTGATGCGAAAACATCACACATCCCTGATCTTCCTCCCGATACTGAGCTGGATCTTTCGATTGCATTTCGGAAAAAGCCACGCCCATGTACACAACATCCAATAGAGAGGTTTGTGTCTTATGCTGGTTTATCTAATTCATATAGATCGTACATTGCTAATCTTGATAGGGAAGAAGTTCCTAGACATATACAGTTAGCTCTAAGGAATCCTAAATGGAAGCAGGTTGTTTTGGAGGAGCTATCTGCTCTCCATAAAGCAAATACATGGGAGATAGTTGATCTACCCAAGGGGAAGAAACATGTAGGTTGCAAGTGGGTGTTTACGGTAAAGTATAGAGCTGATGGTACAGTGAAAAGGTACAAGGCAAGATTAGTGGCAAAGGGGTTTACCCAAACATATGGAATTGACTACAATGAGACTTTTGCTCCTGTTGCCAAGTTGAATTCTATCCGCGTCTTATTATCTATTGCTGTTAATCTTGATTGGTCATTACACCAGTTAGATATCAAGAATGCTTTTCTAAATGGGAGTCTCGAAGAGGAAGTATATATGACCATGCCACCGGTATTTGTGACAGATGTAGAAGGTCTACTACTGGGCAGGGTCCAAAACCGACAGAAGCTCTACTACTGGGTATTGCAGCTTTGTTTAGGGAAATATGGTCACTTGGCGTAGTAAGAAACAATCTGTTGTTGCACGTAGTAGTGCAGAAGCTGAGTTTCGAGCTTTAGCTCATGGTATATGTGAAGGGTTGTGGTTAAGGAAGTTGATGTGCGAGTCGAAGCTTGAAGTTCATGGTTCAATTCAGATGTTTTGTGATAATAAAGCTGCACTTAACATTGCTTAGAATCCAGTACAACATGATCGGACAAAACATGTGGAGATCGACCGTCACTTCATCAAAGAGAAGGTAGAAGCAAAGGATATATCACTTTGGTTTGTGTCTACATAGGAGCAGATTGCCGATATCTTCACCAAAGGGCTGAATAAGAAATTGTTTGATTACTTCTTAATCAAGTTGAATATGATTGACATCTTTGATCCAACTTGAGGGGGAGTGTTGGAAGTAATTGGATAAGTTGTAAATAGATTAGGAAAGTTTATTATCAGTGATTTGGTGTACTAATTTTCAGCTAATAGGTTAGGGAACTTTGGATTTTGTATTATCCTTTAGGAGAAAGTGTATATATTCTTAGTCGTATAATGAAAACGTAGAGAAGTTTTTTCCTTTCTCAAATTCTTCTTTTCAACAAAGATGAATATTATTAAAGCCTGAAGGTAGACTGCATGTAGAAAAGGATCCAGATGGACTTTTGGCAAATACATTTCAATATGTCAACAAGAAAGTTACCTTTTCCTCTAATCTAATTCCAAGCCGTTGATAAACGCCATCAAATTCCTTTCTGCTTATGTCACAGATTTGTGCCCATGCCTTTCGATACTTTGCCACTCCACCCTAATACAGATGGAAAATACAAAATAAATGAGGAAGTGATTCTGAGAGATGGTATGATGCGATCTCTACATATTATCTAATAAAGTTATATCCCATAAAGGAGGCACCAAGTTTCACCCAATTTTCTTCTAGCAGCTTATACAAACCCATTGTTTGGACAAAGGAATAACAATGTCTCCTTCCGAAGGAACACAACAAAAAATGGAAAATCATTGAACTTCCACTACAAACAAGGTTTCTTAACCAACCTGGAGACGAACCACGGCCTTTTGTGCTCTCTCCTTAAAAGCAGGATCTTCATCAAATCTTTTCTTTGAATCTTTATAAAATTTCTGAAACATAGTTATTCTAAAAAGATCAACAATGCTTGCAAATTAATTTGTTAAAAAACCATACTACAATAAGAAACATACATGTCCGAAGTGAACCCCTACTAGCCCATATCGCTATTTCCTAAGTCTTTTAAATTAGAAAAAATGGATTTTAACAAGCAGCAACAGGAGCTATTCTGAGGTACCAAAATGCCGAGCAGGGCAGTCAAAGCTAAAACAGGAAAAGGTGAAAATATATGTTTAATAAAGAAAATTATGCAGGACATACAAATCAACTGACATACAAATAAGACATGAGCTAAAGACGATATTGAAAGTAAAACACATCCCAACCAGTCCAGATATCGTTTCTCTAGATGTCAGTTAACTTCAAGCTGCCAGAAGGGAAAAAAGTAAAGAAGAAAGAACAGGAACTACATGAATAAAACCCACATAACGTGGTAAAATCCTCTCAATAATGTAATCTTTATTTAGAAACTTTCAATGTTCTATAATACAAGAATGTATGCAGATTCAATGAGAAAAGCCAAGAACTAAGGGGGAAGAAAATTTAATCTTCCATTTGCCAAATATCACACGGTTGCATAAACCAACATCAAGTAGCAATGGTTGAACCTGGAGGTCAGCAATAGCCGTTTCCTTTGCATCTTCCCAATTTGGGAACATCTCAAAAAGAAATTCAATCAGCATTCCAAACTGGAGAAAAGAACAGATCAGGCTAAATTGGTCAGATATAAGAAGAAATAACAATGGTCAACTCAAAATTAAGAGCGGTCTGAAGTCCCATTTGCATGATATATTGGGCCCGTAGTTACAGAATTCATCTATATCTAGAATCTCCAAAAGCATCAATCGAATAATTGTACAGTGATCCAACCAAGTCAAATCTCAAAACTATAACCAACCAATTAGCCTTCAGAAATCAAGCAAGCAAACTGCCACCCAACAACGAAAACCAGTTCAGATGAAATTGGCGACATTTTAACTATCTCAGTCTTCTATTTTAAGCGGAAACTTCTATTTCAGTCTTCCATTTTAGATATCTCAAGGAAGCAACATAATGGAAAATGTGCTTAAATTAAGAGTCAGTATAAGCAACCACCTGTGTACCCCAATCACCGACATGGTTTCGTCGTAGAACTTCAACATTGGAGAATTCAAACATTCGAGCCAGCGTGTCCCCAATTATAGTGGACCTCAAATGCCCCACATGCATTTCTTTTGCAATATTAGGAGAAGAAAAGTCAACTACAACTTTTGCAACAGAAATCCTCGGAGCCCATGTCTGGATTCCATTAGTGAGCATCTTCTGAATTGTCTGCAAGGCCATGTTTTTAGTAAGCAACAATATTTATTAAATAAGAAGGGAAAACAAAGAAGTATACAAAGTAAGACACCCCAACCTTATCCTCAAATATAATACATCTGTATCAAGAAATCTCTGCAGGAAACAACTCTAAAACGCAACTAGGAATAAAATATTCAAAAGTAATACAATTTCCATCACCCTCTTATTCTTTTCTGATCAGATAATCCACATAACCATAATACAACAGAGTAGAGCACTCTAGCAGGGAAATTCTTGTCAAATCACCCAAAACATGCCAAGGGAATAAGTGAGGTTCGTGGAGAGCGTAAAATCCCAATAGCATGAATTTCGAATTCTCAATGAAAATTCGTGCAGCATGTCATTAGAACCCAGAATATAAAAGCTATGCTCACCTTTGCAATCCAACTCTCTGATAACACAACATTGACAAATCCAGGTCCAGCCACTTCAAGTGACCGCACCATGTCAGAGTGCGGAAGATTATTTTTAAGAGCCTAACAAGAAAAACAAATCATGAGAAGCTACCAACAGATAAGAACATCCTCATATAAATTTTATATCACAAGGTATAGCAACATCTGCACCAGTTCTTACCTCTCCAACAGCTCTGGGAGCCTTGAAGTCAGATGCGCCTTTAATTTTCTGCCAGAGGCCCATCGCATTGTTACTGCAGAAAGATTGAGTAGTGAGAAAGAATTACAAATCAGAGCTGGGTAGTGAACAACGATGCTACATCAACACATAAATTGAGGTATGCCAACATTAGGTGAGGGAACAATGCTGTATGCAAAAAACGGAAACTTCCCAAGGTTGACAGAGAAATTTACCATTGGTAATCACCGAATTTCCCAGTGCAAGCAGCAACC
The DNA here is from genome assembly GCA_029817715.1 of Melastoma dodecandrum. Taxonomy (NCBI): domain Eukaryota; kingdom Viridiplantae; phylum Streptophyta; class Magnoliopsida; order Myrtales; family Melastomataceae; genus Melastoma; species Melastoma dodecandrum. Next base: position 6,089,968 of record JARUPY010000607.1, on the reverse strand, counting down.
AGAGGCTCTACATTGGCCTCATTAGGGACTGTCACTCGGAGAGATTGCTCAAATAGATTAGCCAGATCCTTTCTCACATTGCCACTATTCTCCCCACCCTTCAAGATGACAGTCCACATTAAGAGACTCCTAAAATTCAAACTCGAGACAGAAACCAAAATCTTCCAACCATTACCATGTTAGTAGCTGTAGCTGTCGAGACTGCTCTTCCTTCCTCAGCCAATGTTGCTCTCGTAAAATTCAATCTGGGGAAGTCTGCCTAGTTTGATTTCATCAAATTAACAAACAAGAATAACAAACAAGGTCATTTTTTGTGTGCAGGTGAACAACTGATTAGAAAAAAGGCATGCAAAATTATTTAGCAGGGCAAGTCCCATGCAAGCTAAGATGTCTCTAAGTTTCTACCGCTCCTATCTCAAATTCAACCTTTAATCAGGTAATCTTGAGCTTCGATTTGAAATGTACATTAGAAATCAAGCACCAAGACGGGACAGTCTGTAGTATACAGAACCGAGCCAACTGCCCAGAAATCATAAACTGAACTCAACGACATGGCATTACAGCGGTCTTACATCCACGAACTAAGCGCGGATACATCGTTCCAAAGGACATCACTCCGTGCGCACTCTCAAACATCAACAACAGCAAAAACAGAAAGGAAGTAATCAGAAACAAGCCGCTCCGTCTCCCGATGCAACAGTTCTCTTATTCCCTCAGCTAAACGGGGGAGCAATGCAAGTTAAACGAGGAGCGCAGACTACGCCAAACGAAAGGAAATCAAGGAGAAGAACAACAAGGATTGCATGGGAGCAGAGGGTGTGGGGGGAGAAGGAATCCGAGGGGGATTGAAAGGCGGATGACTTACGAAGGGAGGGGAAGGGAGGCGTCGAGCCAAGGAGAAGAAAGAAGGGGACGGGGAAAGGAGAGGGGTAGAGGTGGTGGTTGTGGTGGTGGCGGCGGCCGGGAGGAGTAGAGCGCCTCCAACTGCTTTCATCACCGTTATCTTTTGGCGCTGCCCTAACCCTTTTATTCCCCAACCACCCGGCCGGCCCCCCTTCCGATTTCTTCGGTACTTGTAATGTTTATTTTATTCCTTAGTTAATTTTTTATTGAAATTATAAAATCAATTTAAGTTTCAAAATAAAATCAATAAAATGCGTCTCAATGAAAGATGCGTGCGTTTCAAGTTCGACAACAAGCATTTGTCTTTGATTTTTTAAATATATATATTCTAAAATTAATAAAAAGAGCTTTCAAGTTAAATTTTTTATAGTAAATAATCTTTTCATTGATGACCAAGGCAGCAATGAAAGATTGCCTCTTTTTCTTTTGCTAGAGCTAGAGGCATCCTCACACTTTCTAATTTTGTGTTTTCTTTTTGACCGATTTTTGTCGAGCCTGATGTGGTGGAAATTATTCGAATTTGTCTTTCGCAAACTGCTTCAACATTCTCTGGATCTTCCGGTGACACCCCCATTCTTTTTAGCTTATTGGCCGTCTACATTGAAAATTCCTTTCATTTCTGGAGTCAGTTGAAATTGTTTATAATTATTACTCTTTGTTAAACAAAAAGCTAATAGCAGAAAATAAATCTAATTAATCATGCTAAAAATAAGTTTTTCAACTTGAAGTTGTAACTCTTAATAATTGTAAAAAAATAGTATAAGAAATTATTAAAATTAATTATTACAAAAATATGTTGTAAATAAATATATATAGAGAGTGTTTGTTTCGCGGAACGTGGAAAAATGCGGAAAGTGATGTAATGGGATGACTATTCCATTTCATATGGGTTTTAAGCTTTGCTTGATTTGGATAGAATTTAGGAAGATTTGTCTGGCTTTTTCGCAAACAGAGCATTAGTTAAAAGGTTGGAATTCATTCCATCACATTTAATTTAGAAGTGAAAGATGATGAAGAATTGAAGGAGGAAGTCTACGATATTTTATAGAACTTGAACAAAATGTTTTGTAATCTTCCACATTTATAGGTGATACAATAAGCAGGACAGCAAATGTCCACTAGTGATAAATGACCCACTACCGCCATTGGTGGGCTGAATCAAGAGTGTTCTATTTTCATCCCCCGCAATCTCATACTCATGTGGAAGCGTGAGATTGTTGCAAGGAGCCACTATCTAGACTTTTTTGGGAACACATCGACACGTTTGCTCTCTCGTGGGAATGAATTTGACGACGAGTTCTCCACGTTGGACTTGTTCCCGAACCAAGTGATGGTTAATGGCAACGTGCTTGGTCCGACTATAATAAATCGGGTTTGTACCGAGATAGGTGGCGCCAATATTGTCACAACGGATGATCAAGGGACGACGAAGGGAGATGCAAAGTTCTCAGCAGAGGGAGGAGAGCCACATAATCTCTGCAGCTGCATAGGCAAGAGCACGAAACTCCACTTCAGTCGAGCTACGAGAGACGGTGGGCTGCTTCTTGGACCACCAGGAAATGAGTATGGAGTCGAGAAAGACGGTGTATCCTGTGGTGTTGCGACGAGTCGCAGGACATCTCACCTAGTCGGCATCAGCATAAATCATCATACGTGTCACATCGGTTTTGATCAAAGGAAGACCTAGGGTAGAGGTTCCTTTAAGATAGCGAAGGATCCTCTTCGCAACACAAACGTGTTCAGTGGTCGGCGAATGAAGATATTGGCTCGATTGGTTGATAGAGAACGCAATGTCAGGACGAGTCATAGTCAAGTACTGGAGAGATCCGATCAATTCGCGAAATTCAGTGGGGTTGTCAGCGAGAGGAGCATCAATGAGCGGCTGAAACTTTGGGGACATGGAGACTTAGCAGGACGACACTCACTAAGAGAGTATCTCTTCAACAGTTGATCAGTGTAGTGAGCTTGGCTGAGAAAGAGGCCTTGCGAGGTTGACTTTATGCTTATGTTGAGGAAGCGTGCCAAAAAACCAAGATCGTTGAGAGCAAAACGACCGGAGAGGGCTGCGACGAGGGCCTCTAGCTGGTCACAATCTAGTCTAACAAGGAGAAGAGTATACACTAGAGGCGATTGAACCAAGCGGGAGGTGCTTGATGGAGGTCGTAGAGTGATTTTTGAAGCCGACACACATGGTGTGGGTAGCGAGCATCGATGTAGCCGGGTGGTTGCTTCATCTACACCTCCTCGGATAGGTCACCGTGGAGGAAGGCGTTGCGAATGTCTAATTGACGAAGCACCCAGCCGCGGGAGACATCAACAGTCAATATAAGACGAATGGCGGCAGGTTTGATAACGGGACCGTACGTCTCATCAAAATCGAGGCTCGGCCGTTGATGGAAACCTTGCGCAACAATTCGCGCTTTGTAGCGTTCGATGGTATCGTCAGGGCTTGTCTTGAGCTTGAATAACCAGTGACATCCGACAACAATCTGAGACGGTTGTGGAGGTACTAGCAACTATGTTTGGTTTAAGAGGAAAGCTTGATATTTTTCGTCCATTGCTGCCTTCCAAGGAGGTATCGAGAGGGCCGTACGATACAATGTGGGAACAAGGGATGGACAGCGGGCCTTAAGGCTGAGAAGGATTCGAGGACGACGAGTACCATCACGTGTGCGAGTCATCATGGGGCATTGAGAAGGAGCAGCCGCGTCGTCTGTCACCTGAGAGGAAGATGAGACCGCTGTAAGAGAGGGCGCATGAACAACATTGGGCCTTTGCAAAGAGGAAGAGGGGATAGGTGGCGGGGTGAACCCTAGTGACGTTCTTGCTGTAGGGGAGGTCGTAGAAACCGTGGGAACGACGACCAGTGCTGGCGAAGAGGTCGAGAACGGTAGCATATTGGACGACATTAGGAACGTCGGGTGGTTCCATACGTTGACGAGATAGAAGCTTGCAATAGGGGAACGTTGTCTCCTCCAACCGTACATGGCGACTGACGTAGAGGCGCTCGGTACATGGATCATAGCACCGATAACCTTTGTGAGTGTCAGCGTAGCCCAGAAAGATACAGGGGACGGCCTTGGCGAAATGTTTGTATGGCATGAGATGTCCGATATAGAGAAAACAGAGACACCCAAATGGCCGGAGTAAGAAGTAGTCTGGGGAACGATTGTGGAGAAGGGCGAACGGAGAGGCATAGTCGATATACGTCAGTGATAGACGGTTGACGACGTAGTTTTAGGTGCTAAAGGCATCGGCCCAAAACCGGGTTGGGAGGTGCGACTGTAGTAAGGAAGCACGTGTCAAGTTTAACAAGTGTCGATGCCTTCATTCGACAACTCCGTTCTACTGTAGAGCGTAATGGCAGGAGTGCATCCCTTGCTCAATGAGGAAGGAGCACATTACTGCCAAATATTGATGGACAGGTCATCGAAATAGTTCGATAAAATGAGAGTGCACATCGGATTTCCATCGAAGAAGATAGAGCCAACAATAATGAGAATAATCGTCAACAAATATCACGTATTTGTGAAAACTAGACGTAGAGGGAACTGGAGCTTACCATACATCCGAGTGCAGCAAAGAACATGGCCTCGTTTCACGACTCGTTGATGGTTGAAATGGAAGATGTTGTGCCTTACCGAGAGCACACGGCAGGCACAACATCGGTGTGACGGAGGCAGAACAGGCTGGGAGCTATCCTTCTCTGCGAAGATGACAAATAACATTTGGGCCGGGATGACAGAGGTGTGAGTGCCAATCGACGGAGGTGGAGGCAGGAAAGGCCGAGGGTGATGCCGTCGAAAGGGGAAGTGAGTATAAGGGACCGTTACTCTGTAGCCGGTGCAGGATGTTCCCAGTGCGGCGGTCCTTCACAACGAATGAAGAGGCGTCAGAAAGAACCGAACAATCATTATCATGGCAAAGATATTGAACCGATAATGATGTCGAAGTTGCGAAACATGTAGCACATCCACAAACCGAAGATCTCTACGAGGGGTTGTCAAGTGCATTTGTCTGATGCCAACGATAGGAAGTTTGGCACCGTCTCCAACGCGCACACAATCTGGTCCATGATATGGGCAAAGGTTTTGAAGCTTACCAGCCAAGGGGGTCATGTGATCCGTTGCTCCGGAGTCAGGATACCACATGTCATCTGTGGCTTCATTGATGGACATAGCGGCGAGAGCTTCTAGAATGTCAACAACGGTGCGATTGAATCAAAGAGAACATGAGAATGCGATGTCACCCCGTTTTCCACAACTTTAACATGAAACGACACGTCCCAGAGTAACCGAATCACGAGCCGAGGAAACAACAGGGGAGGATGCTTCCAATTGAGCGGAAAATGGGCTGGGAGAGGCAACACCTCTAGAGCGATGAGTGAACGACCGACATCGGTTGAAGCGTTTTGCATATTGTGGGGAGTCGTGATCTCGACGGCGTGAGGAAGAGGACGGTGTATAAAGTGCACTTGAGATGTTGGAGTTCAGTTGTGATTGCTGCAATCGCTGCTCATAATTGAGGGTATGCGCTCGGATTTGATCAAAGGTCTGATCAACGAACGAGTACGATGGTGTTGCCACAAGACTTTCAAAAGTTTGAGGCAATCCAGGAAGAGTGTAAACAATGAGTTCTACTGTGGGAATCAGTTTTCCGATGGCTGCAAGTTAGTCAGCGACATTCTTGACGTCACTGAGATAGGTTGCCATGGCCTGCTCCGTTAGGCGAAAAGACAAAAGATGGTCACGAAGCTCCAATTTGCGGGCCAAGGTTGCCTCTGGAAAGCGATAGTGGAGAGTTGACCATATCTCATACGTTGGGAGGATGTCATATACCTCGAGCATCATCTTCGTCGTCATTGTGGCAAGAAGGTTTGCTCGAATGGCATGGTTTGCTTTGTGCCAAGACTATAGCTCTAGATTAGGGACAAACATTCCATTCGACAAGGTAAGCTCAGTTGATGGTTGACGGATGGTGCCATCAACATAAGACATAAGATCGTAAGTGAAGAGTTAGGACGAGGTTAAAGACAACCAAAGGGGGTAGTTGTCGTGAGAGAGCTTAATAGAGACGATGTTGGTGATCGAAGGCAACAGCACAAAGGAGGGCAAGTCAACGAAGGGAGGGAATGGAGAGGTTGTTGTCGAGACCGGCAGCGACGAGGCGGTGGAGAGGTTGTTGTCGAGACCGGCAGCGACGAGGCGGCTGAAGGTAAGCCGGTTGGAAGCGCGTCGACATCAGTGACGATTGTGAACGTGTTGAAGTCGAGGCGTGCAGCGAAATTTGCTCTGATACCATGAAAGATGACAAAGAATTAAAGGAGGAAGTCTACGATATTTTACAGAACTTGACCAAAAGTTTTACGATCGGCCACATTTATAGGCGAAACAACAATAAGAATTTAAATGTCCACTAGTGATAAATGACCCACTACCGACAGTGGTGGGCTCGAGGGTTCGTCATGAGAATGTATCCCAATTTAATGGTAATGAAGAGTGTTATGTTTTCAAGAAGAAATGTTCATTCCTTAGTGAAGAGAATGAAGCAGTAATTTCATTTGATTCCTCCCTCTTATTTTGCAAACCAAAGTCCTCGTAATAGCTTTTTAGAAAATAACGAAGAACTATCGAATCGTGAAATACGAACACAAAATCCATTTCAGAGGGACCAAATGTCGAGCCATAGCAATTGGTCGTTAGATTTTTAGAAGAAGTTGTTGTTGTAGATTATTCTTGATATCTTTGAAAATTTAATTGGTAATTAGATTATAACTAATTATATTTGAGATTTCTGGTGGATATTCAATGTTTGGTAAATAATAATAGAAAATAAGGTTTTCTGTGATCCCAAGGAAGGCATCATTCCTCATTCATTATAGTACGACGGTTACAATTCGTTTTCTCATTACTTTTTTTTTTCATTTTTTTTTACCAATTCAAAATAATTTTATGGATTGAACTCTGGTGATCTAATAAGGGACATAGATACCCGGTGACCCATTTAATTTTGTGTTCAAGTTGTTCACACCAGATAATTTTGGGCCTTGTGATTTGATAAGAGTACAATCACCAAATATAATAGTTTAGTCAATTCAAGGGAAATCTAATTTTTCAAATTAATCGATTGTAAAAATCCCATTATTGACTGGTAAAATCTCGACTATCGACTAAAGAAGATCTAATTAAGTCGATCGACTGGGAAAATCTAATCAGAGAATCGATGGACGATTCTCCCCATAGAGAAAATCTAATCCAGTCGCGATGGAGGATTCTCTCCAAAAATCCAATCCAGTCTCAATGAAGGATTCTCCCAGATGGAAGTAAGTATTCTTGTTAATGCAATCTTTTCTCTATTCTTCATATCACTGTATTTCTAAAATACTTGGTGACCACATCCTTTAAACAATATTTTAGTCCCTAACAATTCTCGATGTATTTAGTCAGCCCGAACCCGTTCTTTCCGGCGCAAATAGGGTGGTTTTTGGCTTTGTGGGAAAAGGAAAAGACGATGAAGATAGGGCACCTAAGTTTAATTATGAGGGGTGATATAAGTGGGGGCCATATTGTCTTTTCGGTAGAAGTTTCTGGGGTTTGATTTCATTGCTTGTTTTAAATAGGCGAAAATTTCAATATTAAATGGAAGCGGCTAAATACGGTGCACTAAATTCTTTTTAGTACAAATATGCTAAAATTATAAGATTTTAGTTACTGTGTACTAATTTTTTAGATGAGAAGGCAAGAAGATGGTGGTAGTATGATTAATTTTTTAGATGGGATGGGATAGGAAGAGGGAGTGGCTGTATGACTTAGGATGGGAAGGCAAGAAGATGGTGGTGAAGGCAGAGATTATGGTGAGGAAAGTGGATATGGTATGGAGAATTCTCCCCGTCGATGGAGAAAATCTAACTCAGTTGATTTAGACAAATTAGTCGACAGAGAGAATCTGACTTTGTGGATAATCTTGTAGATAAGATTTTACATGTGAAGACGACAATTAAAACGTGCGAAAATTGAAGATAACTGTCAAATGGAAGTTGAAGATCAAGAATAGATCAAGAATAACGTCATTGAAGATTCTCTATAAATAAAATACAGACTACAACGTCAACAACATAATCATCAACAACCAATTAGACACTTTTTTCTTTATTTTAGTTTTAGGGAAGAATCTCTAGGCAATGTTTAGGCAATCTCTTTAACAAACGACAATCATTCAAGGACTCCGAATAGCTGCTTGGTTGTCTTACTTTATTTTGGTCTCTAGAAACGGAAGTAAGTGTTTTTGTTAATGCAAACTTTTCTCTGTTCTGTTTATCATTGTATTTCTAAAATACTTGACGACCACATTCTTTAAGCACTGTTTAGTCCCTAACAATTCCCGACGTGTTTAGTCGGCCCGAATCCGATCTTTTCGGCGCAAACACGTTTTTGGCAACCATAGTGAGAGTCAGAAACGAGTTTTCTGCGAATATGCGAAATGTCAACACAATATTAGTGCGTGGAGTGGGACGATGATCCCTTCTATGACGAAGGGTTTGTTCGATCGCTAGATGAACATTCAGATGAAGCTTTGAAAATTGCCCTCCGAAAGTCAGATGTCCGAATACCTATAAGGAATGCCCTCCGTAGTATAACGGAGCGACAAGAAAATATGTATCGAAAATTTGAAATTTTCCGTTTGATGACTTTGGGTGTAGCGATTCTTACTCCGAAGCATGTTCACATGGAAACTCGACAAGTAACTGCTGAGCGTGATCCATAAATATGTAACTCTCTACAAGTTCTTATTGAAACCCAGCAAATAGCCTTCAAGGATCAAGCAATACGTGATGCTTCAAAGATCCGGTCAACATAAAGTGATACAAAATTATGTGATGCTTTCAAAATCCAGTTGAATGAATCTATTCATGCCATTCGAAAGGGGAAAATGCATTTTCCCGGTAAAACTCAAAAAATGGTTGGTAAGGGTGATCCAAAAATGTACGACACTCAGAAAATTCAATTAATCGAAATCGTAGCGCTATTCGAAAAAAACGAATTGTGAAAATTTGTATGACAATCTGATTCATCGACTAGGGACGAAACTTTTATTGAAAGATAATGGTTTTGGATCGCCAAAGTTAGTTTCTCAATAGTTTCCCTTTTAAATTATTGTTGTAATAAAAGACAATCGACTAGTTTTCTTAAGTCGATTAATTCAATAATAATATTGTCTGAAGCAGTGGATGAATAAGTGTCGATTAATTGGAAACTTGTTTGCACCAGATTATTTTGGGCCGTCGATTGTGATTTGAATAGAACACAATTGACGAATATAATAGTTAAGTCGATCAAGACAAGTCTAATTTGTCTTTTAAAAATCTCTCATCGACGAAACCTCATTTAGTTGATTGACTGAGAAAATCTAACTCTATCGATAGATGATTTTCCCCGTCGATGGAGAGAATCTAATCAGTGGATAGTGAATTCTCCCCATCGAAGGAGAAAATCTGACCTAGTCGATCAATCACCACATGGAAACATCTAATCTAGTCTCGATGGAGATTCTCCCCATCGATGGAGAAAATCTAACCGAGTCGATCCAAACAGTCAATTAACTGGGAGAATATGATTTTATCGATAACCTTGTAGATAAGATTTTACAGGTGAAGATTACAATTGAAACTGAAGATAGAATTGAAGGATTTACGCACGTGGAAGATCTGAAGATAACTGTCAAGTGCCAACCAGGCAATCAACCGCCAATTAAAGATTCTCTATAAATAGATGACAAGACCAGGCAATCGACACACATTCAAGACACTTTTGTCTTTTATCTTAGTTTAGGGTAGAATTTCTAGGCAATCTTTATGACATTCCCGTGTAATCTGTTCAGCGTTCATCAATGGAAATCTTCGTTCCTCCCTTTTCGTCTTTCTTTTTTTGTTCTTGAACCCGATTGGATCGCCACGATTCGATCGCGACGTGTTGCGATTTCCGTCGGAAATATGTTTTTGGTGCGGCGAGCGTGAAATGAACTACAACGTGAATGTAACCTTCAATGAAGGATTTGTTCGATCGGCCGACGAAAATTCAGATGAGGCTTTGAAAATTGCCCTCCGATGGTCAGATACGCGGATAACCTTATTAATGGAGCAGATAAATAATATATGTCGCTAGTTAGAAACTTCGCGTTCGGTAATTCTTACTCCGGTGCATGTTCATACGGAAAACCGACAAGTAACCACCGAAAGTAATCCAAAATTATGCGACGCTTTCAAAATCCAGTCGAGTGAGTCTATAATGCCATTCGAAAACGGAAAAAAGCATGAACCCAGTAGCATTAAAAATTGTTTGTTAAGGGTGATTGGCTAATGCGCGACGCCAGAAATGCAATTAATCAAAATCGTCACGCTATTCGGAAAAAACGAATTGTGAGAAGACATATGACGATATGTTTCATCTAAGGACAAAACTTTCCTTGAAAGATAGTGGTTTTGGACCAGCTACATTAGTTTTCAATCTATCATTGTGATTGTTTTCCAAAACGTTGTTCTAATAAAAGAGAATCAATTGATTGATATTCGAAGATCCGATAAATTTCTTATTTTTATAATAAAATGTTGTCTGGATACGTTTGATTCGACTGGAGAACAAATCTTTCCAGATGATTGATTGGGGGAAAAAAATCTTTCTAGTAGAAAAAAATCTCTCATGTCTACCAATAAATCAGAAGGTCGCGTGTCCAATCAACGTGGCAAAATCGACCAAAAAATAGAGTCGATTGAAAAGGAAAAATATTAAACATGTGATGGAAAAAACGATCAATCGATTGAATTTTTTGACCAACCAAGTAAGATTCGATTAATTCAGAGATCTCATAATTAATTGTTGTGAGGGGGCAAATGTTTGCACCAGATTATTGTGGGCCGTCGATTGTGATTTAAGTAGAGAACAATCGATGAATATAATAGTTAAGTCGATTCAAGGCAAGTTTAATTTGTTTGTAAAAAATCTCTCATCATCGACTGACAAAACCTGATTTAGTCGATGATTGACTGAGAAAATCTGACTCTATCGATAGATGATTTTTCCTGTCGATAGAGAGAATCTAATAAGTCGATAGAGGATTCTGCCCATTGAAGGAGAAAATCTGACAGAAAATCTGACTCTAGGAGAATTTAGGAGAGACTCGATCAATCAACCATAGGAAAAAATCTAATCTAGTCTCGATGGAGATTCTCCCCGTCGAGGGAGGATTCCCTCAGTCAATAGAGAAAATCTAACCCAGTCGATCCAGACAAATCAGTCGACTGGGAGAATCTGATTTTATGGATAGATAATATTTTACAGGTGAAAATCACAATTAGAACATACGGAAATTGAAGATAGGATCGAAGGATTTACACGTGCGTCGAAAGATCTCAAGATAACTGTCAAGTGCCAATCAACCGCCAATCGAAGATTCTCTATAAATAAAGGACAAGGCCAAGCAATAAAAACACAAGTCGAAACACAGTCAAACACTTTTGCCTTTTATCTTTGTTTTAGGGTAGAATCTCTAGGCAATCTTTAGGACATCCCCGTGTAATCTGTTCAGAGTTCATCAATGGAAATCTTCCTTCTTCCCTTTCATTCTTTCCCTTTTTGTTCTGGAACCCGATGGGTTCGCCATGATTTTATCGCGTCGTGTTGCGGTTTCCGTCGGAAACAAGACTCTAACTGGGTGAGAATCTTTGCCAAGGAAAGATAATCTTTCTAGTCGATTGATAGGAAGGGAAAAATCTTTCGAGATTAGGATGAGAAAATCTTTCCTATGGATTGAAATTTTTTACCAGAAAAAGAAGACCCATTAATTCAATGAAAATCTCTTCATTAATTATTGTGTGGGGGCAAATATTTACACCAGTTAATTTTAGGCAGTAGAGCACAATCGACGAATATAATAGTTAAGTCAATTCAAGGAAAACCCAATTTGCCAGGTCAATGCAAAAATCCCATCATTGATAAATCACGACTATCGACTAAAGAAAATCTAATTTAGTCGATACTGGGAGAATCTAATCAGTCAATGGGGAGAATCGATGGATGAATCTCCCTGTCGATGGAGAAAATCTAAGTCTCGATGGAGGATTCTCTCTAGTTGGAGCATTCTCTCTGGAGAAAATCTAATCCAGTCTCGATGGAGGATTCTCTCGGAGAAAATCCAATCCAGTCTCGATGGAGGATTCTTCCCGTCGATGGAGAAAATCTAACCCATTCGATTCAGGCAAATGACTGAGAGAATATGATTTTGTGGATAATTTTACAGGTGAAGATCACAACTAAAACGTGCGGAAACTGCTAAATGGAAGTTGAAGTTCAAGAATAACCGTAATTGAAGATTCTTTATAAATAGAAGGCATGCCACAACGTCAACAACACAATCATCAACAACAAATCATACACTTTTGTCTTTGTGTTAATTTTAGGGTAAAATCTATAGGCAATCTTTAGACAATCTCTGTAACACACGACAATCATTCAAAAGACCCCGAAGTGCTGCTTAGTTGTCTTACTGTATTTTGTTCTCCAGAAATGGAAGTAAGTGTTTTTTTAATGCAATTACGTTTATCATTGTGTATCTAAAATACCTGGCGACCACATTATTTGAATACTGTTTAGTCCCTAATAATTTCCGACGTGTTTAGTCTGCTCGAATCCGATCTTTTCGGCGCAAACACAGGATAAGTCACACTAAAACATAAAGATCTCCTAAATGGACCAAAATCAACTAACCAACTTCCAATTTCACTAATAATTTTTTAACTTTTAGAAACACTAAATCCGTACAAATAATATTAAAAACTAAATTCAGATCTAGTTTTAAACCGTCTCCTAATAAAAAAATATTTAACAAAATAAATTGATTAGCCCATTGGAAATTACAATTGTAATTAGGGGCGAGCATAGGTTCCGGGTAAAACCGAGAACCTATCAGAACCGGCACCATAGGGTCGGTGTCAGTACAGGTTCTCGAATGGATCGGGTAGGTTCTAGGTTCTAAATTTTACAAAACCGGCGGTACCAAGTACGGTTCCAAGTTCTCCCCCCGGAACCAACTCGGAGAACCTGGAACCTAACCTAAATATTTCTCAACCCAATATCCTATCCTAAATTTTACCCAACCCAATAACCTACCCTAAATTTTACCCAACCCAATAACCTAAATTAAACTTTACCCTACCCCAAACAATTGTCCCGGTTCCTAACCTTTCTATTTCCAGTCTCTCCCCCCTCTTCACGACGTCTTCATCAAACGGTTCCAGGGGTTACGGTTTCTTACGGTAAGTCAGCTCCTAATATGCTTTTTTCCTTCTTCCCCGCCTTGCCTTGTCAATTTTCATTTACAATTCTTTCTGGGTTATGATTTTTTGGAGGATTTTAGGGATGGGTTAGGTTTATTGAGCCGTGGGTGATGAGAATACTTTCTTGAAAGTTCTTTTTTTCTGAACATAGCCGGTCAGGGGGTGATTCTGTGGGGTTTGGATTTTGATTTTGATGTAATTTGAGGCATTGGTGCTCTGGATCATCTGTTTAATGATCTATTGTTTGATTTGTTAGGTTGTTCGAATTAGAAGATGAATCCCGATTCTAACAACAATGAGGCTCAAACAACTAGTGTCAAGCGAACTTTAGCTTCAACAGCGGCCAATCTTCCTACTGCTCCTAAGATAACAGGCAAACAAAACATAAAGTCTAACGTTTGGGATCATTTTGCGAAAATTCTGAATGAGAAGACTCATAAGGCAGAGAATGTGAAGTGCATTTACTGTAACAATGCGTACAAGTATAATCCTAATTGGGGCACTTCAACGATGTGGAAGCATATTAATAGTTGTCGGGAGTTTCCTTATAATATGGATAAGCGACAAAAGATATTTACTAGCAGCAAATCGGAAGGATGCACAAGTCGTAATGTTATATCTACTTTGGTGTTTGATCAAGAACGTTGCAGAGATATGCTTGCTAGGATGATTATTGTCGATGAACAACCTTTTTCACTTGTCGAGCATGAAGGTTTTCGCGCATTTGTTAATGTTCTACAGCCTGCTTTCAAGCCTGTTTCTCGATTCACTGTTGCTAGAGATTGCATGAAGATTTTCATAAGTGAGAAGATAGTGCTCAAAACTTTTATTGGCTCTTTGAATTCTCGAGTGGCACTTACAACTGATACATGGACTTCCAATCAGAACTTGAACTATTTATGTCTTACTGCACATTTTATTGACAATGAATGGAAGTTGCATAAACGCATATTGAGTTTTGTGGTTATGTCTAGCCATAAAGGGAAGGAAATTGGCAGAATGGTTGAGAAGTGCATTTTTGATTGGGGAATACAACATCGTATTTCTACTGTGACAGTTGACAATGCAAGCTCTAATGATGTTGCAGTGAAATACTTGAAAGACAAGCTCATTGAAAGCAACTCCTTGATCTTAGGCGGTGAGTTTTTTCACATGAGATGCACTGCACATATCTTGAATTTAATTATGAAGGATGGCTTGAGTGATGTTTGTGAATCTATAAGTCGAGTACGAAAGATGATTCGTTATATCCAGAGCCCTTCATCTAGATTTGATCATTTTCAAAAGTGTGTCGTGAAAGAAAGAATTCCACATAAAGGTTCAGTTTGCCTTGATGTGGTAACTAGATGGAACTCAACCTACTTGATGTTAGAGACTGCTGTGAAATTTAGGAAGGCATTTGAAAGATTAGAAGAAGACGATTTGTCAATGAGTGTTGAGCTCCAATATGATTTGCCAAATAGTGAAGATTGGTCGAACTTGCAAGTGATAATTAAATTTTTGAAGAAGTTTTATGATGCTACTAAGAGGTTGTCGGGTTCTTTGTATGTGACATCAAATTCCGATTTCGAAGAAGTAGTTAGTATATTCACTGCTCTGAATGATTGGGCAAAGATAGAAAGGGATGTTCAACTTCAAATTATGTCACGCAAGATGAGGGAAAAGTTTGACAAGTACTTTGGCAGTATGGAGAATTGTAATATGATGGTCTTAATTGCTGTTGTATTGGATCCACGCTACAAGTTGAATTTTGTCAAGTTTTGCTGCAAGAAAGTGTATCGTAATGATTCGGAAGTGATTAACTTGATAGTTGAAAGGCTGAAGTTTGTTTTACAACGGTTATTTGAGTATTATGAGCATTCTTCTGCCACAGATATGCTTAAAAATGATGTGCTTTCTTGCAATAAAGTTGTGGAGCATATTGGATCAAGTAGTGGTTCTGCTTTGGATGATAGTTGTGAGATGTATGAGAATCTTCAAGATGGCTACATGAGATACATGGAGGAAGAGTTGAATGTAGGAGGTAAATCTGAATTGGAGCGATACTTGGAAGACAAATGTGAAGAGTGTAAGGCTGATTTTGATGTTTTAGGTTGGTGGAAAAGTAATGCCACAAAGTATTCCATTTTGCCTTGCATTGCGAGGGATATTTTAGCTATCCCCGTATCAACGGTTGCTTCTGAATCTGCTTTTAGTACGTCGGGCCGTGTGTTGGATTGCTACCGTAGTTCACTAACTCCTAAAGTTGTTGAGGTATTAATATGCGTTCAAGATTGGCTAAGATCCCCTTTATCTCCTATTAATATAGAGGAGAACCTGGAAAATGCCGAAAGATATGAACAAGGTATCTTAATTATTTCAATTTGAGTCATGACGTTTTTGTGTATCATTCGCTCACGTTTTGTTTACATGACTTGTTTATGCAGATTTTGTCGAAATTAATTCAGATATTACGAATGTTTGAAGGCTTTGAGCTTTGGAGACGTTGATTGGGATTGAGCTTTGGAGGCGTTGTCGGATTGTTCGTAGCTCATTTTTGTTATGCGAACTTGTCGAGTTGGTCTTCATTTTGGGACAATTGATTTGGTTTGTGGATATCTAGGATGTTTTTAGGACTTTTGGTTTGGCTAGTAGATACTTGGCATATTGGTACATAATTAGGATGAATCTCTGTATTCTCTGCTACTTTGGTATGCTAATTGAAAGTTCTAATAGAAGCCACTGGAACCGGAACCGGAACCGGTAGATTGGTTCTTGGGTGGTTCTTTAAACTACTGGGTAGGTTCTAGGTTCTAAAATTAAGGAACCGGCCATTACAGGGTAGGTTCCAGGTTCCACGTTCGGAACCTACCCCCGGAACCTGCTCACCCCTAACTGTAATCGAATATTACATTTCAGTAAAAAATTTAAATACTATTTGCGAAAAGGACACCTGTTAGGAGAAAGACGGCGACTGTGATTTGACAAAAATAACCCTCACAACAAACGCCATATACATCCAAGCAATGAATGTAACAGACACCTGTTACAGAATCGCGTCGATTCTATCCGTAAGATCCCATTGCACATCCAAAACATGAAGCACGAAGCGAAATCCCCAAGATCCGGTCCGAGGGTGGCTGCCGACGCGAAGAGGGACCGGAAATCAACCACGGGGATAGACGGATCCCCGAAGAAGGGCGGCCACGGCAGTAAATTCACCTGGTCTGGGGATCACACCTTCTCTTGTGCTGAGATGGGGCTCCTCGAGAGAGGGACAGTCGACGCCAAGGATCCTAACTTTCAAGAGGAAGTCGATCACCGTGTCCAGATCGCTTGATCCAGTAAAACTTTCTCGGCCGATCCGATGTAGATAATGCCCGGCCAATGGCTTGATCCGTTCTGATAGGTGATCCAATAAGAAGTGTTTTTTGAGTTTTGTTGAATTTGTGATGTAAATATCTTCATCTGATCGGATGTTGATGATGTGATAAATAAAATTTATAACATTGACGTTGTTGTCAATGTTTGACGACGATGATGAAATAAATAAAATTTAAACTTACATTCACGATCTGAAATGTTGTATATGTTTCAAATTAATAGGCCAGGTCTTCAAAACGCACTCTTGATGTCCTTGATTTTGTTAAGAATGCGTGATTTGAAAATACCTTATAAATACAGAGGACATGTCCCCGCACACTCCATCATTCCATTTCCGATCATCAGCCCCCAATCCATCCAAGGCAGTTTCCAGTAAAGGAAACTGTCGTAGTTGCTATGAAGTTCCACCGATCCGAGCACCTCGCTGCCATTTTTGTTCCCTTCTTTTGTTATCTTTGTTTCTCGTGACTGTAAGTTCATTTATAAGACTCAACTATTCAATATAATTCGTTTGCTTTTTTATTTTGTTTTGTTTAATTTATGTAAGGGCGATCACAAAAACGATCTCCTGTCAGAAAAATTTAATACGTGCTACGTGAAACGCAACTTTGCGTCAACACCTTTTTTACGACTATAAAGGGAGACAAAAAACCTTGATCTGTAAAAGGTCATAACAACGAAAATACCACAAACAAAAAGTGATAACATTTTAGATTATGTGTATTATGGGATATAGAGTTGGAAAATGACACTGAAAATAGACAGAAACCCATAACGTATTTACCCCAAGTGTCTCATTATCCTTAGCTTACATATGCCACCTCTGACTTTGTCTAGCATCTTGAGTTTAATAGCGAGATGGAAGAAATGAGGAATATTTGTAGTGATTGAAAAAAGATAATTCAGGTGATGAATAAATTGGTAAGGGTTGTTATAGAAGTGTCTGACAAGCACAATAAGAGAATCACTCCGTCTCAAGATAGACCCCTTATAGGTGATGCTTTTGAAACTGAAAAACAAAAAATTACCTTCCAAGAACAGTACAATGAAATTCTCGGATATGAGTCGGAGTATCTCGAGATGAATACCACACATTACGTAGGACTCCTCTGACTTTGACTCATTATCCTTGGCATGCATATGTCTCCTCTGCCTTTGTCTCCCATCATGAGTTCTATAACGAGATGGAAGCGCTGAGGCGTGTTTGGAGTGATTGAAAAAAGATAATTCAAAAGGCGATAAATAAATTGGAAAGGGTTGTCACGGAAGTGTATGATAAACGCAAATAAGAGAATCGCCCCGTCTCAACATAGACCCCGTATAGGTGATGCTCTTGAACTGAAAACAAAAAGTTACCTTCCAAGAACAATATAATGAAATTCTCGGATATGAGTCGGAGTATATCGAGATAAATATTACACATGATGTAGGACTACCGAAAGAGTCCTCTTCTAGAGTTTTCACAAACAATAATATGCAGAAAAAACCTAGAAAATCTCGGGGAAGAGTCGTGTCCGCCATGTACTTCGTCACATAGGCATCATGAAATAGAGAGTTTTTATGTGAAACCACAAGTTAATGGATATGAGACGTTAAAAATAACTCAAAAGGTGGGAACTGAGACATCCTCGATAAGTGATCAAATTTTAACGAGTGAAGTTTTCGAGATACACTTGAGTGAAAAATAAATATGTGAATATTTCATTAGAATATCGAAAAAATTCAAACAATCGAGTGATATTTAAGAGTATATTCATAATAAAAACATGTAAAAATTTTCATTGAAATGCGATAAATTTGATTTACAAAATCGGTAAAAATAATAATAATAAGTCAATTAGCGTGAAGCGTCACCGACAGAAGTAAGTTAAAAAAAAGTCACACCTTCTATCCAATCATGATGTCATCAAGAGAGTGTGATGATTAACAGAACAGAGGGAAAAGAAGCCCAAGTCGAGAGGAAAATTGGGGCACAGAGAGAGTGGGTTGATTTAAAAAGAAGGAAAAATGTCCAATTCACTCTCAAATCGAGGAGTGAGATGATTTAAAAAAACAACGCAAAAGGGGGGACTTTTCTCTATTCGAGACCTCTCAAAGGCAGAAATAACATCTCGAGAAAGTTGAAGCGCCTAACGATACGTGTACATAACCGTTAAGCTTTTATTAAATTCGTCTTATTTTTAGTAAATTTTATTAAAAAATACTTTTTTTAGTAAAAAGCACGACAGAATTAGTAAAAAAATTAATAAAGTTTACTAATTTTTTACTGTTCATAATTAGACCGAATAAATTGTTTTACTAAATAATAAATAAAGTTTACTAAATAATAAATAAAGTTTACTAAAAAATTTAATAAAGTTTACTAAATAAATTTTAAATATTAAATATCCTTATATCAAAATACATCATCACCGAATTAATTGTTTTACTTGATCACCAAGATATAATAGACTCACTTGAATGTAAAACATTCCTACCATGGCCATGGATTTTAGAGTCACTAACATCTATATCAAGCGGCCATGATGTCAACACTATTTTCTCTACGCTTTGTCACATACCCAACAATTGTACTACTCACAATCCAGTTAAAAGACTGATTTAAACGACGTCAAAGCGCATAAACTCCACGCATAGAATAAATGAAGGTCTTAAGTCAAAAGATCAGTTACACTCGTTCATAGAACAATGATGTTCAATATATAGTATCCTCTAAAACGGGTCGGGTCCAGTATCGCTAATCTTAGGGTACCCCAAAGTATAACTTAGATATACTGTCCATCGGTCTATCTTGACCTCAGTTATACTCAGCGATGAACTAGATGGTCATGTCCCCTCTAAACATCTATCTGATCACGGACTATTTCAGATTAATATATTCATTAATCTGTGGGACTTTATCATATAAATTTTACGTGTAGAAAAGTAAAATAATCAATGACAAATACTCGCATTTATTAATTATTTATCCACAAATTCAATAAAGTATCTTGGCACATAAGTGCACACGCTTTAGCACTCCCTTCTTCTTACACAGTATCGGCTGGAACCAAAGCCGGGTGAGGAGATTGTACCGGTTGATTCCCGTGAAAGGGAATTGTTACTGGCGTCAGTAAACTTTGTCGAATCAAGTTTTCATGATAGGATGAGTTACCTCACAAGGGATTCAAGGTGGGAGATAGACTCTCGGATCGGGAAGAAGCTAGCACGTACCCGCTTATTGACACATGTCTCACCCGCTTGTTCATCAACCTGAAAACGAGCGTAGTTAACGAAGATAAAGTTAAAGTTCAGAAAAGAGATTCAAGAAAATGAATTAGAGGCGCACACTTGAGAGACGTTACCTTTCGTGGGTCTCGCAAGATCGTGTTGAAAGCACTTTTAATTTCTACAGTGCCTGCGACTACAGAAGGAGGAACCTTATGTTCGGACGGGACAAGTCCTGCCCTGTATGAAACTAACGTAAAATAAATGTACAAAAGCTTACAAAGTTTTCGTACATTTGAAGTAAGCACCGATTCTAAGTGTGTACATATTTAGTACACTTTTCGTGCATGTGTATGGTTTTATATGAAAATTCTTATACATATGTACGAAATAAGGGCAGATGTACATGTTTTGACATTATACATTTTTCGTACATATGTACAATTAACGTGCGAATGTTACAGACGAAGCCCGGCCGAACTCCGAACCTTAGGTAATTACCATCTTACCCCCTAACTCACATACCCTGATGGTAATTGCGCAAAGCTTTCAGGTTCAGAGTTGGGCCTTAGTTCCTAGCCAACGCATAACATATATTATGTATATAAACTGTACATATGTACAATGACAAAACATGTACACCTCCTCTTATTTCGTACATATTTCATACATATGTACAAGAATTTCCTTACAAACCCACAGTAATGTACGAATCATGTACATTCGCACATAATTCGTACATAAATTGTACATATGTACAAAAATGTACAAACTCAAAACATGTACATCTGCTTTTATTTTGTACATAATTCGTACATAAATGGTACATATGTACGAAAAATGTAAAATGTCAAAACTTGTACGTCTCCTGTTATTTCGTACGAATTTCGTACATATGTACAATAATTTTCCTACAAACCCAGAATAATGTACAAATAATGTACTTGTACATTATTCATGTTTATTTTACATATGTACGAAAAATATACAATGTCAAAACATGTACATCTCCTCTTATTTCGTATCCTCTTTATTTGTCATTATGTGCCCGACCCTGTAAGGGTTGTAAATGCCATTGTGTTGTGACTTTATCTGTTATAAGTTTTGCTTTATTGCAGCGATCTACTTTTTTTGGGGCGTTCCGTTAGCATTTCAAGACATGGAATGCTGTCTCTCAAACCAAATAAGTGGATAATGGACGACGTAAGGATATTGGAGACAGTTCTCTCAAGTGGTTAGTCATTGCACCGTACCTGATGAATTAGCGATGATCGGTATTGCAGAACATTTACTACCACGGATTGATGTTGAATAGCGCCCAACCAGATGATGGCCGTACGCGATGGTACCTCTCGAGTTGGTTGGGGGTATGTCAAAATCTCCGTAACCGAACGTTACAAATAAATTATACGTTACCGACGACAGTCTAAAAATAACTTAAACTATCCGACATTGGCAGAACCAGATATCCCGTAATTATAGCGCCGCGAAGATGCCGGTGGTCACTACCGACGCTCGCCAAAATCTTATGAAATTGTGCAAGTCCAATATCGGATCCACGAACGCGTCAAATTGGTAACTTATATGTACTCATTTTTTATTACCGAATTTTTTATTCTCTTATCTATAAGTTGGCTTATATTATAATTTATAGATATACATACCTGTGTGTATTTCAGAGTCACTCTGGACCCTACAGGTAGTGAACTTTACCACAGGTGAAGTAATTAAATTGGACACGATGCATAAGGGATCATCGAACGCACATGGGAGAATGGACTTGCACATGCGAGTGCTGACCCTCGTCAGGGTAATTTTGGAAGAGAATGCCAAGGGTACAATTGCAAACATCGTACCAGACATTTCATCATGGCCCATTCACTGCCGTACGAACGTCCCCCAGCAGTTCCTGTTGGGCAATGTGTAAGTTATCTTACATCGTCTGTAAATGTAGTTCCGATGTCGCTGAAATCTTATCCTTTATCCGTTGAGTAGCACCGATTACGGAATTTTCGTTATGAAGTTCATGTCCATGGCAGACCCATCCGAGGGCCTTGCAGACGTGGTGAGTTAACGCAGCATATGAATGACTTATATGAAATTGCTATATATGTATCAAATTACGTATCATTGTTATTGTTCCTCGCAGCGGGTGATGCCGTTGGACAGGTTTCATCTGACTGTAAGTCTAATAAAATGGCAAGGGAATGGAATGAAAAACATAGTGATGGGAAAGATGAAGGAGGGCCAAAGGAAGAGGACGCGTGTCGCTAAGGAAAAACCCCCCTCATCGTTCCATCGGCTAACATCTGACTGGATTATATATATATATATATATTTTTATTGATACGGCCCCTAACCAACACAGGTCTCATATTTTTTGGTACATAAGCTTTACCAATTTAGGCATGTCATCATATATTGCACGGTAGTTTTTGTTTTTGGTGGACAAAAAGGATGGCAACTAATGTACGACAAAAGTTGTAAATACTTGGGGATTATATGTTCATCTGGCCGAGCACAGACAATTCCTTGTCTGACATGTCCGTGTGTTTTCCATTTGCAGTAATCTCTGAAATTGTATTGAATTGACCATGTTCCAGATTGCATATATCAGATTGGTGAACCCTTGACGTATTGGGCACAGATTCACCCCTCAGATGCAATTTCTTCCGTTTATACCTGTGATCATCGAACGGCAAAGCACACCTCCGGTCAGCCACATCCACATTTTCTAAAGCAGTTGTCAACTCTTAGATGGAATGGCGGACATCGAGCAAGCGGCTTCACTTTTCCCTCCAAGAAAACATAAACGACGACAAGCCGTGGTTAGTATTCCTAGCCGGAATTCTTCAGACTTGATGCTGTATGCGTCGCCGCCGGGGACAGAAAAATCTACTACTCGTGCTCAATTGGTCCAATGATGCAGCATGAGAGGCGGTGGGATACACTTCATGCCTTCGAGCATCATAATATGAAACATATGTGCACAAAGCAGCCCGTACGTCTCAAAATGCAAACAGCTACAATTCAACGAATGTCGATACTTGCATGAATAAACTTCAGCCCCCATAGAGTCTTGGTCATAACTGCGTAGCCGATATACTCGATTGATATTTCCATCGATCATACCTTCGATGAAAAACAATGCTTCCCTTTGGATCTGCAATTGAACCTTCCGAAACGAGGTAAGAGTATACATCCGACTTGCGTCCACCTCAAGGCTACGTAACATGGTTAGCAACTGATATGTTTTGTTTGCGGAATTGTAATCCGCCATGCTTTCTTTGTGTCGTAAATATGTCACGGCTCATTCATAGTGATGTAAGAATTCGTGAACTTTGTGTTTCGTCTTCAAGTATCCCTTCATGAACGCGTGCATCTGTTCACAACGTTGCGTGCTCCTTAGCTCAGCCCAAAAATGACCTTGACAATATGTCATCCACCACATATGTCTGCTCTCGTATAGTTGATTTAGCCATCGAATATTCACCGAGCCAGTATTTTTCAGCAGCGCGTCCCACTCTTGCTCCAGTTCATTGCTGGACTTTGCGTTGTACATGAAGGAAGAGATGATCCATCTCAACGTCGGATCATCTACCCTACAGACAATATTCCGACTCATATGCCAAAGGTAAAGACGGTGCCTTGCTGTTGGCCATGTTTCTCGTACGGCGGCGATCATCGCCCTATCGGCATCGATGACCACGCTGATCGGTACTTTCGATCCCATTACCTCGGCATGAGTACTTAACAGCCAATTGTAATCATCTGCTGTCTCGGAAACCATTAAGGCGGCCCCAAATACAATGGTCTGATGATGATGGTTGACGCCGACGAGGACTGCCATTTGCATACCATATGCATTGGTCTTGAAGGTTGAATCTAAAGCGACGACGTCACCGAATGCTCCATAATCCAACTTGGATTTTGTGTCAGACCACAGGACGACTTCGCCTTTTTTCTCCGTTGTCACCAACGACATGCCTTGATCGGAAGCTTGTCTGGACAGTAGATAAGCGTATCCAGCATCAAACAAAGAGCAACTGCCAGACCGTTCATCCTTCAACTTGCGATTGTTCATGTCTTTCATTAAGAAGCCGACGCGATCATGCCCTCCGGATGCGTACAACATCAGCCACATTATTTCGCATTGCGTGAAACCAACGCTTAACATTCGTTTCACGGCTGCCATGTCCTCATCCGTCACTGTGCAACGTTCGCGCATGAAACATGATAGAGGGCTAGGCACCAACTCATGATTGTGACAGAAATTCACCAATGTGATACACCATCGACCATTGCTGTCCACTCTGGTTGTAACCTCGCACGGCCAACCTAACCTCGTGGACGCCCTCATTCGCGATGGTACGACTACTGCAGATCTACTGCTCGGATGGCCTTCACGCGAGCACACCCAACTATGCATTATACTCTCGCCAATTTGTTGACATTGCTTGTCATTTTTCCTCGTAGAGATGCCGTGAACTAACTCGTACATCCTGAATAGTTGCCCGACCTCATCCGCCGAACCAAAGGTCATTTCCATCAGCTTTTCCTCCGTCATTCCCGACACGATCATCAAACACTCGGCTGTGTCCTTGGTTTCCATAGCTTCAAAACCACACGAAGAATGTTCACACACAGTGCGAAAAGAGCGTGATGGTCCTTTCGGAGCTCGCAGGCGCTACGGTGCGAACAGAGCGGTCTTCCCCTACGAGATTGCAGATGTTTATGGGGATTATTAAACCAATTCGATTTTATTAAACCAGAGATCATCAATAAACCTGTCACGGCTCATCAAAATTACATTTTTTTTGTCCAGGGAAGCAATGTCAGGTGATCCAATAACTCAGGATCTCACTGAATGGGCACAGAACACGACCACCACACATCAGACAGATTTGAAAGGAAAAGAACACCACCAATGTTTCTACAAATGCTTCCAATTATAAAAAAAAAACAAACAAAGAAAAGATGAACCCACTGACCAGAAGACGTGCAAACCCAGAACAGATCGTGGGGATAGATAACAATAACTGCAGTAGAAGTTATTGCTGCCTTCATGCCTGGAATATCTTCCGTCCAAGGTATTATGGTGATCAACTTTATTACCCCCACCAACCGAAATCAGTAAGTTTGAAGTGACGGCGAACCAATTCCCACCTGGCATTAATTACAGGAAGGTTCGCAACCTTGAAAATCTATTATCCCTGTCACTTAACCATTCCATACCGGAGGACAGTACAGACGCATCCACCAACTCCTTCAGGCTCCCATGGCGAACGACACCACACCTTCGACTAACTACCACGTCCAGGTAAGCTTTATCCGACCCTTTCCCTGTGAGAAAGGATGTCGAGTGAGGGTGGAGATATGGTATGGAACTTGTACCTCGCCAGACCGTCCAGGCTATGACATTACTTTTGACGTGCGTCTGCCCACCAACTTCCGAGCTCAACATGGTAACGGGCATTGGGTGGGCGATCTGCGTGCTACAATACTTCAAATGCTGGTCACAGAGCCCCATCTCGACGAAACCAACTGTGAGGCCACTGTGGAGCGTGTGCTCAGGTCATGCACCTGCCTATACTGAAACTTCTCCGTCCAGGCACAAATAAAGTACTCGTGGACCTAAACAGGTCGTCCTTTCATCTAGCAATTATGTTCTCTGAGAACAAAGTCTTCCAGATGCGTGTCAAGCTGGAGGTTTACGACAACACGTCGATGTGGGAGCTGATGTTGAAGGATATCGGGGGCACCATCAACCTGGCCTTGGCGGAGGGCGTACCAGATATGGAGATGCACGACGAGATGTCCATCCTCGTCAGTAAATGCCCGTCCTTCCATGACAACTACTCCTTCGTAACCGCCGCACTCGACCTCTTCTCCCACCAGAAGACATGCATGGCATTGGTGGTTAGTCCCCCGACCTCCGCACTCAGCAACACAGCAAGCATATGCGAGCATATTCCCTTCAGCAACCGTCACTACGTGAATTCTTGGCGTGGCAGTGCCTTCATCCTATGGCGACGCCAGGAGGTGAGCATACATTTCCTCAAGGTGCTGAACGCATCGGCCAGTGCTATTGTTATGGTACGTATACGTCTAAATATCTCTAATCCGTTCTCAATCACCTTTCGTACGAACCTACTCAGGACTACCCGAAGAACCTATTCTCGGACATGTAACAAAATGGGGGCTGTGTGTGCCAGAAGCACGTTTCTTTTGAAGGGAAGCGCTGACCGCGGACAACAAACGAGAATATTTGATTCTGAAGCCATCGAACGAATATTGCGTCTTAGTTACTTTGCAAACGTTAACTGTGATCCTAGGTATGCTTTTGCTTACAACATTTTGTTATGTGCGGCACCTGTGATACTGTGATGGTGCCGTTTGCCTAAACCCTAATACTCTTTCACGTGAATTGCGATGGTCTGCTTTGTTTGTCCCCTTTCGCCGGCTTCGATATTGCCCTTTCGCCTACTAGGATACTCCCTGTTCGTCGTCACCATGACTATCCAAATTCACAGGCTTGGATGAGTAACCGCACTCGACTGTTGTGGTCATGGAGGGCAGTAATTTCGACGTGACGTAGAACCAATTCATATGTTGAATTAGGCGGCTAGGCTGACTTCATGAAACGAATGAGGGCAGTAATTCGGACGTGACAGCGAACCAATTCCCCTGTCATCGCATTAATTACAGGAAGGTCGCAATCTTCAAATTCAACTATCCCTGTTACTTAGCCATTCCCACAGAGGACATGACAGGACAGATGCATCCACCAACTCCTTCGAGCTCCCATGGCGAACGGCACTACACGTTCGACTAACTACCACATCCAGGTAAGCTCTATCCGACCCATTTCTTATGAGAAAGCATGTCGGGTGAGGGTGGAGATATAGTATGGAACTCGCATCACGCCAGACCGCCCAGACTACGACATTACTTTTGACTTGCATCTGCCCACCAACATCTCGGTTCAGCATAGTCACGAACATTGGGCGCATGATCTGCGTGCTACAATACTTCAAATGCTTGATACAGAGCCCCAAATCGATGAAACCAACTGTGAGGCCACTGTGGAGCGTGTGTTCAGGGTCATGCACCTGCTGATACTCAAACTTCTTTATCCGGGCACAAATAAAATACTTGTCCGGCCAAACAGGCCGTCTCTTCGTCTAGCAACTGTGTTCTCTGAGAACAAAATATTCCAGTTGCGTGTCAAGCTAGAGGTTTACGATAACATGCCGATGTGGGAGCTGATGTTAAAGGATATCGGGGGCACCGTCGACCTGGTGTTGGCAGAGGGCGTCTCAGATATGGAGATGCACAACGAAATGTCCATGCTCGTCTGGAACTGCCCAAACTACCAAAACAGCTACTCATTCATCAACACTGCAGTGGAACTCTTCACCGTACAGAAGACATGCATGGCATTGATCAGTAATATCCCGTCCTCCGCATTGAATGATGCAGCTAGCATATGCGAGCAATTTCCCTTCAGCGACCACCACGTTGTGCATTCTTGGTAAGGCGGCGCCTTCATCCTGTGGCGACGCCAGGAAGTGAGCATCCATTTTTTGAGGAGCTGATCGCAATGGCAAGTGCTATTGTTATGGTACGTGATTGTCCACAAAGAACTAATGACTTTTCCTTCACCTTTGGTCTGTTCCTAACTCATCTGCGTTGTATGTATGTCTCCGCAGGACTACCCGATGAACCTATTCTCGGACTTGTAAAAAATTGGGGCTCTTGGTGCTAGTAGCCGTTTTATATTCGTTGTACATGGGTGACCGCGGACTGTCAACATTTTTTGGTTTCGAAGCCCTAAACCCTAATATCGCGGCCAAGTTGTTGTGCATAATGCTGCTCCTCTGATGCTTTTGCGTTGAACTGCCCCTGCTGAACGTCCGAAATGTGTAGTCCCCATGATGATCGTCGTCGACTTCGCGATAACGCTGGATAACCTATTAAGCTACATCACTTTGCCGGCCAATGCAATGGTCCGCTTTCTGTATCCCCTTTCACCAACTTGGATATTGCCTTTACGCCGACTTTCTTACCTTCCCTTCGTCGTCGATGCGATCAGCCTATTTCGCATGGCTTCGATGCTAAACCAATGAAGCTGGGGAACAACTGGGTGGCCAACTTTGTGCGAAAGTCTCCAAGGAAGCTGGGGAACATCTGGGTGGGGGAAAAACGCTGTACGAATTTGTGCCAAAGGTGCAAAATGGTAAAAACACATCCACGGCAGGTTCGGACTTAGGCTCGGATTTAGGCTATGTGCGAGTTTGTAATTACTATAATTGTACTAATTATAATTAGTACAATATACTAATCATGTACTAGTACAACGTTTGTACATTGTATTAATCAGAACAGTAAAAGTTTTGTACCAATTAGTACATTTGTAATTACTACAATTGTACTAAAAAAGTTTAGTACAATGTACGAACGTTGTACTAGTACATGATTAGTACAATGTACAAACCAAGGCTTGTACCAATTAGTACATTTGTTATTACTGCAATTGTACTAACCAGTGTTAGTACAATGTACAGCGTTGTACTAGTACATGGTTTATACATTGTACATATGTACAATTGTAGTAATTACAAATGTAAAAATTAGTACGAAACTTCCGTTTGTACATTGTACTAACATTGTCTAGTACAATTTTAGTAATTACAAACTGTACTAATTTTAATTAGTACAATGTACTAAAAGGGTCAAAATTAGTACAATGGAGAACGTCCTCCACGGGGACGTTAGCCGCGTCCGTAATGTTTGAGATAGACTTAAAATGATTAGCCCGAGTACACGTTGTAATGTTTGAGATAGACCTGAAATTGTTTAGCCATTATTACAAAAACCCGAGAGCTACCTATAAGAAATGCTAATGACGGTTGCAACAAAAGTAGTAGCTTCTCCAAGTGTTCGGTTGCTAGCTTGAACTCTTCGAAAAGAAGATTGGAAAGTTTATTGGGAACAATCAATGGTTAACATCAACCTCGTAATGAAAACCTCCACAAAATCCTTAGAAGCGTAATGTAACTCATGTGAGTATATCAAGAACAGAAAGGGAACTTAAATGTTTACCCATAATTTCAGATTTGGGTTCAACCTCCATGAGTAGGTTTACTCAAAAGTCCCGAAATCACGTTGTTGGGATGAAGTTCCTCGCACTCCGCTGTTATTTTTTCCTTTGTTATTATTATCTTCATTTCGTCATGCATAAAACTCTGTAGTTTTCAATTTCATTTTATTCAATTTATGTACGTCGACCATAAAAAGTATTTCCTTTTCAGAAAAATTCGATATTATGCAAAATGCAATTTTGCGTCAATACGGGGAACGAGAACGTTCTACCTAGGGATGAGCATAGGTTCCGGGTACCACTGGAAACCGGTCGGAACCGGTATCATAAGGTCAGTGTCAGTACAGGTTCTCGAATAGATCGGGTAAGTTCTAGGTTCTAAATTTTTGAAAACCGGCGGTATCAAGTACGGTTCCAGGTTCTCCTATCGGAACCAAGCTGGAAAACCTGTAACCTAACCTAAATTTTACCTAAGTTCCAGGTTTCTAAAATTTACCCAAGTTCCAGGTTCCTAAATTTTACCCAACCCGGTTCTGGTTCTCCCCTCGGGCTCTAAGGGAAATGATGCAGCTGCATGAATGAGCCTGTTCATCCGACGTCCTTGTGCAGCTGCACCGAGACTCGTGTAGGTGCACAAGTAGATCAGCCATGACCGACGCTTATATTGAAGAATCTAATGCCCTTGTGCAGCTATACCGAGACTCATGAAGCTGCACGAGTAGATCAGCCACGACCGACGCTTATATTGGAGAATCTGACGCCCTCGTGCAGCTGCACCGCGGATCGTGCAGCTGCACCATTTTATTGTTATTATAAAAATAAAAAATCAAAAGAACATTTAAGGAGTATCGTACACCTAAATTTTGTTGATCTCTAGTCTCTGGTCTCTCTCTTGTATGCCTTGTGTAAGAAGTTATCAATCCCCCTCTCCCCCAACGCTTATGCTGTCTCCTCTCTCCGTCTTCCTCCCTCAAAATTAAAATGACACCTCCATTTCTTACACTACTTTCTTAGAAAGTCTACTTCGTTTCCTTCATGTGGGAATTAACTCATGTTTGATGGCTCAAAAACCCGTCATTGAAAATTGCTCTAATTTTTACATGTTTGAAGGTATTCTCTTTGCTCATGTGCCATATGTTGATCATATCCATGTTTGTCAAAGTTGCTGGAAAGGATTATTCGCATGTAAATGATTGTGCCTTACCATGTTTTGTACAACTCATGAAATGAATGAGCATCATGACGTTTGACCTTTTTGAGGGGGTGGTTTATCTATAATTTCAATTGGTGTTATGTTTCAATCAGTGTTGTAAAAGACGAGGAAAGGCAACGCCTATGGCGAGGGGCGAGGCAGGCGAGGCGATTTCGCCTTTCCTCCCCTCCGGGCGAGGCGTGATCCAAAGGCGACGCCTTTCCTCGCCTTTCATCACCTTTTTCTCAGGCGAAAGGCGACAAAAAGGCTCGCCTTTGGATTTCGGCCGAATTGTGTAATTTTGGACTAAGTTGTAATAATTATAATAATTTGGGGATTAAATTGAATAAATAAAAACTTTGAAAACCTATTGTCTTCAGCCAAGACACGAACAATTCCCCACACGAACGATCCCTTCCGTCTCCTTCTCCTGCCTCCCCTCCTCCGTCGGCCTCCCTCTCAAGTAGGATCCTTTCTTCATCGCCCAGCTCACCAGTGTTGGGTAAAGTAGATTTCTTTAATTGTGTTTAGCTCTTAAGAACCGGCGTTCCCTTTGTTGCTGAATTTGTAGCTCTCAAGAACTAAATTCGTAGTGTAGCTCGTCTGAATTTGTTGAGTCCAAACATGTACTCGTGCTGTTATTTTTAGGCCAAAATTTAACTGAAGACTTGGACAAGTCGTGGTCAGGACTTGGAAATTGTGATTTTCAATTGTATTGGACGACAATATTTGAAGTTAAGAATGCCTTTGCCTTTTAACTAATTCTATTTCGGTGATAAGTTGACTGACTTTTCTTCTACGAAAGAAAAAAAAAGGAAGAGAGCAATGCTGGTACTTTTTGTTGATTTGTTTAAGATTAGATTTGTCTTTCTCATTAGTTTATTCAATAAATAACTCAAATTTTAACCTGCTTGAAGTTATAAACTAATTATGCTAGCATTTTTTTATTTTACGCAGAAATTAGACGATGTCTTCTTCAAATCAAAACCGAAAGGATCCTGCATGGTGTCATGGAACTCTACCAAATTCCAATGACACGAATAAAGTGAAGTGCAATTATTGCTGAAAAGTAACAAATGGTGGAATTAGTCGATTCAAGAAACATCTTGTTGGAGGTTATAAAGAAGTGAAGGCTTGTCATGATTGCCCTCCTCCTGTTATGGAAGAATTGAAGCAGTACATGGCCAATAAGAAGGAATCTAAGCGCAAAATGGATGCAATTCCCCATTTGGATAAATTAGATGATGAAGTAATGTTCAATGCTTCGAGTCACGCAGCATCAAATCGCACTATTGAATCTGGCTAAAGTACAAAAATCGCCTTACACAAATCGCCTTTTGAGCGCCTTTCGCCTCGCCTCTCACCTCTGACGGGCGATGGCTTGTCGCCTCGCCTCTCACCTCTGGCGGGCGATGGCTTGTCGCCTCGCCCCGCCTATCGCCATTAACAACTATGGTTTCAATGCATCTTGCATTTACTTGTATAATTTCGTTTCTTTTTATAGTAAGGATATAGTACAAGCACATGTACCCAAATGAGTTATAGGATGAATTTATGTGAAAGTGT
This sequence comes from Melastoma dodecandrum, assembly GCA_029817715.1. NCBI lineage: Eukaryota > Viridiplantae > Streptophyta > Magnoliopsida > Myrtales > Melastomataceae > Melastoma > Melastoma dodecandrum. Next base: position 6,058,306 of record JARUPY010000607.1, on the reverse strand, counting down.
GGACATGGTACCAGAACCATAACCGGCGGGTTGTTTCTTGGGTGATTTTTTAAGTCAAGAAAAGGTTTTAGGTTCTAAAAATAAGGAACCGACAATTACAGAGTAGGTTCCAGGTTTCACGTCTGGAACCTACCCACCCGGAACCTACTCACCCCTAGTTTTACCGAAGCTAGTCTCCCGTCAGAGCGTCGACCATACCTTCTTCCTACAGCTTGAGTTGTTAAGGAAGAAGAGTGGGTTTTCGTCGAGGTCTATTCCAAGCGATACGATGCATTTCGCCTTCGAGGAGGATACCAAAAAATGCTACTCCATACGTTGCTCGGATTGTCGCTGTAATTGTGATATGCATGCTGTGGAATTGTCTTCTGGTCATTGTTCCTCTGAAAATTATGGTGGCCGCAGGTTAAATAGTTGATGGAAATGTCTTTCTGGAGTTTTGGAGTTATATCATATAGCTACAACCTAATTTGTTTGGGATGGTTTTCTTTTTATTTTTAATTTGAAGAGTTTGGATCTTAATACGGTGTTGATTTCTTTTCTTCATGAGTATGAAGATGTTACCTATGACAGTGGGCTTGTCAGCAATCTTGGTGCCAGTCGTATCATTTTCTGCCTTTCGGCGTAACGATTTTTCAGTGAAAGCCATTTCTTGTAGTGACTGACCAGTAATGGTTTGTTAGAGAGGTATCCACATGAAAGAAAGAAAAATTGATACCAAAATTTGCAAAAGAAGTGTAGAGGATATGTTGATGAAAAATGAAGGGATGGAAACTTTTGGAACATTGTGAAAACGTCATCTTGGATATCATGTTTTCTTAAATTTTAATTTTAGGAGATATTCACCAAGGGTTTACTTTGCTGTCAAGTAGGTTGTTTTTATTCAGTTCAAAATGGGGGTTTTTTTTTTTTGGGGGGGGGGGGGGGGGGGGAGGAAATGGGATGGATTATCTTAACTGAATGTTTTGCTAATTTTTTTTTTATATCAATGTTTTGCTAAATTTAGGGAATCCTTTGATGGGTGTGATTGGAATCATGTCATGGTGCAGCTGAGATGGTGAATTTGAAAATGGGTGAAGATGATTTCGCAGTAAGCTGACAGAAAGTTCTCAAAGGCAACAGGCTAGTAATCAATACACAGGAGAAGTATGAAGTGGGATTGGCAAGTATGCTGTTGATCCATTTATGAGAAACAACACGGTGCTGATGCTATGGATCACTTAGTGATTTTTCAGAAGTGGTATGACTGGTTACTGTAAGAGTTTTTTGAGGTTTTTAAAAAAGTCTGAATCTTTGCAGATATTTACTATTGTCTTTCTAGTGCACCCCAGATCTTTTAATTTTTTTTTTTTCACTTGGCCATTTGTAGCTTGCATTATTTTATGAGATGGTTAAACAATACAATTTCTTCTTACTTCTTACTTCTGCCCCATGATTTTTTTTTTTACCTTTTTTATTAATCACAAAGGCATTCGTTATTGGAAAGATTGCTCTGTTCCTTGACTATTTGCATCTCGGGAGAGGTTTCTGCAACTTAGCGGTAATCTACTCAAATTAATACCTTCAATCTTTTTCATGAGACACGAAAAAAAGAGCATTTAACAACCAAGCTGACAGCCAAGTCTGTTCTCATTGCTGCAGTTGCTGACCCTGCCAGCCATTTTCATGACTCCATCCCCTCTTTGGCTTCAGAAGTGAATATTAACTTCAAGAATAATGCAAAAATCTTATCATTTTCCCAGGGTGTTCAGTTGAAAACAAACACAGATATTAATCTTGATATGCAAATTGCAATTATTTTCACTCATCCTGAGCAGTTTGTGACATATAGAAGCTCTTCATGTCATATTACAATGCAATGTCTGGCCTTAATTGCTGTCTACAATCTAGTTTCGCTAAGATTTATTTGGTCTGTCTTGCAATTTTAATAGAGCATCTTCCCAGCAGTGAGATTTTTGCTGGAATCTGATTGACATCTCCTCTTCATGTAGTTGAAATTATTCGTTCTAAATTAAGACCACCAATGCAAGAGTTCTTTAGAATAGCTTGATCAAGTCCCAGTGACTCAAAAGTTCATTTTTTTTTTCAAGGATTATTGCTAATGATGCACAAATCATTCTGTCATCTTCTATTGAGCGATGGAGGTATCTTATGCAGTGAGAGAAGCGATGTATATCATACTGGGGAAGGTAAAACTCTTCATATCATCAATTCATGCTATTTCTTAGGATAGATAGGATTCGTTTTATTATTATTGTCTTGTATGAAATAAAATGAGATGGAAAGTTATGTCAACAGAAGATCCATATGACCAACCTCTTATCCCGAGACAAAAATTTGAGCGTTGCTGTTGTATGATTTAGAATTTGCATTACTCAGAAGTAGGTTATCCTTTCTTCAGCTATGGACATAGTTGCTGTTCTGATGAGCAGCTGGTCAACTGTAAGGGTATTTATGTTTCACTTGCAAAGCAACTAAATGTTGAAGGAAATATGCAGTGCATATCAACTTAGGGTGGCAACTGCTATACGATCATTACCTTTTCATCAGCAAGAACTCATCATCCTTCATAACCAAATTTCTTATAAACTAGGAAAGCCCAGGATTGGATGCCAAAGTTACAAGTGCCCATACGTTTATTTTTCACATCGATTTTCTTGTTATCTTAGTTCATTCATGCCAGGTGACCACTGAGGACTATTGAAGCGTGCTTGATAGCTCGAGAGACTCTCCAAATCTGGTGCTGCACAGCACGCCACGAGTCTGTTGTTTTGAGTCCACTAGCTTCCTCCACTGCATCTTCAATTCCTGGGAAGTACCTAGATCCATAGCCATTATGCTTTGTAGGAGCATAAATCTGCAAATTCCAGTGTCAGAAGATTGTAACTTTTATAGTTTGATCTCTTGGAAGTTTCAATTAGTGGACAATGAAGAATAAGGCCATTTTAAATCTCACCAGATGCTTGTACCATGGTTTTGCTGGAAGTCCATCCGGGTCTGTGAAGGCCCTCTCTGTCATCATCAATCGGTCATTCAGCTCCCTTACCTTGATATTCTCATCTTTCCACATTGATGATATCTGACGTTTGCTTCGTTTCACGCCCTGAAGTATTTCACGGGTTTACTTCTGTGAATATGTACATGTATAAGCACAAATGTATGTCTCTTGCGATACCTCAATCTCTCCATTTATTTTGTTGGCAGCTCCCTGGAGCTCTTCTATGGCTTTCAGCAAGGGATTGACATCCACACCTTTATCTGATATCCTGTCCTCCAGTTCCTTTGCACCGTTCTGTGGTTGAATTGAATTTTGAAGTGTTATACAAAGCAGAATCAATAGCCTGTTGCATGCTACCATCTGTAAGTTTTATAATCGCATCCTTATTTCTGAGTACCTTAAGCTCAGTAGCATAGGAGACGTAGTTGAAAGGTAAAATTTCATCATCTGCTAGCCGCAGTGCCACCAGTCCCCAAATGCTTGCCACTGTTATGGAATGTATGAGAACATAGTGCCATGTATGCAATCATTAGTAGCATTAACTGTAGATTCATTACTGTGCTTGCATTTTTCACCATAAAAAAACAAACATAATAGATGCAGAAGAGCACCGCGAAGCCTTGAAATGTCTGATTTTGTGTATCGGAAAGCGATTTATTATACCTGCTACGTGTCTATGGAATCCTGGATCTCCAAACTGTTTCATCCAAACGAAGTCATCGTACAAGGAGTGATATACTGGATATCCTACAAATGAATTGTTGATAATTAATCACTTCACCACAGATAACTTGCTATGCTGCATATGAATTGCAAAGGTCAAGCATTCACTCATCGAAAACATTCAGTTCATATGAGCCAAGCACAGTGTACCATTTTTTTATCTGGCTGGTTTCTAACTGATGCAAATCAGATGATTAAACACGACAAAGAGATTATCCAGATTTGTCTATGGTGTACTAATTCTGGGCGTGTGACTTGTACTTATCTACCTCCCTGTCCTTGCTTCTCATATTCCTTGATTGCTACACTTGTTTGCAAACACTATGGATGTTCACTAGTCCTGCTTTCTTCATACTGCACTCAATCATGTTTTTAGGCCAGTGTTTTTCTTCATTATGATTGGTTTTTCTCTTTTTATATGTTCTACTATATACAATAACGAACCATAGACCTGAATTCATTCACAAAGTTATTGTAGGGCCTCATACTCTCTTACCCCCAGTTTCATAAGAAAAGTCTGCTGCAGGAATACCAAGATGCTGAACAAAAGCTGCGAAATCTGATCCACCACCTCCAAGCCTGCCCACCTTCAGAAATTGAAAGCATAAGAGCAGCACACCAGACAAACAAATCCGTAAATCAGTAATGGTCGTTGCATTCCTTCCTTAAGGCAAGAGGTATATCAGAAGTGCAACTTTTTTCTTTTTGAGGAATGAGTGAGCAGTAGAACTATAGTTTAGTCATTTGTTTCTGTTATATCATGAATGTTGAAAAGGATTCTGATTACTTGCCTCCAGCGAAGGAGAAGATTTAGCCCATGAGTCGTAGACGGTTTGGGATGAATTATCTGGATCTTGGACCTGGACACATGCGGAACAATGATGAGGTGGAATTGTAGTTAACATGTCATATTATGTGGTCATCTCCAACTTAACACCCAGCAAAGCATCTGATAGTTTCTCCTTCCTGTACTGACTATGTAACCTGATATTTTACCATTTTCCTTGGCATTTCGATGCTTAAAGTACCTGTTTAGCAGCCTCTCTGATCAGTTCATCAAGCTGTGGAGTCGCATCCGCACCGAATCCTGGTCCTGCTACTGCAATGTCAACATTAAGGTAAGCAACAGCCCTGGAGATCAGAATCTTGCTGTTCTCTTCTGCCCACTCGGTGGAACCTATCTGTAATCACAGCTTTGTTCTTGTCAGATTACATTCACACGGCTCAGTAACAGAATCACACAGTTCTTGCATGTGAGAGGGCAAGACCAGCGCATACTCCTCCGCGTCCCAGTTGCAAAGGAAAATTGTTCGCCTTGGTTTCCATCCTTCTAGTGCGAGCTTCTGGAGTCTCTTTGCCACCTACAACCCAAATGACAGGGCCTTTTGAGTGAGTGTTTTCACACCAAGATGAATTCTTAAAACTGAAGCCTTTATGTAGGACTCAAGCACCTCCAGCAATGTCGCAGTACCACTATTGGGATCAGCTGCCCCAAATGTCCATGCATCTCGGTGATTCCCCAGGACTACATACCTGAAAATGGATGGTATACCCACATTATTTGATGTGGGAAAGCATCAGTTGTTAAATTTAATTAGGATTTCTTCACATATGATGGTAGTATTTGTCATCAAGTGTTGCCTCTGGAGTGATGATATCAATGCTCCATAATCCTGTCCTGAACCAACTAAATGTGGGCATTATTTTGAGAGATATTTCTTTGGTCTTATCTACTATTCTTGCAAACCTGATCATTCATCATCCTAGTTTGTTTCTTGCGCAAATCATTCATCCCGCTTTGCACATAATGTATCCCTGGAATAAGCCAAGTAGACACCCCACCTACCTGTCTGGTTCCTCTGCCCCTTCAATCACCCCAATGACATTCTCTATAGAGGCTATAGTTTGCTTTCCCTGGAACATCAAATTTAAAAGATCAAGACGGCATAATCCCAGCCCATGATTTCGATTTCTGTAGATTGAGGCAGCATTACCAAGTAGGTGAGATTCAAGACTGCTGGACCGGGTCCGACTCTGTATACAGGTCCGTCTTTACTTCCTTGCCAATCGTCCTTTGCTACCTTCCCTCCAATTGACTTTATAATGGTCTCGCCATCTTGTCCTGATACAGGCAGGGAAGGTATCTTGGGTAGGACCTCCACCAGTTCTTCATCTGAGAGCCTCTCGCATCCCTCAGTGCTCGCCCAACCGGGGGTCGTGGGGTCACCCTTCACTAGTAACACTGAACCAACCTGGACCCCAGTGGGTGGCATCCACCGACCATTTGGGAACCAATTGCCACTGTCTCCCCCGCCGAAGTCTTTCCTGTCGGTGTAGACAATGACCCCTATGCAACCCGCCTCATAAGCGTTCTGCACTATGTCTCCCCTGAATATCCTTCCGTACTTGGCCACCGCGATGGCGCCCTTGACATCCACTCCCATCTCTTCCAGTGTCCTGTAATCCTCGACCTGGCCATAATTCACGTAAACCGCAGGTCCCGTAGCTGTGCCGGACTTGGCATAGGCATGGAATGTGGGGAGGACTTCCCCGGCAACGTCTGCGAAAGGGTCGCCTTTGTAGATCTCCTGCTGGAGGGAGAAAACCTCGGGAAGCGGATGTTGCAGAGACGGAGTCAGCGTCAACGAGCGAGACACGGGGTAAGTCAACAAAACAGAGTAGGACTTCAAACGGGAGGGGATATTGTAGGAGGTGAGCTGGGATAGGACGTAGGAGGCGGTGTGGGAATTGGCTGGGGTGCCGGCAACGTGGGGGCGGCGGGTGAGGGAGAGGAGGTCCTGGGACAAGGAGTCATTGCTGGAGAGGGAAGGGGATAGGAAGAGGGAGTGGTAGTATGACTTGGGATGGGAAGGCAAGAAGATGGTGGTGAAGGCAGTGATTATGGTGAGGAAAGTGGATAGGGTTAGATCGAAGGACATAGCTGGGCAAAAGGGGTGATGATGGAAGACTTTGTTTGGTCTTCATAGGAACTCATCGAGTAATAACAACTTCCATACGGGAAGCGGCTAACGTTACGTGCGTAACCTTACGTACTTTACTAAATTTCATCAATCGGTTAGTAAAATTTACTAAACAGTAAAAGTTTTTTCAGGAAATTTTACTAAACAGTGACCCTTTTTTTAGTAAAATTCTTAGTAATCGGATACTAACGGGGTTAGTAAATTATTACTGAACTTTACTAACCCCGTTAGTATCCGATTACTAACAATACGAACCCCGTTAGTATCCGATTACTAACGTTACGAACCCCGTTAGTATCCGATTACTAAATGGTTAGTATCCGAATACTAACGGGGTTCGTAACGTTAGTAATCGGATACTAACGGGATTAGTAAAGTTCAGCAATAATTTACTAACCCCGTTAGTATCCGATTACTAACGTTACGAACCCCGTTGGTATCCGATTACTAACGTTGCGTTAGTAATCGGATACCAACGGGGTTCGTAACGTTAGTAATCGGATACCAACGGGGTTCGTAAATTACTAATGAGATTTACTAACCCCGTTAGTATCCGATTACTAACAATTTGCCTAAAAAATCACTGTTCAAGTTTAGTAAAAATTACTAATTCTATTTGTAAAAGTTCGAAACTTTTAGTAAACATTTAGTAAAATTGTTCGTAAATCTCCGCTAGGTTTAGTAACAAGTTACTAAATAGTTTAGTAATTTATTAAAATTAACAGTGAACTCCGAACCTAATTAGTAAGCTTTGGGCGGTGTGAAATTACGTAAATGCCCCCGTCCGTTTTTACTAAATGGTTTACTAACCTAGTTACGAACCCATTGTTTTGCTTTCGCGCGCCCGCGCTCGTCGTTGCCATCCGTCATCCTCCCTCCGGTACTACCTTCCGACCGTCCCCTCCGAGCGCATTCTCTAAGCGTCCCCTCCGAGAAGTGTCCCTCCGATCACATTCCTCCCCACCCCTCTTTGCGTCGTCCTCCCCGCCCCCTTTGCGTCGTCCTCCCTGCGATCGTCCGTCTGCACCGGACCCTGCGACCGTAATACTCGCGAGTGCACCTTTTACGTGCTGTTCGGCAGAAGTGATGGCGTCAGGTGAGATTGCATTGTCTTCGTCCTCTTCGTATTAACGTGTATCCCGAAACCCTAATCATCACCGTCGACCTGTCTCTTGCCGTTTGCGATTGGAGAGTAATTATTACGAATTTAGTTTCTGTAAATGGTTGAAGATTGTGGTTTGATTGTGTTAAAGTGTTGGTATGTTAGGATGAGTGATTTGTGGTCTGTTGCAATGAACATTATGATCTTCTGTTACGGCAGAGGTTGAAAGAGATGCTGAAATGGCCGTTGGAAATGCAAACACTCCTAAGAGTTCGAAAAAGAAAAAGGCTACAAGAGTACGTATTGGTCTGGTAAGTTAGTAGTCCCTGTCCCTGTTTTCTTGATTTTGCCTGTCATTAATTGAATGGTGTTGGTCTGCATTCTGTGGTTCAACTATTACAGGATTACCTGTATACTCGATGTAGTCCAAAGAAGTTAATGTCGGTCCTGGACACATTCGATGAGGAGAGGAGGTTAGCGTTAAAAGACTTAGGTTTTGATGGTCTTCTTCGTCTGGCAAGTAGGCAGGTGAATCACAGCGCAGTGAAGTTGTGTTTGAAGCTGTTCGATCCACATAAGAGGGTTCTGGTCATCGATGGTGTCAAACAACCCCTGCTTTCTACTGATGTACATGAGCTAATTGGCATACCATCTACAAAGGTTGGTGTCCCATTTAGCGGTCACATGGAAACCGTACGAGAAGAGCTAAAGGGACACCTAAGAAGAGGTAAAATTTCTTTGAAATCTGTTGAGAGTAGTCTGCTATCAAGAACTGCTCCGGACGAGTTGTGGAGAGCAGAGGTAGTCATTTTCATCATAGGTTGCTATTTGTGCCCAACAACGAACTTCGATATCCACGAGGAGTACTTGCTTGCAACCCGCGATGTCAATGCAATCTGCAAATTTGATTGGGCAACTCATGTTCTTGATAACTTGTGTGCCCAAGTTAAGACATATCAACAGAATGAAGCAAGATACATCGGGGGTTGCGTGCAGATACTTGTGGTGAGCAATTGGATGATACGACTTTGTTAATATATTCTGCCCACTGATGTTATTGAACTCATCATCATTCCTTGTTCTTTTAACCAGCAAGCTTTCGGGTTGTGTATAATGCAGTTATTCTATGCTAGTAAAGTGTCCAAGGCTGCC